>CM075071.1:24092532-24692532 GCA_037428765.1 Rubia yunnanensis | reverse complement strand
GGAAAATATTAGGTTAGATGCCATGGATCTAGAAAATAAGATGAAAAGAAAAAAAAGATGAGAAAAAAAAAGGAAGGAGAAGAAGAACTCTCCCCTTCCTTCATTCTAAACTATAGAGAGAATCTACTCTACATTATGCCTAACTTCCATTCTACTTCCTAATCTACTTCCTAATGGTTTAGTAGAAGACTAAGGCCTCTATATAGAGTAGTAGGAGATTGGGCCTAAAAATAGGCCCAAAAATAGGCCAAAAGTTGCAAAACCCTAGGCCAGCCTCCAAGGCTTCACGGACCGGCAAGGATGTCACGGTCCGTGAAGCATTCAAGTGCGGGGAGTGAGATTCGGTGTAGTCCGTGAACATTCAGAGCCACGGGCCGTGGGATCTAGCACGGTCTGTTAAGCAGATCTCATGCCACGGTCTGTGAAGATTGTCACGGACCGTGAACGGTTCACGGTTTTTGCCTTGAAGTTCTCACGGTCTGTGAAGGTTTTCACGGACCATGAACAATACATGGTCTCGCGTAGGAATTTCTTCACGGGCTGTCACCATACTTATCCAAATCTTCTATTCTTCATCTATAAGCTTCACAGTCCGAGGTCTTTGTCACGACCTGGCGCTTTGCCTTGTGAAGGTCTCATGCATGTCTTCATGGAACCTTTGGTGTCCCTCATGTAATGCAGACTGTGTGCTTTGTCACGGGCCGCTGATGCTTCACCATGTGCGGTCCATGAAGTCCCGCCGGTGCTTCTTTGGTTGAACTTTGTTTGCTTGCTACGGGTGAACCGTTATTCCGATCGGGAGTTCTAGTATTCGATTTTGTAGAACTCGAGAAGACAAATCCAATAAAACCAGCCTTGAAGGCTAATTCTGCTTGGATCTTTCTCGGACTAAGGCAACACTACTCGGACCACGATTCATCGTTTTCTCCTTTGGCCGCCTTGAACTCCAAAGCCGCATATCTTTGGCTTCAATGTCCTTCTACCACGCATTGATGTTTGTGGCTGTCATCTTCTACCATTTTAATGTGATTGGCCTTCGCCTCTTCTACTGTCCTTGCGAATGTACTTCAATCTTCTACCGCCCTTGCGAACAACCTTCGCATAGAATGTAACTAAAAAGCACCCACAGACGGCCTACTAAAGATGATCACAAGGAAGATCAAGGAGCCTGTGGATACAAGATGTCCATTAGTACCAATTAAGTCTACAAAAATGCGGGATTTAGACAAGAAAACCAAACATGGTCGTCTAAACCCCTTGTCAAGTAAACTCAACTAATACTAGCAATCCACTAACTAAAAACTATGTCAAATGCATTGGTTAAAGCATGCGTAATGGTGCAGATCAACATCCCATGTTCTTGCCAATGCTGTTATTATGTTGAATACTAATGATCAATATCAGGTGGTGTGGCAAAGATGTCAAAGAGTGAATCTGTTTGAATAAAAGCCTTAGATGATGCTAAAGAGTCAGCTCTTACTGAACTTCTAGAGGAAATGTATGATTCAATTGTTAAAGAAGAGATCAAAATGAAAGATGAGTCTAGTGATCTTGCAAAAAGTGGCAAGCAAAAGACATCTGACTACCTATCAAGATTCATAGCTATTCAGTGACTAACAATCAAGGTGAGATGTTTTTGCACTCTATGCCACACATAATAAACATGGTGAAAAAATGCACCAAAAACTCATTATAAGATTTATTGAACAGCCACTGCTTTCGCACGAGAATGCCAAGTATGAGACTTTACAAAAAAAGTACTATATTCAGCACAAGCAATCATCACCAAGTAAAGTGACTGGACTGTCAGTAATAACAATTTTCCTCTTCATCGTACAACTTGATCTGTTCATTACATATTCAACGTTGTGAGGTTCACCCAAACTTACAAAAAAGCATCAAGGTGCAACATATCACAATGTATGTATATATAGGTGACTAAATTCGTTTGCTCCTCAGCTAGTCATATACCATCAATTATCGATGCACGATTAAGGGAATCTGAGAATATAGCAATCCTATCATCCTTAACTGGTTTTCCTCCCTTGGCTAAGAGTAAACTAACTCTTTTCAGTGCGATCGATCAGGAATGCTGTAAAGTCAAGAGATATGCATTGAATATTTAATTGACAGTTTTTGTGAACATATTTGGAAACGAAAAACTTTCCATGTTGGAACATGCGAAAACAACATATTTACGCCAAGGATGTTTACGGAAAAAGAAGACAGACTATTATGATATTTGTGAGTTATGGAAATCTGAATATTCTGCTATATATTAGGCGTATAGAAGCATAGTTGTTTTATGGAAAATCCCTACAAATATGGAGTGATATTATCGAATATATGAGATATATTGTGATAAGGAAAATCCCTTTATTTATAGGATTTGGATATGCTTTAAGAAGCAGATTTGGAATAGGAATATTATGGAGATAATCTGGGAGTATTCCGATCTGCTCAGGGCTATCAAAAGGGGATAACCGCGGCTGCATTGTACATGATTTAATAGAGAAAAAAATCTGCACACAGATCTTTATACTTTCAAGAGACTTGCAAAGAGCCAGAATTCTATGTTCCAACACACGTGACCCGCTGTTCAAAGTTCAGAATCATATGCCTTAATTCCTCGGGAGGAGGAGATCCAGCATCGACGAGTTTCGAGGTCAGAGGGAGTCTGATCAAGACGGATCGGTAGCAAGGGGAACTTGCAGAATTCACACGTTATAGTTAGTAAAGATAAGTATTTTGTATGATGTACTTTGTACAGTATCTTTCTAATTAGTGGATTCATTCTGAACTGGGCCAAACCCCACAGATGTAGGTGGATTTCACCGAACTGCTTAACCAAATCTTATGTCGTTAATGCTTTAATTTATTACATACTTGGTTAGATAGATCATATTGGAACAACTAATAAGAATTAGAAAAATTTCGGTAAAACCAAATTTCAAATACCATATTGGCTGAAAGGCCTATGGGACAAAGAAGGTAATCCTAATATAAAACATCAAAACAACAACGTAGCAGCTTAAACCTCATGCACTCCTCTGGTTTCATCAAAATTATTTAGAGAAACAAAGTTCAGACATGCAATGAAAAGGGTACATGGCTTAGAAAGCGATATACTGTGAATAAAATGTCAACAAATGTTAGATCAATCAATTAGATAATCTATTTGAACATCAATACCCACAGAATGGAGAATTAACCAGTAACCACTCCCTGATTATATCCATTTCGTTAAGTTTTAACTTCAAATAGGAAAACAGAATGCATTTCGTGAAGCCAGGGAATCCATTTATAAAAGACTGTCTTTACTTGAACAAGGTATAACACACAATTTCAAAGTATTGAGCGATTTTGTGATACCTCCTCCTTCTTTAAGCAAGCAACGGATGACTCCAAAAATCTGTGGTAATTCGTACACCCGCAAATCAGTGCGGACACCTTGGTCCTATCCCATGCTTCTGAGCAGCCTGGTAGTCCAAGAAAATGAAATAAACAACCCCTCAATTAAACAAGAGAACACCAAGATTAAGCAGCAGCAAAAGCAATACCTTGGCAGCAGCCCACTAACAAACATTAAAACAATGAGCAACATTCAACAACGCAATCATCATCGAACAAGTAATACAATCAAGGAAAGTTCGGAGGAATTGAAATCATCATCGAACAAGTAATTGAATCAAGCAAGTTTGGCGGAGTCCCTAACACAAGATCGACGAGGAAACACAGGGCGAGAACGACGTCTATTCTGGTGGAGGAAGAGAGAAGCGCAGAAACGGTGTCGATTCTGGTGGAGGAAGAGAAAAGTGCAGGAACGGTGTCGTTTTCTCAACCAGGGAAGCCAAAATAAGGCAAGTCAAAATAATGATGGAAATATCCCTGGTTGATACCCACAGCAAACAATCCTTATTATATGGTGTTTTGCGAAAAGTAAAATGAATAGATATAATAACCTTAAATTTGCCATAATTAGAAAGTGTCAATATAAAAGAAACATCTCAAATTAAAAAGTGTGTCACTATCAGTGAAACAGAGGGTGTAAATCAAAACATCCATCAAAGGTGGATGGGAGATATTCATTGGGCTCTCCACATCTTGTAAAAAAAATGACAATGTTAGCTCGATTGAAGAGGAGGTACCGTAAGCTTAGTGATCATTTTGGATATGTTTCGTGTTGATGGATCTCCACCCCTGTATTAATCAATCTCAGGCCAGATATCCAATAGAATCGAGACTAAGAAACTACTTGAATCTACGAGAGAGCTGTTAATGGTGATAGACTAGACAAAAAACACTTGTGGTCAAGCAAGAATGATTGTCAAAAGTTTCTGAGAGTTAAATTGTGAGCCGGACTTTTTAGGCTCTCTTTTCTTCAATTTCCAATTCCTTTGTATCAGCCTGCAATGAGAATTCTTCCTTGGGGTTTCTTAAGATCCACGAAGCAATCCCTAGGATTATCAGCGTGAAATGGTATTGGTCAAGAAGTACTGCTTGCCTTAAATATCTTATGGAAGTGGTGAAGCCGGGCAAATCATCTTCTGCCTTCAGTAACCTCATAATCCTTATCTTCAAAATCTTGAAGGACAAAATAGATCCTAAGAAGCAAAACTGGTTCAGCGGCGCAACAAACATATCAAGTATGTTCCACTCAGAAACATTGTGCAAAACATGAGCTTATAAAAACTGTATATGAACATAATCATTACAAACCATGTTAATAATACAACAAAAAAAAGAAGGTTTAGAAAATTCTCGGACCAGTATTGAAGCAATAGCTATGGAACTAAAAACAAGAGAATAATTAGGACATGTAATTCCGTTAAAGGATCCTTGTCTGGGATCTGAAATGAACCGGTCATTGTACTCCAGCATTGCTTTAAGATCTAATGGCAGGGATGTGTTTTTCATCAAGAAGTATGATTCCTTTAAGCTTAGGGGGCAAGTCATTACAATGAAGTTCCTGATTAGATGACACTGTGGCATGTTTAGAGAGAAGATATGCTGCCCCACTTTCTTGTCTCTTTGTAAATGATAGGCTTGCTAGGGAATTCTCTAATATCATGTTAATGTTGCAACACAGAGAATCTAGCAATTATGGAGCTTTAACTGGATATTGGATTGCATTAATAGCAAACAGGAAATCACTTTCAATGTGAACTGAATTATACATTCTAGCTTGTTTTAAACCTAATTGTACTGCTAGGAGTTTTGCATGCAGGGGTGATGTGACAGGTTTTGACTCGGTGTATGCTCTTAAAAATTTTCCTTCCTTATCCGTAATTACTGATGGCACACCTTCATGCGGTCAAAGATCAAGCTTTCTAACTCCCTACATCCCCCCTATATGGTTCTCATCATCCATTTAGCACATTTAGCTCTCAATTTTTGTTTCATCCATAACCTATAAGCTATAAATTCTACTCCATAATTTTAGTTTTAGTATTTTCCTCTAGATTTTTTTAGTCTCCCCACATTCAAAGAATCAGTGCTGCATAGTTTCTTCTTCGGCGCAGAACACATATTTTCCTTCTTCAATCAAACCAAACTTCAGTAATCTATCTTAGTTGCGGTGCCATCCCATCCATAGTATAAACTGTGCTCTTAACCTGGCTTGGTTCCCACAAAACATTTTTCTCCAGTTAACCTTCTCTTGATTCCCCCTCAGTTCATTGTATACATCCATGGCCATGAATTTCTTCTTCTTTCACATCTACTGCCATGGTCTCAGTTGTTGCACTTTCTCTCTACATTTGAATAATCTTTTCACCATCCATGATCCACTGCTTGGGGCATCCTCATTGTTTGAATGCATTTTCCTTTTATGTAGTAAGCACGCATTCACCTTACCCATAATCTATCTACCTTGTTGCTTAGATTCCATTAAGTTTAGTGAGATTTACTTCATTACATTCTGCGAGTGATATCAGATTCAATCCCTCCTGCTTTCTTCGATTTACAAATCTTTTCCCAGGCTACATGAGCCATGCTGGGGATGTTTTCTCTCTCACTCCACAAGAACGGTCTGCAAAGAAATTCTGCATGTTTGATTGCCATTTTTTTGGCAAAGGTACACATCACATCCAATAGCTAGTGATTGCAAATAGAACACTTTAGTGAGTTGAGCCCTTCCCGCATTACTCAATAACCTAACACTTCAGTACTTGATCCTCCCAGCCATTTAATCTATTAATGACTTATACATGGGCACTGATAATCTTCAACTCATCATAGGCACCCCCAGATATCTAAATGGCAGTTGCCCTTTTCTAATCATGTGATCATATGAATCTCCATTTTTAATCTGTCCCCAACTCCTCCATAATAGGTTTTGCATTTTGCCTGGTTTACATCCAATCTTGTAGACTGTGTAAATTTATTAAATACTTCCATCATCACCTTGAGTGATTCCCTATCACCCTTAGAGAAAAGTAACAAGTCATCAGCAAAACTCATGTTTATTATTTTCATTTCATCACATGTAACTTAAACAAAGAGTCTTCCTTCAGCTCCTATAGACATTTGTATAGGTATTCTATGTAAACATGGTAGTTAGCGATATATATGGTATAGCATGATTGTAGGGATTAGCCAACTGTATAGAATCAGATTTGATTATATTTGCTGTAATCCTCATCTAGTTACCTTATGCTATATATATGAACATCCCTCTATGGGACTTAATACGGCAAACATTTGTTTCAACTTGATATCAGAGCCAGATCTAAAATTCAGAACCTAAACCATGGCAGAATCAATCTTCAGCGATGAAAGTACCACACAAAATCCCAGAACCCTACAACCTTCATCAAGCGCCTCCATCATAAATTCCTCAACCATTGCCACCGCCATCACTTGTAAGTTAACTCGCACAAACTTTCTGTTATGGAAAGCCCAGGTTGTTCCAATCCTACGAGGGGTTCAACTCTTCGGATTTCTTGATGGCACCACAACAAAGCCGTCCGCCATGATGACAGAAGGAGCCGGCGCCGCTGCAAAGGAGGTACCAAATCCTGCGCAGGCTGCTTGGATTACTCAAGACCAGGCCATTCTCGGCGGTCTCTTATCCTCCATAACCGAGGACGTTTTGCCTCAGCTTACTCGCATCGACACTGCTGGTGCGTTGTGGGAGTCACTACACACCATGTTTTCCGCTCAACACCGCGGAAACGCCATTCAGATTCGCACACAACTCTCTACGACGAAGAAGGGAGACATGAGTGCATCGGAGTTCTATCACAGGATGACGGGACTTGCCGATACTATGGCAAACATTGGGCATCCAATGTCCGATGAAGAAGTGATCGGCCATATTCTTGCTGGTCTAGGGCCAAGCCATGGTGATCTTTTCACCGCTGTCACTGTACTGAGCAACCAACGTGCAGTGACTCTTCCGGAGTTCTACTCCTATTTACTTGCTCATGAGGCTCAAGCTGCTATGATGAGCAGCACAGCGGAGTTCACCTCTTCCGCTAATAATGTCATGCGGCAGGATTCCAGTAACTTTCGTCGCAACAATGCCAACAACAATGCTCGAGGCAACTACCGTGGTGGTGGCAACGGTGGTCGTGGTCACAGCCGAAGCCGTGGCAGAAATAACGGACCTCGTTGCCAAGTCTGTGGTATATATGGTCATATTACCTTGCACTGCAGAAACCGTTTCAACCATGCATACCAGCCAGAAGAATACCGAGGCGGAAATAGTGCAACCACTGGCAGCTATAATGTTGATACAAACTGGTACATTGACACAGGTGCAACAGATCATCTTACATTGACACATTGTCTATTCAGAATCGCTATCATGGCAAAGATCAGGTGCAAGTGGCAAATGGAGCAGGTTTGCATATTTCTCACATTGGACATTCTACAATTTCCGGTTTAAATTATTCACTTGCTTTTAGAAATATTTTACATGTCCCTCATATAAATAAGCACCTACTTTCTGTTCATAGACTTGTATCTGACAATAATGTATTCATTGAATTTCATGCTGATGCTTTCTTTGTCAAGGACAAGGTCACGAAGAAAACTCTTCTACTCGGTAAAAGCAAAGGGGGTCTTTATCCCGTGCCATTCAGTGGTTCTTCATCCATCATTCCTTATCAAGCATCGGCTAGTGTCAAGGTGTCGCCATTACAATGGCATCAACGTCTCGGTCACCCTACTCCTGTGATTGTTAGATCAATCGTAAAGGATAATAAATTAGTCAGTTCTTTTGATTCTCATTCTGCTGTATGTGATGCTTGCCAGCGCGCAAAGAGTCATCAGTTACCTTTCAAAAAATCCGTTCGTATTAGCACTTTTCCACTTGAACTTATTCATACCGATGTTTGGGGACCAGCTCAACCCTCAGTTGGAGGTTTTAAATATTATGTTAGTTTTTTGGATGATTATAGTCGTTTTACTTGGATTTATCTTATCAAGCATAAATCTGATGTTGAGCAGGTCTTCTACACCTTTCAAAACCATGTTGAACGATTTTTAAACTCCAAAATTCGCACAGTTCAGTCCGACTGGGGAGGTGAGTATCATCGCCTTCACAGTTATTTTCAACGTTCGGGCATCTCCCATCGTGTTCATGTCCTCATACATCGCAGCAAAATGGAGTGGCCGAACGAAAACATCGTCATATCGTTGAAACAGGTTTGGTTCTTCTTGCACACTCATCCCTTCCTCTTCGGTTTTGGGATGAAGCTTTCCTAACAGCATGTTATCTCATAAATCGAATGCCCAGTCGCACCATACACAATGTTTCACCTATCACTCGACTTCTGAACATCACTCCTGATTACTCTACTCTCCGGACTTTTGGTTGTGCTTGCTGGCCAAGTCTACGTAAATATAACACTCATAAACTTGAGTTTCGATAAAAAATGTGTGTTTTCTTGGGGTACAGTGCCATGCATAAGGGGTATAAGTGTTTAGACAGAAGTACCGGTCGAGTCTATATATCTCGCAATGTTGTCTTTGATGAGTCATGTTTTCCTTTTGCTACTTCGACTTCCTCTCGTTCTATCTCACCTTTGTCCTCCTCCGATATTGTGTCTTTTCCTCAGTCTGAACCGGAAATTGTCGAAGGTCCTATGCGGAATTATGATTTATCTACCTTGCTATCTAATCCTTCTGATGCAGCTGCAGTTCCTAAGCAACAAGTGCCACACCATTTGGCCGTGCCTATTGCTCATGAACATTGTTTTACCCATGTTCCGGATGCATGCATGCAGCGGTTCGCTTCACCGTCACATGAACCTGATCAACCCTTGCATCCATTGACCTCACCTGCACAAGTTGAACCACCATCGGTGTCTTCTAGAGCAGCACCTCAGTCCAATGCGTCTTCTTCCGATGACTCACTTCCCAGCTCTAGTTTTGAGGATGGCTCAACCGCTGCACCCGTTTCCCCTCCGCCCGGCATGACGACCCGTCTGCGCACTGGAAAATCTTTCCCAAACAATTTACGGATGGCACTATCCGGTATAATCCGACCAGACGAGCCTTCTTTGCCGAGCCCATATCGTATCGTCTTGCACTTGCTGAACCTGTTTGGCGGGCTGCCATGGAAGCCGAGTTCGCTGCTCTTCAACAAAATCACACATGGACTCTTGTTCCGCGGCCAACTGGTGTAAATATTGTGAGCTGCAAATGGGTGTTCAAAGTTAAACAAAACTCTGATGGCTCCATCGACAAACACAAGGCAAGATTGGTTGCCCGTGGTTTCACTCAACAATATGGCGTGGATTATCAGGATACTTTCAGCCCAGTTGTAAAGCCCGCCACAGTCTGGTTGGTTCTTACTTTAGCTGTTTCTCGTGGGTGGCATCTCCGCCAACTCAATATAAGCAACGCTTTTCTTCATGGTTTTTTGGATGAAGCGGTTTATATGCAGCAACCCCCCGGTTTTGAGGATTCACATCGGCCTCTCCATGTTTGCAAACTTCACCGAGCACTTTATGGACTCAAACAGTCACCACGAGCATGGTTCTCTCGCCTCAGTGACAAACTCCATCAGCTTGGTTTTCGGTCGTCTAAAGCTGATACTTCCCTCTTCTTGTTTCATCATGGTTCAGTCACTATTTTTATGCTTGTTTACGTGGATGAAATTGTTATTGCTGGCTCCTCGCCAACGGCGGTTGAAAACTTGTTACGTGCATTGTCCACTTCCTTTCCGGTGAAGGATCTTGGTCGTTTGCATTATTTTTTGGGGATTGAAGTCCTCTACAATTCAAGGGGAATCACCTTGATGCAACACAAGTATGCTGCTGATCTCCTTCATCGCGCTCACATGGAGAATTGTAAGAGCGTTTCAACCCCCATGTCCGTAACCGACAAACTTACTCGTGATTGTGGTACAGCTCTTAGTCAAGATGATGTCTTCAAATATAGAAGTATGGTGGGAGGCTTGCAATACCTTACCCTAACACGGCCAGATATTGCCTTCGCCGTTAATAAGATATGCCAATATCTCTCAAACCCAACTGATGTACATTGGGAAGCAGTTAAACGAATCTTGAGATACATCAAGGGCACTGCTGCTATGGGACTTCATTTTCAGCGTTCGAACTCCACTCTCTTAAGTGTGTTCACAGATGCAGACTGGGCAGGATGTATGGATGATCGCAGGTCCACTGGAGGCTTTGCAGTATTTTTTGGTCCGAATTTGATCTCGTGGAGTTCTCGCAAACAACCCACTGTCTCCAGATCAAGCACTGAAGCCGAATACAAAGCTTTGGCGAATGGCACGGCTGAAGCTACTTGGGTGCAATCGTTATTAAAGGAATTGGGTGTATGTCAACCTCGGCCTCCTGTGCTATGGTGTGATAATCTCGGTGCTACCTATCTGACCGCTAATCCTGTTTTTCATGAAAGAACAAAACACATAGAAGTGGATTTTCATTTTGTTCGAGAAAAGGTTGCGTTAGGAGCATTGGACGTTCGGTTTGTATCTTCAAATGATCAGGTAGCCGATGGGTTCACCAAACCAGCTACACGTCATATGCTCGATCGCTTACAACACAATCTAAACCTTGTTACGGTTAAGATTGAGGGGGAATGTAAACATGGTAGTTAACGATATATATGGTATAGCATGATTGTAGGGATTGACCAACTGTATAGAATCAGATTTGATTATATTTGCTGTAATCCTCAAAGAGTCTTCCTTCAGCTCCTGTAGACATTTGTATAGGTATTCCATAACTAGGACAAATAACAATGGTGAGATGGGATCACCTCGTCTAAGCCCTCCTTTTGCCTTTAGTATTCTTGATGGCTTCCCATCTACCATATATTTATAGGATACTGTACCCACACATGTCATTACCCAATCTACAAAATTCCTTGTCATTGTATTTTATTGTTAACCATAATGGTAAAATCTAATCTGTGGCTTGAAAAAGAAAACTGGATTCTAGTGATGATGGCGACATCTCCCTTAATAGTAATAGAAATGATTATAGCAGTGAAGAAACAATTTGATGTGATCATTCTTGATGTAGATTTATTCAGCATAGATGGTTTCAAAATCTGGAAGGAATTAGAAAAAATGGCATCCTTGTAAAACAATATAAATTTTTTTAAAATCAGCAACATCTGCAAAGAAATAAGTCAATTTGGAAAATAAGGCACTAGAAAATGGATCTTTCATCCTAATCCACAAACTAACCTATAAGGCAATCAAGAAGTGCTTTTAGCAGTTTGTTATGAAGCAAAATGCCATATGTTGCACGATGAGGTTGTGGCCACAAAGAATGTAATAAGTAATGGAATGAAATTTTGTGAGAGTGTTGAGGAAGGTGGTGGTGAGAATCTCCGTAAATATACAAAAATGAATAATAGTGAAAAATATGGTGGTGGTGATCACCCCGACCAAGGAAGCTATCTTAAAGATGATGAAATTTTTTATCCTAAGTCAAGAGATCTTGATGAGAACTATACCAGTAAAAGAAATCTCTAAAGTGGACTATGGTGCTCCACAAATTTTTTTGGACACTGTCACTCGGATTGGTGAAGTAAATTTGTGTTATTTTTCTTCTTCTCTACAACACTAACATATATGTCACATTTTTTTTCAACGAAAATATTCGTGTGCGTGTCTATCTATAGTAGTAGCATAGGGGACATAGCTATGCATATGAAAGTAATACTCCATCCGTCCCAAGCACACTTCATAAAATGTCACTATTCACTGTCCAACTTTGACCACATATTTGAATAGATATATAAACAATAATATTATCATATGTTAAATGGTTGGATTCGTCGTGTTACTTAGTTTCTGAAAAGTAACTTTTTGTATGCCATAATTATACGTGATTAAACATATTAACGATTAGACAAGTTTCTTGATGAGCGTGAAATTCTCTCTCATACCATTTAATTTGGGACGGAGGGAGTATGTTTTTTATGTGTATGAATTATGTTGTTTATTTTATTGGGATTTACTGTAATTTTACTGGATGAATTTGCACTTTAGGTGTTTTATTTGTTACAGATCACAGTTTTTGGGCTTAAGAGGAATTAGAAGGAAGTTGGGGAAAAGTATGACAATTATGGCAAAAGAAGCAGTCAAAATGGGGTGCAGAAAGAGCAAAACCGTGGCAGCAGATTTGAAGACAATTTGGACCAGATTTGGAATTATTTTGGAGCTGGTTTTAAGACTTTTGTGAGCTGATTCTATGAGGTTTGAAGAGATATCATTGGAGATAATTTTTGAAGATTTGATTAGATCTTATCTTTTCAAATAAGAATTTAAATGTAGAAAGGATTATATTTTAATTGGAAGAGTTCAATATGGACGGGACTTGTTATCGCTACGTGCGATATTTACACAGACGCGAGGCTTAGAAAACACCAGTTTTTAGTTCCATTTTTTTGTCCCAGTACGTACACAGAAAAGCCCAATTCGAGTTTTGGTTAATTTCGTAGACAATACTCCTTTTATATTTTTTTGGCTCTAGGGTGTTTATGGTGATCGCAAGCCCTACGGTCACCAGTTTTATTTTTTAAACAAAAAGAAATGTGAATAGTGCCTCATAGAACTTGGGGGCCAAAAGTGATTTGAAAATGGAAATGAAGGAGCCTCGGTCATCGCCAAGTCTCATCATTTCATCAGATGGAAATATATTAAATCAAATTCAATCAAATTATTTTATTTTCTTATCTACATAGCTGATTTTATATTTCTTTTTATAAATATTCTTGTAATAAAATTAATTGTAATAAATTACATTTTTCATTCCCTATAAATAGAGACCACTATTGTCATATTTCAAATCCAATTTTTATTGTCCTACAATATAATTTGATGTATCTTAAAATTTGGTATTGAAGTGATGCAAATGGACTTTGTCAAGATTTAGTTTATTATATTTCTAATTATTAAACATTTATTTGCAAAATTTGAAATATTACAACATTTAATTAATAATTTAAAATATACCATTTATATTTGGTAAAGTATTGGAAAAGACTATCTTCCCATAGGCATATGAAAAGACGGAGTTGAATTTGGATTATAGAAAGGTAAAATGTTTTAGTTGCAATATTAAAAATTTACTATGCAACATATATTAGTTGTAAGTTTATGACCCAATTATTGCAACCTGAAATTTTTATCTTGATTTCTTCTAATTTGTGGTTTGAAGCTTAATTTTTCCATAACTTATAAAAGATCGTCTTTTAAGATACAAACTCTTTATATTTAATATTAGAATAATATATAAATAATTAAAGGTTTAGGTTGGGTTTTTTTTTTTTTTTTGAATGAAACCATCCAAAGATGGGGGAAATTTTATTAGGCGTTCCCAAGCCGTAAAATAAACAAAGTAAAAGGAAACATAGTAAGGTAGCGTTATACAATGTTGAGCACTAGGCTCTTGAAGCAACACTCGATTGCTTCCAAAAGAAAAATAAAAACTATCGACAGTTTTGAGAGGGTTTCAAAAGCTCTTTGTCTAGATGGTAGAAAGTCAGAACTTATTAGTGAATCTCATAGAAACACAAGGCAGTTCCAGCCCTCCCATCTAGGTAGAAAACATTTTCTCAAGTAATAGTAAAAGATGACACCAAAGATGTTGCAGTTCATCCGAAATAGGATTATTTCGGAAAATGGATTATGTATTGTCTGGAGATCAGGTTGTTCGCAACCTGATGCATGTTGCTCGCAGAAACCAAGAAGAAAGTCCAAAGCAGCATGAATGGATCAGCAACAATATCCATCCTCTGAGTCTGCATATTCCTTCCTTGAGCATGAAGCATCAGCAACAAGGTGTGCCCTTTATGAATCCAAGTTGCCAAAACCTGAAGTCAAGAATGTAAAATGAGTAGCATCTGAACTAGCTTGTAAACCGAAGAGAAGGAGTTCCAATTTGATCAAGTCTAACTAAGCCTTGTACATTATTGGAAAGCTCAGAAAAGTTAAGAAAGGATGAATCACATTGAAGTCGCAAACAATTTCTAGCTAGCGTATGAGCAACAAGGTTTGCCTGTCTATATACATGACCAAGGTTTAGGTTGGGTTGAGTCATTGATAAACCTTTTAAAAAAAACAATTAGTTAGATAGGGAGTTATGTAGGTCGATGAGAGATGTGTAATATTTAATTAAAATTTTTGTTTGGATTGGAATAATAAATAAACATGTTCCAAGTGGAGTGACTTTGGTCATCTGCAGTTGGTCATTAATTCAGATTAGTTCTTTCTGCGGACATTAAGGTTTCATCGGTTTGCGTGTGTAGCTTTACTCAAATTGCCATTATTCCTAATCTTCCATTGATGCCCAGCTTTGTCATTATCGTGCAAGTTCTTGGTTGCGTTAACAAACTCCAGTTTTCTGAATTATTTGCTTTTATATTGTGTATTAATTTGTTAGGATATTATTATATTATTTGTTTGCTTAGTTTAATCATCATGAGCTACTTCATATATCAGCAGATAATAGCAAATGTTAGTTTTAAATCGTAAGGCCTAATTATTTTATATTCTTGCATGTTTTTGATTGTTCTTGGTTGAATTTTTTTCTAATATGTTTAAGGCCAATCAACTTGAATATTTTTAGAATACTGTTATCTAATTTCCGCCAATACGTAATTGTTGAATGTGATTAGTAATTAGCACAATCTTGTGAAAAACAGCTAACTAACTAACACTATAATAGCAAGATAAGGAATAATTGAGTGTGCATTGCTATTGCTTTTATTTTGGTAATTGCTATATCGGGTTCTTTTAATTCTTATTGCTATCAAAATGTGTTCTGCTTTAGCGAATACTTTCTGGGGTCATTTTAGTAAGGGAAATATAATTAATTATAATTGATTAACCGTTGATAAAGTAAGAAAGAATTTGGGAGGTTAATCCTACCTACTTTCCTATAACCGATAGATGTGTAAGGATTGATTCATATTTGCGCCTATGATCGATAGTAACTAGCATGAGTTGTTCTTACCTGATATCATTCTTCTATAGATTTATTTAAGGCGTGGTTGTGGAGATTGTGCGGTGACAAAACTGGAGGCCTTGGTGGTGCTGTCGTAGTGTTTGGAATAGCTGGGAGTGTCGCCACCGTATCTTAGCGAGCATGGGCTCGTCGTTGGGCCATGTGGGGACTAACTTGGTTGTTTGGGTTGGGCGATGGTGGTGGAGAGAGGGTGCAAAGCGGTGGTGTTAAGGCGGCAGAGATGGTGGTTTATGGATGAGAGGGCGGCGGTGGTGTGGTAAAAGAGAGGGCCGGGGAAGTGAGAGATTAGGGTTTAAAAACTTTAATTGCTCTTCAAGTCCCTAAGGTTAGTAGGGATTTCAAGTTGGCCCCAACTATTTTCACTCAAACCCTTGGCGAGTTGGGCTCTCAGATCAGCCCAAAATCCTCTAATTGCTCCTACATTTATTTTTAATGCAACCCAGATCATAATTCTTTTGAAGAATTGATCTTCTTTGCCTTTTTTCTACAAGAAAAACTAAAAGATTAGAACAAAATTCACAACCAAATATTTTTTTCTATTTTTTTTGTATTTTTCATTTTCATTATTTAGTATTTTTTATATTTTTATATTTAAGAAAAATCAAATTAAATAAAAGAAAAGAAACAAATGGGCTGCCTCCCTGTAGCACCGTCGTTTATAGTCTTGGGCTAGACTTTCAGATGCTGTCATTCGAGCGGGGTGGTGCACAAGGAATTTCTTCCTCACACTTGAGTGTTTTCTTATCCAATGGAAAAGTATCATCACCCTTGCAATAACCATACTTCAAATAAGGTGATAAATGCTTCAACTCCAAATTTGAGGCATCTAATGAGACTAGTTTGGTGGACGGGTCCTGTTTGACCAAACTGGACCTTATATGCATTTTTGAATTTTTTCGAGGATCCAATTCGAACTGAGTTGGGCTGGGCACTCTGTGTTTTATTTCAGTTTTGGGAACCACATTCTAAGAGTACACCGAACACAGCAATTTGCAGATTTTCTTATTTCTCAAGCCATGATTATTTACCTTGTGTGGACTTGTAGGAATTGGAATTTCCATCATATCCTGCAAAATTTTAATCTCAAGAGAATCTTGGTAAAGAGGGCCCATTTGATCAATGTCATACACATTCTCAGCATCTATATGTTTCTTCTTGGGCTTATCAATGTTGAGTGTGTATTTATCACCGAAATAATCAAGAGAAATATCTCAATCAACAACATTAATAATGGTGTTTGCTGTTTTCAAGAATGGACGACCCAACAATACCCCTTGTGTTCCCTTATCACTAGTATGATTCATTTTTACCACATAAAAATCTATAGGGTACACAAAATTATTGACTTTCACAAGTACATTCTCCAATAACCCTTCTCGAAACACACAAGATCTACCTGCCAACTGAATTACTACTCTAGTGTTTAACATTTCTGCTCCATTTAAAGTTTGGTATACAGACAATGGCATCACATTTTTAGAAACTCCTAAATCACACATGGAAGCATTAATCTTCTTATCTCCAATGTAATAAGGTAAGGAAAACATCCCCGGGTCCTTGCACTTGAGTGGCAGTTTCTTTTGAATTGCTGCAGACACCGATTCACCCATTATGATTTTACTCAAATCCTTCAGACCTGCAATAAAATCTTCGAAGAACTTGCTTACTAGTGGTAAATTTATGGTCGACAAGAAAGGAATGTTAATATCCATTTTCCAAAGATCGATACAAAATCCAAGTCATCTTCTTTTTTCTTTTCCAATCTACGAGGAAAGGGAGGCAAAATTTTTATCGAAGGATCATGTAAACTCGACCTCTTATTTTCCTCAGGTGGTACCTTAGATTTACCTTCCTTTCTGGGCACATGACGCTTTGGATATGTAGATTGTATAGTGGTTTCATTGCCTTTTTCCTTTGTTTCTTGAATCTGAATTTCTGCCGAAGGGTTCGGTTTGGGCAAACTGGACCTCCGTCAGTGAGGTCCTTCGCTTCTTTGTCTGCAGATTTCAATGACAATGTACCAACCACCTTCCCTCTTCTAAGTGTGACCTGATTTACCGCCTTATGTGGGTTTAACTGAATTTGAGAAGGTAATCCTGGCCATTTCATTCCGAGTTCGATAAATGGGCAATTTGTCGCGTATGCTCCTCTAAAGTTGCTTCAACCTTCTCAAACCTTTGGTGTGGCTTCTGCATCATGTCCATCGGTATATCCAACTTATCATTCATAAACATCCCTTAACCACCTTACGGGGGTTGAGGAAAAACTGGGGTTTCTCGTTGCATTGGTGGAACATATGGTTGATGGTGGTGCGGAGCCTGCTATGGTGGGGGACCTTGTTCTCTCAAACGGAAGTTAGGGCGATCCATATACCTTGGATTGAAGGTATGGGGATATGGATCTTTTTTTTATGCCTTTCATTATAGTTCCCCATAGCATTATCTTGGACAGGTATCTCCCCCATGGTAAGAATGCATTGTGACATGGTATGGTTGACTGCTTCACACGTATCACAAGACCCTTCTTGTACAGTTGCAACCTTGTCAACGAACTTGGATAGCATCTTCTCCATCCTTTCCATCCTCACCTTGATCTCATCTTGTTTGGAAGTGGATCTCTGTGCCACCTTCTTCAAGATTCGGACCTCCTGTTGATCGTACTCCTTCTTGGAATCCATCAACCTCTTGATGATCTCTCTAGCCTCGTTCACTCAAAAACCACCACTACTGAAAGAATTCGCCAAGTCTTTGTTGGTGGTTGCCATCCCTTAATAAAAGCACTGGAGCAATTGGTCTTTCGTCATTCGGTGATTAGGACAACAATCCACCAACTTCTCGAACCTCAACTAATAAGTACTCAATGGTTCGTCATACTTCTGCTTGATACTTGTGATCTTCTTCTTCAAAGCATCTGTTCTTGTGGCTGGAAAATAGTACTCCAAGAATAATTTCTTCAATTCTACCCACGTCGAAATGGAGTTGGGTGACATGCTTGAAAACCATTGATTGGTTGCTCTTGTCAAACTGAATGGAAATGCCACCAAGTTGAATTTATCTTCAATCACGGTGGATGGCCTCTTTTGAAACTTCCAAATCTTCACAAATTCGCTCAGAAAATTGTAAGGGTTTTCGGTGCTTCTCCCGTGGAACTTCGGAAGGACATTCAAGAATGCCAACTTGATCCCAATTGGATTCTTAATCTCTGGCAACTGAATAGGGGTGGAGGAATCATCTTCACCATGACCAGTAAGTTCCCACATGTATGGATTGCTTGGGTTTGTCCAGGATTCAGACTTTGTCTATCTTTGTCCATCTCGGTATCAGTTCCTGAATTAGAGGTGGCTGTTGAAATCGTAATGGGTCCGGTTTGGCCAAATCGAAGGGTCTCGATTGAAACTGCTTTTCGCGCCTTTGTTCTCTTTCTGTTCGGCTTGCCTGTTTTCTCAGCTTTTGGGTTGAATATTAAATTCGACCTTGATGATCTTCTCATAAACCAAGCACTAACACACATATTAGTAGGAAAAAAATTAAAAACAATTTACTTACTGCTTCCTGACAGCCAAACCAATTTGGTGAATGTTGTTTCACTCACCAAAATACTTTTCAAACTCTATAGATGAGATTAGCACAATAGTAAGCAGAGTCGATCCCACGTGGAACAGAGTAATAACTATAAAAATCACCTACTAATATAAAACCTTTTGGTGTAGTCACCAGGCCTTAATTTTCAGATCTCTCTAATAATAATGCAACTAGCTAATATAAAATCTGAAATATTAATGAAAACTAACAAATATGAAAATCTAGAAAATATATGATGAATGTAATTGGCTCAGAATAACTTACATTAGTTAAACATCGATCATAGGCACAAAGATAAATCAATTCATGTGTATCTATCAGTTATAGGAAAGTAGGTACGTTTAACCTCCCAAATTCTTTCTTACTTTATCGACAGTTAATCAATTATAATTAACTAACTGTTTCCCTTACCAAAATGTCCCCGGAAAGTATTCGCTGAACCAGATACACATTTTGATAGCATTAAGAATGAAAATGACCTAATATAACAATTACCAAAGTAAAAGCAAATAATAATGCACACTTAATTGTTCCCCAACTTATTGTTACAGTCTTAACTAGTTATATGTATAGCTTTCACAAGAACTCACTACCTACTAACCTTTCCAACGATTACGTATTGGTGGAATTAGATAGCAATATCCCAATAATATTCAAGTTGATCAGGATTAAAATTATCAAGAATAAAATTAAACCAAGAACAATCAAGAACACTTTTTTTAAAACACCACCTGTTATGGTAGGGGGTTTGGCAGACCCCTACCTATTTATTAAAATAAAAAAATACAAAAAGAAGAGAGGGACATAAAACGTTACCTCTGATAGTTAGAGATCAAGAAAACCTTGTAAGCTATACAAAATCCTATAAAAACTAGTCCTAAGGTTTTCTGATCTCACAAACCATGGAAATAATACAAAGTGGAATACTTAAATTACAATATATTAGGTATGTAAAAATTGTAAGAAACTATTTAGATTTCCTTATATAAGGAAAAGAAATTGCATCGAGTTGGATTCTCCCTTTGATGTCTTTAGGTAAACCTGCAAAAACAAAGAAAGAATTTACCTATTTTGTGCTCTCAAGTCTGGCTAACGCATCCGCACCGCTGTTTTCCTCTCTGTATATGTGGGATATGGTCCATAGCATAGGATGTAGAAGTGCCTAGATCAGTCGAACTTCATTGGTGCATTGCCAAGGGACTTGTATTCTCTTCTAATAATCTTCACTAGCAACTTTGAATCGCATTCAATCTGGATGTGCCTGATTCCATATTTGCTTGCTGCTAATAGGCTATATTGAAGAGCCCGAACCTCTACTTGCAAGCTGCTACATAGTTGGACACGTTTTGCAGCAGAAAACACAAGTTTACCTTTGTTATCTCTTATATAAAGCCCAAACCCGCATTACCATTTCTGAGAACTGAGCCATCTGAGTTTAGTTTGAAATGGATTGGTTTACTCTAACTGATCTCTTTCTTGTTTTGAACACTAGCTGATCTGCATATAAGTAATCTGGGAGTATCTAATGTCAAATTCCACACACTTTTAATGTTATGCCCAATTAGAATGTCTTTAATTGTCACTTTATTTTCCTGAATATACTTTATGTATTAGGTTTAGTCTGTTAAAAAAATGCATTTCTAGCATACAAAATGAACCAAATACAAATACGTGGAACAATTTTAACAAGCTCATTATATTCAGGGAGTGTCATGTTGAGATTCCAAAAGTAGAATAACTTATCCCACAGATACTTAAAAGACTGTAAGGCAATTTCAAACACTCTATCAATTCTATCCCAAATATTTTTTATGAATTGACAGCTATTGAAAGAGTGATGAATGCTTTCAGATTCCTTGGAGAAGAAACAACATATGGAAGGCATATTAAAAGAAAAATCCTCAAGCACTATCGGGAATGGAATCAGCCTTTTTAACAATCTCCAGTTCATGATACTGATTTTCTTTGGTAACAACTTAGACCAGAGAAATTTAAATGACTGGCCATAGGCCTTTTTTAGTCTGATTGTTTCATATGAAAATTTCAATGAAAATAGACCATTAGAGTTAGGTTTCCAAATCAGTTTATCTTTATAATCTTGAAAGATTGGCTAGTTTAAATTAATCTTATGAAGAATGTGATTTGGGAGATGTTGCTGAATGGATGTCAAATAATTATCTGGTTGAGATAGAAATTCAAGCACTGTTAGATTTGGGAAAAACACTAAATCAGGATTGCTTTTATTGATTAAGGGGCCTAAATCTGTCAAGTTAGACTCCCAAAAGGAAACTGACCCCTTTCCTATTTGAACCTGTGTGTGTTTAATGGCAAGATCATCCACCTCTTTGATTCTTTTATATGTTCTTGTGGATTACATGTGTTGACCACATAAAATTATCCCAAAGAGAGTTTCCTATTTGTAACTTCCGCCAAAGTTTTAATGAAAGGTTTATACCATTATCTTCAAATTCTTGAAACCAAGTCCATTCTCATCAATAGGGAAGTAAAGTTTCTCAAATGATCTCCATGATTTCCCTGTTTGAGTTAAAGATTTATTAGATTTCCAAAAGAATTGTACTATCATCTTATGGATTTGATTAATTGTATGATTTGTTGGTGTGAGTACAGTTAAGATGTGCAGTGGTATAGATATAGAACATGTCTGATTAAAATCATCCTTCCTGCTTGAGAAAGCAGCTTGTTTTGCCACTGAAGTATTTTGGAATTTATGGAGTTCAGATGGCTGTGATAATGGGAGTTTTATTTCTCCCAATGAAGATAGGGGATCCCAAATACTTAAAAGGAAATTTACCCTGTGACATTACAGTTTCTGATTTAATTTGATTGATTAGTCTTGGATTGGCAATTTTAGATATGAGAAATGAAGACTTCTCATATTAATTTTCTTACCAGATACTTTTTCATATATTTGCAAAACAACCATTAGTTTTTTAATGCTAGACTTAGAAAAAAAAAACAGACCTTATATTATTCATAATAAGGTTTGCAAAGTTTTCATCAAATCCCATTTTAATTAGAAGTTTAGATAAAAATGGCCAAGAAACTCTATCAAATGCCTTCATCATGTCTAATTTGATTATCATGTTAAAATCTCTTGTTTTTGAGTCAATGTAACTTGCCATCTCTTGCATTTGTAAAACATTTTCAGATAATTCTCTACCTGAGGTAAATGCTGATTGTTCTGGACTGAGAATTTCATTCATTATAGGTTTTAGTCTATTTGCAATGATTTTTGTAAATATTTTATTTGAAAAATTACAAAGACTAATTGGTCTATAATCTTTGAAAGAGGAACAAACATCTTTTTTAGGAATTAACATGATTAGTGTGGCAGTTATGGCTTTTGGTATTTCAGCTTGATTAAAGAAATCTTGAACAACTTGCAGGACATCATTTTTTATGATGTTCCAACATGTTTTGTAGAATAGACCTGGAAAACCATCTGATCCAGGTGCAGAGTCACTGTTCATATTCATTACCGTTTCAGTCAATTCTTCCAAAGTTACTGGTTTGATTAGTTCTTGATTCATTAAGTTGGTTATGGAATTAGGCTAGTTTTCCAGTAAACAAGCAGTGTTAATTCCAGACATGTCAGTTTTAGTTAAAAGTTTTGAGTAGTGGGAAAGTGCTTCTAGACCAATCTGATTTTGATCATATAGCCAATCCCCCTTTGAGTCTCTAATTCCAGATATCATTTGTTTTTTGTGTCTGTTTTTTAACAGATTGATGAAATTTTTTTGTGTTTGAATCTCCTTCTTTAAACCACTTAATTCTGGATTTTTGCTTCCAAAAAGATTCCTGATTTGAAAGAGCTTGTGTGAGATTTGCTTTTGCTTGATTATAGGCAATTAAGTTGGTTTGATTGTCTAAAGCTTGGAGGACTGACTCAGCTTTCAGAAGAGTTTCTTCACAATTTTGGACAGTTGTAAAGATGTTTCCAAAAGTGTTAATATTCCACTATTTTTATGTAGCTTTTAAGGTTTTTAATTTAAAAACCAGATTTCTCATCCCATATAGGTTGGATTGAACATTCCAATAACAACCAAGAACACATACGAATCAATTATAAAACAATTAGGGCTTATGATACATAAACTAATATTTGTTTCATGCTGATATATAAATTAGCCACTCATAGTAATTAAACTGATCAAATAAATATTATATAAACAAAACATAATTAATCTAATTGATTACTAACGAAACTAAAGTAAACCGTAAAACCAAAGCAAGCTGCGAACTTCAAATTAGCAAAACGCATCCGCCGTGTTCCGTGGCTCAAAGAACCAAATAATTAAAAGAGAAAAGTGCAGATATAACCCCATATAATTGATGAAAGTGAATATATAACCTTGTGCTGATTGAAAGTGCAAATATAATTATATATGTTCAGGTTATGTGCAAATATAACCTCTTCAGGCAGTTGGAGGCCGGAATACGGTGAAAGGACTATTTTGCCCTTCTGTAAATTTTTTAAAAAAAATACTGAAATTACATTTCTATTTCTAAACCCTTTTATTCTTCTCATCTTTTCCCAAACCTTTTCTTCTTCTCGTCTTCGTTTCTCTCTTCGTCTAAGCGGCGCTTGTAATTTCCCAGACCCTTTGTGGATTCATCGATTTTCCGGCGCTCGGCTGAGCGGTGCCGGAAATGGTGGTGATGGAAGAGTGAGGGTGGTGGTGGTGGTGCAAGGTGGTGCTATGGTGCTATGCTGAGGATGGCGACGAAAGCGAGACTGAGTGGTGAAGAGGCTGGGTGGCGTCGATTAGGGCTGGGTGTTTGAGTTGTGTCCATGTCGCTTCATCTCTGCCTGAAGCCCACACATTGACCAATATCTATGTATCCTTTGCCACTACATAACCATTGATTTCAACATCTTCAGTGGCTTCATGAGGAAAAATTAATGGTACTACTGGATAAAGTCAGAAGGTTTCCTTCACGATAGCTTGCAAGTAAGGGAGTCTAAAGATGTCTATTTCTTGAATACTCCTTGCCTTCTCTCCAGTGACTCGCTTGAGTTTTGCTCTTGCCTTCTCCATCTATTTTGGATTACGCAATAATTCTGACATTTCCCATTCCACCATGTTTGAGGTCGTGTCTATCCCGGCCACAAATAAATCCTACATAGTCAATTGGTGAAATAAAGGTCTCAACAATGTAGAATATCCAATAAGCATCATTAGAAAGAATGCCAAATACTCACCAGAAGCATATGTTTGAGCAAAACGAATTTCAAATACTGACCATTAGCATATGTTTGAGGACATTGATGCTTAATTCAGACTCATCTTCAAGTTTTCATCCAGAAGGGCTTCCAACAAATTAAAGCTTCGAGATTTTTCTGGCGGTGTTGAGCGGATTGGTGGTGGTGTTGATGACACCGAGGGAGATCACAACGAGGAAGACCACCGGGAAAAAGATGGAGTTTGGAGAGAGGATGAGTACCGCATTACCATTTCGAATCCCCATTGAAGAGAGGCAGTCGGTGATGGAATCCACATCCTTCTATAACTCCGAGAAGGTGAGCTGGCGGCTGGTGGTGGCGTCGATGAATGTGACCTTTCCGTATTGAGGGCACAAGGAGATAAACGTTGTCAGTTTCACGACGGGGTGCAGTGGGGACGGGATTGGCAGGTGCTTGCTATAGAAGGTGGAGTTGGACTTGTAGAACCCGCTTCTCCAGTCAATCACCATCGTGTGCTGGAGGTTATCATTGCCAGAGTAGCAGTGGGAGATAAATGGCCAGAATTTTAGTCTTCACGGTTATCGTTGCCTTAATAAGGGCATAATTGTCCTCTCAGTTTAAGGCTTGAGTTATATTGGTATTTTAGTCTTCGCAAGTGAGTCAATGGCTGAAATTTGTTGGTCAACACCATAATCATGGTCGGAGGGTTATATTTGCACTTTCATTCAATAATCAGGGTTATATTTGCACTAAAAAATAATTGAGGGTTATATATACACTTTCCTCAACATATAGGGTTATACTTGCATATTACCCTAATTAAAATGAATAAAATACGAAACTAATCCGTGTAAACAGATCTAATGTCTGTGTATAATGTCGATGTCAAAACCCTTTGTGGCGGCATATTTGTACATATACACACGCAGATTACAAAACCCAAGCCCATTCAGATTCTTCTTTCGAAATAAAATATAATAAAATCTATTCCAACTCTAATCAACTAATTCCTGAAATTAAAGACTTTCAAAAAACATTATCCTGAAATTAAAGAATTTCAGTTGGAAGGAGATAATAACATACTTATCAATATGGGAGGTGAATATCTTTAATTCTTCAAAGCCAAATCTCTTCAATATTTCACTTTTCATCCCATAACTTTAGCAGTTCTGCTTTTGCCTCATTTCTTTCATCTCTGGAAAAATGTCGTATAAAATAAGAACATGTTCTATTGGAGCACATCGCCTCATTAAAAACATTAACATGGAAAACCCAATGGGAAAAAAATATTGGTTAAGGGGAAAAGGCACAATGTATAGCTCCCTCTCAAATTCTTCACAATCCATGAATTCCTGCACCAAAAACACGTAAAAGTGCAAATTAAATCTCAATAAAATCACAATAATCCCAAAAAATATAACACAATTGAAAAGGTTAAGCCCAAAAAGGCCATTGAGCAGAAAGTATGGCAACCCAGTTTGGGGAATATTTAATACTCTAACTTAATTACCGCATTAATGGTGATAGTTAAGGAGAACGTTATTTAGGACATGGAGTATAAATACAAGGTACACATTTACTTATGATTCATTTGGTCTTAATCATATTTGGACGCTTGGACTAACTTAAGCATCGGAGTGCTAAACCTTGGAGCCACGGGGAAAATTTAATTGCAGCTTAGTTTGAGAAGAACCTAGACCCACGAACCGGTCGGTGGTCGAAGACGCATCAAGTGGCACTGACTGTGGGGACGACGAAGCCAAATCAAGGGTTTTGAGAGTTTATGTCCACGGTAGTTTGAAGGAGTGAAAGATTGAGGTCAATAGGTACGAGGGCTGGATCTCCACCAAGTTTAACATTGGAGAATCCAGAAGGAGAAAACGATGCCCGCATAGAGGATATCAAAATGGCTAACAATCAAACGATGGGAAAGAAGATATGAGCTAAGCCTAATACAGGCGGAGGCCACGAGGGGAGGGGGGGGGGGGACAAACCTCAGTGGTGGTTGGCACAAATTGCCTGGCGCCAGTCCGGAATGATGTGACAGGGCCCTCGAGAACGCTGGAAGTGATGTGAGAGCAAAGACAAGGAAACACTGATTCCTTGCTCGAAAGGTTGGCTGATTCGAGGGATGGGAGGTTTACGGAGGTTTTGGGAGATTCATATATTGAAACCTATGGTCAACATGGGCAAGGAAATCAGAACGTGGGGAGGGTGACCCCAAATCAAGATGTGGAATGAGCAGCTCAGGTCTTGGCTGCAGTCGATTACCAAATCACACATTCTCCAAGGGATAATAAGGGTCACGATGGGGGTATTACCGCCCTCACCTTTGGGAGTAACTATGGGGTGGGATTCTCAACCCCCGATAGCCTACCCTTATCAAGGATATGCTTGAGAACCACTATAAGCTAGGCCCCATGCTTCTATTCCTAGTTATTCCCAAGGTCCAGTATATGCACTACCTCCGCTACCCTATCTGCTCCTACCCTTGACCTGGCCGGTCCAGGAACAACATATGGAATAATGGCCTCTTCTGGCATGCAAGGATACCAGATTATGGGAATCAGTCAGGGGCTGTTCAATCCTTATGTCCAACCACCCCTACCGACAACATACTCAAATCTCGGACATCATAGGAGGAACCCGGGATACTGAGGAACCCAGCCTCTTTATATGCCACAGTTGAGTGGTCACGATATGGGGCTGAACCTGCCTGGGGGGCAGCACGAACCCCCCCTGGATGCAAGTGAATAGTTAAGAAGAGAATTGGATAGATTGATCGGCCCCTTGGGCTAGGTTGCGGGGTCTCCTTTCAGCTTGGTGAACACCGGGGTTCGATGGCCAATAGAAGTGAAGCCCCCAGAAGGACTTCCCATGTACAATGGTGAAACTGACCCTTGAGAGTTCATACAGACGTTCCTGGGCTTGATGTGTTTCAGGGACTTTGATGAGAAATTGACATGCAAGTTGGTAGGTAGCTACTTGCGAGGAAAGGCACAGAAGTGGTTTAATAAGTTTCTTAGGGGCTCGCTTCAATTGTATCATGACTTCAGTAGAGCATTGTTGAGCCAGTACGCACAGAACAATAAGTTTACCAAAACTTTGTTAAAACTCTACCAGACAAAGTAAAAGGCAGGGGAAAACACAAAAACCTTCTACCACCGATATGTAGACAAGAGTTTGGGGGTGATAGAAATGACGGAGAATGAGGTAATCCAGGGGTACCTGCTGGGGATGCAGGACCTGGAATTATATAAGTCGAGTACCAGTACCCCTAAGACTTTGCAAAAACTTCAGGAGGTCGTAGAATAGTATTTGAGGGTAGAGGAGGCAACCAGAAGGGAAAAAAATAGCCTTGCATAGAAAATAGGAAGAAATGTAGAGCATAGAGGAAAAAGGCCGGTCGAACCCATAAGAACACCATTCGAGAGGTATAATCCATTGCCTCCAACGCTTGGAGGAAAAACTCCTGCACAGATTTGAAGTATACATAGAGGGTTGTTCCGAACACCCCCACCCTTACAGAGTTCACACAACTCGATTGCAGCATGGAGAGTAAAAAATTGGTACTGTGATTATCACAGGGATTACGACCATGACACAAACGATTGCATGTAGTTAAGGATGGAGATTGATATGTGTGATCGGGAAGGACGGTTTCGAGGACAGGGACATAGGAACCAAGTTGCCCCTCGAGGCCCCAGATGAACCAGTGGCATCCCTATAGAAGAAACAATTAAAATAATGGGAATAAAGGAGATAGAAGTCCTCGAGAACAGGCGGTTTGAGACAGGGGGTGGGAAGGAAGGAATGATAGACCCCAAGAGCAACAGGGGGAAATTAAAATGGAGAAAACCCACCCATCCAAAAGGTAATTAACGTCATCAATGGCATGGTGGAGAGAGATCTTTGAACGCTGTTATAAAAGCTGAAGCATAAAGGGTTCCCGTAGAAGAGCCCAATCATAAGAGGTTTCGACCGGATGAGATAGTCACTTTCTTGGAAGCGGATGCTGTACCAGACCAAATGCCCCATGCGGATCCTATGGTAATTTCAACCATTATTGGAATGTCATTGATCAGAAGGGTGTTCGTTGATGATGGAAGTGGGGTAGAAGTGATGTTTGCTGAGTGTTTTGACCAGTTAGACGTAAGGCGTGAAAACTTAAAAAATCCACTTTCCCTTTATCAAGATTCACGGGAAACCCAATATTCCCTATAGGAGAGATAACATTGCCCATTCGAGTAGCGGATGATGACAGGGGAGTGACCATCAGGTGTAATTTTGCTGTTGTGGATGCACATTCCCCTTATAATGTGATTTTAGGAAGGTCTTAAATGTGCCAGGCTCGGGCGGTCTGGTCACCCTATCACTTAATGATGAAGTTCCCAACTGAAAAGGGGGTGGCATGCATTCGAGAAGATTAGACTGTAGCCCAAAAATGTAACCTCGCACTGGTACGAGATGTGAGGAACTGAAGGGATGTAGTGGCAGTACATGCAGAGGTAAGATTAGCCAATACAATACATATGCCTATTAAGGATAAAGGGTCAGTAGTTGTTGGGAAACTAATTCCCAAGGATGTTAAAGGAAGACTGAAAGACTTATTGGGAGAGTACATATACGTGTTCTCGTGGGATACCTCTGACCTTACGGGGATCCCTTCGAATCTCGCACTACATAAACTGAACACTAATCCCTTGGTTAAGCTAGTGAAGCAGAAGAGAAGGGTGTTCGCTCCCGAAACAGCTAAGACAATTAAAGAAGGGGTGGAGAAATCATTGAGGGCAAACGTAATCGAGGAGGTATTCTATCCTGATTGGATTGCTAACCCTGCCATGGTTCCAAATCATGATGGAGCATGAAGGATGTGTATAGACTTTATGGACTTGAATAAGTGCTGCCCCAAAGATAGTTACCATTGCCACCAATCGACAAGCTGGTGGAGGCCATCACTAGATATCAAATTTTGGCATTCTTTGATGTGCATAAGGGGTATCACAAAATCCTTATGGCGGAGGAAGATAAGGAAAATACATCGTTTATTATAGATGTGGGCACGTACTGCTATAAGAAGATGCCTTTTGGGTTGAAGAATGCCGGAGCTACTTACTAGAGGCTGGTGGATAGACTGTTCAGGGGACAGAGGGAAGAATATAGAAATATATGTGGATGACATGGTGGTTAAAAGCAAAAGCTATGAAGAATTCTTAAAAGATCTGGAAGAAACATTTGGTAGGCTTCGAGAAGCTAATTTGAAGTTGAACCTGTCTAAGTGTGTTATTGGTATGGGACAGGGAAGTTTCTTGGATTTATGGTTTCAGAGGGGGGGATTGATGTAAACCCGGAAAAGGTCAAAGCTCCGAGGACAATGAAAACCCCATAATCGATAAAGGATGTGCAGAAGCTTACGGGGTTTTTAGCAGCATTAAGCAGGTTCTTATCAAAGGGGGTGGAGAAGCACTTACCCTTCTTTGATGTGGTTCGAAGGACAAAGAAGTTTGAGTGGAATGGCAAGTGCGACGAGGCATGAAGCAATTGAAAGAACATTTGGGGATATTGCCTACCTTGGTGAAACCAGACAAGGATGAGATGATGTACTTGTATATTTTCGCGTCGCCACTAGCAATCAGCGCAGGTCTGGTAAAAAAAAAGAAAAGGTTCAACATCCAATTTACTTTGTTAGTCGTGCCTTGCAGGGGCCAGAGATAAGGTATATGGTTCTCGAGAGGTTGATTCTAGCCCTCATACATGCAGCCCGAAGGTTGAGACCCTACTTCCAGAGACATAAGATAGTGATGCTCACGAACCACCCCATTCGACAGATCTTGCTAAGGTCTAAGATTTTAGGAATAATAATGAAGTGGGTAGTAGAATTGGGAGAGCATGATATCCAGTATCAACCTCGAGTTGCGATTAAGGGGCAGGTGCTGGTAGACTTTATAGTGGAAACTACAGTGCCCCTCGAGGTGTGTTTGGATCCCATTCAGGATGAGGAAACAAGGCAAAAAAGATAAAGAAGTTGTATGTGGATGGTTCATCACATTCAGGAGGAAATGTAGATGGGGTCCTACTAACTAGCCCTAATGGTAGAGATTATACTTATGCATTGAACTTTTCATTTAAAGCAACTAACAATGAAGATGAGTATGAGGCACTGATAACTAGATTGCGCTTTGCAAAGGAGCTGCGGGTGAAGGAACTGGACGTTTTCAGTGACTCTCAAATTTTGGTTCAGCAGGTGAATAGAGAGTACGAGGCCAGAGAGCATAACCTGCAGAGATACCCTGAGGTAGCGAAGAACTTGTTTAAAATTTTCAAATCTTATACGTTGATGCAGTTTTTAAGGGAAAGCAAACATAAAGAAGACGCTCTAAGTAAGCTCGCTTCTTTGGATTTGGGAACCCAATCCTAGCAGCAACTCCTCATGGAAATTTTAAGCAGGCGAAAATTTGAAGAACCTGTGGTAATGACGATTGAAGTGGAAGACTCCTGGATGACACCGTTCGTGGCGTATCTTCAAGAGGGAGTCATGCCAAAAAATGAAGTGGATGCTAGAAAGATAAGGTTGAAGGCTCCAATGTATGTTTTGTGGGAAGAAGGGTTGTATAGAAGGCGTAATTTGCAGCCATTACTTAGATGCATTAACCCTCATTAAGCTGATTAACTCATAAGAGAGGTTCACGAAGGGGTATGTGGCAGCCACCAGGGAGCCAGGTCCGTGGCGAGGAGGGTCATTCGAGTAGGATTTTACTAGCCAACCATGTTCGAGGACGCAAACCGGTATATTCACGCTTGCCATCAATGTCAGAGACATGCACCTATAACATATGTTCCACAAGATGAAATGAGAAGCATTTATAGTTCGTGGCCATTTGACAAACGGGGAATCGATTTGGTGGGCCCTTTTTCGAAAGCGCCAGGAAAATTTAGATACCTAATAGTAGCTGTTGATTATTTCCCAAAGTGGGTAGAGGCTGAGCCCTTAAGAAACACAGAGGAAAAACAGTCATCTCCTTTTGTTGGAAGAACATTGTATGCCGTTTTGGAATCCGAAGAACGATCATTATTGATAATGGAACACAATTTGCTCAAGATCCTTTCAAGAAGTGGTGCAAGGAATATCAGATTAAGCAAAAGATGACATCTGTTTATCACCCCCAGGCCAACGGGCAAGTGGAGGTGACCAACAAAACAATAGTAAATGGAATACGAGCACGTCTCGAGGGGGCGGGAGGTAATTGGATTTGGGAATCACCCAATGTGTTGTGGGCATATCTGACAACCGAGTCTTCCACTACTGGAGAAGCGCCTTATAGTCTCGTATATGGCTCGGAAGCAGTAATTCCGGTGGAAATTGGAGTTCCTAGCCCAAGGATGATGACTGCGACAGATGAGATAATCAATCAACAAAAACGATGTCAGAATTTGGATATGGTGGAGGAATAAAGAGAGTTAGATTCTTTACATGAGGCTAAAGTCAGGAACAGGTCAGAAGATACCATGACAGAAGGGTAAAGAATGTGTTGTTTAACCCGGGAGACTTAGTAATGAGGAAAAACGAGAAAAGTAGAAAGGAACCCGAGGGGAAGTTAGCTGCAAATTGGGAAGGACCTTATAAAGTGGTGGAATCGCACCCGAGAGGAAGCTATGTTCTCGAATAGATGAACGAGGTCCGAGTGCCAAGAAGGTGAAACATTACCAACTTGAGAAAATATTACCAGCTATGATATTCGAGTGGTTAGCTCTAAAGCGGCACTCTGGTTGATGTTCGAGCGGGTTGCTTTAAAGTGGCGCTCTAGATGATATTTCCAGGTATGGATGATGTTCGAGTGGTTTGCTTTAAAGCGGCACTCTGGTTGATGTTCGAGCAGGTTTTTTTAAAGAGGCGATGTAGATAATATTCCCAGTTACGGCTGATGTTCGAGTGGTTTGCTTTAAAGTGGCACTCTGGTTGATGTTCGAGCAGGTTTTTTTAAAGAGGCGCTCTAGATAATATTTCCAGCTATTGCTGTTGCTCGAGTGGTTTGCTCTAAAGTGCACTCTGATTGATGTTCGAGTGGTTTGCTCTAAAGTGGCACTCTGGTTCTCTAAAGTGGCACTCTGGTTGACGTTCAAGCGAGTTGCTTTAAAGCGGCGCTCTAGATGATATTTCCAGCTATGGATGATGTTCGAGTGGTTTGCTCTAAAGTAGCACTCTGGTTGATGTTCGAGCGAGTTACTTTAAAGCAGAGCTCTAGATGTTATTTCCAGCCACGGCTGATGTTCGAGTGGTTTGCTCTGAAGCGGCACTCTAGTTGATGTTCGAGTGGTTTGCTCTAAAGCGGAACTTAAAGATTATTTTGTAATCTTGAAATGATAAATTAGTAGGCGAGATTAGCAGGATGTAAGTGGAAACGCTGAACCTGGGTAAAATGATTGTGTCTCTAAATTACTTAATTTCTACTTACCAAACATATTCGTACTTTGCTCCGCCGAAGGAAATTGCACCGGGCTTTTATATTCGAGGGGTAAAGTATACGAGATAGAAAGAATATTGGATTTTTATTCAAACTTCAACAAATATATTAGGAATACAATATTGATACTAATAACTATCTAAGTTTATTAATCTAAACGAATTTATCTAGTGGGAGGAAATCCCGCCTGAAACAATTCTCAGTAGAGATAGGTTTTCCTAGCTCTTTCACGTTTGCCTCTATTTGTTTGAGTTCTTCAAGTTTTATACCAGCTGCCCTTAGGATGTCCTTCATTTGTTCCTCTACAGGATATTCTGAGGGAGTGACGACGAAGGTCTTACACCGTTTCTTCGTGGAAGATTTGGATGGGCCATTCGAGGATGACTTAGCGCATTTGCGACGTTTTGAGGAAGGTCCTTGTTTACTTTGCTCAAAGGGACAAGATGTCATTCAATTTCCTTAGTGGTATATTTCTCAGACCAGGGGGCAGAGCGAAAGCTCGAGTGGGTGAATCCCTTCACCTTTAGCTCTGCCTGCCAATCGAGAATGAGGTCAAAGGCCTTTTTCTACCGAGGAGTCTCATTTTCATGAATGTTGACTTCTTCCATCCAGTAATGAGCAGCTTTAAGTAGAAACTTGGGAAGAAGATCATTGTTGATTAAGTAGGAGGAGGGAATGTCGTGGAAAAGCATGTGGGCACGAAGGCTCACTTCGCGTGCAGCAAATTTTTCTTCGAAATCAGTGAAATGTTGTTTCACTTATGTGGCTTGTATCTTCTAGGCCTCGATCTCCCCAGTAAGTTTTGCATTCTCGGATAAAACAAATTCCACAAAAGAGCTATATTTACCTGAGGGGCTCTCATGGGGGGCCATAGGAGGTTCGCTTGAAGAAGAGGGATCCTCGCTGGCTATCTTCCAAGCGAGCAAGTCCTCTTCAAGGCTAGCCACTATACGTTGAGCTAATAGGTGTTGTTCGGAAAGTAATTCTCTCTAGACTATCAGTCTGCGATTTATGCCCAAGCAACCAATTAGGCGCCCTCCCACTACTGGAAGCCTAGTCGCAGTAGCGAGGTAGAACTTCAGAGAACCAAACTTCAAATAAATTTGACGCATTAGTTCTTCTAGTTCTTCATCAGTGGGATCACGACCCACTTCTAAGGGATAAGTACCATTAAATTCTTTACTAAGGAAATCCTTAAGAAACCCCTTAAAAGTGGGATGGTCTTTAGATTTCCACAACTTCATCTCAGCTTCGAGTCGGTGAAGCTTGTCCTCCAAGGAGTCCTTCTCTTGATTACACTTAGAAAGATGTCGAAAGGTGATCAGTAGCTATTTGTGTGTCACATTCAACTCTTTTTGGGCACTCGAAAGCTCCTTACAAGCGCTTTCTAACAGCATCTTCAACGGATTATATTAGAAAAAGAAAATAATGGTAAAATCAATAAGTCACGGCAAAAAATGTATTTTTATTGATACTAAGTAAAAAAAAGAAGAGGTTTACAATTGAGGAGCCCAAAGTAATTTTTTTTATTACAATCAGGGACCAACCCTAGAATCATCTTCCTTTGATGTGGAAGCAATAATTTCTTCCACTCGATCAGCGGTGGAATCCCGCTAAGGAGAGGCATCTGAAGCCTCTGGAAGGGGGATGACTTGAATCCCCTCAGCAGTGAAGAACTGCCCTTTGGACTTGATGAAATCCAATAGGGCAAAACAAAGGCCATTTTTCTTGATGGCCTCATCCCATTTTGCATCCAGAATGGTTTTGAGCTCTGGATTAACTAGTTCGTCCACCTGCTTGGCTAGATCTTCAAATAGAGAGGCAGACACTTGGGGATTTAAAAATTTCTTGGCTAATTTACTACAGCCAATTTTCTTGGCTAGACCCAGAAAATCAGGAAAAATTGGTGCATCCCAGGGCTGTTCAACAACTTGTGCTTGAAGGCCTGGAACAGTTAAACTTGAGTGGCTGGATCCTCTGCAACTTGAACCCTCTTCGTGAGGGTGTCCTTCTCTAACATCCATTGACACCTCTCGACATCAATACCTTGCCTCTCCCCTTTTAGAAGTTTTTTTCCTCGAGCGCCCTATCCTTCTCTTCGAGGACTCTATCTTTCTCCTCGAGAGCCCACTGGTGATCCTCGAGAGATTTCTTTAGCTGAAAAATCTCATCATCTTGTTTTCTGAGCTCCTCGCAGAAGTTACCGGGACCAGAGGAACAAATGGAAAAGAAGGCCGCCATTCTCTTGGTGGCATCGAGAAAAACTTGAGAGGCCTGGTAAAACAACTCAGCTCAGATTGATGATAAAGAATGGAGGAAAACCTCAGGGCTAGAGGCCATTTTCGAGAGGTGATGCTCGACTCTAGATGCAGATCGAGCATCATTCGAAGGGCGAGGAGATTGTTGATGAACATCCTCATCACCATGTGTCCTTATCAATGGCCTTGGTGAGGAGGAATCGATAGTGTTGTTGTTTGCCCTTGTTTTCTTGCGAACACTCCTGGCGTGAGGAGGTTTCACATAACCAATAGTTGAGGAAGGCCTTTCGCAGCCTATTGCAAGAGGGGAAGCCGGGTTCGAGGGGAGAGATGCTGGGCTTGGGGGAGTGGAAGCCTGATTCGAGGACTCAATAATCCCCTTTAGAGGAGCTTGATCCTTCTTTGAGGGCTTCTGCTTCTTTTATCCCTTAGCAAGACCCACTGAAAAAGGAAAAAGAAAATTAGTAGCAATAAACTCAATAACACAAAAAATAGGAGAAGTATTGCTCTATTAAGGCACCTTCGGAGGCTCCCGAATGGCTAACATCACTAACGATGGTCTCAAAGGGATGGCCATCTCTGGGGCCCTCGAGTCCTCTTCTTCTCTTTCTGGTATCCCTCCGAAGTGTTTTATATACATATTCTTCGTAGATTATGGGTGAGAACGCAAAGCCGCCAATCCGGGAGTTGGGATTGTTGAAGAGGTTGTAGTCTAGGGGACTGGACAATAATTTTTGTCTATCCCTCTAGAGGGTATCTGGGCAGATATATTCCTCAGGTTTGGAAAATTTAACTCGCACAACCCAATTCCACGGAGAAACTTGATACCTCTTGCTATCAAGTGAGATACTTTTCATCCAGCTTTTCCAGTCACCCAAGTTGCCAGGAACCCCAAAAACCTTATGGTGTACCTCTCAGCTAACAAACGTGACAATCATATCGGTAGACCGCCTGCTATAGGGCACAAAGTATAGCAAACAAAGCCGTTTATAACTAGTCTTAATACCAAACTCGTCGTATCTAGTCAAGAACATCATAATGATTACCAAGATGCTGGGGTGGACTTGTGCATGACTAAACTGGAATTGTCTAAGGAGTTTAGAAAAAAGGGGCTGAAAGGGAAAGTTGAGCCCACGGCAAAGATGTCTGAGGGAAATAGATGATTTTGCTAAGGAAGGTTATGGGAGGTATCTCCCTCTCGGAAGGGTTAAAAATTGACATCCGGGGCTACTCGTTGGCCAAGAAGGATTGAGTCCAAAATTTTTGAAATATCAATTTCTACTACTGGAAATGGGGGCTCCCTCCCTGAGTCTTTTGCCTCAATCTTCGATAAACCCCATTTTTCTTCTTTTGAGAGGGTTTAGCTGGAAGAGATACCTGAGGCGCTCTCAAGGATGCTTCCTCCCCCTCGAGGATTTTCCTCTCCTCCTCTTCTCTGGCTTCGAGAGGTGCCTCTCTGTAGGTCAAAGATGTACTTGACACCTTTTCTGACTCAGGTTCTAGATTCAGAGGAGGGTAGAAATCAATCTTGCCGCTCGTATGAGACCTCCTTGTGTAGGGTTTGCCCAGGCCTGGAGGCCAGTTTTCAATGGCATCTCGAGGAGGCATATAAGTTATAGGAAAAACCCTTTCTTCCCCGGGACTATTACCAACATGATCAGATGCACCCTCTCCAGCATTTGAGTCGTACCAGAGTTCTTTGGAATAAGTGCATTCCAAATCGCTAATAGTCTTCTCCTGTGTGTTAACCCCTGTCTCGCCTACCCTAACCTCTTCAAAACATTTCTCGATAGCGGAACCCTCATCAGAGCGGACCATGCTTGTAAGGGGAGGAAATGAAAATATTAGAATGAGAATAGGGATAAAAGAACTTACTGATTTTCTGGGAAAGGTGATGGGAATTGAATTGCTCGAGAGAGAAATACAGAGAGAATGCTTGTAAGAAGATGTCTACGAGAAAAGTGAATAAGGAATAACGGGTGGGAGGTAATTATGGAGGCTGAAGTGACGGATAATTATTACTGCTTTGGAAATATAAAAGTTATGGAAAGATGTAGTCATTTTTTTGTCTTCTGACAATGCGCTGTTTGGGGAGCAGTGACACGCATGGTTGTACACCACGCGCGCGCCCTTTTGGAATCCTAAAAGATAGAGTTGATTAGAAAACTAGGTTCTCACCCTCGAAGGCAGGAGCAACAAAGTGCAAGGTTCATTTTTAGTCTTCAAAGTCCTCGAATTGTCCCATGCATTCGAGACCTTCGTGACGTTCTAGCTTTTAAAGGTCGAGAGCCTGCTTTTCCGAGGGCTCTTGATAGAGATTAAGCCCAAGAAGGCCATTGGGCCAAAGGTATGGCAACCCAGTTTGGGGAATATTTAATACTCTAACTTAATTACCGCATTCGTGGGTAATTAAGGGAAATAATTAAGGAGAACGTTATTAAGGATATGGAGTATAAATACAAGGTACTCATTTACTTATAATTCATTATGTCTTAATCATATTTGGATGCTTGGACTAACTTAAGCATTGGAGTGCTGACCCCTGGAACCCCGTGGACAGTTTAATTGCAGGTTAGTTTGAGAAGAACCCAGGCCCACGAACAGGTCAATGGTCGAACACGCATCAACAATATAACAAACATCAATTTTTATTTTATTCTAACCATTACATGTGTACTAATAATGATAAACATGCATGTTAGGATGTACTCCTTAGGAGATTTTGGACATCATGAATGTGTTTAAGTTTGAATTGGAAATCTAAATTCGGCGGGAGAGAAACATCACATTTATTGTGCTTATTTGGTGGTAACTTGAAAATTTATTGTTTAAACTTAATCTCAAGCACTCTATAATAGATATTTTTTGCTTTATGTCTGTCAATCAGGGGTATTTAGTCATTTTGACTACCCTATGAAAGTGAAACGACGTCGTTCCCATTAGATGTGATATATTTACCCATACAAGTCTTCTTGTTTTCTTTATTCCCAATCAATCGTTGAGGTGGCGGTGCCGCCTGAGAAGTTGAGGAGCCACAATAGGCGGAGGTGTCTGCGAGCCACAAGATACCGGGAGAAAAGATAGCCTGAAGGGGATGAAATTCCAGAGAAAACGTAGCCGTTGGATCCGCCGACACTACCTACAGCGGTGCCGCTGCCGAGCACTACCTCCGTGAGTTTGAAATTCGAATTCATCTAACGTGGCTTTGATTTGAAAGTTCTAAACTAAATTCATAGTAATGAACTTGCATTCGTGCTTTAATTTACCTCTGCTAGCTCAATTTTGCGCTTCAAATTCGTGTTCCTGTGTGTGTTTGCTAGCTATATGTGTCTTTGCTATGTGTGTATTTGATGTGTGTGTGTTGTGTGTGTGATGTTTGTGCTCAATTTTTTGGTTGTTTTTAAAAACTGTTTTTGCCTGTTTTAGTTACTTTCCGATGTTCCTATGTTGAAGACACTAGACATGGTATTAGACGATTTGTAACAGCGACATACTAAGTTTCTTTTCCTATCTTTTTTAGGTTTGGAGTGGAGCCATCAATCAAGATATTGAGTGAGTTTGTTCTGGATTAATTAGGTTGCTTTTATTTATTGCATTCAAATTTGGAAGCTATTGGATTTTTAAATTAGATGTGTAAGCTTGCATGTATTGATGTTTCTCTTTTCCTTATGTTAGATGTGTTTTAGTTAATTAGCTTTGCTGAGCCAAATTTGATTTGCATGATGTGTTTTCTTTCACTTCGAGATGCATGCAATTAGTTTGTTGAAAAGAAATAGATTCTTCTTTACAATTTTATTGGCTTTTACTGTAATTTGAGAGGCTTAGTTGGTTTATTAGCTTCTTTGATCTATTGTTGTCTCATACATTCTGATATTTATATATATGTATGAATGGAATTAGTTATTGCTCTCCTTTTGTTGAGCTAAGTTGAACTGCAGACTTTACCAAAATGTGGTAAGAAGAGAGCAAAAGAACCAAAGGTTCAAGATCTTGGATGTGAACCAGTAAACCATAGTAAGCGGCTTCCACCAGTGCATTTTCAAGATTATGTCTTTTTTACTCTCCATGTGCGGCCATTAACAGCTCTTATTGATATAGAAATTTCAGACACTGACTTGGTTCTTTTCCTCCTCGTGGTGTTCTCCTAGTATGTCGAGTTTTGAAAAGTAGTTGTTTTGAATTAAACTTTTATCGGTAGTTCACTACCGAGGGAATACGCTACAAACCTTAACCATTGCTTTCTTAGCTTCAATTTTGATGTGTACAAATGAATGATTTGAGAGCTGGATTGAATAATCTTGGGCACCAAATGATATGAGCATCCCCAAGATGCTGTGATTTCTCACCGCTCACTATTTATGTCCGGCACTGTTCCAGCGAGAAGTGCTTTCCCCGCTCTTTGTTTCCATACCTAGATCCTCAAAATCGACAACAAAAAAGTAAGACTTTTGGTGCGTCCTGACATCTCCAGGAAAAAGAAAGGTACAAAGGAAGGGTAGTGGGATTAAAGGTACTTTTTTCCCTATGAATTTTATTGATTTCAATCGGAATTAGTGCAAAGGTTCTTTTCGCTCGATTATCTATTAATTCACATTCGGAAACTGATTTTGGGAGGCAATTTGGGTATATGTTTGATATTGGTTGTTAATATCGAACTGCTTGAGGATGTTTGTTAATTGCTTGGTGGATGCCAAAAAAAGAGCTGCAACACATATGTGGTTTCTGACTTGTAATTTTTTTACACACTTCTTGCGTGGAAGATGAGTCTTTGTTTGTTTTTTTATTTCCGTACAACATATAACTCGACTTTCACTTTTGTGTTCATTTTTTGTAACTCGTGATTAAGATATTCAATCCTAGAACACTAACATTTTAATATGCAATTGCCTACATGCTACTTAATCATAGAGTATATATGAGAACATAGTAACAGTACCTGCTGGTGCATCTCCTACAATCAAATTTGATTGGCAAATGGCTTGGTAGGACATTATCCTTATCTCATGGTGTTTTAGTATCTATTTGGAATGGTGTTGTGCATTCATGACTTGCCATTATGCATTTTTTTCGTTTGTTCTATTTCAAGCCTTCCTGCACTTTTATTTGAGATACTGCATCTTGTGTCATCGCTGCTTCAATGTTTACTTCTAATACTTCGTACTAAATAATTGGTACTTCTTTTCCTTTTGCTTCTATGTAGTGTTTCCTGATTCCCTTTAATCTGGCTCGTGTAAAGCTGCCACTTAAGGTTGTAGGTAATTGTTAATTGAGTTGGATATAAATTGAAAGCATTTGTAGTTAATGTTAGGGGTTCCTGGTAATAGGTTGAATTAATTGAAGTTACTAATATATCTTAAAAAGAAGATATTAGGTAGTTTCTCAACTTTTAACTTCTTGTTTGCTTATCTATGTTTTTCTATCCTCTATTAATCCATATGATATTGGAATTTGACACAAAACAACTGCTTGCTTTTATACCTGCTGGTTTGTAGCACTTGTGCCTTAGTCACAAGTGTGTATTGACTGTACTTCATTTTCTTTCTCTGTCAATAAATTGTCTTATTGACACGAGGGACTAATGATGTACTCATTTAAACTTTCTCTGGTTCTGCATGATGGGAAGACTATTGAAACCAGTCCTTGATATCCGAAAGATATTTTAGAAAACTATATAAGAAGGAATTTTATATGTCTCACCAAACATTGTTTATGTGATCTAATTGCTTCATGTATATAAACGGTTATAGAAAAGAAACTACTATCATGGTATGTTGTCTGAATTTTCAGTTTTATCCCAGCTGTAGAGTGTGGTGTGAGTCTGATTCAATTAGTGTGACTCTTAGGTGATGGTATTGATGAATGCTTGTACAGTAGGTGGAAATTACTTAAGGCTTGTATATTCTTGTTTCTGTTGCGTGAAAAATTACTTAAGGCCTGTATATTCTTGTTTCTTTTGCGTGAAAAATTACTTAAGGCATGTATATTCTTGTTTCTTTTGTGTGAAAAATTGCTTAAGGCCTGTATATTCTTGTTTCTTTTATGATTCACGCAGATGAGAGAGATGGTTTCTTTTTATTTGTTCAAAATATCTCTCTTTTTGTTTTGATGAGTGGATTACTTGGGGGAAGACAGTTTTTTAGCCTCATTCAATAGGCTATATTTTGTTTTTGCTTGAAAGGTGTTGGTCATTATCTACCACTAGAGTATATGTGCGATATTGCTAAAAATGAGGTGTTGAGTGTATATGTTTGTGTTTTGTGTCGTGAGTTTTGTGAGTATGATCGTCAGGAAAGGACTATAGTTTGATGTTTTGACATCGGCTCATTACCACTATAAAGAAAGAAATAAAGAGCACTCAACACTAATTACCTTGCAAAATATTGGTAGATAACTAAGATGAATATAGGCAGAACTAATTAGACTTTGGCGTGATCCCTAGAAGCCTTGTTTACATGTGGTGTTGTGGGCATCAATATATACTTAATGATCAAGTCCACTTCAGGTAAAGAACTGCACAATTTCTACTAAGTGTCATCAACATTAGACATAAGTGTGTGTGAATGTTGCATATAAGAATGATTCGTGCATTTTGTCAGCATTCATGCTTCGTTTGTTTGGAAACTTGAAGAACTCTCCAACCTATGTAGGTATAATAAAGTGCATCAAGGCATCTTCGGGCTGATAATATTTCCTTGTTTCCAGGTTCAAACTTTTGTATTGTACTTTTCCTGATTCAATAGGTGTATCATCTGATGCTCAGTCTTGGATGGTTCTGGATCAAGTACAGGAGATTGATAGCTGTGGCGGAAGATTAAGATATTGAAGATGCCTCCAGTTCCCTATGGTTCTTATGCAGATTCCTATGTGCAATGAAAAAAAGGTAAGGAAAAATTTGGAATCTTGACCTGTGTGGATTCAATTATTGCATCTTGATCTCTGTTAATTGCTGGTTGGACTTTTCATTGATGTGCAGCCTGATCATATTGTTTGTCAGCATTAATTCTAACATTTTGTTAGGGTGCACGAACAATTAATTAGAGCAGGGTGCCAGACTCCCTGCTGCCCAAAGGATCGATTCAAGGTCTAAATCTTGGATGACTAAGATGATAAACTTACACAGACATTGCTAAGAAGCGAAGTGTGTTCATGGAAAGATAATGGCATTAATATCGCGTACATGCATCCAATAATATGGCTCTTTGCTATTTGTAGACATGCACCTGTTTGAGAGTCATACCCCCCTTTCACCTTAGTGGCTTCTGTCCAAGTATGAGGAGAATAAGAGCGGGTATGTTAGTTGTTATCTAAATCCATCTCATTTGGTGCAGTTCTGTGGAAGAGTTGGTTTGTGAGTTTTTTCCTATCGCGGGAGAACCAAGGCAATCCACCCACTGGATATTCCAGTCGCATACATTTCATGAAAACACCTGGCCTCGGTGAACAAACGCCACAGAAAAACAAGAAGAAAGATTTTTTCTGACCATCTGTGACAGACATGGACTCTGATCAGCGTATTTACTGGCGTTTAAATTTTATATTGCTGCTTGGCATCATTATCCACATGCGCTAGACATGAATTCACATGAAAATTTTGGTTTTCAACTTCTAAATGAGAATAATTATGATATATTAGTAAAAACTTAAAAATACTACTCCCTCTGTCCCATCTATATTTGCATAAGCACTATTCATTTAGTCAAAATTAGTTAATTTGAAACATTTTTTTTAATGAAAACACCCGTAGGTGGGGGATATATATTGGGTTCCCCAGTCCCAGCCAAACCGAAAAGTTTTTTCAACAAACCAGAATAGAGATATCGCAATTGAAACTATGGTGAGGCAACCCCGTTGCCTCCAAAAGTAATTTAGCTAACTAAGCTAGGATGTAGACTTTACAAACTACTGTACTGGAGTTGCGATCCACTAGCGAGAACCTCCACCCCTTGTGTTAGTTCTCCCTTGTGGCCAGGCAACTCCAAAAACCAATCTGCATGTGTTAAGCAGCAATCTGCACCAGTAGTATCAAGTGAGCAGCAGCACCAAAGTTTTGAATGAGGGATTAAGGAACCAGCTCGATACAGTCATAGTGCTTTTACATCTCCAACCTGCATAAACAAAAGAACAGTATCAATTCTGAGGAAAGCGGTGTACTCTAATATGTGGAGTCTGAACTTTGTCCAAGGAGATCATCCCCTTAATGTGTGGTGGAATGTTCTGCATATTAATACTCTGGACCGAGCTGTGATGTAATTTTGCAATAGTATGTGCCACTACATTGCATTCTCTGGCCACATATTGCATATGTGATGATCTCAGTAATTTTTTAATTCTATAGGCCAGATCAAAAAGCTTCCAATTTGCCCTATATGGCTCGTTTATCATCTGAACAGCAAGGAGGCAATCAGTTTCAAAAAGGTAGTGATGGTCCTGATCATGGAAATTATTACAGGCCACTAAAATAGCCTTCAATTCTGCTTCAAGAGGTGAATCAGCATTAGTAGGAGCAGATAAAACAAGTAATGGGTCCCCTAGGTTGTCCCTAGCAATTAAACCAACTGAGGCCTTATCTATATACCATGATGCATCTATGTTGATTTTAATTGATCCTACAGGTGGCTTCTCCCATCTAACAATGGAAATATTAGGCTTAGGAGGTGGTCGAGTAAAAGGTATCCATTGGCTTAGAGGAGAATCCATTACAGGATGGGAGAAAAGTGTTCTTGGTGAGGAGAAAATTGACATTTTAATAAGCTCCTGTACATCCTTGGTAATAGCCACTGTGGAGAAGGGTTTAGAGTCAAAAATAAAACTATTTCTAGCTTTCCACAAAGACCAGCATGTTATGGATGGCACAATTTTGCATATGAATTGCTTCCAGCCCAGTAGATCATGACAATCCCAGAATAGAAAAAACCTCTCTGATAGGGGTGCTCCTGAGTAATGTAAAAGCCAACTATTAATGCAATGTTACTCCAAACTGCTCTAGCAATGTGACATGATATAAAAAAGTGTTGAATTGAATCAGAATTACAGCAAGCAGGGCATTTAGATGCCAAACTGAACCCACATTTTATGAGAACCTCATCAAAGGGAAGATAGGAATGTAACAGCTTCCAAGTAAAAATAGCTACCTTCTTCTGAATTGCATTATTCCAGATGAATTTAGAGGCTGGTGAGTTACCTGTATGCAGAGTTAGTGCTCTGTATGTTGATTTAGATGTAAAATTACCAGAGGGTTCAGGCATCCAGATTAGTCTGTCATCTCTATCCTCCATTAGTTGTGCATCCTGGAGAAAAGTCAGAGTATCACAATCTAGGAAAGAGTTGATTTGAGATAGAACAGAAAGTTTATCCTGGATGAAGTCAGAAACAGATAGGTATGGCATTTCAGAAACTATGTTCTGAGGAATACTATTAATAAGGGGGCCAGTTGGGCACCAATTAGCCAGCCAGAAGCTACAACTTCCCTTACCATGAATAACTTTTGTATTCCTCTCAGCAAAAGAGTTTACAGCTAAAATTCGTTTCCAAGTTACTGATTTCCTGTATGACATAGGCAGAGCCCAAAGCAGTTTTGCCCACAAAGTTGTTCCTAACTGGCTTTTCCACCATAGCTTTGCAGAGCAGGTATCTATGATAGCATTCATTGACCTAAACCCAAGACCATTCATCTTAGTGGGGACTGCAATTGCAGACCATTTCCTCCAGATTTTTTTGTTGTTTCCCTCAGATTCTCCCCAGAAGAATCTGGCTAGTCTTTTTTCAAAGGTTCTAATGATTGCTTTAGGGGGATTAGTGACTGCCCACAGGTGCTGAGGTAAAGAGTATAAGCAATGCTTGATTAAAACCATTTTACCCCCCGCACTAAGCCATTTATTTTTCCAACTCTGGAGTTTAGTGTCAAGATTAGCCATCAATGGTTGGAAATATCTTTTTAGGGTTTTACCCTTGAAGATAGGACAACCTAGGTAAGTAAATGGGAATGTGCCTTTTTTCATTTTCAGTATAGCCCTAACTTGGTTGAATCTTAAAACTGAAGCTCTCTTGCTGATATAAAATTCTGACTTCTCAAAGTTAAATTTTTGTCCCGAAGTGATTTCAAAGATATCTAAAAAAGCTTTGATCCTAACCAGGTTGTTTTTAGATGCTTGCAAAAATATGATAGTATCATCTGCATACATCAGGTGTGAAACAACAGGGATAGAGGCAGGAACTTGGAAGCTAGTAATCTTATTATTTGAGAAAATGAATGACAAACTTCTAGAGAATGCTTCAGAGAAAATATTGAAAAGGAAAGGAGAAAGGGGATCACCTTGTTTAATACCTCTTGTAGCTTTGAAAAACCCTGATGGATTCCCATTTACCAAGACAGAGAAATATGCTTGGGATAAATTATTCATAATGGCATTTAAAAATTTCCCAGTGAATCCAAATTTAGTTAAGATCTGACTAAGAAAAGGCCAATTAACTCTATCAAATGCTTTCATGAGGTCCAGTTTCAATATACAGTTTGGAACTCTATTTTTCTTATCCAGGAACCTTATCATTTCCTGAAGATATAAAATATTGTCTGAAATATTCCTTTTCTTCAGGAAAGATGACTGGTTAGGAGAGATTAAAGCCTCCATGTGAGGCTTTAGTCTTTCCATCAAGACCTTAGAGCAGATTTTGTTTATGACATTAGATAAACTAATTGGTCTAAAATCTCCAAAAGAACAAGGTGTGGCTTTTTTTGGGATAAGGGCTATCCAAGTACTGGATATACCTTTTGGGATTTGAGAACCAGAAATGAAGTCATTGACAGCATCTATCAGATCTTGCTTAACAACAGTCCAGCATTTCTTGTAGAATTTTGGTGTGAACCCATCTGGTCCTGGACTGCTGTTACTGTCTAGGCTGTTTACCACTGCTTGAAGTTCTGTATCAGTAACTAAGGCTTCTAAAAATTGGTTATCCCTATCAGTCATTATTGTGGGGATATGGGACAGGAAATGAGAGCTATAGGTATCTGAGTTGTTCTGGTTAGGATCATTTAGCAAATCAGTAAAATACCTAACAGCTTCTTTTTGAATTTCTGTTTGTGTGTTTATCCATTGACCCTCATGATTTTTGATTTTACTGATCTGTAACCTACATTGCTTTTCCTGTACCACTTTATGGTAAAACTGAGTATTATTATCCCCCAATTTATGCCATTTAAGCCTAGCTTTTTGTTTCCAAAATTTCTCTTTCTCTTTTAAAGACTTTAGGAGCTTAGCTTTTTTCTGGTTAAGACTGACTCTCTCCAACAGTGTTGGGTTCAGGTCATAAGTCAGTTCTTGTAACCTTAGAGCCTCCTCAGCTAGAGAGACATTTGAATCTATGTTCCCAAAACATTCCTTGTTCCATATTTTTAGCATCTTTTTAAGTCTGATTAGTTTCAGGTAAAATCTGAGCATTCCTGTCTCCTGTAATGGCTTATTCCAATTTTCCTGAACTAATGCTGAAAATTCTAATCTCTGGAACCAAGCATTGATAAATCTGAATGGCTTTGGGAATGAGACAACTAAATTGTTTAGCTGGAGGAGTAATGGTGAGTGATCTGATGTATTTCTATTAAGGATCTGAATTGTTGATGAAGGGAATTTAGTATACCATGATAAAGTGCAAAGTCCTCTATCTAATCTCTTAGATGTTGGATTTCTAAGCCTAGAGTTACACCAAGTAAACAAGTTACCTACTGTGTTTATCTCTTGAATTCCATTAGAGTTCATCCATGTATTAAAATCTCTAATACTACCAAGGCCAGGGTTAGAGGGACCTCTATATTCAGCCACAGAAGATATAGTATTAAAATCACCTATGAAAATAGTATCCCCCTTAGATATCAGCTTTAAATCTGTCCAAAGGCTTTTTCTACCCTCCCTACTTCTTAAAGCATAAACAAAAACAGCCTCCATACAAAGATTAGTGGTGAGATGGGAGATATTCACATGAATAAACTGTTCATGGTAGGAAAGTAGTGTCACAGATAAAGGATTAGAGTAGAAAAGCCAGATCTTCCCATTAGGAAGTACCATATTATTAGAGAAATTAAGTGCATTCATGTAGTACTGGGCTTTAGAATTGTCATGCATAGGCTCTATTACACATAGCAACTGAATTTTCCTTAGTTTGATCAGACTAAGCAGTCTAGTCATTGAAGTTTCCATACCACGAAGATTCCATATCAGAAAATTAATGTTGGTCTTCATTATCATATTTCATTGGAATTATTACCTTTAGTGGCTGATCTCAACAGCATTTTATTGAGCTGACTCAAGTAGGTAACCCTCTTGTTTTTTACCTTACCTTGTTGTACATACTTACCTGGGGAATCTGATGTAGAAGCCTCCTGTAACTGTTGTTGATCAGAGGATGCTATATCCATTGCCCTTTGCAGGTCCTCTGTTGTCCCTTCATTTTTATCCTCATGAAACTGGGAAGAGCAGCCTTCATCCTGTAAAACAGAAAATCTGTTTGACATCTTTCCAGGTAAGGAAAGTGTAGGGTTGTTAGTAGTGCTTGGCTCCATCAGTGAACCAACATGGAGATCATCTTTAGCATAAGGAATCCGGGCAGGTTTAGCTTTTTCAGTCTCATTAATTAATCTGGTAATTGAATGCTCAGGGATCACTAGAGTGCCAGTTCCTGATTGCATAGGAGTGCCTGCCTGCTTTGGCTTATTTCTAATAGGAGTACTAAGTATTACACTTGGAAAATTATTTTCCAGATTTGTGACAGCCATTTCATCTTCATTTAATGGGGGATCATTAGTTAAGTCATTGATCAAAGGAGGGTTGGTGAACATTTTTCCTGTTGCCTGCCACTGAGGAGGAGGTTGGGTGGGCTTTAAGCTAACCTCCTCAGGTCTATCCTTGGTGGTTTGAGAAATAACTCTACACTGACTCAGGGAATGGCCAAGTTTGGCACAGTGGTTACAGTAGTGGGGGATATCCTCGTATTCAATCTTGTACTTAGTGTTGTTTGAAACAGAACCTAGCCTAATATGAGGGCTCAGAGGTTTCTGTAGATCCACTTCAACACAGAATTTGATGGCCGAGGGTCTGGTGAGCATATCAGTAGCTAGGTCATTTTTTATGAAATTCCCTATGCTATTACCAATTGATTCAATGGAAGCAGAGTTATAATAATATAAAGGTACTTCTCTGATGGTACACCAGATCGGAACTATGGGTGATTCCTTATGGGTTGAGAATTCTGGAGTCCACTTAAGCATCTTAAGGAAAACCCCATTAAAGTTCCAGATACCTTTCATCCAACACCTCTGATAATCGTTAATGTTCTCAAAACGGAGTAGAACATGTTTAAAATCTAAAGAACCTAATTGATACTTACCTTCAAAACCAATTGTTTTGAGAGCTGTCTCCATTTGCTCCATTGATAGCCTACCTTTTGTGAACTTTCCGACCAAGGCGTTGGAATAATGCGCCGCTAGTGTGGCAATTTGTTCATCCGAATAGAGACAGGCCGGATCGCCGAGGTGAGTAGATTTTGGAACCAATTCGGGATTGCTTGGGAGATTTTTGGAGAGAGGGGGAGCTTTGGTCTGAAGAGCAGCGGCAAAGGTTTTGGGAATTACGTTATCGGCCATCGTTACGGCGATGGCCGATGGTGAGGCTCGATGCCGAGGAACAGAAATTCCGGCAGTTTACCGTTGGAGGAGGAAAAGTGTGTTACAGACCGTTGGTAAGGAAGGAAGACAAGTTACACACAGTATCGCACCAAAATCGCCTAAATTCGCACACAGTTAATTTGAAACATAAAAATTAAGTAATGTATAAAATAATATATTACTGTGTAAGATTTTGTTAGAGTTGTCGTAACATCTATTTTCATAGTATCAACATTTTATTATTTATAAATTTATACAATTAAAAATATTAACGATTATAAAAATATCAACTTGCAAACGTTGCAAATACAGCTGAAGGGAGTAATAATTAGACGCACAAGTACTGCAAAGTCTGCCATGCTTTGGCATCAGATGCTAAAGCTTGAATGAAAGAATTTGGATGAATCATGAATACCAACTTAGTCTTCTCAACTTAGTCTCATTAATAATCACGATTAGAATGTTGCATAGTATAATAGGAGTTATCTCCATAATTCATGATGATTTCAATTTATTATCCTAAACAATTAATGTAGAAGGATAAATTTATTGCACAATTTCATTTTGTTTCTATTAAATTTGTTAGGAAATGATAGAAAGAGGTTCCGCTAATAGTGAAAGTGTATTTCAATTGTTTTACAATAATTAATTTTATTTTTAAAGACGTGTTTTATTTTTATACAAATTAAATGTTTATTTGATAAGTCACTTTTTGCAATATATAAGTTTTTGAAATATTATAAAAATATTATAAAATAAATTTTTTTATTTTATTCATTATTTAATAATTTCTTACTAAGAGTGGCACACTAGGTTTAAACTCTTGGATTAATGTGAAGAAAATGAGAGATTGAAATTGAGTGTAGAAAGTAAAAAGTAGAATGAGATTGTAGGAATCTTGCCAAAAATGGAAAGTGTGTCATTTAAAAAAAATCTCAATAAGACAAGTGTGCCAAACTTAGTGAAATGGAGGGAGTAATTCATATTACTTCATAGGCTTGCATTTCTTATTTCTTATTGGAAAAGTCTCAGGAAATGCGGCATTTCCATAAATTTATGGACAGTCATCAGGGGCATTTGCATTAAATGTTGTAATTTTTTAATAAAATTTAAATATTTTATTTTATAAGTTAAAACAAGTAATTATATGTATTTGAAGGTGAAAATATAAAAATATATGATATAAAAAAATATTTTCAAAAATTTTAAATTTTGTATGTAATTTAAGAAATGCAGTGTATAAGGTAAGAAATAAGTGGCTTGTCCACAAGTTTATGGACAGGCCGCCTGTCAGGAGACCCACTCTTTTCTTATTGATAGGTTATAAAAGTAGCAATTTCTATTTTATTAATTATTTAATAAATATAGCTTTTCACTTTATAATTCATTTAGTTACTTTTAAATGGAAAATTTTTATTTATTATGAATAATTTAAATATGAGACACAAATATTGTATGTTATTTAAATCAAACTTTTTAAATCATAAACACCGTGCAACGCTCGACGGAATTTCAACCAGTGTTCTAACAAAAATTTATGTCATACTTTCAGTATTTCACTTTCACACATAAAGAAAGAACAATACTGTTAGTGTTAGTGTGTGCGAACAAAGGTGCTACCACGGTGCGAATTTTATTTCTTTTTCTCCTCCTCATCTCCAATTCCTTTTCTTCCAATTTGATCCTGATACTCGCTGCCGACTCATCTGGCAACGACTATCCGCCGGCAACGGCAATACGCCGGTAAAGCCTACCTGTAGTTGGTAGCTATGGCGGCCGTCCAAGCTCTACCTATCTCGGAAAACAGTAACCTAAATCAAACACCTCCTATTCCCCTATCATTTGCCGCAGCATTACAGAGTAAATCCTCCCCTCTAACTAAGGTCTTACCCAGTAACCCGGAGTTAATCCCCAAATCCCAACACCTTGGCGATGTGGCATGCTTATACTCTGAAGATCAGATCGTAAAATTGTCATCTCATTATGCTAATGCCCTAGTAGGAAAATTCACGAAAGGGAGATGCTCAATGGAGCAACTGGAGCAATTCTTCAGAACGGTTGGGTTCTCAGGTAAGTACCAACTCGGATCCTTAGACTATAAGCATGTGCTCATTAGATTCGAACTGCTTAACGATTATCAACGTTGCTGGATGAAGGGAGTGTGGAATTTTAGTGGTATCCTGCTCAAACTTTTAAAATGGACCCCTGAATTCTCAATTCACAAAGAATCCCCCATAGTTCCTGTGTGGTGTATTATTAGAGAAGTCCCTTTGTACTTCTACAACTATGCCTCAATAGAATCCATTGGTAATAGCATAGGGAGTTTTATCAAAAACGACATAGCCACTGAAATGCTCACACGACCCTCAGCCATTAAACTATGTGTTGAAATTGATTTGCAAAAACCTCTGTGTAATCATATTCGTTTGGGATCTGTAACAAATAATAAGAAATATCAAATTGAGTATGAAGACATCCCACTATACTGTGATCACTGCTCTAAACTAGGTCACTCTTTGGCCCAATGTAGAGCCTTTCCTCCTAATTATAATGTCAAACCTCAGGAAGAAAATAAGATAATTAACCAGTCCCTGTGGCAGCCAACTGGGAAAAAGTTCGAAACTCCCCCCTGATCATACTTGATGAACAACCTGATCATATCATCAGAGATACAGATAAGATTGCAAGTCTTGTGGCTATGCCATCCTCTTCTCAAAAGCCCCAATCCACTCCTAACATTGAGATCTCTAGGACTGTAGGTTCTCGGCTGGATATCACTCCTGAAAAATGTATCAGCCCTAAAAATAATGTGAGCACAGATAACTCTTTATCCAAACTGATCAATGATTCTGCCCTTACCAATTTCACCCCAAGGACATATGCCATAGATGATATTCATGTGGGTAAACATACATTATTTTCGGAACAACAAAAGATTACTTCTAACTCCTCTCAAGGAAGAGTGGGAAATAGATTTGCAGTTTTGCAGGATGAGCAGGAGGACTTAGTTTGTAATCAGGATGATGTGGCAGCTCCGATACACAACACCTGTCAACAAGCCAGCACCATATCCCCTTCCAATCTGGGTCAGGAAGCATTGCAAGGTAAGTCCAAAGGTAAAAGAACTAACTACCTCTCCCAGATTAACAAAATGATGCTTAGATCATCTACTAAAAGTAGTAAATCTGGTGAGCAATGACTAGTCTCCCTTCAATAAATTACTTGGTATGGAACATTAGGGGGATGGAATCATCTATGTTAAGATTAAGTAATCTGGTTAGACTAAAAAAGATTCAAATGCTGTGCCTAATTGAACCTATGCCTGACAACTCTAAACTTCATTCTTATATGGATAAACTTAACTACCAAAATGGTCTGACTCTATTTAATAGTAAGATATGGATTATGTGGTCAAATTCAATCACAGTCTCCCTATTATCTTCTCATGAGCAATTTTTACATGTGCACATAAATCATTTGACCTTTAATGTTCAAATGGATGCTGTTTTTGTTTACGTACTTAGAAATAGAGAAGGTAGGAAGAATCTTTGGAAAGACCTGGCTCCTATCTCAAATGGTGATATCATTTTTATTGGAGATTTTAATACTATCACTTCTCTCACTGAATGTAGGGGCCCTAGTACACCTTCCTTAGGCAGCATTAGAGATTTTAATGCATGGATAAATACCTCGGGTGTTCAGGAAATTAATACGGTTGGGAATCTGTTTACATGGTGCAACTCTAGACTTAGGAACCCCACATCCAAAAGACTTGATAGAGGTTTATCTACTATATCCTGGAATCAGAAGTTTCCCTCCTCTTCCATTCAAATCTTGAATAGACAAACCTCTGATCAATCCCCTCTGTTATTACAAATTTCAAATTTGACCACTACTAACCCTAAACCATTTAGGTTTCTTAATGTCTGGTTTAATCGGCAGGATTTCATCAATCTAATTCAGGTAAATTGGGATAAAGAATTGAAAGTTACGGGTTTGCTAGGTTTCTATCTTAAACTAATCAGGCTTAAAAAGGAGATAAAGATATGGAACAAAGATTGCTTTGGGAACATTGATACTAATATTTTAAATGCTGAAGAATCCCTTAGAATCCAGGAATCTAACTTTGATCTAAATCCTTCAGATGCTGAACTTATGGAATTAAATCGGAAAAAAGCTTTATTGTTAAGAGCTCAAAAAGAAAAGGAAAAGTTTTGGAAACAAAAAGCCAAGTTGAAATGGAACAAGCTAGGTGACAATAACACTCAATTCTTCCATAAAGTGGTTCAGGAGAAAAACTCTAGATTACAGATTAGTAAGATTAAAAGTAAAGATGGTCAATGGCTTAGTACTCAAACAGACATTAACAATGAAGCCATTTCTTTTTACACAGATTTGCTACAGGAACCAAATCTATTGCCTAATGACACATACTACTCACATTTCCTGAATCACATACCTAATGTTATTACTGCATCTGATAACTATGAATTATCTAAACCTGCAACTGAATCTGAGGTAGAGGTAGTAGTTAAAGGTTTAAATAGAAACAGTAGTCCTGGTCCCGACGGATTCACACCTAAATTTTACTTGAAATGCTGGCCTATTATAAAAGCTGATCTAGTTAAGGCTGTTAATGACTTTATTGATGGCACTCCCCTGCCCAAGGGAATATCCAGTACTTGGATCACCTTAATTCCAAAAAAAACCACACCTTGCTCATTTGATAATTTCAGACCTATCAGCTTGTCTAATGTCCTTAATAAAATATGTTCTAAGGTTCTAATGGAAAGGCTTCGACCATACATGGATAATCTGATCTCTTCTAATCAGTCGACCTTCATGAAAAATAGGGACATCTCGGATAATATCCTTTATCTCCAGGAAATGATTCGATTTCTAGATAAGAGAGCTATGATTCCTAATTGTATTCTGAAGTTAGACTTGCAGAAAGCGTTTGATAGAGTTAATTGGCATTTCTTGATGAACATTATGTTGAAATTTGGTTTCCAAGGAAAATTTTTACATGCTGTGATGTCTAATTTTTCCCAAGCTTATTTCTCTATACTTATAAATGGCAATCCTGTAGGTTTTTTCAAAGCCACAAGAGGAATTAAGCAAGGTGATCCCCTATCCCCCTCTCTCTTTAATATTTTTTCTGAAGCTTTCTCTAGAAGTTTATCTTTCATTTTCCATAATAACAAGCTTGCATATTATCAGTTACCATCTCCAATCCCAGCTGCAACCCATCTTATGTATGCAGATGACACCATTATATTTATGCAAGCATCTAAATCCAATCTTGTTAGGATTAAGGCCTTCCTGGATGTTTTTGAGTACACCACCGGCCAAAAATTTAATTTTCATAAGTCTGATTTCTATATTAGTAAAAGGGCTTCAATTGGCAAACTAAATCAGATCAGGATGATTCTTAAAATGAAGCAAAGTTCCCTTCCTTTTCAATATCTAGGATGCCCTATTTTTAAAGGTAGAACACTTACTAGGTACTATCAGCCACTTATGGAGAAATATGATAAAAAATTGCAAAATTGGAAAAATCAGTGGCTAAGTTCAGGGGGCAAATTAGTCCTAATTCAGTCCTGCTTATATTCAATGCCTCAACATCTTTGGAATGTTACTAAACCACCAAAAACAGTAATCAAGAGCCTAGAAAGAAGGTTGTCTAGGTTCTTCTGGGGTGAGTCTGATGGGAAAGGAAACAAAGTTTGGAAAAAATGGGCTCATCTAGCAACTCCAATCTCCAACTGTGGTTTAGGTTTTAGGTCAATTAGAGCTATTTTGGATGTATGCTCCCTTAAACTGTGGTGGAAAAGTCAACTAGGGAACACATTATGGTCTCAACTGTTATGGTCCTTTCCTGATTCACATAAAAAATCTGTAACCTGGAAAAGGATTTGTTCGGTTAATCTTTTTGCTGATCAAAACTCCTTCATAATTCATGGTAAAGGGCTATGTAATTTTTGGACATCAAATTGGTGCATGATAGGTCCATTAATAAACCATGTTCCTGATCATATCACTGCACCATTTCTAGATTATACAGTGGCTGACTTTATTAGAAATAAACCTGAGATTATGCTACTGATTTCTCCTTTTTTAGAAAATGATACTCTCTCTTTCTTACAGGAAGCTCAACTTGAAGAATCAAGAGAGGATAGGATAATATGGAAGCCTGATCCTGTAGGACAATTTTCATCTAAATCTGCATATCGTGCAATTACTGGCCCATCGGGTAATTCTTTAGCCTTCAAATTTCTATGGCATAGGGCTCTACAGAAAAAGATTTCTATATTTTCTTGGAAGATGTTACATTCTCTACTACCATTTGATGATGTACTCATTACATGTGGGTTTAGTCTTGCATCGAAATGTCCTGTTTGTTGCCATAGGGATTCACTAGAACATTTTTTCATTAGATGCCCTCTGGCCAAATCTGTATGGAGCTACATGGCTTCCTTAGTTCAATTCCAACTACCTGAACCTCAAACCTTAGCTCAAACCTTCTTCACTTTCTGGAATTGTATGGATCTACCTAAAGGCTATCAGCTGTTATGTAACATAATCCCTACCATTACTTGCTGGTGCCTCTGGAAATCTAGAACTCGATATCTTTTTGACCAGTGCCCCCTTTCTGCTGATTACATTTGTAAGGAAGCTATTGACATTATCAGACTAGCTCTGTTTTCTAATCCTACATATTTGAAATCCACAAATGGCATGCCTCATCTAATAAAAAATCTTCTGCCTCAGTTCAGACCTCCTCCTAAACTGATTATTAGAACTGTATGTTGGGAGAGACCATCACAACATTGCATTAAGATTAATACGGACGCATCTTGGTTCCCGGATAAGGCTTCAGTAGGGGTAATTATAAGGAATTGTACTGGTTCACCCATATTGATTAAATCTGTTACCATCTCTACTGATTCATCTCTTCTTGCTGAAATCCTTGCGGTAAAAATTGCTTGTCAGAGTTACAACAATTTGGATGAATCTGTTATCATCGAATTAGACTCTTTATTGGCGGTCAAGATGATATGTGAACCTTATACTGCTCATTGGCCTGTATTTGATGTTGCCTACAAAGTTAACCATTTTCTTAATGGCGCTGTGCTTCAGTATGTGCCTAGGGAGGGTAATTTGGTTGCAGATGCAATAGCTAAACATCATTCTGCACATAATCTGACTTTGCATCTCAGTAATACTCCTGTGCATATTAGGGGTCTCATTGCACTTGATAAGATACATACTCCCCAGATTAGAACTATCTCACATTGCTTGTGATAGGATTGATACTGCTGATGGTTTTTTCATTCATATAGGTTCCTCTCAACTGAACTCACCTTGGATATTTTTCATTCATACAGGTTCCTCTCAACTGAACTCACCTTGGATATCTCACTACTATTACTGATCTAGCCGTGCTGCTGCTTGGTGATCTCTCGGAGACTGAGGCTCGGGCTCATTCAACATACGTTATCCCACTTTTGCTATATCTCTTCATAGCTGGCCATTTACTAGTTAGTTGCCTGGCCAAAGTGCGAATTAACACGGGGTGTGGAGATTCGTTGCTTTGGAATCGCAACTAACTAAACTCGACCGATATTTCAGATCATGTACAGTTCTTAGCGTAGGCTATCCTTTACTTTTGTGGGCAATGCGGTTGCCATCTGTAAAGTTACTTGCACTATACTCTGGTTCTTTTGGCTTGGGGTACCAATATATCAACCCCCACCCTTGGGTGATTTCCATTAAAAAAATGTCATACTTTCAGTAAGCGTGCTGAACTTGAGGTTCCGCATGTTACCTTTTAATAATTCAAGAACTACTTTTTTTAATGAAAATTAAGAGTAATTCAATGCTATAAATTAAGTTAAAATTTGATTCCAATATACATGAGCTCAAACTTTATTTATATAACAATCTTATGATTTAGAAAGATGAAATAAAAGACTATAATAAAAAATTAGTACTCCCTCCGTCCCAAAATAAATTGTATGAAAGAGAATTTTGGCTGCAAAATTGAACAGTGAATTAATGACAGCTTTTCAGTTGAAAAAGCTAAAATTCGTACTCTGATGTCAGAGTTTATTTACTGTTTGGCAGGTGTTAAAAAGCTACGGGAACAGTAACCGTTCCCTCAGATTTCTAATTTTTTGCTCCAAAATTTTCAATTCTGGAGCCAAATTAGGCCACTGTTTACATGCCTGAATATTTCATCCAAACTTCTATAAAATGGGGCATTTATTACAGCTCCCAAACCAACCAAATCTAGAAAAAAATTCAGAGCTCTTAGAATAATTTTGGCCAGTTCTTCAGGAACTGGCCATATACAGAAAAAAAATCTCCATCCTCATTCTGAATTCATCATTGAGCACGGCTGTGATGGTTGGGGCAAACCTGACAGACGAGCACAAGCAGGACATAGCCCATTTTCTGCTACAAAACTCAAAAAATGGGCAGATTCAGCGGCAACAAAGACTAGAGGCAGCAGAGAGATGGTCCTGTTCAGTTCGGACCATCTCTACCATATGGGCGCGCGTGAAGCAGCAACTTCAGAATGAAGAAGCTGTGAATGCCCGTTTAAAACGGCATGGGCATTGTGGCAGAACCAAGAAACCAATCGATGTGGAGGCCTTAATGACAGTGCCACTTAGGTACCGGTGAACCTGTCGGAGCACAACAGCACAACAACATGTTGGAAAAAGCACGATACATAGAGCTATAGCAAGCAAGGAGATCAGGAGCCACACTAATGCAGTTCATCCACAGCTAAGTTTGGCATGCAAAGAATCAAGGCTAGAATGGTGCCTAAGTAAACTGGAGTGTGACATGCAGTTCAAGCCTATGGAAAATGTGATACACATCAATGAAAAGTGGTTCTACCTGATAGAGGCAACGGCAAGGTATATTCTGGGTCCCAACGAACCTGAACCATACAGAATCACACAAAGCAAGCATTATATTCTAAAACTCATGTTTTTATGTGTTGTGTCTAGACCTTTACTTGACTTAGAGGGAAATGTAATGTTTGATGGGAAAATAGGTGTGTTTCCATACGTGGATTATGTATCAGCCAAGTACACCACTATAAATAGACCTAGAGGAACCATGATTCTGAAACCCATATCATCCATAACTAGAGACATCATAAGACACAAGTTGATTCATGAGCTGATACCAGCAATCAAGCAGAAATGGCCAGTTTGGGCAACCAAAAACATTTTCATACAACAAGATAATGCCCCCTGTCACATATTTGCAAATGACCCTGAATTTCTAGCTGCAGCCACCTCGGATGGTTTCAATATACAGTTAGTGTGTCAGCCATCAAAATCACCCGACCTAAACATTCTGGATTTGGGGTTTTTTGCCTCAATTCAAAGTTTACAGCAGCAAAACCCTAGTCAAAACCTAGATGAGTTACTGCAGGCTGTGTATGATGCAATTCAGAGATATGATCCAAAAATTATTGACAAGATTTTCATGAGTCTACAATGTGTCATGGTGGAAATCATGAAATGCAGAGGAGAGAACGATTTTAAACTGCCACACATGGGTAAAGATAGGCTTAGAAGCCTTGGGATGCTGCCCCACAATTTAATAGTTGACACAGGGCTGGTTAGGGGATGCTTGGAACACATGGTGACTATTGGAAGAACAAGGCACATTCAAGACCTGCTGATCAGTATGGAGATAGTTTAGATGTGCATTGGATATGTACTTTTGTAGGGTTGCGCATCTAGATTCAGGTCTAGGATAAACTTACCAGTTATTTTTGGTAAAGGTAAGTTTATAGGGCAACCTTGTAAAAGCTGGGAGGGCTAAACTCCATTCAGTATGCATGCAATTTGTAAAAAAATGTGTTGTGTAAATTTAAATTTTAGAACTGAGGCAAAGAAACATCGACCAGAATGTAATGGATGACTAGACACACACAACCATTTTGTGGCAAAAGACACTACAAGGCTGCCATCCATGTGTTTTGCAAAAAACACGGTTGCTGCATAAGTGTGAACAGACAATATCATCATTGGTGGCTACCAACTAATACAGGGTGGATTGGGCAAATAATTTCAGAGCTGGGTTTAATCACATTATGCCCCGCCAAGATCAAATCAGTTTCGAGGCTGATAGGCATGGCTGCATGTTTTAATCATTCATCATAGCTACATCATTAATCAAGGGTTCAACTAGCATATAAAGAGGCTATCACAAACAATGTAAGAAGCTATGATATATCATATAAAATGCAGTTAACATATGCCCAGCCAAGGTCAGTGAGTTTTGGAAACATTACTGCATGGCTGCATATGACAACCACAAACACATACACATGCATAAATTTCACTGCTCCATTATTGCCTCATATATGAAACATACCCTGCCATACTCAGGTCCTGCAACGGATTCAGATGAAAGATGGGTGACACCCACCCGGGTTTCAACTGAATCCGTGTCAAAATCTGAGTGGTTGCACATTTGATCATTAACATCACACACAGTCAAGCACCCAGCATAAAACAGTTGCTAACAGGCTATAACAGACAAGTAGCAAACAAGTAGTCACAGACAAGTAGCAACAACAAGCAGTTGCACTACCAAGCAAACCTGCATGTGAAGGTAACATGTTAGTACACTGTCTATAATATTACCACTTAAAGAAAGTGCATAAATGTAAGACTAAATTACTACATGTGAGCAGTAAATTCATTTTCCAGCATCAGAATCTGCGTGACGAACATATCCAGTCCAGTTCCCAGGATATAGACAGGTTCCAGTTTCCCAGAAACTAGGCTCACCATACTTAGGGAATTCGTTACCCTTAAAGAACACTGATGGATGTGGATCACACCAGGATTCAGAATCAGAATCATCGGTGTCAGGGGGCTGTGTACAATTGGAATCAGAGGGCTGTGTTACATCAGAATCAAGGGGCAGGGTTTCATCAGAATCAGGGGGCAGGGTTTCATCTGAATTAGGGGGCAGGGTTTCATCACAATCAGGGGACAGGGTTTCATCAGAATCAGGGGAGTGTGATTCATGTGGATGAAGGAGATGTAGTGTATCAGAATCAGGATCTGAATCTGAGTGATACAGGATTGCTTCAGGTACAAGACTAAAATGTGTTGCCACAGGGGTATCCCCAGATTCACACGAATCCGTGTCTAGGACAGGACACTGGGGTGGGGTGAGTTTAATGCCCTTGGGTTGTGACTCAATGTCATCAAGGCCAGTAAATAAAGTAGGATCAATACTGGCCCGAAACTGATTGGAATCACTCAAGGACTGGCAAGGGGGATACTCACCCTGCCTAGCAATGACCCTGTCACCGTGATCCATCGGGTAAGGGAAGACACAATGGGTGGGGAATGGGTTATAGAAACAAAGAATGGCATGCAAAAACAGTCATTCTCTATGAGCAGGGATGGGACTAGGGTTGGAAAATCAAACTAGCCCATGCCTGAAACAACACAGCACGAGTAATTCTTAACATGTCAATGACAATTCATAAGCAAACAAACATCATTTTTGAGCTAAATTACAACATAACACTGAAAGTTATCGCAATAACACATATGCTACACATGCAAGCACTTCCAATGTCACATCTAGTTAGATAGCAGGGAATGAAAACATAAGGCGCCCCAACAGAGTCAAATCGATAACATTAACAGGCCAAAGTGCAAGAATAGTTAAAACAGGGGCACTGTAGTGACAGATCTGGATACGAAGTACAAGTAGCAACACCAATAATCAAACTTGAACACTGCTTTTGTTGACAAAGAGCACAAATTGCAACGAATCCAGGTTGAAATTAACTCGGAACGGGAACAACACCACAAACTAGGGCATACATGTGTCAAAACTGCCAAACGGCGTGAAAAAATTCCAACGACGAGCACAATAAATCTAGGTTTCTGAACTCAAAAGACAGGAAACCACACAAAAACTTCACATGCACCCGATTTTATACTTGAAAACTGTAGACCCGTACACATTCCAAGGGTTTTAACACACAACAACTAAGAAAGCAGAAACCACAACTTAAGAAGCATCCAAATCAGTACAAAACCCAACCAAAAAAGAACCCAAACACAGACCAGCACGATTGGAAAACATAAAGCTGTGATTTTAGTACTCAAGTTCATTTTGAAAGTGGAGAACATCGATTTTAGAAAACCCTAGATTGGAAAACAGAAAGCTGTGATTTGAAACAAAAAACGAGGATCGATTCACACATGAGGATCAACAGAAACACAAACCCTTCAACACAGATCGGATATGGAGGGGCTAGGGTTTTCAAGCATCGAGGGAGGACAGACCATTGCTGTGATTTCGTAAAGGAGAAGAGAGAAATGAGCTGTGAATGGAGATGTGAATGGAGCGTTGAGAAGTAACTTTGAAGAGAGAAAGGGAGCGTTGGGAGAGCAATAATGCGTATGGGGAAGAGCAAAAGGTAACGCATGTGATAAGTCTGACCCATTTGAAAATGGGTCAGCACACTGCTCAATAAAGCAACATGCTTCCCAAGCGTTGCTTATGAGCACAATTAATCAGCCAAATGCTTGTAATATTCATAAGTTTTGGGGGCATTTTAGTCTTTTCAACACTGATCAATTTGGCTGAATTGGGAAAGTTCTGACCATTGCAATTTATTTGGGGACAGCCAAAAATGAAAAGTGTGTAATTTAATTCGGGACGGAGGGAGTAGTAAAAAATTAAAATCTGATTAAATACAAAAATAAGTTTTAAAAAATCATGGAGCCTTAAAGAGTTAGAATATTGTTTCAAAAGTAAAAAATTGCTGACACCCACAATGATGTGGGTTTCAATTTCACCAGAAACAAGGAAGAGGGGATTGTTATTAGTGAAAATTGATTTTTTTTTTTTCTTGAAAATAATTAGTAAAAGTGAGGCATTGTTGATAAATGATCATCATTCCATGCAGTAGTATCACTGCTATTTATAAAATACAAGCCATTATAGTCTATAGACTCCATCGATAATTATGATAGGATCTTTAGTTTTCCAATTGGGTGATCGGAGGCACTCAGTGGGAGAAAGCTTCACCCCTCGGGTGGGAGTATTATGACATGGTGCGGGGCCACGACATCGAGTCCTAAGAATTCTATTCAATACAAATATAATTCTCAATTATTTTTTATTGTAAATATAATACTGGCTATTGAATAAAAGTGCAAATACGACCCTCCGACCATGATTTCGATGTTGACCAACAAATTTTGGCTATTGACCCACTTGCAAAGACTAATATACCCATATTACTCAAGCATTAATCTGAGAGGACAATTATGCCCTTATTAAGGCAACGATAACCGTGAAGACTAAAATTCCGGCCATTCACCTCTTGCTGCTACTCTGGCAACGATAACCTCCAGCACACGACGGCGATTGACTGGAGAAGTGGGTTCTGCAAGTCCAACTCCACCTTCTACAGCAAGAGCACGTCGATCCCGTCCCCACGGCACCCCAACGTGGACCTGACAACATTCATCTCCTTGCGCCCTCAATACGGCAAGGTCGCATTCATCGACGCTACCACCGGCCGCCAGCTCACCTTCCCGGAGTTATGGAAGGCGGTGGATTCTGTCACCAATTGCCTCTCTTCAATGGGGATTCAGAAAGGCAACGTGGTACTCATCCTCTCTCTGAACTCCATTTTTTTCCCGGTGGTACTGTGTTCTCCCTCAGCGTCGTCACCACCACCACTAATCCGCTCAACACCGCCTGTAAAATCTGGAACCTTTGATTTGTTGGAATCCCTTCTGGATGAAAACTCTAAGAATGAGTCTGAATTAAGCCTTAATGTCCTCAAACATATGCTAATGGTGAGTATTTGACATTCTTTCTGCTCAAACATATGCGTTTGGTGAGTATTTGACATTCTTCCTGATGATACTCATTGGATATTCTACATTGTTGAGACCTTTATTTCACCAATTGACTACATAGGATTTATTTGTGGCCGGGATAGACACGACCTCAAACATGGTGGAATGGGCAATGTCAGAGTTATTGCGTAATCCAAAAGAGATGGAGAAGGCAAGAGTAGAACTCAAGTGAGTCACTAGAGAGAGGGCAGGAAGTATTCAAGAAGTAGACATCTTTAGACTCCCTCACTTGCAAGCTATCGTGAAGGAAACCTTCCGACTTCATCCATTAGTACCATTAATAGTTCCTCATAAAGCCACAGACGATGTTGAAATAAATGGTTATGTAGTGGCAAAGGATACAGAGATATTGGTCAATGTGTGGTCTTCAAGCAGAGGTGAAGCGACGTAGACACAACCTGAAATATTTATGCCTAATCTCCACCACCCAGCCTTAATCGACACAACCCATCCCCTTCACCACACAGTCCCGCATCCATCGCCATCCCTGCCATAGTGCCACCTCGCGCCACCACAACCTCCCTCACCCTGCCACCTCCACCATTTCCGGCACCGCTCAGCCAAGCACCGGAAAATTGATGAACCACAAAGGGTCTGGGAAATTATAAGCGCTTAGTCGAAGAGAGAAACGAAGACGAGAAGAAGAAAAGGTCTGGGAAAATATGGGATGAATAAAAGGGCTTAGAGGTAGAAATGTAATTTCAGTGTTTTTTTATTTTTTTACAGAAGGGCAAAATAGTCTTTTCACCATATTCCGGCCTCCAACTGCCTGAAAATGTCATATTTGCACATAAGCTGAACAGATAGGATTATATTTACACTTTCAATTAGCACATGATTATATCTGCACTTTTATAAATTATATAGGGTTATATCTGTTCTTTTCTCGTTCTATTTAAAGACATTTTTGGTGGGGGATCACCAACGTGATCTGATATCCTCCACCCTGCACTAAGACACATAGCCCAACTGACCTCCATGATGATCTTCTATCACGAGAGACTACTCGGTGCATTCAGGATGACTGTTTGCTTTTCTGGTCAATGGCTAGTGACTAGAACTGCACAGACTGTGGAGATATTTGTAGACCGATGGTACAGGGCATCGATGCGGAGCGCAGGTCAGATCGCTCTTGGAGGCATGATCACCTTCCTAGCTTTAGCTTTAGGGCTTTTGGCAGATAAAATTGAACACATTGGCACTAACTCTTCCCATTATCTCTACACCCATGCACATTGGTCGAGGCCAGGATGCTTACATTGGATGACCATCAATCAATTTGGTTATAGGGTGGGAAGATGACCCGGTTCATGCAACTCCAAGTCTTAGAGGAATACCATATATTTGAGGATTCGAACATTCGCCTTGATGATAAGTTTGAGGCAGAATTTCAAGGGGCTTTTGGGAATGATAAGGAAGGTTCAGATGATGAGCCCGAGTAGCATCTACAATAGCCTGACCCGGTTGAGGATCCACCTCAGCAGTAGAATTCATCCTCGTATCACTACATATATGCAGCGGCAACCTTCCTCACATCGTTACTTTGACCAGCAACCCTCGCCCTACAATCAGATTGAGAAGAAATGATATCCATCCCCACACTATCAGTATCACTAGCATCCACAATATGGGTACCCACCAGTCTTTCTTGAGGCCACTATGGAGCAGCAGATCTCCGGGACACTGCAAACAGTCATCAACTTCAGGGATAAAGCGATCAAACAGAGAGCTTGACTTGCTCTGTTGATGGCTACATGCAGGATCTACACCACGTGGACACCGGTATTGAGGACTTGAGGTACGTTGTCCAGGAGTGGGAGGGCGTATTGTTTCCCTGGAGGGCTGAGTCCACTGGCTTGATGAGGATTAGAGATAGGAGTGGGAGTCTGTCGATCAGAGGGCGAATGACCATGATGAGGATCATGAGGAAATGTTGGCTAGGATGAGGTCAACCAAAATTGATGGTGGAGAGGGACCCTATGATGAGAAGTAACATTGACAGAGGGTGGAGAGATGTGAGCAGATATGTGAAGACACGAGTGCCAGATATCCACTCAGTAGTGAGGAGGGTGTTTCTGGTTTATTTCCCTTGTTCATGTTGGGTCGTATGGATGGTGCGCTGAGGATAATGCATCCATTAAGTGTGGGGTGGGGAGATTTAAAAGCCACTTTTGTTTGTTTTCAAGACATTTCTTGCATATATTTTTGTGTGGGTTGCTTTCACGTGACCCAACACCTATTTATGTTTGCTTGGATGCTTGTTTTTAAGTTCTTGATGATTTGGTTTTTGCACTCTTTTGTGTTGTAACAAGGAGCTCCTTAGGGAGAACTTTTTGTCATGAAAATTTTGGAAAAAATTGAAAAATGAAAAAAAAAAAAAGTAAAAAGAATCCGCTAAGCTGAAATTTTGAAAGGGCAACTTAGGAAATATTTGGAGGCCTAAATAGGTCAAAACCGAAAGGGAAACTTATGCAAAAATGAGAGGTCTAAAGGTGTGGAAAAAGGTGAGGTGTGCAGCTTGAAAGAAAAGAGAGGTTGGAATGAAAACCCGAGAGGGCTCCCAGGTAAAATGAGAGAAATTGAGAGAAAATAAATATGCGAGGACCTTTCTCTTATTTGTTCCTATTTGTGAGTTTCCGTGTAGAGTAAGTTATCTTCTTATTTTTCTTTGGATTTTCATACTCCCTTTGTCCCAGTTCAAATTGCACATTTGCTTTTAGGTTACTATTCTCTATTTATTTGAATATATATATGTATAACAATATTATCAAATGTGATAGAGTTGAATTCGTTGTCACAAGTAGTTTCTCAATATCAACAACTTTTTATTTATCATTATTATATGTAGTTAAACATATTAACGGTCAACCATGTTTGTTGAACAATGTGATAATTATTGTTATGCAATTTTAACTGGGGCGAAGGGGGTACCTTATTCTCAAGGCTGACTCTCGCATTTGGAACGATATTGTGGGGGTGAGGGAGGGGGGATAAATTTTGTAGCCTTTTATAATGTGCACTCCCTCTGTTTTATTGGATGTGACACACGTTCCTTTGTTTGGTTGTTTTTATGGAGTTGGCACACTTTTATTTTATGGCAATATTTCTTCAATTTCATCCCCTCATCCATTTTTTATGTTGAAATTAAATTTCATCCACTCATTTCATTCACTTAAATCCAAACATCTAAACATATGGTGCCATATCCAACAAAACAAAAGTAGCATGAAAATATCAGTTTTTTTCCTATTAATTTTATTCTTGGGCTGATTTAACACTTCTACTCTCCTATCAATTTAATTGTGTTGGGCCTTAGAAAAAATAATACCTCTCCCCCCATAAGTAACTTCATGAAATTACCAACTCCTTTATTTTTATCTCTCCCCCATAAGTAAACTTCATGTAATTACCTACTCCCTCATTCTCAACCTATTCTCCACATAATCTTTTCACAATCTCCAACAAACATGTTTAACTGTAAATATGTGTAGATACGGATAATAATAACACATAAAAATTTAATATTTTTAAACTACATGTTACGACGAATCTAATCATATCTCATATAATAAAATTATTGTTCATGACTATTCAAATATGTGGTCAAAGTTTGGCATCTTTGACCGAAAAATATTCTGTGCAGAATAAGTTGGGAGTGAGGGAGTATAATTTTGTTTGGATTATTTATTGTTTTGCCTTAACCTTTATATTTTCTATAACTAATGATAATTTTTCTTAGGGGTCTAATTTTCAAAGAAGAAAAATTAGAAAAACGGATATGTTTTTCGTTGTAAACAATTTTTTGAAAAAAGAAAAAGGATCCCTACCCTTTATATTAGTGATGAAATAATCAAGATTCATTTACACAAATTAATCCTATTATAACTCGAGATAGAATAAATCCATTACAAACAAGAATAAAAATATTATCTCTATTTTGTTTTTAATATGAATTACTTTTTTCTATCTCACTTTATCTTCTTTCAAACAACCAAGTTCTAAAAAACTAGTAATTTTTATTTAATTTTATTTTTTATAGGGTTCTAATTTTATCTTTAATTTCCTATTGGAAAGATGATACTTGTAGTTGGATCAATACATCTCGATCAAATGCTAGACTGCATCACACTACTTTAAAATAATAATAAAAACAAAATGATAGGGTTTAAACTTTATAAACAATAATATTTATGGAGCTCCTCTAATTTCTTAAAACTTATTTAATTAAAAATAACATGATTCCAACGCTTTGGTGTGATCATGAATAAGTATTACAATCACTTACCTATGTCAAGGGTCACAAGACTGAATGTCCTACCCATTTTTAACGACAATTTGTGATTTCAGAATTTGAAAATTTTATCAAAGAAATAAAAATCACATCATAAAAATAGATATATTCTTCATTTTGAATTTTTAGATTGATAAAAAAAGAGCTTTATTCAAGGTTCCAAAATTTTCTTTTACCCAGGACCTCAAATTACTTTGGACCGGCCCTGCTCATTCTTATATGGCATGAATATTTGTTCATTTGGTGGTTATAACTCCTTAGGTAGGGATGTGAAGGTTGGTGAGCCTTTATGTTTTGGGTTAGCGTAGTTCTATGAATAAGGGTGTTTTAGGAAACCATTTTAGGGCTTTAGTATTTCTTACTCAAAGACGAGTAAGGGTCTAAGTACGGGGGATTTGATGAGATGGTAATTTGCTATTTTCTTAACACAATAATACCCCTTTTTATCATGTTTTGTTTTCAGTTAGCTAGAATATTGGGTGTTTTACCAAACAGGTGGTTAGAATCAACTTGTGTGGTTATTCAACCTAATATCCTTATTTCGTAGGCATTTAATGTCTAATGTGTTTTGCCTCTATAATTTGGTCAATTTTTAGATGTTTTGTGTGCTTAACTAGAGACTATTATTGGAGAAGACTATTTGCAAGATTGAAGGCCATTTGTGAGGGTGTAGTGGATTAAAAGCCACTTATTGATGTGGTAGAAGGTTGCTTGGTTTAGAGTAGAAGAGGAGAAAAAGATCAATTTTTTTAAGCAAGAAAGGAAACACATGCATATGACACGGTCCGTGCCATACACATGTGTTTCCTTTCTTCCATGCCACTCAGAAGTTGCAAATGGCTCAAGGACGGTTCCAGGGAAAAAACTGTGTAAAATCCCAAGGTCCGTGCACTCAGGCGTGGTCTGTGCCATTAAGTCGACTAGAGTTTGGTGATCTGACTTCTCTCTCTCTCTCTTCTCAACTATCAAAGCACACCTTTACCCAAAGTATAACGATGCGAACTTCTGGGTTTTTCTTTGTACCTTTTCATTCTCTCTTCATTTATTTCATCATGTTTAGCTTCTTTAATCCATTTCTTGTTATAGGTTATTGTAGATTATGATAGATTAGTACTTGGGAGCATTTGCTAAACATGTTTAGTAAACAATTTGTGAGATTGCAAGATTCTTCCTATTTATTGCTTGATTGTTATTATTACTTGTGCTTGATGCTTATGCTTATGTGTGATTAAGGTTAGGGTTTAAGACTAATTGATGTTATTTCATGATTTAGCGCTAGGCTTGAGAATGAACTTGGGACGATTTCATCTTTTGTTGGTTAGGTCAAAGGTAAAAATGAAGGTCGTGTTTAGGAGTGACAACTATGCATGATTGTTGGTTCTTTGGCTGGATTAGACTTGAATGCTTTATTAGGTTATTCTATGGATGATGAGTGAGTTACAAACTATCGGGTAGATGATTTTTTATCACTTTGGGGCCATAGGTTAATCTCAACGGTCATATTTCATGTTTGTGGAAAACTAGGTAGGTTGAGTCCCTTTTGAGGGTAATTGTGAGATACTGATGCTCTAGGGTGCACATTACGTATCCTTAGAGTGTTTATTCATAATGAGTCTTGATAAGCCATGCTAGTCTTGGGTTTAATTTACTGTGTGTTGTCGGTTTTAACAACTATGGGAGTAAGGGCTAGAGGTGACCGTGTAAAGCGCACCTCCATCTATATCTGGACGAGGTGTGAGATGAGAAAGGGGCAGAGCCAGGAAGTGACAGTCCAGTGGGAGTTCCCAGTGAATCAATCTTTCTACATCGTGTGATGAAGCATAGAATATGAAATACTTGTAATACTAAACATGTGACAAAAATTCCTCCAAGGCTTTTTAGTATCGTACGTATACTCGTAGTTAGATTTGCATGCTAGTTTACTTGTTAAATTTATTTTTGTAGTTCGTAGTTGTTTACTCAAACATCCCCCCCCCCCCGACTTACCACTATCCACTGTTTAGTATTCGGTAGAAATATGGCAGCAATATAAATCTTATCTTTGATTATAGTGCTCCTGTTACAACGACGCTAGAGTGCATGTGGAATGCTGATGCGTGATGAATACCTTGTTTAAAATGCTTGCATCCTCCCTTATTAAGTTCACTGCTGCTAGTAACTCTGCAAAATTTTATGATGCTTCTTCTTGTTGTAATGCCGGAATGGAATTAAGAAATCTCGGATCTAAAATGTTTAAATTAGAGGAACTTGATGGTTGACTTACTAGATTAATATGAAATCCACCTGAAATTGCTATGGCCCTAAATTGTGGGCCATTGTTCTTTATATGAGACTTTGCATTGTCTTGCAGAATGTAAATGTTCTTGCTCGCGTATTGTAGCCACATGGCTTTGATTTTTGGGATTAATTCTTCGATATTTTTTGCTCTTGTTACATCCCTTGATGTTATTGATTACCGCCTAATCTTGCACAAATGAAAAAAATGCCTATTTTGGAAATAAATAAATTTTCTCATTACCAAAATTGGTAAGTACAAAAGTGATCAAATGATCCAGCCCCTACTTTACTTCCTTCACCCTATACAGTGTTAATCATCAGTTAAGAACATTTACCTCTAAGTTTTGGATTCAACCATGTTTTATAAAATATACAATTAATAATTCTGCAAAAAATGTCACTTCTTTGTTCCTCCTTACCAAAACAAACCTGATTTCTCTCCTCCATATGTTGTACATTACTTCTGTTGCAGCTGTTTTTAAAAATACAACTCTCCATCTCTTTCCTTTACCCTGCTGCAAAATCCATATTTTTCTCTGCCTCCCATTGCTCCGGTTCTCTATTTCTACTCATCCACTACTATACCTTATTCAGAATTGGCTTAGTTTCCACACAATCAAAGAACACATGCATCATATTCTCCTCTTCATCACAAAAAGGGCATTTAGTTTCAGCACTGAAACCAAATTTCCCCAGTTTGCCCTTTTGTAGAAAGTCGATTCTGCCATCCTATCTACAATATTTAACTCTTGGTCTTGTCTGATTTCCGCATAAAATTTTGCTCCATTCTTCCGTATCACTGCTTTCCCGTAACTTCTTATAAACTTCAATAATCTTGAATTCCTCCTTCATTCCCTGCCAAGAACTCTAGTTTTGTACAGCTTCCCTGTATTTAATTATCCTTTTCATCTTCCATGAACAAGTGGTTGGGAGTCTAATATTCAGAAAATTCCCCTCTTTTATGTAGTACGAATGTATCCTTTTTCACCCATAATCTATCTGCCTTCATGTTCAGATTCCACATTGTCTTTGCCAAACATGCCTCATTCCACTCTGTCAGAGCGATGGCATTCATACCACTAGCATTTTTTGGTTTACAAAGTTTCTCCTGGTAGATTGGAGATTTTCTGGTTACAATTTCACTTCCGCTCCATAAAAAGATCTACAAACAGCCTCAATATGTTTTATCACTTTTTGGGAAATGATAGACATTGCATCCAGTATCCTATAATTGAGAATGAGACACTTTTAATAAGTTGGATCCTACATGCATAGCTTAATAGTCTTGAGCTCCAGCATTTTATTCTACTTGTCACTTTGTCCATCAAGGGCTTATACATATTGACGGAAAATCTCTTACTAGACAATGGAATTCCCAGATAGCGAATTGGCGATCTCCCTTCTTCAAACCCTATCACCTCCTGAATACTCCTTTTCTATCTATCCTTCATTCCTCCGTAGTATGATATGCATTAAGAAGGGAAACCCTTCATTCCTCCATAGTACTCCTTTTCTTCAAACCCTGTTGACTTTGTTAACTTTTGAAAAGCTTTCATTAGCTCAGAAATCGATTCTTTTTCTCCTTTGGAAACAACAATAAATCAACTGCGAAACTCAGGTTTAAAATGTTTAACTTCTCCATTTATCATGGAATTTAAACTCTGAATTCTCCTTTAACTCCTATAGTCATATATATATATGGAAGGGTTCTATTAACACCCTTATTTGTACACCTATTTTAACACCAATCTCAACCATCCATCTAACATAATCTCATGGTTGAGATTATTTTACTAAAAATATATTTAATGAAAGTGAGATTATGTTAGATGGATGGTTGAGATTTGGTGTTAAAATAGGTGTACAAATAAGGGTGTTAGTATATCTCTTCCCATATAAATATCTATATATATATATATATATATATATATATATATGTTGTGGTATTCCAAATCCGACTGGTTGATCATTGTTCACCGCGGTGTGCCTGCAAAAAAGATCCCGGGAGTGGTTCAAGGGAAAAGACTCAAACGCCCAAGTCAGTCCTTCCTTTTCAAGATCAAGCTTCTTTAGTCTAGTTGCACTTAACTCTATTCGTGTCCTCTCCATTTCTTTTATAGCCTGTTATGAACGTGGCTCCACCTTTCTCAGGTTTGCCATCGTGTGCTTGATTGTGGCTTTGAGAAGGATGGTTCGTTGTTGGCCCCTGATCATGGTCTCCGCTTTTCACGGTTCGTGGGGTGACTCTGTCTCAACTCGCATCATAGGTTAGCCTCGGGCCCATTTGGAGTATGCGGCCTAGAATTTGGGCTAGGTATACACCATAAGCCCCCCTAGCCTTGGAGACTAAAAGACATGGAGTAATGGCGTCGATTGTGGTCTAAATGTGAACTGATGTTGTTCATTAGCAAATTGTTCGTCATTTAATGCTACCTTCGTAGTCATTGCGAAGTGACGTTAGCTTTTTGGCTATACCTCTGTCCTCGATCCCTCTTCAAATTTGAAATTTTGAATTTTGAATTCCTCATCCTTGCTACGTTTATGATAAGGCTATTTGCGAAGATTTTGTTTCTAAAGGCCGAGATTTGATCCCCATTTTCGCTATTCTGTTCCAAATTTTTCTAATGTTTGTTCTCGCTTTACTTCTTAAATGAGGAATTTAAAACGAATATTTTAATATTGCCCTCATTCAATGCACTATCTTTTCATATGCCACCACCGTTTCGATATATGCAAAAGATAACTTGCTTTTATTGTTGATTATCGTCATTGCATTTTTTTACCTGATTGTCTTCCTCTATCTTGTCGTTTCTTTTCTGATATTTAAGTATCTCATCTTTTTTTTCCACTCTGTCTCCTCTGTTGCCCAAGCCTTCATCTCCTCCGATCAACTCTAGGTTTTCTGCATATCATCTTCCCTCATCTTTTGTAAGAGTAAGTTTTGTCCTTAACTTAATCTCCAATTTCTTTGCTGCATGTGCTGGACTTGATAAGTTGTATTTCTTCTTCAATTTCTTGTAATTTTAGTACTTTTTGCGTTTCTTACTATTTTTCGATCATCTTGTCCGACGTGTCTTCTGTTGAGCTTTGCTCTAAAAAACTTATATCTGCAGTCTTTAACCCTAATTAAGGTTGTTATTTCCAACTCTAGGGTCCTCTTTTATGCACATGTCTTCATCTAACCGTGTCAAGTCTCCCGTAGAAGATGCTCACTCCAATGGGGATTCCGGTCATGTCACCGGATCCTTTACCATACGCAATATGCTGTTTGGTTCAAATTTAGTTGACTTGAAGAACTATTTCCCATTTTTAACTCATTTTAAGCTTTGTGATCCCGCGAACTCTGAATGTGTTTGCACTTCTCTGCCTAGCTATATATCTTGTTATTTAGCCTATTTGAAATTCGTTCTTTATTTTCCTCTCCCCCAACATGTGGTCTCTGTTCGTACAAAGTCGTGTTGTCCCAATTTCACCCCAAGGGCATCACTATCATAATGGGGTTTCTTTAGGTGTGTGAGAAAGCGGGCGTTCTTTTCACTCTTGAGTTGTTTCGCAACTTCTATCATCTTCCAAAAGTGAAAAACACAGTAGATGAATTTATCTTTTATCTTGTGATTGCTGGGGTTGAGCTTGTGAGCGGTTTCCCTAGTAATGTTGATCTCTGGCGTACAAAATATTTTTTTTATAAAACTAAATCAAAATCCTGAAGTGGTTTTGCCTTCCTGGAACTACAAGATTCCCAAGTCTAAGCTTCCTGGTATGAATGTCCATTTTACTACTGAGACAGAGATCATGGTTACACTTTGTGCTCATACACAATATCTCCGGCATGCTGACTCTGATGTTGAAGGTGTTTAGTTCGTTATTATTTTGATGTGTTTGATCAGTATTCTCTCTTATTTTTACGAACACTTACTTTTTTTTTTGCGTTCGTTTGATCTATGATGTTCATTTTATTTCAGACATTGATCTAGCTGGAGGTGATATCAAAAAATTGCTCTTTAATGGCGATGATAGGGAGGTTGCTGAGACTAATTTTCAGCCTAATAATTCTACTACGAGTAACACCTCTTGACAAGGTGTTAACAAAATGGGCCCTAGTAATAAAGGTACGTTTACTGAGGGCAGGGGGACAAGTGGCCATCGCCCCGTTGGTGGGCAGAAGGAGAAGAAGCACAAGAGAGATAGGAGTGATAAACCTTCATGATATTTGCTTCATCCCGTGAAAAAAGGCGTGGTAACCAATCTTGTTCGCAATCTCTAGCGCGAACTGAGAATCTTCTAGCGGGGGGGAGGGTGATATATGATATTCTCTCCAACCTCTCTCTGCCTATTACACTGGCAGTGGTAAGTTCGTGGCTAAATTTTAGTGCCCTTCGCTATATCTTAATATTTTGTATGTAAAATGTTGATTAACTTTGTTCCATGTGTTTTTGTTTTGTAAGGTCGGCGATAGCCTTCAACTCCTGAGTGAGCGGCTTTCTAAGTTCTTTCCTATTGATGAGTCACTCACTGAAAAGTATAAGGCACGAGAAAAAAATTTGTGACTTTAGAAAATTCCCTTTAAGCCACTCACGAGAGGGCGAACACTGGTGAGGAGTGTGCCAGGCTCGCGGAGGCGGAAGTGACTCAGCTTCGTTCTGCGTTAGAGGAATTGCACACCAATAGACCTTCTTCCCCTAAATACCCTCGATTCTAGTAGATCGGCTATGCAAGACCAAGTCTTTCTATAAATTATTTGAGAATGTTTCTAGCAATGCAAGCACCGTTGGTTACTACCAAGCTGTGAAGGATCAGCACGAGTGGAATCCAACTTGTCAGCTGAAGAGTCTGCCTTCTCTGAAGAACTGTACTGAGACCTTGGAGAAGGATAAGGAAAAACTCAACACAACTTTTATAAAAAAAAGATTGGTGATTGGGGACATCCCTATGCTTTGCTATCACATCATGCCTGGCTTCCTTCTGCGGCTGAACTAAAGGGGTGTGAGTTGAATTGTCTGGAAGATATTCCATTTGGATCTCGCATTGTTACTCCAACTCCTAATCCTGATGCTACTGTGGCCACTGGGGTTAATGTAAGCATTGAAGCCCCCGCTCAACAACCAAGCAAGGAGACTCTCGCTCAACAACAAAGCCAAGAAGCTGCTGCTATCGTTGTTTAACCTCCACCCACCTCCACCTCCAAAGTTAGTTGATTTCTAGTGTACGTGGCTTTTTGGATTTTTAATTGTAATCTTAAGACAATATTTTGATGCATGTCTGTACTATTTATGTGACTTCAACTATGAATACTGATGTATCCTTCTTGTTTTACAATTTCTCATCACCCTTACTTGTGTGCAGGGGTTCAATATTTTTGTTGATCATAAATACTTGAAATGCCTTGACTTTCTAGGATGTACTGATCATTTTTCTGCTCGCTACAGATTTTCACCACTTGATTTCCACTACCCTATTAGTTTGTTTTGTGCCACTAAATCTTTCACCAAAGAGTGTGAGGAGCTCATTTCTTCTTATTGCTTTTATCGTATGAAGTCGCTTCCTTTATGCATTGGGTGGAAATATCCTACTCCCACTTCATTTCCATCTTTGTCTACAACATGTCTTTGCAGTAAGTTTGTTCCTGATGAGTATAATGTTGAATCGCTTAGCAAGGATATTGTCCGCAGTTTGGTTGATCTTGAATCAACTGGCATACATTCGGTCGCTTAACCTTCCTATCTGTTTCCAAGAGTGGGCATTATTTTTAGGCGTTCATTTAAAGTACATGCTTTTAGGTATTAATGATCTTGAATCGAAGTGGGATACGACTATAAAGGACACCCAGGATTTTGTGCGCAATATATGTAGGATTTACAATGAGCAGAACGTTCTTATTCAACATCAAAAGTTGACCATGATGAAGATGCTCTGGCCATAGGAAGAGGCTAGAAATTATGTTGCGAGCAAGAATCGGGAGGCCTATCAGAAGACATTTATCACTGATAAACAATGTGCTCATACTGATGATTTGTTCAATAAGTTGAAGAAAAATCAGGATGAGTAAGATCATTTTGCATCTTCTGTACTCGATTGGCACAGTAAGTTTGACGAACAGTTTGCTATAAACACACAGATGCAAAGTGAAAATGAAAAAACTTTGTGATGAGTGCGATCGTCTTGATTTGTCAGTGCACCAACTCGAGCAAGCTTGTGTTGACTACAAAGATAGACTATGGGCTCTCCCTTCGTCATCTCGCAGAACTACTAGTTATGGACATCTTACTATGGCAATTGACGTGCAGAAGATTAACTTGTTTGAGGCTTTCCGATCTCATTTTCACGGCCTAGAGGATGAATTACAGAATTTAAGGGCTGAAATGAAGTGGTATGAGGAAACTGTTAATGTTATGAGTATACAGCTAGACCTTGAGGATTTTGGCCCTATAACCGACTTCAAGGCATATTATGATAGATATCTTGGTCATGTGGAGGAAGGGGTCTAATACGTCATCCTGCTTATTTACACATGAAATGGCGATATAGCCATATGATTAGTGCGGAGCGTGAGGCAAAGGAAAACTAGCGTAGGGCTGAGCACTCCCATCGCAAAGCTGAGCACAATCATCGCTTTGGTAGTTCATCTTCTTCTGGATCATCACGAGCATCTAGGTGTAGATAACCTGTAATATATTTTTTCATCCTCACAATGATGTTTTTGTTGTGCCTTTTGGATTTGTGGTTGTACTTTTTATAGTCTTCATACTTTTGAATGTTCTTTACTGTGTGATTCTCTTTTATTCACAAGATCTCTTTCTCAAAAATCTATTGTTTTAGTTTTGAGTATCGAAACTCTATTAATCGCAAAGCTGCAAGATCTATAGCTTTCTATAGTTGTTGTTTCATAGGCATATCTGCCGTGTAGAAAAATCTATTACTTGCTTTATTAAGAGTATGTAATGTGCAAAACCGCAAGATCTATAGCTTGCTTTTGTTGCTGTATTTGAGCCAGGTTTGCCTGGTAGCAAGATCTATAGCTTGATTTTTATTGAGAGTGAAAAATCTCAAGATCTATTGCTTGCTTTTGTCGCTTCGTTGTGGGCATATCTGCCTTATTTCAAGGTTCATGAATTGCTTTCTTTTATATTTTTTGAAGAGTCAAGTTGAGTGGAATTTGTAATTGATACTTATGCCACTATCATCAAGTGTTCGTCTGTCAAGAATTTGTAACTTAGTTTTGGGACTGCAAAGTGTAGCTCTTTGAAAACAAAATATATTACTCCAAAAAATCTATATTGCGATAATATCGTCTTCAACACAAAACGTAGGAATGAACACCACCAATGATTATATCATAGTTTTTATACATTCAAACTAGATTATCTTACCGCTTTGTTGATTCTACGCATAAAACTTTTTTAGGTTGACTATGTGCCAAGTGTTAGGTTTTGCTAGTTCTATCCATTATCTCTAACTCACAGGAGTTAGATCAGTGCGTCTTCATTATCTTGTACGGCCCTTCCCACTTTGGGCACAACTTTCCTCTTTCCTCAGCTAGGCTAGCTTCATTCTTCCTTAGCACCAGATCGCCAATTTGGAAATGTGTTTCCTTAACTTTCTGGTTGTATACTCTGGCTATTCTTTCTTTGTACTCTGCTTCCATGATTTCCACCATCTGTCTCTTTTCTTCGAGTTCATCTAAGTCCAACCTCACCATCTCTGAATTGATGTCTTCTTTATATTGCTCGACACAAAGGCTTGATTGTTCGATTTTAACAGGTATTACTACTTCATGCCCATATACCAGACTATGCAGCATTTCTCCTGTTGGTTCTCACAGTGTTGTTCTAAATGACCAAAAGGTATTGGGTATCTCATCAACCCACCCTGCCCACTTTCCATCAATATTTTTTTGATACCTTGGACGTTCGTTCTTTTTGTTACTTTTACCTGACCGTTTGCTTGAGTGTGAGCTACAGAAATGAATTTATGCGTGATTCCTAGCTTCAAACACCATTCTATAAATACCTCACTTGTGAAATTCATGTCATTGTAGTGACGATGGTTTGTGGTAATCCGAAGCGACAAACTATATTTTGCCGGATAAATTTTCTCGCTACTTCCGTTGTCACTCTTCCTTAGGGCTTCGCTTCTACCCACTTTGCGAAGTAATCGACTGGCACAATTGAAAACTTGGAACTGCCAGCACCTTTTGGAAAAGTTCCAACTAGATCTTCCCTATTTATCAAAAGGCCAAGCTCCGTACTTGCCAATTGAAGTTACCCCCCTGGGTGGCCTTGGTGATCTCTGGGGTACAAGACTAACTCTGCTCATTTACTTTCTTTTTTTCTACATCTCTTTTCACTATCTTTCTCTATCTGATATTTTCCCTTCTCTGCAGATATGTTGGTGGCCAGCCTTATTGTAGATCTTTCGCTTATGTCCTACTGCGTTACTCCTTCCGGCCACCCGAATCTGCGCACTGATGATGATGGCAAGGAGGTTAACAGTCGTGACTGTGCTATCGCTATCTCTACCACCTCTGAGCCTGATGATCCTGTCCCTGAGAGCACCAGCAGGCTGGTTCACAAGCATCGCTGTCTAGTCAAGGAAGAGAAAAGTCATGCTGTGAAGGTGGTCCCTGAGACCCTCCGTCTGTGCATGTCCTACCTTCGGTCATTCCTTCTATCCCGCCTGTTTCTTTCACCGCTCTGGTTATTCGCTTTGTGCCTCAATGAGACCCTATTCCACGTGCTACAGCCAACTCTGGGGTCATTCACAGGTCTCACTCTCGCATGGATTTTCTGTCAAAGGCTCTCCATGTGGATCATTACAATGCATGGCTCGCTGACCATGCCATGAACACCATCTCTTCCTCCGGTGCTGCAGATCCTAACGTCTCCGCTGCCTTGGAGGTATGTTTGTCATTTCTATTTACCTATGTTTCTTTTGGGCTCTATTCCCAGTTACTTGACTTTTTTTTCTTTGCAGCATTTGTGCATCGCTTTTGCAGTGCAACTAGAACTGGATGAGATGCACGGTAAGTTGGCTTCCTCCCAACGCAAAATCTCTCATCTGCACTAGAGTGTGAAGGGACTTACTGCTAACTCGCAGAAATTCCATGACAGGGCCACTATTTCTGAAGGAGACCTGGAGCTAGAGTGTGGAGTAACAGGGTCCCTGCAGCTTACCATCAGTGGGTTTAAGGCTAACATGGCTCAGCTTCAGGCCTCTGGGCCTGGGTCTTCTCGCACGGCTTCCTGCGTATCTACTCCAAAGTCGTGCAGAGTCAGAGAGCTTCCTAAATCCTGGTGGAGGCAATGTACAGGGACTTTGATTTTTTTGGTGAGATTACTGATGCCGACACTCTCCGTGAGGCTATCGGTAAGGTCTTTGTTCCCTTCCGGGAGCACAGCTTTTCTGAATACTTCACGTCGATCTATCCTGACATGACTAATGTTGATCTCAAGGGGTGGAATCTAGATGAGATTGCGTTGGACACTGCATGGGTCATCAAACTTGGCTGCCGGCTTATCTGGGAAGGCATTGCAGGCTCCGGCCAGGGCATTTGGTGAGTAGGCAGGAGACCAGGGTAAGGCACAAGACGAGGCACAAGGTGAGGCACAGGGCGAGGTCGTTGGAACCTCAGGAGTCTGAACGTTTATTCTGGTTTTTCTGTGTAAGTCCCCATAAGGAGTAAAACAAAATATTTCTTTTGACTAGTGGAAGTCCCTTGGTTTATGGGGCAAAAACTTTGTTTGTTTATTTTGGAAAGTCCCCTGGTTGATGGGGTAAAACACTTGGTAACTTTGGTTGGGGTGTCATGTTTCCCCCTTTTTCTCTTTAAGGAAACAGCTGGGGCGTTGCCTCCTTTTGTTTCTTACTTACTTTTTACTCTCTTTTTCCCGCTTTATGCCTTAGTTGTTTTTGTGGCTTGCCTGTATGTTAACGTTGCCTTATAGTTAGTTCGTCGAGGCCTGCACCAGGAAAACTGGTTTTTCTACTTTGCCTAAGTCTTTTTGGACACGCTTCCCTGTCTAAGAAAGTTCAAATGTGCATATGCCTTTTTTGGGCACAACTACCTGCCAGAAAAGGTCAGGTGTGCATATATCTTTTTTAGGCGCAACTACCTGCCTAAAAAGGTCAGGTGTGCATATGCCTTTTTTGGGTGCAACTACCTGCCTGAAAAGTTCAAGAGTTCATATGCCTTTTTGTCAACTGCCTACCTGAAAAGTTCAGGTGTGCATATGCCTTTTTTGGGCGCAACTACCTGCTTGAAGAGGTCAGGTGTGCATATACCTTTTTGGGTGCAACTACCTGCTTGAAAAGGTCAGGTGTGCTTATGACTTTTTGGGCTCAACTACCAGCCTGAAAAGGTCAGGTGTGTATATGCCTTTTTCGGCGCAACTACCTGCCTGAAAAGGTCGGGTGTGCATATGCCTTTTTGGGCGCAACTACTTACCTGAAAACGTCAGTTGTGCATATGCCTTTTTTTAGCGCAACTACCTGCCTGAAAAATCAGGTGTGCATATGCCCTGTTCTTCCGGTGCAATTCCCTGCCTGAAAAGGTCAGGTTTTGTTTGCCTTGGTTTTTGCTTGCTGGTAGCCTGGAAATTGTATACCTGGTCCTTCCAAAAGTACATCTAGTGGAGACGTTCCATGAATTTTCTCATAATCATGCCCCTTATAGGTTACAAAAGATTTGATCCCTTCATGAAGTATGTCTCTCCCACGCAAAATAGAAGTTATACTATCAGCATATTCGACTTACATATTACATACAGCATAAAAAATACGACCTTCTCAGGCATAGTACTTCCTCGGATTGGATATGTGCTAAGTGTGGCGGATTGGGTTACCTGTCATAGTTTCCAGCTTGTAGGCTCATTTTCCCAGCACCTCCGACATCTTGTACGGGTATTCCCACGCAGCATCCAGCTTTTTCTATCCCTAAGCTCTACTCACCTCATTCTTACGGAAGACCATAATTTCTTTTTTGAGCAACATGTGTCTGACTCGGCTGTTGTAGTGCTGCTCCATCCGGGACTTGTATGTTGTTTCCTTCAAGGCAACTTTTTCCCGCACCTCCTCTAGTGTCTCCAGACTTTCCTTGATTGCCTAGTTGTTCTCCTCCTTGGCTAAGGGTTTGACCACTCTTCTGCTGGGCACCGCCACTTCAGGCTGGATGATTGCCTTGCCTCTAAAACACAGCTTGTACGGGGATTCTCCCATCGCAGTGATGGGGGTCGTCCAGTAGGTCCATAGGACGGAGGTCAGCTTTTCTTCCCATTCGATTTTTGCCAGCCCCAATCTTCTTTTTTTAAGTCCCAGAACGATTGTCCTGTTCGTCACCTCTATTTGGCCATTGGCATGGGGATATGCCACCGACGTGAAATGCTGCCTTATTCTCAACCCCGTACATGATTATCTGAAGGCTCGTTTGCAAACTGTTTTCCATTGTCATTGACTATGGCCTGGGGGATCCCGAACCTGCATACTATGCTTTTCCATGCAAAATTCATAACCTTCTTCCCCGTGATAGATGCCACAGCTTCTTCTTTCACCCATTTGGTGAAATAGTCAACCGCCACTATGAGAAATTTCTTCCTCCCCATTGCCTCGGGGAATGGACCAACAATGTCTATCCCTCATTTCGCAAACGACCATGGTGATTTGATGCTCGACATCTTCTTTGCTGGTAGTTGTTGGGCATTGGCATGTTCCTGGCCCCTATGACATTCTCTGACCATTTTCTCTACATTTGCTGCCATCGTTGACCAGTAGAACCCAGCCCTGGTAGCACGCAGGGCTAGCATCCGGGGGCCCTAATGGCTACCACAACTCCCTTCATGCATTTCTCTGAAAATTACGTTTTCCATGTTCAAATCCACGCACATGAGCCAGGGCTCCAAATATTCATGCTTGTAAAGGATGTCGTCCTTTACGGCGAACCTAAGTGCCTCCCTCTTGATTGCCCTAGCTTCCTTCTCGTCCTCTGGGAGAATTGTTCTTTCCAGATAATCCCTGATTGGTGTGGTCCACTCCGGCGCTGCATCTCCTATTGCTCCAACCAATTTAGGGCTAGCTTCTGTTGACCTTTTCTCCAACTCTTCCACCAGTACTGATTTGGTTAAGTGTGTGTGCTGAGGAGGTCAACTTGCTCAGGGCATCTGCCCTTGTGTTCTGCGATCTCGGCACTCGGGTGATGTTAAACTCCTCGAAACCAGCTGCCAGTCTTCTGGCCTTATCCATGTACTTTATCATGGTTGGCTCCTTAGACGCATATTTCCCGGTGTACTGATTAGTCACTAGCATTGAGTCCCCATAGACTTGTAGCCTCCTGGAACCCACTTTCTTTGTTATTTCCATTCTTACTATCAGGGCTTTGTGTTCTTCTTCATTATTAGAAGCTGGGAATTCAAAATGGAGGGCGTAGGTCATTTCTACCCCCTCGAGGTCAGAGATTACAAGTCCTGCTCATGTGCCTTCTACCTCTGATGCTCCGTCGACGTGTAGGCTCCATACATCCATCCCTGCTAGGCTCCCATCTTTGGCCCCCACGATGAGTCCCATCATGATGGTCTCATTTCCCATTGGCATCATCGCCTGGAAATCTGCTATCACCTGCCCCTTAATTGCTCTGCAAGGGGCGTACTCGATGTCGTGTTCGCCTAGCTCCACTACCCACTTGATCCATCTCCCCAATGCCTCCGGCCTGGTCAGGATCGACCTCAGAGGGTGGTTTGTCAGGACCACGATTGGGTGAGCTTGGAAGTACTGTCTCAGCCTTCTGGTTGCATTTACCAGTGTTAACGCTAGCTTCTCTTTATGGCGTACCTACGCTCAGGGCCTTGCAATACACTGCTCACATAGTACATAGGTCGCTGCACTTTATTCTCTTCCCTCACTAGGGCCGCACTAATGGCTTCCTCTCCTACTGCCAGATACAGGTACAAGATTTCTCCTTCCTGGGGGCTGGTCAGTGTTGGGAGATTTTTTAAGTGCTCCTTCAATTCTTTGAATGCCTGCTCCTATGCCTGTCCCCATTGCACCTTTCCCCTACTGTTTACACTCCCCTTTAACATTTTGAAGAAGGGAAGTGCCTTTTCTGCGGCTTTTGACAGGAAATGGTTCATGGCCGCTAAATTTTTGTTCAGGCTCTGGACTTCCTTCGCAGTAGCTAGAGCCTTCATTTCCACAATCTCCTTGACCTTCTTCGGGTTTGCTCTCAACCCCTCATTTGACACCATGTGCCCCAGAAACTTCCCTACTCCTACTCCAAACACACATTTTTTGGGTTTAGCTTCATTCCTGCCTCCTCCAGGCGTGTAAGAGTTTCGTCGACGTCAGCGACAAAACCTTCGAAGAAGGTGCTCTTGATGACCATGTCATCCACATATACCTCCAGGTTCCGTCCTATCTATTCTTTGAAAATCTTGTCCACCACTGGCTGGTAGGTGGCACCCGCGTTTCTCAGGCCGAACAACATCATCCGATAATCGAATGCTCCATTCTCCGTTATGAATGCTATTTTTTCTACACCTGACTTTACCATTGGGATTCAATGATAGCCTTTGTAAGCGTCCAAGAAACATTTGATTGGGTAGTTCGTGAGAGCATCTACCTTTTAGTCTATGGCAGGCAAGGGGTAGCAATCCTTGGGGCAGGCCTTATTCAGATTCGTGTAATCCATGCACATCCTCCATCTTCCGTCCCCCTTCATAACAAGGATCGGGTTATCTAGCCAAGTTGGGTACGCGACCTCTCTAAGTATCCTTGCCCCTACCAGCAGCTCTACCTGCTTGTTCATTGTCTCGTTCCTTTCCTTGCACAGCGTCCTCCTCTTTTGCTTAATGGGCTTGTGTGTGAGTTCTACCTTCAACTCATGACATCTGACTTCCTCGGACACTCCCATCATTTTTTTTCCAGCTTCCAGGAAAAAGCGGTCACATGGCCCCTCAGTACTTTCATAAGGCTCGACTTCATCTCTGGGGGAAGAGACGTGCCCACCTGCACTTTTTGTCCTTCTCCTACTGCCTCTTCCTACGTCTCAGCTCCCAACTCCCTGGGGTTGATTGAGCTCGACACCATCCTTACAGGTCGGGCATCCTTGACCTGCCGCTCCAAGGGTAGGTCATACGTTTCTCTCTTTCTATTGCTCAGGGCAATCCTGTGGCATTCCCTTGCTCTCTGCTGGTATCCTTTGACTGCCGCTATACCTTCTATTGTTTGGAACTTCAACAACAGGTGCAGAGTCGACACTACTTTCAACAGGGCAAGGGCCAGCCTACCTAGTATCAGGTTGTATTGGGAGTTGGCTTTCACCACTATGAACTCCATGTCCACGGTTTTGAACCTGTTCCATTCTCCAATCGTTACCGGCAGGGTGATCATTCCCTCTGGCCATATGATCCTTTCTACGAAATCTACCAACGGGACATCAATTGGTGTTAACTTTTTTCTCATATTCTCATCCAGCTTCTCAAAACAATACTAGTACATTACTTCCGCTGAACTTCCTTATCCACATATACCCTATGGATCTTGTGCTCCATTACTTTTACCGTGATTATCACTGCGTCCCCGCCTGCCGGCCTATCCGGGATCGGATCGTCTGGGCCAAAGGAAATCACCTCGTCCGACCCTAACTTCTGGTTCATCGGGGTCATCTGAGGTGTATTCCTCCAGGACACTTTCCTCTGGGACTCTGTTCTGCCTCCTACATTACCCCCAATTATGGTGTATATGTATGTGACCATCAGCTCGGAGTCATCCTTTCTGCCCCTCTTACTTTTCTCTCTTGGCTCTTCTTTTTCTTCCACTCTGGGTGTCTGTTTCCCCTTATCTGAGTCTCTCCTTCTGTCCAGGGTCCTATCGTGCACATCCCGCGCCTTGTATCCTCCTGACTTCCCCTGGGCCTGGTACGTTACCTTGTTGTGAGCCCTTGCACTTTTGGCCAGGTGAGAGAGGGTTCCGTTCTTGAAATTCTTCTCAATGGTCTGCTTTAGGTGGATACACCATCTGTGTCGTGGCCATGGTCATCATGATAATTGCATAAAAGTGACTTGTTCCTTCTCTCAGGTGGCACTCATATCTTCCTGCCGGGATCCAGGATTCCTTTTCCTGACACTAGGGCCAAATATCTCCCTGGGTGTCTTGATCAAAGGGGTGAATTTCTTGTCAAAAACTAACTTCCCTTGGTCCTTGGGCTCAGTCTTCTTTTTGAACTGTTCCCTCCTGTTTCGCCTTTTCGAGAACCTGGCCCTCCCAGGGCCTCTCTCCTCCTCCTATCAGTGAGGGAAGCCATGCTGAAGTTGCCAACCCTCTTCATCAACTCTTCTATGTGCCTGTAGTCCCTCAAGAGTAACTCATGCCTCAACTTGTTTATGAAAGTGTCCACCAAGAACTGGTTGGTCTTTTCCTCCACCTAATTCGCTTCATCATTAAATCTCTCCCAGTACTCCGCTAACGTCTTCGTTGGCTTTTGTTTAATAGCCAAGAGCTCGGACCTGGTTTTCGTGAACTTCTTCCTCTGCATGAAGCGAGCTGAGAATTTCTTCTGCAGCTGCTGAGAATTTCTTCTGCAACTGCTGAGAACTATCTATAGTCTCATCAAGTTCTTGAACCATACTATGGCTGCACATGTAAGGGTGGTTGTGAACACTTTGCACCAAATAGCCTCAGGTATTGGGAATGTGGCCATGTTGGTGGAGATAGTGTGCAGGTGGTCCTCCGGGTCTGCATCCCCCGTGTACAGGCCCAGGTTGGGGGGTATCTTCAGCTTGGGGTCCACCCTGTAGATCTGGATTCTCCTGGAGAACGGCGACCCCCTTTCCTCCCTTCTTCGACGACTTGTCCTTGCTTTCGACCTTCCACTGCTCTTGCTTACTCATTTCCCCTCCTTTGACATGATGGTAGGGTTCATGTTAGGTGTCCCCGGTAGAAGCCTGGTGGAGCTTTGTGTTACCAGGGACCGTTTTTCTTCGTCACAATGCCCGACTATCCTTGCCTCTGATAGGGGTGCGGCTAGTCTCTCTGCCTTTTCCCACGTGCCGGGAGCTCGCCTCCTGCTCCTCCTGCTCTTGGAAAAGCTTCGTGGGCTTTACGACATGCCTCATTTTCTCCAAACCGCCCACTTCCCTGGCTCTCTTTCAGCTTCCTCATCATCTCTTTCTGAGAGTCGGCGATGGTCTGTAAGACATTAGAGTTGGATACCAGCTCTTCCATCGTCTGGAGCCTATGTCGCTCCCCCGTTGGTGTCAGCGTGATCTCCACCTCGTCTTCATGCGCCACATCCTCCATAAGCACTCGGTTGAGCGAAGGTGTTACTGATGGTTGTCCTTCCATGGTGTCACGGGTCGCCCGCTAAGTCGTGACAAGGTAGTACACGGCTAGGCCGCACGTTAGCGGGCGACCTGTGACACATTGTGTGTGAGTTGTGTGGATGCTAGAAGCTAAGCAATAGTTAAAGCGAGGTTCAGTAGTTCCTGTCGTCCCTGATCCCAGCCTCGAACCAACTCCAAAGTCTACAAGAAAGAATCACGGTTCAGACAGGTCAGCTTTGCCGGACCTACTCTAACGATCAAGTTAGATCGGGATTCCTGTAAAAGCATTGGGAAACATGTTCCGTATGCTAGATTTCAGAGAACATACATTCTTCCATGCTTTTTTTCCTTGTTATATGGTGTATTGGTGGCTGATTGGACAGGTATCGTCCCATCAATCTCTTGGTCGTTGCCCTTTCCAGTCCGTTGAGCCAAACTGACCTTTGACTCAGCATTGGGCCTTCTTTGTCTTCCTGGGCCCATGTCAGCCGTGTCATAATCTCCAAGCTCATACATTATCAAGTAACCGGACATACATGCTTCCCTAAAAAACACATCACATACATGTAGTACGCATATGTACTGTATTGCTTTGATATAAATTCGAAGAATTGCATAAATACATCATTTGAAAAAGGAAAAGGTCTATCCTCATTTGTTTTTATCTGTTTAAAATATTCATCTATTAGATATACAATTTCTATGACTTTCAACATCCTTAAAACATCTTTTGGCAAAATCTTGTAATCAGCACAGTGAGCATCAACATCTAAGTTCTCGACTCTGTCCTAGCAATGTGAGCATCTTCCAGCCACTACTAAAAGGCTGGATCACGGAATGATCACATAAGCTTATTTCTACTTTTTTTTACTTTCACTTTTCACCCTCCAATTATAGACTCCTCAACATATGCAAAATATAACAAGGTAATCATATGCAAGCAATTCTACTAATCAAGAGCAGCTTTGTTTTTTCGACTGGTTACCGGCTTAGGTAAGCCATCAAAGATTGGTCTTGTAATGACTGCAGAAGAAAAAGCCTGCAGATCTGGCTTCAAACTCCACTTTGAAGTAGGCCATAGGGAAGACAATCCGTTACTATCTGTATCTTGCAAACTGGACGCGCTTGATGATTTCCTAACACCCGCAAAACTGTCAATTACAACATAATCTCCCAAACCAGTAGTATTAGCATTTGGCACACCTGGTTCAGCATCCGCCCCAGATACAGCTCGGCTAGCTGATTTGGGTCTCAAAGCCAAGCCTTTGCCTTTACTTGCAGAAAATGCGCCACCACTGCTATTATCCTCCTTAAGCAACATTTCAGGAGTACGGCAACTAAAATCAGCTTCAGATTTCTGACGCCTTCTCCCCAGTAACTTCTCAATCAAATTATCAGAGTCGCTATCTGTACTTTCCTCACCCAAGTGGCCATTTTCTAATGTAAAACCATTTGCAACACTTTTACATTTTCTATGATGACTCAGTGGTGGGTTAAGACCACCTGAAGCCTTTGCCGATGGCCTGTCCTCTAAATAATGAGCTCCTTTCCGGTACACAGACATTTCAAATCCGTCTGTTATAGATTTCCCATCTGCTGTTTTAAGACCATAAAAGCCTTGTAAGCTACTCATGGCTGGAGACACTTTCCGCTGAGGAGAAGGTGACAGTTTCAGTGATTGAAATGAATCAAATAGATCAGAATGCCTGCGTGGCTGGCGATGGTTCTCCTCAGAGCTATTTGGCCTGTATACGTAAATTACACCAAGAAAATCAATTAGGTTTAGATCTTTAAGAAATGCAACGAATCAAAATAAAATTGTGCTGAATATATTTTAAAATACACTCAAGTCATTCAGCTTCCGGAAGACATACACAGAAGCAGCTCAAAATTCAATCCAGCAATGCACTTCTATAAAGCCAGGGAATTAAGAAAAAGAAGAAAATAAGAATTCCATTTTACTATACAGTCGGGGCATATTATGTAGAATCCCACAGAATAGATTTCCACCATGTTAGTAGCCAAATTTCCACAATTCCAGCAATCCCCAACAGATGTTGATCAAGAGTTATATCAACACCTTAAAAAAAACCTCATTCCTCCCCCTCTTGTCACATACTTGTATTAGAAAGAGAGTAAGATTTCACAGCAATTGCACTTGATGAAACTAGATACATTTCTCATTTCTAGTGCAATGGGATTGAACTCGATGTTTATATGTGCTTAGGACCAAACATTTTGAGTAGCTTCTTAACTTTAATGACAGTGAAGTATCGGAGCCATGATCAAAGTCTAACCTTAGGCCTTGTTCTCCCTCCTTTCTTTTTTTCTGACCTTTAAAAATTAAATAATATTTTAAATTCCCAATACCCTAGAATTTCCAGTACACCTTATACATTTTCAAAAATCTGACGGGGGAATGCCTTAATTTCTAAGGGACTGCTGGTATAATAGGATGAAGACTATTTTCCTTTCCTTTCCTTCTAGAAGCATAGGGCTGTTGGCTATACTGCCACACCAAACCATGTCTTTTTACGACTTAGTGGTACTCTCTCGGGTCGATCAAGGATTCAAAAAAACCTAAGTTCATAAAGACAGGTAAAAAGGTGGGTAGCCTAAAATCAGACATTAAAATGTAGATACAATAACATCTTCAAGCAAACGCAGCATTGACGGAAAATATTCTAAAAGGAATATTACACTTCACAAACCACCGGAGAATAGATACTATGATAATGTTTGGTTAAACCGTTAAAGAATCATCCGAGAGCCCAGAGGTAATGTGCGTCTAGAGGCTAAAGACGATGGAGCATACTAGCATACTAGCTACTAGCACATTTTCAGTTAGATCCAACCAAACTTCAATGGACTTAAAAACATTTTGCCAAACAACTGCAATGGAATCAAGGAGCTAACTAAATTCTTTGTACGTTGGCATTATAACTTAAGCAGTGAAATATCTCGAGTTCCGTTGCTCATTCTACAAATACAACACACATGGACCCCTGCCTCATATTTGCTGACAGGAAACCTACACATTCTACCACGACCTAGGTTTAAGTTCATTCAGAAACCCATAAACAATCCACATAACACATGCCAAGGTAAAAGAACAAAATTCAAAGGAATTAATCACTCCCAAGAGTACGGTGCATCCAGAGGCAAATAACAAATGAACCCACATCAATCCACGGCTTAAGAATACCAGGACGTGAAGTATGCAATAGCGCAGTCTTGTACTACTTAAGAATTCATCTGCAAATAAATCATGCACCATGGTACCCCTCCCCCCTCCCAGTCAAATATCAGGCAACATAAAAAAAAGTAAAGAAGACCCAGAGACAGTCATGTGTATGTCAAGCAAAAGGTCAAAAATCCATTCCACTTGCTTTCATACTTAACAAACAATTGAAAGGAAGATACAGAAAACACACCAAATAAAAAACGGAAATGATCTTAAAAAACCTATAGAAATGAAGAGTAGCACAATCAGATTGTCAAAGAGCACAAACTGGGTGCATACCCATTAGAGTTAAAGCCATTGGACAGGTTTGGTGATGGCGGATGCCTCCCCGGTAACGGTATTTGAAGTGTCTTCAAAGCAAACATTTGTAGATCAGACACCAACCCATTCATCCTCTTTATATCAGCAACCTAATCAATAAATAAACAAACAGTGTCAATGCTAAAACTAACAATTCAAAATAAAAATACCCCAAAATGCTACACTCCAACCATATCACTTTTCTATGAATGCCACTAAATAAAACCCCATAAGCAATCGCATCCATAAACCAATCAATACATACATTCTGAATTTCATAAATAAAATCCCAAAACAAAAATCTTCAGACAGGATCGAGCTTCTACCTCAACACCATATTTGATTGCGACACCTGCGAGCGTATCGAATTTAGAAACGGTGTGTTCAATATAATTTCGTCCTCCGGCACCGACAGAGTACCTCGGCGGCGAATCGTCGGCCGTCAAAATCGCCGGGGCGGAAGAAGACGACTCACAAAAATCTCCCCCGAATCCGATCCCGCCATTCATTCTGAGGGACCCCAAAAGCATGAAAAGCAATCAACCAACCACCAATCTAAATGTTTCTTTGAGGAACCCAAAATATATGAATTTCTGAGCGGATTTCGATGTGGAAAACGGGACTGGTGTGAACACAACACAATCTGAAGAGGGTCGTTCCAGATCTGGCGATCGGATGAGTTTAATGTGTGTGTGAGCGTCTTTTTCATGCGTTTTTCCCCAGTTATTTTGGATTCTTTTTTTTTTCTTTGAATGGGGAAAGTGGAAATAACAGCCCAAGATTAAACGAAAAGGGGACGATGAGTTTATGCGTGGCAACACTACCTAAATTAAGGGCCTTCAAATTGAAGGCAATGTACTCTACTATACTTTTAGAGCTAATTTACATGAAGGCGCCCATTAAAGTAGTGTAAGTTGGAATCTTATTATAGGCTGAAGAGATTTAGGTTCTTATTGGCACTTGATTGGTTTAATTAGCTGATTAATCAGTTGTTTATATTTTAACTTTATAATTTTTATTTGATAAATGATGATATTGCTGGTTGTTTTATACAAAATCAAATAATTTAAAAGTTAAACAACATTTTGTGAAGATTGAATACCAAACATTCTCCTTCACATTAATTTCTTGTAGCAAAAATAAAATAAAATAAACATAAAATTTTGTTTTAAATCATCTAACCATTCAACAGATTTTGTGACGAGCCAACCATTGGTCAAAAACACGATAAATATTATTTCTATAAATCAACTAAGATAAAAGTGTGGATTTTGAGTTAAATTTTTGTAAGATATTTATCTTATATTTATGGTATCCAAAAGCTTACCATACTAGTGGTTACCATTGTTATCTTCTCAAGAAAACATCGTGAAACATATGGTTAAATAAATGAAAGGGTGAACATGGATAATCAACTTTTGGCTCAGTTCGGTAGAGTTTATAACTTGTTTTACTTATATAAGTAAAATATTTTTAGTGTTTAGTAAAGTGTTAAAAAATAACTTATTTTAAAAATAAAATATATCTTTGAAATAAAAGGTACAAGTTGATCTTGCCTTACCTTCCTAATAAGTCAGACAAATTTTACTTTTAAACACATATCTGCCAAACCAATTACAATTGAGTTGACTTTATGTCTTCACCCTAAAATATTGGTAAAGCTAATTTACATTTCATCTTTTACATTAGGTCTAAGAGTCAAAATGTATTTTTTTTTGCTAGTTTGTCATCTTAAATCGAGAAGTCAATTCCCTTTAGTCTAGAGCGGCTTGGCAAGAATGAAGCACGCATAGTAGGTAGGCAGTCAGGCAGGCAGCAGGCAGAATAAACTACTTCTTCGTTGTTTTATTCCTTTCCAGAGGCGATTCCTACGCACTCCGGGGCCCAATATCGTCGACACTACAGTCATCATCAAAGAGGGATTCCTTTATTTTAAATCACACCTTTGATCCACGACTGTACTCATTGATCACAAAGAATCCCTTTATTTGAAGAAATTTTTACACTGCGTCTGACAAAAGTCGAACTCACAGTAGCAAAATAAAAACTAAAGATCTAACCACTTTTACCGATCGTGTGAGTGCTATTTTTTTCCCTTTCCAAGGGGCGGGGGTGTTGGTGGGGTGCATTATACTGCAACAAAGACTGAGAAATATAAAATTCAACATCTTTCTATTTCTATATATTTTTCATTAAGTCCACCATCATAAAATTATTATTGTAGTGTTATTAATGTAGCCTCACATGTTTGAATTTTGTTCAGGTTTCCTATTAAGAGTATATGCAATGCAATGGTAAAATCACTCTTGAATTACTTTTGTAATTTTAGTTTATTAAATATTTAATATCTCTTTTTTACTTTAGTAATTGCAATTATAAATGAATCAATTTTTTTTTCTACAATAGTTGGAACCACTTTGTAACCACTCCATAAATTTCATTTGATTTTCTCTATCCTACTCATTAATTATACATTTAATATTTAATTTAAATAAAATTTTCCTACTCAAATAAATTAAAATGTGAAATTTAATAATACATTTGAAGGTTTTGATTTGAATTTCGTTTCTTAAAATTTCATATTTAAAATTAATTTTAATTTTTAATTCATTATTTTATGAACAAGAATTAAAATGAACCACATTTTTTCAAAGAATGTAATTTCAATTTTTTAAAAGAGCCAAAATTTAATTTAGATTTTTTAATTCAGAATTTTTAACCTATTGTTTTCCAATTTTTTTCATTTTTAAAATTTTTAGAAATTAATTTTAAATTTTTAAAAATTCAATTTTTTTAGTTGGGACACATGGCCCCATCTGGTTAGGACACATGGCACCATCTGGTTAGGACACATGTCCCAATCAGCTATACAAAAATTAAAAAAGGACCAGCAACAGTTCGCCACGTGGCCCAAGCAGAGGGTGCTACGTGGCACTGCAGGTGAAAAGAAATGGTCTGCGTTGACATGCAGGCCTTGGCTTCACGTGGGTTCTGCCACATTATGAATTTGGAGCGGTCCCAGTTTTCTTCAATCGAGCAGCGGTTTAAAATATTGGGGAACCCACTTGGAAAACCCCCCCCCCCCATTGTGGGGTTTCAAATTTGCAATTGGGTTCTAGATCGGTTCTAGTTCGGGGCTAGAACCGATTTCAAACTCTCATTACACATGCTCTAAATCCCACATTTTTTTATTCAGAGGCAATTTAAAACCAATTATACATCTTAAGACTTTCAATTCTTGTCCATTGAATTAACGTAATATCTGTTATGAACCTGTAGAAATGATATAAATGAACATTCATTTAAGGTGCACTAGATATTAGAGTATCTCCAGCAGTAATGTTTTTGACATGCTTGTAAAATTTTATAAATTGCAAGGTTATTATTGGGAGGAACAAAATTTTACTTTACTGATACATTATCTTCTCCGAAGTCTCAAAGAAAATTTTCATATCATATAGATATCTATAGATTGGATATCATCAGGGCCAGTCCAATGTAGTTTGAGGCTTTGGGCAAAAAATTTATTTTGTGCCCTTGTACAAAATGTTTAGAAAAGTAATTAGACCCTCACGCGAAGTTTGAATTAAAAAATTAAAACTTCAATTGCCAAATTGTAGTGTTGAACTGGTCCAAACATAAATTAAAAGGATAAATTAAATATTAAATCAATACATGTACAAAGTTTTATTTTTAAATGGACCCTTACAAATCTTGGGCCATGTGTGGGTACAAAGTTTTATTTTTAAATGGACCCTTACAAATCTTGGGCCATGTGTGGGTGCAGGTCCGCACTCCCCTTGGTCTGGCTATGGATATCATATTGAGACTGGTAATGAAAGTAATCGCAAATTCAAGTACGTTATAAAGTACGGATTTTGGAAAAACTAAAGAGATGGTTTTGGTAACATTACCTTATTATTCCTCTGATTTTATATTTCACATTTATAGGTGCTGTTAAAAAATATATTTTTTTACACTTCTAATATAACTTTAGGTTGAAAGTGGCAATATAACTCTGCATAACGAGAAAATGTCAAAATAACCCTAACTTTGTGACAAACTTATGGGGCAAGGATATTTTCATCATTTTAGATCTGGTCAACACCCAAATTGATGAGTCAACACTGGAATAGTGACAAAAGGTTATAATTACACATTTTATCATAAAGTTAGGGTTATTTTGGCACTTTCTCATTTTGTAGGGTTATGTTTGACACTTTCAGCCTAAAATTATAGTCATTTTAGCACCTGACTCTAAAAAATATATGCAAACCAGATTTGTTGACAAAATTACTATTTGGCACGATCGGTTAGTTCATCCTGATTCTATACTGATGTGCAAAATAGTAGAAAATTCACAAGATCGTAATTTGAAGAGGCAAAAGACTCTTCAATCTAGTGAATTCTCGTGTAGTGCTTGTTCTCAAGAAAAGTTAATTGTGAGGCCATCACCAGTGAAAATATGGAATCTCATGTATTTTGCAAATGCATGTATGGTGATATATACGAGACCATTAGCTCGTTGTGTGGACCATTTCGATATTTCATGATTTTAATTGACGCATTTACGAAATGGTCACATGTATGCTTATTATCCACCTGTAATCTGGTGTTTGCGACAAAACTTGTGGAGATAATTCGTTCTCGTGCGCATTTACCTGATTACAATATAAAGACAACTCGTCTTGATAATGTTTGTGAGTTTACATCCCAATCTTTTAGTGATTATTTTATGCCGATTGGGATTAGTGTTGAATATCATGTAGCTCATGTTCATAGACATAACGGTTTAGCTGAATTGTTGAACATCATTGCTACTTTATAACGGATTATCAAAATTGCGCGACTAGTGTCGTTCAGAATTAAACTCCCACTGTCAGCTTGAGGTCATGCTATATATCCTTCAGCGACCCTAGTCTGCATCAGACCAATAAATTATAAGTCCCCCCAATAAATGGTTTTTGGTCAAGAACCAAACATATCCCATCTTAGAATTCTGGATGTGGGGTATATATACCAGTTGCTCCACCAAAACGCACAAAGAAGGAGCCTCAAAGAAGGCTGGAAATACATGTTGGGTATAAATCTCCATCAATTATTCAATATCTTGAACCAACGACAGGAGATTTATTTACTATTCACTTTGTTGATTGTGCTATTTTAACGAGTTAGTTTTCCCAACATTAGGGGAAGAGAGAAAACATATAAGATGGAATCATCACTCCCTACGTCTAAACTCAAAATTTGTAGAATTTTTTCACTGTTATTAAGAAACATGTTTGACCGTTAATATGTTTAACTACGTATAATAGCAACATATAAAAAGTTGATTTATAGAAACTATTTGTTAAGACAAAACCAACTATATCACATTTAATAATATCATTGCTTATATATCTATTCAAATACATTCTTAAACTTTGATAGAGAATAAAGTCAAATAGTAACGTGTAAAGTTAGAGCTGGGACAGAGAGAGTATATCTTTCTCATTTTGATCCTCGTACATAGCAATGTGAACGAAGTTCAAAAGATAATCCATTTGCAATAATAAGCAAATCAATTATCAGATTCTTTTACTGGCCTAAAACGCGTGACAAAATCACATGTGTCGTCTATTAATGCTCCAGTTAAAATTGATGTACTTGAAGGACAACCTATTATTGGAAATGAGATAAAGGCACAATTGAAAAGAGATAAGTCAATTGGTTCCAAAGATAGAAATTCCTGTGAGTGAAAATGAGCAAACTTTACAAATGGTAAAATCAAGGTGAAAATTCCTAAAGAATTTTCTAAGATTCCTGAAGAATCTTACTACATAATTGAAAATGAACTTTCTAAAGAAGTCTAGGTACCCCAAAATATCGATAATGAAGAGGTCTCGATTAACTATGTCATGTTAGGTGTAAAATGAAATCGATACAAATTTGACGTTGATAACAAATTTATATGTGCTACAACATGTGTCATAATGAATGAAAATGATAATCATGAGCCAACATCTGTTGAGGAATGCATGTGTAGAAATGATTGGAAAAAATGGAAAGACTCAATTTAACTAGAATTGGATTCCTTGGCAAGCTGCATTATGAGTGTTGCGTTATCTTGGTCTCTTTCCGCCTGCTCAAAATTCTTTACTATTGACTGGTTATTGTGATTTTGATTGGGCGTTGTATCCTCTTACGCATTATTCCATGATTGGATATTTTGTAGTGTTTTGTGAGTCACTTGTTTTGTGGAAGACAAAGAAGCAACCCGACTAATTCTCATTCTTCTATTAAGTGAGTATTGTGCTATGATTGTTGCCTTCTCTAAGATGCTATGGCTAAAATATCTTCTTTCTTCATTGGGTATTAGTAAGTCCTCTCCAATGCATCTAGTTTGTGACAGTCCAGCAACTATACATATTGCAGCAAACCTGGTGTTCCATGAACGTATTAAACATATTAAAATTGATAGTCATTATGTTTGTAATCTTATTCAGTCCGACCAAATTGTTACTCATCATATTTGTAGTTCATGTCAACCGACTGACTTGTTTACTAAATCTCGTTGACAAAAACAATTTCAGATTCTTCTTTGCAAGTTGGGCATTATTAATCTCCATGCTCCAATTTGAGGAGGAATATTAAGGATATTTTTAGTGGTTTCTTTTTCCTTGTAGGAAATATTTTAGAAAGTAGTTTCCCTAAGAAAGTTTTAAATTGTAACCCTATATATTGTGACATCTATTGATGAATAAAATTAATCTTTCATATATACTCCTATTTATTGTAACCATATATATTGGAGTACAATATTTTACAATACTGCAATCATTAAGATTTGGACTTGATTTAGTGGTAATCCACACTCTCTATAACTGAGAGGTTCAGGGTTCAAACCACACTCCTATCAAGAATTGTGAATATTAGAGCAATTTCTTGATAGGGATTATCCAGCGTTATGGGACCGTGTCGGCGGTCCCTGCTGTGGTTTCACAACCTGCAGGTGGTTGATAAAGGTGAGATCATGGTGATTTTGGATTCGGTTGTGGAGGTTTTTTGGTGGTGCCGCGTTTGGGTGTACTCAGGAGAATTTCAGGCTCCAGTGAGTTTCAATAGATTTAATAGCGGTGTCTCATAGTTAGGTCTTAGAGTGAGATTTATGTAATTAGGTTGCTTGTATGTAATCTTCAAAAAAATAAATAAATTTGAATCTACCATATTCCAATATGTCAATTGCAATTTTACCCCTTTATTAAAGATAAACACATTTTGGTAAACATTAAATTAAGAAAGCGTAAATATTAGGCGAGAAAATTTAGTACCCTCTATTTCACAAAACGATTGGCTAAAAATTGGTTTAGAAAGGAAAATTGTAAAATGAATAAATAAAATTGAAAGAATTTTATCAAAATGATAAAAAAAAATTATATAAAAGAAACAAAGAAAAGGAGCTGTGTAAAATACGATACAATAAAGAAAATGATTTGAAATACAGTACCCTTCGTTCCTGCTCAAAATACCCACTTACTATTTGACATTATTCTCACCAAATTTTGACCGTACATTTAAATAGCATATAAATATTATATTATCATACTCCCTCAGTTCAGCTTTTATTACCCATAATCATTATTACGGTGTTCAAGAAACACATTTGAATGTTAATGTGTTTACCTAAGTATAATAACAACAAATAAAAAGTTGATACTGGTATTTAGAAACTACATGAATTCAACAATATCACATTCTTTAATATTTTTGTGAGGTAAAATTTAGCTTTCATTAATTGAATAAGTGATGTACAAAGTGTGGGATGTGCTCCCATTTAGCAATAGACTCTATAGAGTTTTTAGCATGAGCTAAAGAATGTGCTACGGTGTTTTCTTGTCGTCTAATCCAGTGTGGTTTTAGGTATCCATGACTTGCAGCTAGATTAACGATGTCATCAATGATGAGGCCGAAGTCTGATAGAGCTTCATTGTGATTCTTGAATGATTTTATGACGACATGTGCATCACTTTGAATGCCGCTGATTCGTACACCTTTTTGCAAGGCTGAAAACCTGCCTCATCTGAGAGACATAGCTTATGTGTGCTTTACTGTATGCATTATTGGGAAATGTTGTTATTCTCCATATATCCAATTTCCAGTTGAGGAGCATATGTAGCATCCAAGACATGTTCGGCTTGATGTTATAGTCGCGTCAAAGTGAAGAGTATTCCATCTTATAGTGGTTGGGTGCTCTGATTCCTACTCTCCTAATTTGATATCGTGCCACTCAGTGTTCTTTCTAGATCCAATAGCAGCTTTGTGGCATAGATAACACAATGTTAAGGTTGAAGGCCGTGACTCTCCCCATGAAGAGCTTATTTTTGTGATGCCATAGTTGTGATAATAGTGTCGCAACAATTTCCATCTCCTTTGAATCTCCAATTATCAAGTCTTGGATCCATAAGCTTGCGCTTTCTTGTTGGAAATGGAAGATTTTCTCATGCAGTTCTGATGCAAACCATACTTGATGTGCTACAAGGCAGTGGAAGAACAAGTGTTCAATGGAGATATCATACATAGAGCAATTTAAGCAACAAGATTCAGCTAGCACGTGTCTTTGAAGTAGATTTATTGCCAATGGTAGATGTTTCTTGCGTAGTCTTCACAGGAAGTGTTTTACTTTTGGTTGGGCTGTTAAATTCCATATCTTCTTCCAATGTGAAGAGGGGTCTGACGCCATGTTACCTGCAATAGCAAGAGTTGACGAGTTGATTTCTAAGTTGTAACCAGATTTGACCGTGTATTTACCGTCAACCGTAGGATGCCAAACCCATCTGTCCCGAGTTTGTGATCTTATGTTTTTTGGTAAGGATAGAATGAGATTTGATTCTTCCCGACTGAAAGTATTCATGATAACTTCTTCATTCCAGGTAGTACCATTTTCGGTCATAAGATGTGAAACTTTTAGGTATGTCGGGAAATCGTCTACCAAAGATGTGGGTCTTCGGTTTCTCAGTATTGGTAACCAAAGACCATTTTTTATGCTTGTGTTATTCCCGTAGCTGATTCATCTTTGAAATCCCTCTGACAATAATTTTCTTCCCTCCAAAATGGACCTCCAAGCATACGATGGATCCCACCATAATTTTGCCTCTATAATGGTTCCCAATGGAAAGTACTTGGCTTTCAGAAGCTTTGCGACAATGGAGTTTATCACATTCTTGAATATTGTTACTCATATATCTGTTCAAATATGAGGTTCAACTTTAATGGAGAATAATAAGGAATAGAAACCCTTTCCTTGAAGGAAATGTTATAAATGGTAGTTACCTTATAGAATTAGTTTTCTTGTAGGTTAGATTATAAATGGTAACTTCCTTATAGAATTAGGATCATATTCATGTTAGACTTTAGTTATAGCACTATATATTGTAATCCTCATTATTGATGAGAAGTGTCATTGATGTGATATCAATGCACCATAATAAAGTCTTTTATATTATATCGTAGTATCAGAGTGGGTTCGATCTAGAACCCCTTATCTTTAGCTATATCCATGTTGTCGCTTCCGCCCTGACCTTCTCCATCGTTGCCATGATCCCCACCGCGGCCACCGGAGGAGCCTAGCGCCTCCGTCGCCCGCAAGGATTTCTACAAATACTGCTTTTATTACCATTCTACCGATGTTGTCGTGTCATTCCCGCCACTGATGCTGCTCTTGGCTACCGCCGTCGCTGCAAGGATCTCCGCCACTCGCCGTTGTTACTCACCAATCGATCATGTTTATGGTCTTTTACAACCATTTCTTTTATTGAAGTTGAACGTTGCTCTACCGCTGCTACTACTAATGCTTGTTGCTACTGTTACTTCTACTTCTATTGAATCTTGTTCTATAGAAGATTTTTTTTTTTCAAAACTCTTAACAATTAGCGATTTCAGAATCTTATTCGTAAGTTGAGAATTCTTAATCATCATTCTCCAACCTTGAAGGAAAGGTCATGAATGGTAGTTACCTTATTGAATTAGTTCCCTTATAGAATTAGTTCCCTTATAGAATTAGTTCCCTTGTAGGTTAGATCATAAATAGTAACTTCCTTATAGAATTATATTCCTACTCATGTTAGACTTTAGTTGTAGTCTTATATATTGTTATCCTCATTATTGATGAGATGTGTCATTGATATGATATTAATTCACCATAATAAAGTCTTTTATAATTTATCAGAAAATAATGCAAAAAATTAAGTGAGCAATTTAGTCTGAGACGGATGAAGTATGTGATATTGTTAGATTTATCATAACAAGTAATTTTAAATTTTTATTTAGTTTTATTATACCTAGTTAAACACAATATCAATCAAGCGTACTTCTTCAATGACAATTTTTTTATATTCAATCTAACTTAAGAGCATTTACAATGGGATCTCTTTTTTAAGAGACCACAAGATGGATGGCAAATGTAGAGAGTGCCCCATCCTTCATTTTCCATGGCCCATGTGCACGGGGCTTTGGCTGACTTGTGTCTCCCAATTGAGACACGTGGCATCATGTAATTTGGCCACGTGTCCCAAACTAACTACACCTATTTTTAAAAAAATAATTGCATGTCTTAATTTTTTAAATTTAAAATTTAATAAAAATGAATATTAAATTTAAAATTAATTTTAAAAAAAGAAAACACCTATTTTTTCCATTTAAGTATTTATTGTGAATTTTCTAGTTGCAATAATTCGTCATTGAAAATGTCATATTTTAAAAATCTATTTCTCCATTGTTTAATTTTAATTTGTAAAATAATTTTAAAGACAAAATTAAATTTTAAAATTTAAAAGATGAAAATAAATTACAAAGACGAAGGAGCAGGATGGTTGATGCACTGCCGTCATGATAAATGTCTTGAAGACTGTCCCATCTCCTTTGAAGTTGCGCAGTCAGGGATCATTGCTAAGGCTTCCGGTGTGAGAAAGGAAAAGAGAAGACCGTACACACGTTGATCTTCATCAACCCAGAGATCATGATCAACTTTGGGCTTCAAATAGGCCTCCATGGGATCAACCTTGGTAGAGCCGCGACCAGGAGTGCCGTAGGCGGCCTGAGCGTACGTGGGGGAAGAGCCGCCGGTCTGAGGAGGAGGAGGGAGAGTCGGGCAGGGGGTGAACCATCAAGAAAACCATACAGCTTCTGGGGTCGAGAACATAGCCAATCTGACGTTTCCACAACATATTATTTAATGATGACAGTTTGATGGTTATCATGTGGAGCAAGGTATTGCGTAATAATTTTCTTCACACATGGTGACAAGGGAAAAAATTGCAAGGAGGGAGAGAAGGTTGTGCGGTCGGCGGCAGCAAAGGGAAGGGAAAGAGCATCGATCGAGAGAGAAAAGGGGTGTTTAGGACCAGGTTTGCTATGATACCGTGATAGTATTTTCCGTAATGATTCTGATTAATGATAAAGATTATAAATAGAGTATAAAGTAGAATAATCTAAATATAACTCTAACCTAGTCAACAAGAATAAAATGTTATCTAATTTTCTACTTGATTTGTTCTAACAAAATAGTAATTTATTTTGGGTGGGAAATTTTTATTTAAATTAAATATTGAAGGTAATTAATAAGTAGGATAGAAAAAAAAATGAAATTCATGGAATTGTCTCTATCACTGTAAAGGTAAAATAAAATATTTTTTTATATTTATTTTTAGTGAGATGGAAGGAAAAATTAAATATTTAATTGGAAGAAATACAATTTTATGTGATCTACCATTGCATGTGCTCTACGATGGGACAGTGGAGAACTGGTTCCGGTTGCCACCCACGTCGGCTTGAGGCTTCAAACGAGATCAGACAAAAGTTTTGTCAGACAACGGGAAAGTTGACATATGGAAGCGTGCATTAAAATGGTTGGACTACAACTTCTAGTTTGTACTATTCGCTGTCCCATCTCAAATTCCATCTCAATTATTTAGATACGTATAATATATTTAGATATGTTCGATCGTTAATATATTTAGATACATATAGTAATGATAAATAAAAAATTACTTTATAGAAAATATTTGTTATAACGAATTCAATAATCACATACGATAATATTATGACTCATATTTCCTCCGTCCTAATCTATTCTGCACAATTTTTTTTGTTCAAAAATGTCAAACTTTGACCACATATTTAATTAAGTATATGAACAATAATTTTATCGTATGTGATATGGTTAGATTCGTCGTAACATGTAGTTTCCAAATATCAAATTTTTGTGTGACATTATTGTCCGTAGCTACACATATTTACAGTTAAAATATTTAATGGAGACCGTGAAAAGATTCTATGTTTTTTAGGCTGAAAGTATATTCAAGGGGAATAACTCTATTGTCCATTTCCCTTTGGACCTCACTGACACCTCCTTCTGCAAACTTTCCACTAAACGAGCACCGGGTTAGCGCGTGTCCTTTTGCAGTTTTATACTCCATGCTTACTCTTTTAATAACCGTAATTAGGGTGGTACATGAGCGAACGAGTTGAACATGAGTTAAGTAATATTGGTAAATAAAAGAAAATGTATGACTCATTTTCACTCATTTTATCACGTGTCAAAATAGGTCAGATTGAAATCCGCTCAATCATTTAACACACGAGTCAAAAATGTATAAACACGCAAGTTTCAACCCATATATGAACTAAATGTGGGTTTATATACAAACTCATATGAATAAACTTACGGATTTCAACCCACATATTGACTCATATATGTTTATATACCACCTCATATGGGTAAGTCCGCAAATTTCAACCCATATGAGTAAATCCGCAAATTTCAACCCATATGAGTAAACCCGCAAATTCAATCTTTCCAACCCATATTTTCAATTACTCACTTGACTCATTACCCATTTAACCCTACCCACCCGTCACCCGAATTTAAAAATAGATAACCTGCTAACCCCGCGAGTTGCGGGTCCATTTTGCCACCCCTATCTGTAATATGTACTCCCTTCATCCCACAAAAATTGGCATGTTTACTCGTGACACAATATTTTAGGAAGGCTGATGTGACAGAATAATTGTGAAGAACTAAAGATATTTCATGGATACAATGGGTTCAATCTCAAATTCGTTAAAGTTAAAGAGGACATTGTAGGAGTATTCTTTGCCATTTGGGTAATTTTTTAGTATGTCACTTTAATTGAGATAGATGAAAATAGAAAACATATAATTTTTCATGGGACAAAGGGAGTATAATAAAGGTGGATAGAAAATTGCAACATGAGTTTATATACAAATTTATATGGGTGAACTCACGAGTCAAAATTCATCGAACACGTGAGTCAAAATGGATAAACTCATGGATTTCAACCCACATATGAACAATATGAGTTTATATACAAACTTATATGGGTAAAATTCGTGGGTTTCAACTCCTATATTAAATCATATGTGTTTATATACCAACTCATACGAGTTTATATATTAGCGCATATGTGTAAAATCGCAAATTTCAACTCATATATTGATCCATATGAATTTATGAATAATCCCAACGATCAACTTGAAAATCCAACCTGTCCAACTCATGATTTTCAATTGCCCATATAACTCATTCCCATTTTACTCAGCCACCCGCCACCCAAAAATGCACTGTTGTACATTTAGTATTACCTAAAAGTCCCACGAGACTTTTAGGTAACATGTGATTTCGATAATGTACTTATATTTTAATTTGAATATTGTACATTATGATTTAAATATATGATAATACGTATTTTGAATTTGATAATATAAGAAGAGTCCGTCTCTTGTGAGACTGTTTCATGGTGAGACCAAGGACTAAAGGCAAAATAGGAAAAGAACAAACTAAATTCGGGGCCAAAAAATCAATAGAACTGGACTAAATTACAAATTATCACAATTACACATTAACTCCCTGAACTTTTAAAACATCAATATAAAATCCCATCTTGAAATCTTTGTAATTTAATTCCCGGTCTCACCGTGAGACGGTCTTATACAAGACTTTGTCATATAAGAAATATTATATTAAAAATATATAATTTTAAGTTACAATGTTATACTTAAGTTAAAAATATAGTGTATAAAATAAATAAGAAAATGCTTCCTTCATAAAAAATAATATACTCCAACGGAGTATATAGATCGTTATTCGAAACACATTCTCATAATTTTGTCAGGCAAAGTCTTGGGAGAGACGGTCGTTCCATAGCCTTATAGAAAGATGAGATATAATTAAAATTATAAAAGATAAAAGGTCTTGTAATATTAAAATTTTAGTATGCAACATGATATAGCTATAAAATTTATAACCCGGTTCATACAACCCGAACATTTTATCTTCATTTCTTCTAATTTACACTTTAAACATTGGTCTTTCCATAACTTATGGAAAGACCGTATTTCAAGAGACGGACTCATTTTGCTAACGCTGAACCTTATTAAATTAAGACTAAATTATTTTTTACTCCCCTACAAAATATCATATACCATATTTAATCTCCGTTTGCAAATCAACCTCAGACAATACCAAACAAATTCAGAACAATTTGTTTGGTCCCCAAAGGTGGTTTTCAGGGAAAATCAATGGTAAAATTGGTCAAAATATGTAAAAAGATCATTATAGTTTTAAAAAATAAAAAATAAAAAGAAAACGGGGAATTCATCTTCTTTGCTCGTCTTCTCCGCTGAGCTCTGCCATAGCCATTATAATTGATGAAACGAGGCTCCGTCCTTCAATTTTCCACCACTCGTCTTCAATTTCCAGTGCGAGTCGAGACGCCGGGTGGAGGTCTCCATCGCCGGGCAAAGCTTTGAGATGCCGAGTGGAGGTCCCCGTTGCCGAAGTTGCAGAAGGGTTTCGTCGTCGTAGCGGTGGCAAAATTATTAGGGGATTGGTAGTAGTATTGAAGGGCGGAGAAGGGTTTCATTACTGTAGTAGTATTGCAAATTTGCCACCGCTCGTCTTGTTAGTAGTATTAAATACTACTACCAATCACCAAATTTGTTAGCAGTATTAAAGATGGACTGCAATACTACAGTGAAGGCAAAAATATTAAGTTGCAGAAGGGTTTCCGTTTTATGTTTGTTGTTAGCGAAGGCGGCGGCAGGGAAGCCGACGGTGAAAAACTAAAGAAAAAGAAAATTTTAATTGAAAATATTTTTTAATTAGTAAAATTATAATTATACCCCTGACTCTACCGAAAAATTATTTAGTCTTACCTGAAAACCACCTTTGGGGACCAAACAAATCGTTTTGAATTTATGGGGAACTGTCTAAGGGATGATTTGCAAACGAGAACCAAAATATGGTATAAGATACTTTGTAGGAACTAAAAAAATAATTTAGTGTTAAATTAAGTACTAGGTCAATTGGTCTCAAGTGCGCACAACCTGCAACCTTGTTTTTATTTGTAGCCCGGCAAAGTTTTGGGAAAGACGGTCTTTTCATAGACTTATAGAAAGATGGAGTTTAATTAGATTAATAAAAGGTGAAACGTCTTAGTTACAATATTAGAATTTTAGTACGCACCATGAAGTAGTTATAAAATTTATAACTCGATTCGTGCAAGCCAAAAATTTTCTCTTCATTTCTTTTAATTTACATTTTGAACCTTGATATTTCCATAACTTATGGGAAGACCGTCTTTCAAGAGACGAACACATTCATAATACATGGCAGTGGTTTAGTTTTGAAAAAAAGAAGAAGAAAAGTTGGGCAAAATATTCACCCAGAGGATGATTTGATGATAACGACTCATTGAGAAGCAATTCTAGAAATGGTAATCATTTGGTTCGACTCTTGGTCAGGTAAGCTATCAAAAAGTTTGAATCGCTCCAATTGTTCAAGTGCTATGTATAGTTCGACCCTTGTGCCTTTTCACGCATTAGAATTAAACCCAATATTATGCTGTAAGATGTACCAAGCCTCTTTCAGCCAAATACCAAATTGTGCTAAGCAGCTTTGATTTTTGAACTTTTACTTCACTTTATCTCCATATGAACACAGCAAGAATGAGGCCACAGGGACATTCTATCGTCACAAATGTCTTTCTGTGATTGTTGTTCGAAGCACAAAATGATTCCTTCGTACATTTTGAACATCTGCAGCTGCGGTGATTGATCAAAGCATGCTGCTAAAACGTCGGTTACATCAGGATACTGTGAAACTAGGGCCTTGAGAAAGTTATCACTAAAGTGAAATCAGGCACTGACACCACACCATTAATGGAGGACCAAGCAACAGATGAGAACTGGAACATCAAAGAATGCAAGTCGAGTAGAAGCAGAAGGTAGAAGAACCTGTACCATAAACAACTGCATCAGAGCACCAGTCTCGATGCAATGTTTAAGGCCATAATTTTCCACAGATACACAGTAAGATACAGTCCTTGTCCAGGATATCTACATGTTCCTAAACATCAGAGCATAGAATAATACTACATTGGACAATTACATAAATAAACATCTGGAACTTGGTTTATAGGTTGGAGGCGCCCAGCCTCAAACCTTTCAATATGTACCCCTGATGGAACCTCAAAATTTCATATGTTTGAGAAGCAAAAGTTGAGATTTGCATAGTACAAGGATTTTCTATTGAAGGCATGTACACCATTCAGCCACAATTAATTCCAGGTACACTTCTTTCCCATGTAGACCAATCTCCCGAGATGATCATACTTTTACAACATAGGCGATATGAAAAATCAGACGGCATCGCAGAGATTCAGACTCAGAGCAGAACAATCATGAACAAGTATGTTAAACTCTTTGACATGATTTTGGAGAACATCACCTTGCTCAGATGATCTGTCATTTCCTGTATTAGAACTGGTTTATACAATTTGCCCTTGCTCAGACGATCTGTGGCTCAGGCGATCATGAAATATCTTGAGTGCATCTATTGTAGTTACATCACTCACTGTTTCATGCAAAATCTGGAGCCCAGTTCTTTTCTCATCGGTTTCAACCAACTTGCTTCTCAAGGCATCAGGTAGACATGCCAGGGCACTTGACAAGGAGAATAAACGCAAACAATTAGCACTTTTGCAACATTCATACCGAGTTTTTTCTTTACTGAACTTTCAGTTATGTTTACCTTGTAACACCTCTAACATGACCCCACGTTTGGCCTACAAAGACAGATTCCTTAAACCCCATGTTAAAACCATCTTGCAATGATTTCTCCTTTCCAGCTATAATACCATCACGATATCCCATCTGAATATTCTTAAGGCCATACAACTATATACCAGCTTCACTATCATATCACTTGCATCTGATATACAACAAAGCAAACAAAAACAGTCACACATAGCACACATAAACCTTTGTGAGCGCATAAGTGAGAGAAGTGCTATTTTATATCCAAAACTATTACTCAAAGCCTCTAACTTACAGTAAACTCAATTTCAGTATCACAGTTTCATAGCTATCAACCACAACAACTATGTGGAGTCGGCTGTGTAGATCAGTTCATTCCAAACACAATTTCCCACAAGGCCAAATCTTTCTATCCTCCATATTTATAAATAGCCAAACTTCTTTATGAGATTTCAAGAATCTACGGTAAGATCCGGATAATCATTATATCGCAACAAGCTCTAACCAGAAAGGATACTGTGGAATTCTTGTTGCCTCCTCTGCCTTTCTTCATCTATATCGTGGTCGTACCATTCGTCATCCCCGTCAGAATCTAAAATTAAACTCATAAGTCAGTATGAACAATCTAGTTTAGGAATCTTTGTCTAAGAGTATTTGTTTAATCAGTTAATATAATGCAAAACCAAGCCTAAGGATTTGTACCGAAAGAATTGTCAGCAATCAAAGTAGCATCTAATTCGATTTGAGACATCTTCTTCAGTGTATCTGAGTACAGCTCCTCAGCTATGCTTCTTTCCATCTGTAAGAAAAATGATATGTTATATAAGCCTCCACATAATACAAAAAAAAATTGAAATAAAAAAGCAAGTACATGTCTACTTTTGTCTGCATATATCACATACATCTCTAAAATATACATCTAATGCCTAATGAATATCCCCGTAGTATGTGAAATTCAAGAGCTCTCTCCTCTCTCAAAAGTCAGCACTTAGAAGGGACAGAAGAAAAGTAATACTTAGACAGAAAGTGGATACTAGTATTATTAATACACAAGGAACTTCATATACGTTAAACTCCAAGTCTATAACATACAGCTGAATATGAAGAATCGTAGTGTAAAGTATGAAACCAGCAGATACTACATAACGAGGCCTTGTTCTCTAGCTTTCTGCCTTATGTGAAGAGTTCATTATTAACCATTACAAAAACAAAAGGAAATTTCAATATTAATATCCTCCAATAACATTGTTACTAATTCTCTACATCGTGACACCTGCTTTGTATATCCCTTCACAAAATACCGCTTGACGCTCCCTCGGTGATAACACCAATCAATCAATACTAAGATATATGAACAACAGACTTACTGCACAAAGGCATAAATTTCCTCATTCTGTAAGATTTCAACTAGAAGCCTCAACAAATATTAAAACCACCAGACTACCAAGAAGAACCAACTAGTCCTGACTTTAAGATCCCTCTGCTTGAGCTAAACTAGTAAGACACATCACACAACCACATAAAACAAAGAAAGTACATTCAATTTTAAGAATGTAGTAGTCTCCAAGTTAGAAGGGAAAAAAACAAACTAATTTCAGCCCAGATGCCAACTTTATGAAACCATGTCTTAATGAAGCAAATTCTAGAGAAACCCAAATGTGAAAAACACACACGCTCACACAAACATAATTGGACAATAATTGTAAAATAATCACATCAAACTCCTACGGCATAAGAGGATAACAGCAAAAGAGTTTATCATCCCACCATAATTGATATTAACACTATCTGCAGCATAGTCTACAAAGCTGTAAAGAGAGAGTACTCTGTCAACATATGCATGATCTCATCCTTCATCATTTTAGCCTAACCAACTTTTACCCCTTCAACCTTTACATTTACTCAACTGTTCGATTACTGAAAGAGTGTAGCATCAAAGCTAAATTAGCTTGCATGGAAATATCTTATATTTCCATGCAGAGAGGGTTAGAACATTATGGGCAGAGAGGATTAGAACCAGACATAGAGGGTTATTAATATCTTATATGAGAATCATTAACCATTCGATTATAAATGTAACATTATGGGCAGAAAGGGTTAGAACCAGACAGTCATCTCTTTCAATCTCCATACACCGTTTATTTTTCTAAACCCGTATCTTTGTAGTCAAAGGTTTAGAGCAACAAGAGAAAAATCACCACACCTCAATAAGCAATTACCAATATTATATTAATAAACACACACACACACACACACACACACATATATATATATATATATGCATCGGAAGAACAACCAATTCAGCTGCAGTGAGAAACAATAACACAAGGTAAAAGATAATAAATATTAGATATCACAGGCCAAAATTCCCATCAGAATCAAATCAGCACTAATTCAACAGAATCGGAATTTGATTAACTTCACCTATAAGAGTTCAGCCAAAGTTACCTCAAAATCAACCTAAGAGGTTCCCTGTGCATAAAATACAAGAAAGAGGGTTATTTATGCAATCTGTAATACTAAATATCAAAACTCCCTTGGCATGCATATCAAATTCTCCTAGTACTTGAGGAATAAACCTGTAAGGACACACCCTTTACTGAGATGCCACTTTCTTCACTTCACTCACAAAATGTATCAATAGAATTAAGGGTATAGCTAGATAAGAATCTATTTGGTAGTTTGTGCATTTATATCACTGGGATAATATCACTAAAATTGGCTGATTCTAAACAAATGAATAAAAACTGCATGCGTAAGGGTGGGATGAGAGGTACTATTAGAGGCATCTAGTTAATGAGCAAGAATTGGACTTTTCTTCATAAAAAATCAACCTATGTACTCCCTATGTTCCAGCACAATCTGCAGTTTAACTATTTATGCAATCAAAATTACACAACTTTCACGGCAAAATTCAGTTGATAAATGGGTACGAAAATTATACCGTGGGGTGTTGATAGATTCGTGTTAACCAATGCATTCAAAATATATTTCTAACAATATTCACTAGTCCATAATAAACCTATTTCAAGAGATGATTTTCATGAAAATTAAACCTATTTGGCAAACCCCCACTAGGGAACAGAGCATAAAATACTGATTCGAGCATCAAGAATCTCTGATATGCAAGCATGGGTAGCTAATTTTAGCATTAATGAGCAAAAGGAGGGATTTTTGAATACCTGTGGAATTGGCGATTGATTATTCCAGTTTGCGGACGAGACGAGTTTCGATCTTTTATGGCGGCGTCCAGGATCAATACTACCTTTTTCTATATTTATGTTCCCCCAATTAATGCGGCGGCGGTGGAGGATTTTGGAAAATGAGGGAGACGAAGACCAGAATTGAATCCGGTTTGGTGGGTTTAATGGTCAGTCAAACTATCCGGATCTCAGGTTCATGTTCCAAAATACAATCCCATATCAAAGTAATTTTGGTGGAGTTTACCCAGCGTCATAAGACCTTGTCGATGGTCGATGATGGTGAGATCGTAGTGGTTCGAGTTTTGGTGGCAGCAGTTCATTGGTGGTACATCGGTTGGTTGTTTTTAGGAGGGCATCCATAACTATTCAATTGGATGGAGTTTCAGGGCTCATTGAGTTTCAATGTATGCAAAGATGATGTCTCCTAGTTAGGTAATAGATTAGAATGTTAATATGTAACTTAGTTGATTGTATGTAATTTTTCAAAAAAAAAAAAATAGAAGAAAAAAAACTATCGCAAGACTCGATTGACCCATTTTGTCTTATAAACCGGATTTGAACTAGCTTTGACCTGGGAATTTGTAGAAAACTCTACATAATAACCAAATTAGGAAGCATGGCTGATTCGGTCTACAATGTTACTGTATTGTTGAAGTTAATGTAGTGGTTGTTTATCGTGTTATAAATGTGTTGTAGATGTAGGATTGCAACGTTAACATTGGTGTATAAATACTCTGTACAAAAAATTTCAGTTCATCTCAAACTCTTTACGGTATCAGAGCTGCTGGTATTAGAGATGGCAGTGGAACGGGTTTTGGTGGAGGTCTGCCTTGCATCCGCCCAAATGAGGCGGGTATAGAGGTAGTTTTGGTGGGGGTGGGGCGGGTTTGCGTATGAAAATCATACTCACCATGGGTAGTGGGTCGGCGTGGATATTATTTCATGTCCGCTCCGCCCCCACTAAACACGTTATATACTCGCTAGTTTAATATGAAATCAATTATTACTTATTCACATTGCACATATCTTACCTATAATATTTTCATGTAAATACATTTTATTTTTTAATATAAAAGTTACTATAAAAAATGGAATTTAGTTATTTTTTGGAGATATAAGTGGAATGAGTACAATTGGTATGAAGTGGGTAGGGAGACCCAAGTGGACGATTGAGTGGGTATGGATTTTGTATAATACCCAATGGGGTGGGGTGGATTTTAAACTTGTACCCGCCATGGCTAATGAGGCGGGTATGCGTATGGAAGTTTTAGGTGGGCATGTGTATGGAGGTACTATAATCTGTATTCAAATTTTTATGATTCTTTCCTTCTTCACTCTTCATGGAGTCATCTTCTCTAAACCAACAACTACTCAATGCTGCTAATACAACAAATGCATCCTTCAACTTTCAGACCGATCAACATTAAACTCGATCGCAAAATTACTCTCTTTGGCGTTTCACCATTGTCTCAACTCTTGAAACTTTTGATCTAGAGTCCTTCATTCTCGATCCTTAACCACTAGATGAAAGCATCTCCAACACCACCTTTGCAGGTGTTACAACCGCCACCTCCAATCTCGACTATGTCACTTGAAATAAGCGTGACCGCTTTGTTCTTCTATGGATTAGATCCACTTTATCTAAGCGAGCTCTTGTCGTTGTTGCTCGCTCTACTTCCTCTTATTCTACATGGCTAGCTCTTGATTGCACGTTTTAGGCGCAAACGTGGGCTTGTCGTTTGGTGATGAAGACTCAACTTCAAACACTCTTAAAAGGGGCAATGTCCATGATGGACTATATTGAGCGTAAACGCTCTATGGCAGATTCCTTCACTAAAAATATTCATCCACTATATGATAAGGATCTGATCAACTGCATTCTCAATGAATTGGACTCTTCTTATGGACCTTTCATCTATGCTTTTATGATCAAGTATGATAACTTTTAGGTTGATGAATTGGTTGACCTTCTTCTCTAAGAGGAGGCACGTTTGGAACAAAATCATGCTTGTCAAGCTGCTGCCATACTTCCCTCTCCAACTACACTATTGGCTCATGCTGCTACAAGGACATTTAACCACAACCACTCTCCGTCTATTGATCATCGTGGAGCCACTGAACCCCGTTTTCATCGTCAATGATGTCAGTTGTGTCACCGCCTGGGACATGAAGCCATAGATTGTTGACAGCGCACCGACTAAACAAACTTTCTTTCACGGTGTCTTAATTTTCGCCCTCATTCTTGGTAGGCTAACACTGCTAGCTCTTACAGTCCTTCCACCATCATAGATCCCTCCTGGCACTTTGATTCTGGAGCAACTAATCACGTGTCCCTGATTTTGGCAAACTGAACAATCAGACACATACACAGGTTATGACAAGCTGCAAGTTAGTAACTGTAATTATCTTCCCATTTCTTATATTGGTTCATCATTTTTGCCTAATATTCATTTTCCAAATGTATTAGTTGTTTCTCACCTTACTAAAAAACTCTTAAGTGTTACCAAACTAATCTGTGACAATAATGTATTTATGGAATTTTGGCCTCAATCTTTTTTGTGTTAAGAACTTTCAGGGCAAATCTCTCCTCCACATGCACGTTGATCATGGCCTCTGTAGGTTGTTTCCTCCTTTCAATCATCAATCTTGTTCCATAGCGTTAACCGGTGTTCATACCTCTTTATATGGTTGGTATAATTATCTTGCTCATCCTCACGAACCATGGTTGCAGCATCTTGTTTCCACCTTTCACCTTCCTCTCACATTCATATTCCCCGGTGTGTGGGCCATGCCAACTTAGCAAGAGTCACTGTTTACCATTTTCTCATTCTCATGTTTCATTAACTAAACCTTTTGAACTTGTGTATTCAGATGTTTGGGGTCCTTCTCCCATGTTATCCTTGAATGGACATCGTTATTTCATTTTATTTATTGATGATTATTCTATGTTTGTTTAGATCTAACTTCTATCACACAAATCTCGGGTTTTGCAAACTTTTATGCAGTTTTGCTCTATGATAAAAACTCATTTTTGAATGTGATATTAAGGCCCTCCAAACAGATTAGGGTGGTGAGTTTTGCAAAGTTTCTACTTTTTTTTTTTTTACAAACTTGTGGTATTCATCATCGTATTTCATGTTCATACACTCCCCAACAGAAAGGTGTTGTTGAACGTTGAAATCGTATCATTATTGAGAAATGTTTAGCTCTTCTTGCTCACTCATCCCTTACCCCCCTCCTTCCCAGTGAATTTTGGGAACACGCTTTCAAAAAAGCTATGTACCTACATAATCGTACCATTACTCCTTCTCTCCTTTTTTAATCTCCGTACTCCATTCTTTATCATAAACCTCCCGACTATGCTTTCTTGAAAATCTTCTCAGTAGTATATACTACCCCTTTCTTCGACCCTACAACTCTCACAAGATGGACTTTTGCTCTCTCCCTTGCATCTTCTTCTCACAAAGGCTACCTTTGCTATCACAATCCTACATCTCGCCTTTATGTGTCTCCCTCGGTGGTGTGCAACTGAAGAAGTTTTTCCCTATGCCAATGCTCCATCTCGCTCTATGCCACCTTTACCTACTGCTGCTCCTAATTCTAATAATTCCTCCATTCTTGATCATGCCTTGGTCGTGCCTTATCCTTCACCCCCACACAGCCCTTTGAACCATCTCCCTGCTCCCTAGCCCTCAGAATTAAAACTCCACCGTTAGTTCTTGCGCCAAGCAATCAATCCTCATTAGTTTTGCCCAGTTGCTACAAACCAGCATCCTATGGTTATGTACTAGCACCAACTCTCTCAAACCCAAACTATTTTTTACCTCTCTTTCTCCTAATGTTACTCTCGAACCTCACACCGTTACTCAAGCTCTTAAACTCCCTTGTTGGCAAACGACGATAAAAGTTGAATATGATGCACTTTTGAGAAATAATATATGGTCACTTGTTACTCCTCCTTGTAATGCTAATATTGTCAGTTGTAAGTGAATTTTCAAGAACATACGACACCATGATGGTGTTACAAAGTTCAATTGGCGGCTCAGGGTTTTAGTTAAGAACCAATGATTGATTTCTTTCAGAACTACAGTCTAGTTATCAAGCCGACTACCATGCGGCTAATTGGCCCTTTCTCGTAGTTGGTACATCCGCCAATTGGATATCAACAATGCATTTCTCAATTGTGGCTTGATAGAGGAGGTTTATATGGAACAACCTCGTACCTTCAAAGATCAGTCTCATTTCTCTCATGAGTGTCGTCTTCACAAGGCTCTTTATGGCTTAAAATAAGCCCTTGAGCCTGGTTTAACAAGCTTAAACACCATCTTGTCTCATGTGGTTTTTGAGCTTGTTATACAGATACATATTTTTTTATTTATTCTTTTGCTAATACCATCGTTTATGTCCCTGTTTGTGTTGATGATCTCGTTATGACGGGAAATAATCCTCAGCTTGTTCAACAAACTGCAAACCAGATTTGCTTTGAAGGATCTCAGTGACCTCAACTACTTTCTTAGCACTCAGATTCCTCGCTCCTCATATAGTATTACCATGTCTCAACAAAGCTACATCATGGATATTTTTAACTCACAGCAAGATGGATGATTCGGCCTCTACGTCTACACCAGCAGATCCTTCAACATGGTTACATTTGCTTGGAGATTCTTTTTCTGATCTCAAACGGTACGGCCAGGTTGTTGGTTCACTACAATATGCCCCCATCACTTATCCATACATCACTTACGCTATGAATAATATATGCACGCACCAACAAATTTACATTAGCAAGCCATGAAACGCATCTTGCGTTATCTCAAAGGTACAACTCATCACCATCTTCACTTTCAGCCTACTCTGTCTAATTCTCTGCTTGCATATTTAGGTGCTAGATGGATTTCGGATGCCGACGACAGTCGATCTCAATATGGTTTAGTTGTATTTCATTGTCAAAATCTCATCAGCTGGACTTCTCGAAAGCAGGGATTCATTGCTCGCTCAAGTACCGTAGCTGAATATCGAGCTTCAGCCTACACCTATGCTAAATTAATGTGGATCAAACAACTTCTTCGTGATCTCTAAGTTTCTATTCAGTATACTCAAACTCTTATGTATGGTAACATTGGTACCACATGCATGTTCTGGAATCTGTTTATTCGAATTCCCTCCGAATACATTATATTGGACTTTCATTTTGTTTAGAAACACGTTGAAGCCGGTGATTTCCTCATCAATCATGTCTCCCCTGTTGATCAACTTGATGATATCTTCACTGAAGATCGTCTAGGTATTCTTCATTCCAAGCTTCAAGTTTGCCCTAACCTTGAGCTTGCTAGGGGGTAATAATCAAACTAGGAATGTGGGTGATTCAGTCTAGGTTGTTGATGTGTTGTAGGAGTTAATGTAGTGGTTGTTTATCGTGTCATAGATGTGCTTTAGATGTATGATTTCAGCGTTAACAATGGTGCATAAATACTATGCAATATTGGTGGATAAATATATACAAAAAGTTACAATTCATCTCAAACTCTTTGCTATCACATGTTCCCTCCGACGGTCTTCTTATATTGTTTCCTTTCTATTTTGAGTTTTTTAAATTTTAACTTCTTCCTTCATAAATTATTTTTATCCATCAAATTTACTTTTTATACTCTCAATTTAACATCGATGAGGTCTTCTGACTTGTGGCATATTCTTAAGTTATGGACAGTCCACTGTATATTTTCACTTATAATTTTTTTTGAAATAAAACCCATGTTAATGGGGGAGGGGGATATATATATGGTGTTAGGTGTGTTCAACCCAAGTCCCACATTGGAAATTGGAAGAGTGATTCTTCACTACATAAGCTAGAGTCCCACCACATTAGTATGAGGCCTTTTGGAGTTGCATCCAATAAAATCGTGCGGGCTTGGCCCAAAGCAGACAATAACATACTAATGTTGGTTGTAGTGGGCTTGGCAGTCCCAGCAAGTGGTATTAGAGCCTAGTTCCGTGTTAATTGGTTTTCTTGGATTTTGGCTTGTTTGGTATTTATTTGAATGATGGAGGAAAATGTAGGCAAGATGATCTGTTTGAATGGCACAAATTACCAAAAATGGAAAGGAAAGATGAAAGATCTTTTGTTTGTAAAGAAGATGCATTTACCCATCTTTGCTTTCGCTAAGCCTACACATTATAGTGATGAAGATTGGGAGTTTGAGCATCTACAAGTTTGTGGTTATACTAGGCAACAAGTTTAAGATAATGCTCTTAATCATATTGCTAATGAGACGCGTGCTAGAACCTTGTGGGATAAGTTGAAGACCTTGTATGCTTCTAAGACCGACAACAATAGATTGTACATGTTGAACCAAATGTGCAATCTGAAGTATAGGGAAGGTACTTCGATTTATGAGCATGTGAATGATTTTCAAGGTATTTTTGATTAGTTGGTTGGTTTGTGCATCGCATTTGAAGATGAGATGCAAGCTTTATTTCTGCTTAATACTTTACCTGATTCTTGGGATACCTTGAAGGTTTTTTTGGCAAATTCTTCTCCTGGAGGTAGTGTTACATTTGACTACATTAAGAGTGGCATTTTGAATGAAGAGAAGAGGAGGAAGTCTTAAGCTTCATCGTCACGCTCGGAGATTATGTATGTTGAGGAGATGGGGAGAAACAAGAGCAAGTATCAGGGGAAAGAGCCAGAGAAGAGCAGAAGCAAATCGAGATCACACTACAAGAATGTCACTAGTCATCATTGTGGTAACTTTGGGCATGTCAAGAAATATTGCTACACATTGAAGAATGAGAAGAAAAATAGTGGTGGTGAATCAAAGGATGAGGGCAATGTCGTGTGTACCGCTCCCGCAGTTGGTGATCTTCTTGTTTCTTGTGATAAGCATGTTCTCAACCTTGTTCAGTTGGAGTCCGGTTGGGTTGTTGATATTAGAGCTGCTGTTCATAGTACCTCGAGGAGGCAATTGTTTTCATCTTATACTGCTAGTGATTCTGGAGTGTTGAAGATGTGAAACGATAATTACATCAAGGTGGTTGGCATTGGAACTGTCTACTTGGAAACCAAGTTGGGATCAAGGTTGGTACTTCATGATGTGAAACATGCACCAGATATTTGTTATAATCTTATATCAGTTGGTTATCTTAATGATGATGGTTGCTATAGTTCCATGGGTAATGGCCATTGGAAGCTCACTAAAGGTTCTTTGGTTTTGGCTTGAGAAAGGAAGTACAACAACTTGTAAATCACGGAGGCTTCAGTTTTGGGTAGCTCAATCATTGTGGTTGGAAATGATGACTTGCAACAATTATGGCATCAAAGGCTTAGCCACATGAGCGAGAAGGGAATTGATAGTTTGGCTAAGAAGAATCTCCTTTCAGGCATCAATGGTGTGAAGCTGAAGAGTTGTGATCATTGTTTGGCTGGGAAGCAAAATAGGGTATCCTTTAAGAGTCATTCTCCTTCAAGGAAGTCAAAGTTGTTGGAGCTCGTGCATTTCGATGCTTGTGGCCCTTTCAAGGTACGATCTGATGGTGGTGCACTTTATTTTTTAACCTTTATTGATGATTGTTCTGGGAAAATTTGGGCTTATGTGTTGAAGTCCGAGGACCAGGTGCTTGAGAAATTCAAGGAGTTTCATGCCTTAGTGGAGAGGCAAATTGGAAAGAAGTTGAAGGCCATTCATTCTGACAACGGTGGTGAGTATTGTGGTCCATTTGATTCTTATTGTAGGAGTCATGGTATTCGACATCAGAAAAATCCTCCCAAGACTACTCAGTTGAATGGTTTGGCGGAGAGGATGAATATAACCTTGGTTGAGAGAGTTAGATGCTTGCTTTCAGAGGCGAAGTTGTCTAATTCCTTTTGGGCATGAGCTTTGAGTACTGCAGCCTATGTGATTAATCTGCCTCATGCTGTTGCTTTGGATGCTGATGTTCCTGGCAGAGTATGGTTTGGTAGGAATGTTTCCTATGGCCATCTTCACGTTTTTGGTTGCAAAACTCCTTGCACATTCCAAAAGATGAAAGATCCAAGTTAGATATGAAGGGGAGGTAGTGTTCTTTATTGGTTATGGTCTTGATGACTTTGACTATAGGCTTTATAATCCAGTTGAGAAGAAGATAGTCAGAAGTCGAGATGTGGTATTCTTTGAAGATCAAACCATTGAAGATATCGAAAATGCTCAAAAGGTAAGCTCTGAAAGTTCTAAGTACTTGATTGATACTAATCCAACTCAAGTGGATTGTGCAGGTGAACAGGTGGTTTATAAAGTCCCCAATGATAACCATAAAGATGAGCAGTAAGGTGGAGATGATCATCATTTGAATGAGGGTGAAAATGTTGAGGAGGGGGTTGTTGTAGAGCCTACAGTTGAGCTTAGGAGGTCTACACAGGAAAGAAGACTTCCATCTCTTTTGTCTTTGACTAAGTATATTTTTCTGACTGACAGGGAGAACCCGAATGCTATGAAGAAGCTGTGGAGAGTGATAATAAATCCAAGTTGACTGAAGCCATGAATGATGAGATGAAGTCTCTCATAGAAAATCATACCTATGATGTTATTGAGTTACCTAAGGGTAAGAGAGCTTTAAAGATTGGTGGGTTTATAGATTGAAGCATGATGACAAGCCTATGTTTCCACGGTATAAAGTTTGGTTGGTTGTTAAGGGCTCCAGTCAGAGAAAATGGGTTGATTTTGATGAGATTTTCTCTCCAGCTGTGAAGATGACTTCCAGCATAGTTGTGTTGGGCTTAGCTGCAATCCTTGACTTAGAGATTGAACAGATGGATGTGAAGACTATTTTCCTTCATGGTGATTTGGAGGAAGAAATCTACATGGAGCAGCCTGAAGGCTTCAAGTTGAATGGGAAAGAGAATTTTATGTGCAGGTTGAGAAGAGTTTGTATGGCTTGAAGCAAGCGCCTTGACAATGGTATAAGAAGTTTGAGTCCGTGGTGAAAATTTTTTGCTACAAGAAGACTAATTCTGACTATTGTGTTTTTGTGCAAAAATTCTCTGAGAATGATTTCATCATTTTGTTGCTCTATGTGGATGATATGCTTATTGTTGGTCAAAGTGCTTCTAGGATTAACATATTGAAGCAAGAGTTGAGTAAGTTCTTCGCGATGAAGGATTTGGGTCCAGCAAGGCAAATACTTTGCATGGAGATTACTCGTGACAGAATGAGTAGGAAGCTGTGGCTATATTAGAAGAAATATGTTAAGAAGGTGCTTCGAAGATTTCAAATGGATGGTGCTAAACCTGTGAGTACACCTTTAGCTTCTCATTTTAAATTTGATAGCAAGTCTTCTGATAATGATGAAGGGAAAAATGATATGAAGAATATTCCGTATGCTTCAACTGTTGGTAGCTTGATGTATGCTATGGTGTGTACAAGGCTTAATTTAGCTCATGCAGTTGGTGTAGTCAATCGTTACCTTTCCAATCCCAAGATGGTGCATTGGGATGATGTGAAATAGATTTTGAGATATCTTCGTTGTACTACAGATTTATTGCTTTGGTTTGGAAACATGGAGTCTATTCTTGTTTGCTACTGTGATTTTGATTTGGGGGGTGATGTTACGTGTAAATCTACTTCAGGTTATTTGACTACCTTTGCAGGAGGAGTTGTGAGTTGGCAATTAAGATTGCAAAAGTGCATTGCCTTTTCTACCACAAAATCTGAGTATGTTGCAGTTGTTGAAGCGGGTAACGAGTTTGTGTGGATGAAGAGGTTTCTTCGTGAACTCCATTATAAGCAATAGAGGTTTTTCTTGTTATGTGAGAGTCAAAGTGCGATTCATCTTGGTAAGCATCCTACATCTCATGGTAGGAAAAACATATTGATGTTCGGCATCATTGGATTCGAGATGCTTTGGAGTCTAAGGTGTTTGAACTTGAGAAGGTTGACACAGATGACAATGGTTTGGACATGTTAACTAAGGTGTTACTGAGAGGGAAGTTTGAAGTTCGCAAAGATATTTCTGGTTTGGCAATTTCCTCCACATAGTCGGAATGAGGGAGAATTTTTGGGGTTTTCCTCCAATGTGAAGAAATTAGCCCAAGCATTTGTGGAATTTGGCCCAAATAAAAAGGGGGCATTCCAGTCATTTTAGCATACCTTTGGAGTAGGGTTTACTTGGGGTTGTGGCTGTTTTGGTTCGGTTGGGAGAAACAACAAGAGAGGGAGAGAAAAAGACACAGAGTGGGTGAGAAAGGGATTTTTTAGGTCCATTGTTGCAGCTTTGGTAAATATGCATTTTCTCACAATCTGACCGCTGGATTTTTCTGAATTTTGGTAGGGTGTTTCCAGGCCGTGTAGAAAAATTATGAATGGTGGATATTGGTTTTGGAGGTCTGGAAGTGACTCATTTGTCCCCTTTAAGTAGCTCGGCAGATTTGGTGATTTCTTCTCCTATTGTTGTTTAATCTTCATTGTTGTTGTGGTTATCGATGCTATCTTTGTTGAGAGAAAATTGTGCTAGTATTATCTATTTTTTAAGGGTCTTGTAACACTCTTGTTTTATTGATGAATATGGTTGAGGTGGGTCGATTGACCCCGTGGTTTTTATCCTTTGCATTGGAGAGGTTTTCCACGTAAATGCTTGTGTCTTGTGTGCTTGCTTTGTTGTTTATGTTGCTGCCATTATATTGCTATTGTTGCTTCTCATAGATTCAAACAAATAGGGAAGGATAATTTTGGTTATCTTCCCATCAAAGTACTATTAGAGCCAGGTTGGGTTTATTGGACCAATGTGTGGATCCTCTTTAATTTAGCCCGATATGGGTCGTGGAGTGTTTTCACGTTGGCACGTGAGGGGGCGTGTTGAAAGACATATCCCACATCGGGTTTTAAGAACTAAATGACTTACATATAAGGTCTTGGGTCACCTCCCCTTAGTATCAATTGGTTTTAAGATGGAAGCCCAAGATACCTTGAAACCAATTGGTACTAAGTGGATGTGACCCAAGACCTTATATGTAAGTCATTTAGTTCTTAAGAAACTGATGTGTGATATATCTTTCAACACGTCCCCTCACGTGCCAAAGTGGAAACACTTCACGACCTATATTGGGTCAAATTAAAGAGGATCCACACATCGGCCCAGTAAAACCAACCCGAGCTCTGATACCATGTTAAAAGGAAGTTCTACAACAATCCAACAACCTAGCTAGGTTGAACAATGTTGACACTTTGTTAAAAGGAAGTTCCACAAGATACCTTGAAATTTAACATAAGGTTCCCCAACCTTTATGAAAATTTGTTCAACTTTACAGGATTGGTGTTAAAGTAAGAACTTGATCCTTTTATACAAAAGCTGAGAATATCTACAAAGAGATGAGATTTCTAACATTAATGATTTTCCTAGAGATTTTTTGGAAGCGTTTCCGATCGCCACATCTTCACCCCCTGTGTTAATGAGGAAGGGTCGGCCAGCCTTCCAACAAATCGCTAGCTAAATATGGAAAAAGTTGATAACAAAAGCCAAGGGTAAGGTTGTGTGGTTGTTCACATTTTTGCCCAAATCTGCAAATCTTTTGCAGATCTTCTGCAGACATTTTGCTTGGTAAGCCAAATTTTTGTACACCTTTTGCTTGGTAAGTATCTAACCTCTAACTTCTTCATGCTCTGCTGAGATAGAAAGAATGGATTTTTTTATCCTTTGGAGCATCTGATTGGGATGTTAGTGAGCTCGGTTGTGTTGAGTATGTCCAAAACTGATCTTCAAAAGGATAACCCGCAAACAGAAAATCTTATCAGTAGCATCCTTTCTGACCATCTACTCTAATAGCAGGAGTTTGAGACCTATCTAGAGAGACTGGTCCTTTAGTTTTGGTGTCCAAGCCCTAGAAGTTTAGAATCTTTTGGTTATTTTTAAAAGCCATCTTACTAAGATAATTAGCAACCATGTTTGCCTGCCTATATGTATGTGTAATCAATATGCTATCCATTATATGGTTTAACTCTGAAGCTAAGGGAAAATATTTTCATGGAGCTTTGTTTGGATCAGAAATGGATTGGATGGCCAACATGTTGTAAGATTCTAAAGTGAAAGAGTTAAAGTTATGTGAAAAAGCAAATAACATTCCCTATTTCAAAGCCATAAGTTCACCATACAAACTGTTGTCCGTGGGAGCTGATTTTATGGGTGCTTTAATAAATAAGCCCTCCCTGTCTCTAATTATTATTCCTATTCCACATTTTCCAGTAGAACTATGCCAAGGAGCATCCACATTTAATTTAAAATATGTTATGGGTTTAATCCAATGAAAGCATCTAATCCTAGGTTTATGTGGTTTCTTTAGGGAAGGAATGAGGCTTGACTGCACCCAAACCATATCAACCTGAGATTTAGAAACCTGGGATTTTATGTAGAAAGCATTATAAACCTCCCTTTTGATATTCTGAATTATTGTTTGAACCCGAGGTATAATGTTTTCATGGATAAAACTATTTTTTGCTTTCCATACATTCCAACAAATAACGGAATGTTGAATACTGATTAAACTGTTATGTACAATAGTGTCATCTCTTAAAGTCCAATAAAAGGCTAGCCTATCAAAAATTGTTTCAAATGCATTCCATATGTTAACAGTCAAAGCACAATCATTGAAACAGTGAGACAATGTATCAAGGTTACAACAGAATGGACATTTAGAGGGAAGTTATATATTTGATAAAATGAGGATATCATCAAAAGGGAAAATTTCATTTGCAAGTTTCCACATGAACACAGAAATTTTCTTTGAAGTCAGTGGGTTCTAAACCTTTTTTAAGATTATGATGTTTGGCCTTGATCGAAATCTCAGTTCATAGGCTGATTTGAAAGTAAACATACCAGTGGTTGATGGTGTCCAAATCATTTTATCATCCTTGTATGAGTGTATTTCTAGATCCTGCAACATGGAAAACAAATTGTGAGGAGTATCTTGAAATAGTTGAATCCAAACAACTCTATTTTGTACAAATTGGGCAATGGTGGTGTGAGGAGGAACTGCCAAGAAGATGTATGTTGATATCATACCCTTAATTAGGTCTAGAAATGTCCAGTTGGAAGTGAATAACTTAACTAATCCCTTTCCATGGATGACTCTAGTATAGTTTTCAGCTAAACTATTCACATCAATAATCTTTTTCCAGGTCTGTGATATTCCGTGCCTCGGATGAACTGACCACAGAAATTGAGCCCAAATAGTTTCTCCTGTATGAAATTTCCACCAAAGTTTGATGAAAAAAGTTCTTGACCATGTCTTGTATGTTTCTAAAACCTAGTCTATTTTGACTTATAGGGAAACTCATGTTTTTCAATCTCTTCCATATTTTCTTGGTCTCTGTCTCAGTTTTCCCCTAGAAGAAATGTGTAAGCTTTCTTTTCAACTAGTTAATAACTGTCTTAGGTGGCACCATTACTGCCCAATAGTGCTGAGGAATAGAGTACATGGCATATTTCATTAGGGTTAGTTTACTAGCCTGACTCAACCATTTATTTTTCCAAGATTTTAATTTCTTATCATACAGCTCCAAAATTGGTTGAAAATGAATAGCTCTTGTCTGGCCAGTGTAGATAGGACATCCCAGGTATGTAAAAGGAAATTTTCCTTTTGTCATGCCTAATGAGCTTTGGATTAGTATTTGTTGTGCTAAAGAAACATGTTTACTGATGAAAAAGTTTCTCTTGTCATAACTGATTTTATGGCCACTAGTTTTTTTCCAAAGAAGAACATGAATGCTTTAATTCTCTTGATAGTTAGTTTCATGGCTTAAAGAAAGAGTATGGTGTCATCAGCATAGCAAAGATGAGATATAGTAATGGCATTTGCAGGCAGTTTAAAGGGTTTCATTTTATTGTTAGAGAAACAATAAGATAAACTCCTATAGAAAGCCTCTGAGAATAAATTAAAACGTAAGGGAGAGAGAGGGTCTTCCTGTTTGATTCCCTTGGTTTCCTTGAAGAAACCTGCAGGTTTAGAGTTTATAATCACAAAGAACCAAGCACTAGAAAGATTGGAGATTATGAGCTTAATTAAATCATATGCAAAACCATATTTCCTGAGAATTGCACTTAGAAAAGACCATTTGACGTTGTCAAAGGCCTTTGCTAAGTCAAGTTTCAGCATACAGTTAGGACCCCCCTCCCCACTTGTTGTTCAAGAACCTTGCCATTTCTTTAAGATGTATGACATTATCACCCATCTCCCCGCCCTTTAGAAAGGCAGACTGATTTGGTGAAATCCGTGTTGCCATCAAGGCTGTGATTCTCTGAACTAAGAGTTTAGAGAAAATTTTGTTGGTGAAATTTAAAAAGGACATGGGTCTATAATCAGAGAAGGAAATTGAGATTTCCTTCTTTGGGATTAGACATATCCATGTACTGGAGATGCCAGCTGGAATTTTAGTCCCAGACATGAAATCTACAGTTGCATTGAGCAGATCCGGTCAATTGATATCCCAAAATGTAGTAAAGAAACCTGATGCAAATCCACCAGGTCATGGGGATTCAGTTTTGTTTAAAGAAAACAAAATTTTTTTTAACTCTGAGAGTGATGAACTTTTAGAAGCATTTGGTTGTCCTCACTGGATACCTCGGGTGGGATTTGACTCAGAAAATGGGATTGGAAATAGTTATCATCAGGTTGAGAGTCATCAGTCAGTAGGTTTTGGAAGAAAGAAATGACCTCTTGTTCAATTTCTATAGGCAGTTCTGTCCAAGTACCCTGAGAGGTCTTAATTTTTGAAATGTTCTGTTCTGCCTTTTTTGTTTCACAGAGGCATGAAAATACTTGGTATTTTCATCCCCATCTTTAAGCCATTTTAAATTGCCTTTTGTTTCCAAAACAGATTTTCTTCCTTTAGAGCTCTAAGTAGAAGATCCTTTCTTTTATTAAGCTAAATGAGAACATGTATTGTGTTGCTACTCTAACATGATATTTCATGTATTTTGAGTTCTTCCTCTGCTCTTTTAACATTATCAGTAATGTCATCAAATGTGTCTTTGTTCCATCTTTTAATGTCTATTTTCAATTTTTTCAGCTTCATGAAAAAACCTAAAATGGCAGATTCAGCTAATAGTAGTGACCAGTTCTGAGAGATGACATTTCTAAGGTCTGATCTTGTCATCCACACATCCAAAAAACTGAGAGGTTTTGTTGTTGATGGGATTCTACTTCCTACTGTCAGAAGCAAGGGACAATGGTCTGATGTATACTTATCTAAAGTATGCACAAACTGTTAGGGAAATTCTCAGTCCATTAAAAGTCCACTAAGGTCTTCTCTAATCTCTTTAGAGTTGGATTTTTCCTCATGTTAGACCAGGTAAAAGTGTTTCCCACTGTGAATATATGAGTTTACTGATTCTGAGATATAAAACCTGAGAATTCTCTAATACTTTTCAGATTAGGTTTCCCAGGTCCTTTATATTCCAAAATGGAATTCATGGAATTAAAATACCCTATAAGAAACTTATTTACATTCTGATGTAAGGAAATTTCATCCCATAGAGTTTTCCTACTGCTCATGTCAATAGATGCATGTACAAAATATGTGCACATAGCAGTATTGCAAAGGGATGATTTAATTGATGCTTTGGTGTATTGATCAGTTTCAGAATTGATGTTAATAGTACAAATTAAGTTCAATATTATCCAAAGATTATTAGTATTTGAGTTGTGGTGGAGTTCAAAATTTAACTTAGTCTTGTAACTATCACACAGATCATGGTTATGTTTAGGCTCAAATATGCATAGGACTTGGATCCTATGTGTTTTAACTAATCTTTTTAATATGTCCATATATGTATCTAACCCTCTTAAGTTCCACAATAAAAAATTTGTATTCCGTGTATCTATCATGGGATCATGTTAGATTTAAATTTTGAAGAGGATCTGAGATTCATTTTGTTAAGCTTGTTGAAGAGAGTTCTTTTGCCTGGTGGATTTTTTTAGGTATTTTGATTGGATTAGAGTTAGAAATACTCACACGTTCCAGCTGAAGCTCTCTAGTACTTGAATCATAGCTGTTATCTGTGTTAGAATCCTCTATAGTTCTAAGGATAATATATTTGTTTGAGCTTTGTGGACCTGGAAAAATGGAGAGTAGTATGGATTAGCATTTTGTTATGAGATTGGTGAGTTAGAGTAAATACCTCTAAGATCATTTTTAGCCAGAGGTTCTTGTCTATTGATGTCTTGAGAAGTTAGGGCAATCAAATCCTGGGATTGTATTTCTTCTTGATCAGGTGATGTCTTCTCTTTCTCCCCATCATTCTTGATGTCATCTGCAATCTGTTGATAGGTTTTCTGGTGTTGTGAGCTAATAAGAGTAGCATTTGAGTTGTGTTCCAGTTGTGAGTTTTGTTGGGGGAGGGCATTCCCAGGTTGGGTATCAGTTACAATGTCTCACTTTCCTTTATTTGTGATCACTTTGTCTGAGTCCTGTTGGCCAGTTGGGTTACAAATGTTTGTGTTTGTTCCAGAATTTAAGAGCTGGATATTCACATCTCTTTCTTTTTGCAATACAGTAATGCTAGAAGATTTTTGAGGTTTATTCCTTTTTACCACTTTCCAGTTACCTCTTTTCTCCAAGGGCAAAATGGGTTTCTCAGTATTATCAACAGTTTTGTCCAAGGTCAGGTGAATTCTAGCATTATGATCTAGATTCTTCAAAGCCAAAGTTAAGACAACAATTTTATCCAAGGGCAGGGAAGCTATCCTAACAGTGTTGGCAGTTTTTTCTACTAAAGATGGACTCCTATCATTATCCTTCTCTTCATTCTTTTCCATAGGATTATCCACAGACTTCATAACAGTTTTAGTGGCAGGTTTTAGTCCAGGGTAGGCAATCCTACATCTAGACTTATCATGATCAACTTTCTTGCAACAAGAATAGTATGCATGTTTTCATACTCTATATTACATTTGTCATTGTCTAGAGTGGTGCCTAACATGATATAGCTCAGTAATTATGATTGGAGATCCGGTTCAATGCAGATTTTGAGCGCTGATGGCCTTGTGAGCCTTTCAGTGGCTTGATCCATCTTGATAAAATTTTCAATCTGATTTTCAATTGCTTCAATCGCCGGGTTGTTGTAATAGTAGAGAGGGACACTATAGATGGTTATGTAGACTGGGAAAATCGAGGTTTCTGCATTCGGTTTGAAGTCCACCGTCCACCGGAGTACCCTCATCGTAGTGCCGTTAAGAGACCACACTCTCTTTATTCAGCATCTCTGGAAATCCTCTTTATCGTCAAATCTAATGAGTATATTCTTGAAATCCAAAGCTCCTAATTGGTATCTGCCATTGAAGCTAACCGTCTTGAAGTCCTATTCGATCCTTTCCATCGCCTGCCTTCCCTTTGGAAAATTTCCAATCAGAGCATTAGCGTAGTGGCTGGATGGTTCAACTACTTGTTCCGGCGAGAATAATATTGATGTTTCTCCCTTGTATTGAAGTGTGGGTGTGAGGTTAGGGGTGTAGTGAGGTGGTGATCGATGGATTCTTAGTTTGTACGGCTTGGGCAAAGCTTTTAACGGCCGATGCCACCATAACGACCTAGGGTTGTGACCTCAGTCCAGGGGGGTTGTTGATTGATTGATTTTCCGGCAAAGAAAATACTATTGATTAGCCATTAACGGTGAAGAATTGGGGAAGGTGAACAATGTTAGAGAGAATAGGGAGAGAGCAAAGTCGGTCGTGAAAAAATGACAACTAGCACAATTTAAAATGTACTTCTTATTATTTATTTTCAAATTTTCACATTCAAATACGCATTACTTGATTTAACTCATAAAATACAATGTTATTTTTTTAAAATTGAAAATTTTAAGGTAAAAAAAATTAGGGGGCCTATCCACATGCCACATTTTTTGAGACTTCCCCTTTATATCACTCATTTTAATTTTTTTTAAATGTGTGTTACTTTAAATGGAGGCATTTAAAAAGGTCCAGAGTGGTATATAATTTGAATTTGTGAAACTGATCTAACTCTGAATGTATTTGGCTGATTAGTTATACAATTTTGGTGTTTGGTAAAATGTTAAACTGCTTATTATTTTAGTAGCAGAAGGGCTTTTTCGAGGAAAAATATGAGGTCAATTTTTTCCACTTTAAAAATTAATTAGTTTTTGCTTGGAATCACATTTCTACCTCTTGCTTTTAAAATAAACCAAGTCTACCAAATGCAGCTCATAAGTACTCTCCGTCTAAAGCACTGTTCTTTTTTGGCAAAAAAATGCAATTCTATTCGACTTATCTTGAATTTATTTAAATATATTTTAATTTAATTATATTTAATTTATTTTATCTCACTATTATTAAGTGATATTCTTTTCATTTGATTTATATTGAATTGAATTTAATTTATAGGAGAACTTTGATTTTATTCAGTGTAATAAAATTTCCCCCCCAAAATTTTAGCAAGAAAATATTTAGAACAAAACCCAGATGGAAAATTGGTGGAATAAAAGTTTCTACACCAATTACCTGTGCGGTGGTGCTGTTTGAAGGAGGTGGCGTAGCGGCGTCGAGGGAAGATAAGAGCATGAAATAACATCGATGCTGATGGGAGAAGAGTGGTGGACAAGAGAGACTAAACAATAAACAGAGATTGGGTGGCATCGTGTTTTTTGATAAATTTGGCAACCACCAGTAGCAGGTAGGGGAATGGATTAGTTAATGGCACCCAATGAGACATGCAAATATTGTAAACCAAACTGAACCAAGATTTGGGCGAGTTGGTGCGATTTTCAGAAGTCGCCTTTCTAGGCTCAACCAATTGTTCAGGGAGCTCTTAGTGTGTCTAAAAGGGTTGGTCATACTGACCGTGGGTTAGGGTGGGTTAGTTGTGTAGGTTCAAATAGGCCCAAAATTTTAGGTTAATTGGTCGGAATGGGTTAGGATAAAGTCCTCATAATTTTGAGTTGGGTTGGGTTGGGTTGGGCCGGATCACACAGATCCAAATTGACCAAAATTATATACTCCCTCCATTTTGTTGTGTTTGGCACCGTAATTTTAGATCTTTGTTATTTTTGCAAGTTGAAATGTGTGAATATAATTGAGTGTTAGAAAACGATTCACTTTTTGCCATAAAAGGAAATATGTCAATCTTAACAAAAACATACAAAAATGGTAAGTGTGCCAAATATAACAAAACAAGGGGAGAAAATAGAAAATAATAAAAAGATATAATTTATTCAAATAAACTGAATAAATTTTAAATCGAACTAAAAAAATCAATGCTATTCTTTTCTGTCCGATGCTAAAAGAATTATTAATTTAAAAATCATTGTCTACAATGCAAGGTTCAATTGATAAATCACATATTAATCTCTTACTCCTTTCGTTCCATAAAAAACTTCATACTTTTCTTTTTAGTCTGTCCCATTGAAAACTTTTTAATTTGACTTTTTCCTAATTTGAACACAAATTTGTGGTTTTAATTTCACTATGGCCCATTGACACAAAAAAGTTACCACAATCCTCTCTTTTTCATTAGTCAACTCAGCACTTCTAAATGAGTGTGCAAAAGTAATTATGAATTTTTTTTGGGACGAATGGAGTATTTAGTATTAAATTATTTTTCTTATCTTATGAAGTATGTTTATAATTTAAATTTTAGGGAATGAAACTGAATTGAAACACAAATAAACTAGACAAATTCTTTCGTAAGTTAGTACTCCAAAGTAATATAAATGAGAAAATTTTAAAGTGAAAATTTTGTATTATAAATGAGAAAGTTGGCCCTGTTCTCCAAAGTAATATGGCTCATGTTCTCCAAAGTAATATAAATGAGAAAGTTGGCTCATGTTATTCAAAGTTTAGCTGTATTTCAGTTTTGTTCAATTCGGTTCAATTCAATTCAATTTAATGAAAATTTAATTTGGTGAAACTTAGCTTTATTTAAAAATATTATTACTCTTTTTAATATACTTATATTTAATTCAACTCTGTTAGAATAAAGAAAGTAGATGATTAGATAATATTTTATTCCATGTTAATGACTAGTACTGGAGTTATATTTAGACTAGTCTTCTTTGTACTCTATATATATTCTTCATCATTAATTAGAATCATTATGGAAAATTACTTTATCATGGTATCGGAGCAAACCTGGTACTAAAACCCTCCTCTCTCTTTCGGCCGCAGCCTTTCCCACGCCGAACATCTTTTTTTTCCCGCCGCTGTCTTTTGTCTGCTCACATTAAAACAAGATTCCAACCCATTTTCTCTGCTTTGTCCACCGCCGAAGGGTTTCATCAATATTCCCAAGAAACTATTTTCTCTGCCATCCGAAATTTTCCAAAATTTTATTCTTTTTGTTTTCTCCTCTCATCATGTCTGATGATAAATTATCTTATAATACCTTGCTCCACATGATGACTATCAAATTGTCATCATCCAATTATTTGTTGTGGAAGCGTCAAGCTGGTTATGTTCTCCAACCTCAAAAGCTGTATGGTTTTCTTGATGGTTCCAGGCCCTGTCCGACTGTTCCTCCTAGCCCCCTGGCCGCCGCTTCCGTCTCTTATGCAGGGGCTGTTACTTCCACTCCAGTTCGAGGTTCCCCCTCCAAGCCTGATCCCATGGAGGCTTACTTGAAGGCTCAACCTGATTATGAGAATTGGGTTGATGAAGATCAACGTGTTTGCAGTCTTCTCTTTTCTTCCCTCACCTCGGAGGCTTTGGCAGTTTTGCCTGACTGTGCCACTTCAAAGGAAATATGGGACAATCTTCAGTCGATTTATCACGACAGCAGTGCTTCATCCTTCCTTCGTCTTCGTGCTGCTGCCCATGGTATACGTAAGACTGGTACAGTTCATGAACTTCATCTCCAATTTAAAGATATTTTTGAGAAGTTATCTATGATGGGTTCTCCTGTATCCAATGATGATCAACTTATTTGGTTTTTGACTGCTCTTGGAACTGAGTTTAAGGATTTTTCTGCACCATTAATTAATTCATCTCCTACTCCGTTGTATGCCGATGTCTTATCTCATGCCAAAAACCATGAGGCTTTTCTGAAAAACTTACAGGACCATTCAGCCCTGGCCATTGGGCCTGCCGCATTCACATTAGCAGAATTTCCCTCGATCGGCCGCGCGTGGGATCACACACCGGCGAGGAGAGGTGGCGCGTCCGGCTCACGCGCCACCAGGGGTGGCCGTTTTGGCGGTCGACGCAGCGGCAGAGTCTGTTTTCAGTCCTCGGCTGGGGCTGGTCGTGGTCGGCCATAATACACTTGGTGTGGTCGTCCCGGTCACTATGCTGTGACTTGCTATAGGATGCTTGCTCAGACTGGTTCTCAGGGTCCGACTCGTCGTACAGACTCCACTCATCTGGCGAAACGTTTTCAGTCATCCTTGCAGTTAGAGCCTACTGCCCGATCTTCTGATTGGTTCATTGACTCTGGTGCTACCAGTCATATGGCATCCTCCGCCTCTAGTTTAGAGTCTGTCACTCCATATTCTGGTAATTCTACTGTTTCTGTTGGCCATGGTGCTTCTTTTCGAATCTCTCATGTTGGTGACACTAAACTCTCTGATGATTTATGCCTTTATGATGTTCTAGTTGTTCCTGATATTACTAAGAATCTACTGTCTATTAGTAAACTGACCAGAGATTTAAATGCTTTTGTCACTTTTGATGATCGGAACTTTGTCATTCAGAAAAAAGTTTCCAAGGCGGTCGTGGGCAGGGGCCACAGTGATGGTGGTCTATATGTTTTGGATAGAGGTGATTCAGCATTTTCCTCGCATTTACAGCAGAATAAAGGACGGGCATCTTATGAGCTTTGGCATGCTCGCTTGGGTCATGCATCGTCGACAGTTATTTCTAGTTTGCAGAAGTCTGGTCTAGTTTTTTTATCTTCTTTGTTGCCCAAACCTGTTGCCTGCACCCCCTGTGATATGGCGAAAGGTCAACGGTTGGCATTTGTTGAGAACCATAAACGTGCTACGCATGTACTTGATTTGATTCATTGTGACTTATGGGGACCTTCCCCTGTTTTATCATCAACCGGTTTTTCTTACTATACTTTATTTTTGGATGATCATTCTCGTTTCACCTGGCTTTATCCACTTCTTCATAAGTCGGATTTCTTTGCTGCTTATTTACAATTTGAGGCATTTGTGGAGAATCAGTTTTCATCCAAAATTAAAGTGTTTCAGAGTGATGGTGGTACTGAGTTTCTGAACACTCGTCTACAGAGTCATTTTGCTACTAAGGGCATTCACCATCAGATATCGTGTCCTTACACTCCGGAACAGAATGGTAGGGCGGAGCGCAAACATAGGCATGTTGCCGAGATGGGTCTTACTATGCTATTTCATTCGCATATGCCTATCTCTTACTGGGATGATGCTTTTGCTGCAGTTGCATACACGATCAATCGATTGCCCACTCCTGTACTGCATGGTTCTTCTCCTTATGGGCTTCTATATAGTCGGGATCCTTGCTACTCAAATTTTCATCCTTTCGGTTGCCGGGTTTTTCCATTTGTTCGACCATATGTGGATCATAAATTATCTCCTCACAGCATTCCATACGTCTTCCTTGGCTACAGTTTCCAGTATAAAGGTTTTCGTTGTCTAGATTCTTCCACATGCAGAGTCTATATCACTCGCTATGCTCGATTTGATGAGACATATTTTCCTTTTGCCACTTCTTCGACTTTAGGCTCTCCAGCATCTGTCCTTGATGTCTCGGCTTTTATTGATCCTAATGGTGATATTGATACCTCTGCGCCGGTTTCAGCCTCTTCTCCTTTGCCGCCTTGCATCATTTGCACGCCGGAACCGGAACCATCTTTTCCGTCGATAGTTCCGCCGTCCTTACCACTGGTGATGGTGCCTCTTCCAACTGCGGCCACCTCTTCTCCGGCTGCATCCTTCGACCACGACTCGATTGCCTCTTCCGAGTCTTCTCCGGCGTCATCCGCCAGCTCCACTTCTTCCGCCTCACCGCCTCCGCCTCGTACGCATCGAATGTCCACTCGGTCATCTACTGGTACCATTCAGCGATGGGATTATTCGGATATTATTGCACATGGCCTTACTGCTGCTCTTCTTTCTCAGACAGAACCCATGGATTATCGCTCGGCTCTTCAGGATCTAGCCTGGGTTTCAGCTATGGACGATGAGATGGATGCTCTTCGTAGTCAGCATACTTGGGATTTGGTGCCTCGACCTTCGAATGCCAACATCGTTGGCTCCAAATGGGTCTATCGTCTCAAGTATCATCCGGATGGTACCATTGACCGTCACAAAGCCAGACTTGTGGCGCAAGATTTTTCGCAGATTCCAGGTTTTGATTTTGACCATACTTTTAGTCCTGTGGTCAAGGCCTCCACTGTTCGGACTGTTCTTGCAATTGCCACCATGCGTTCTTGGCCACTTCATCAGCTGTATGTCAAGAATGCTTTTCTTAATGGTGTTCTGGATAGTCTGGTCTACATGAAGCAGCCAGTTGGTTATCAGGATTCTTCTCATCCAGACTATGTCTGTCGTTTGCACAAGGCTATTTATGGCCTTAAGCAAGACCCTAGAGCTTGGTTTCAGCGGTTTAGCAGCTATCTTACCCAGCTTGGTTTTCGATGCAGCTCTGCTGATACTTCTTTATTTGTTCTGGCGAAGGGGTCCTCATTGCTGTACCCCCTTGTGTATGTTGACATTATTCTTATAGGGAATGATTCGACTCTTCTTCGTCAGTTCATTTCTCGGATGCACAAGGAGTTTGCGATCAAGGATCTTGGTGCTCTTAATTACTTTCTTGGTCTTGAAGTTTCTCCTACTCCCTCCGGGTTGCTTCTCGGCCAAGCGAAGTATGCTCGGGATATCCTGACTAGGGCTAGTATGTCTGCTTGTGTGCCTGTTTCCACGCCGTTTCTTGCTGGCTCTTAGCTGCACAGTTCCACTAGTCCGGCATTTCGGGATCCTACTCTTTATCGCTCTCTTGTTAGGGCCCTTCAGTATCTCACCATTACTTGTCCGAATTTGGCCTTCTCGGCCAACACTGTGACTCAGTACCTTCAGGATCCTAGAGATGATCATTTTGCTGCAGTTACACGAATTTTGCGTTATGTTCGTGGTACTCTTCATTATGGTTTGGTTTTCAATTCTGCTAGCACTCCAGATGTGTTAGGCTATTCTGATGCTGACTGGTTTTGCTGTCTAGAGACTCGACGTTCCACTTATGGATATGCAGTTTACCTTGGTGGGAATCTTGTTTCTTGGAGTGCCAAGAAACAACCCACTGTTTCTCGTTCCAGTACGGAGTCTGAGTACCGTGCTCTTGCCAACACTGCTTCTGAGGTTGTCTGGCTCACTCATTTGCTTCGTGATCTTCGAGTTCCACTTTCTGGCTTCGCCATTGTTGTTATGTGACAATAGTAGTGCCATCTTCTTGGCTCAGAATCCGGTGGCGCACAAGAAGGCCAAGCATATTGACATTGATTATCATTTTGTTCGTGAGCTGGTGACTTCCAGCAAGCTGCGTGTTGCTCATGTTCCAACTTCTCTTCAGATTGCTGACATCTTCACCAAGGGTCTTCCTCGTCCGTTGTTCGAATTCTTCAGATCCAAGCTTTGCGTCGGCGAGCATCTGACGCTTCGCTTGAGGGGGGTGTTAGAATAAAGAAAGTAGATGATTAGATAATATTTTATTCCATGTTAATGACTAGTACTAGAGTTATATTTAGACTAGTCTTCTTTGTACTCTATATATATTCTTCATCATTAATCAGAATCATTATGGGAAATTACTTTATCAAACTCAATTCAATTTAGTTAAGTTAAGTTCAAATCAATTCAATTTAATTCAGACATTTTAAAATAAAACAAGTACCTAGCTATGAATTTGATGCAAATTTGATACAAATTTGGCTATTTACCCGTTAAGCATGACCATTCCATATATTTGGTACATTTTAGTGTGTATATATTGTATATATACTAAATCTTTTCACTCTACTCTATAAATATATATCATGTTTTAATTTAGAGTCTTTCTCTTGAAAGATGGTCTTTCCATAAGTCATGGAAAGACCAAGGTGAAATTTGGTTTTACCAAATTAATTCAATTATCAATACTGTGTTCCAACATAACCTATCTAATCAAGTATGCAATAAAGTAAAGCATAAAGACACGAGACTTGGTTACGCAGTTCGATGAAATTCACCTATATCTGCGAGGCCTGGCCCAGTTTAGATTGAACCTACTAATCAGAAAGATACAGTACAAAGTACAACATACAATTATACTTATCTTATCTAACTATAACGTGAATCCTGCAAGCTTCCCTTGCTACCGATTAGCCTTGATCAGCCTCCCTCTGACCTCAAAACTTATCAACGCTGGATCTCCTCCTCCTGAGGAATTAAGGTATACGATTATGAACTTTGAACAACAGGTTACGTATGTTGGAACATAGAATTCTGGCTCTTACAATACTCTCAAAATATTTTGTAACCTATGTTTAGTCTAATGGATTTTTGGTCCTTACGAGCATCTAGATTCCTTTATGTAAGCTTAATTTGTAGATTTCTTGTGAGCACTTTGGAGTGGTTTAGTGAAGGCCACGATCCAAAACATGGTAGAAGATAGAAGGGATGAAAAAGGAAGACAAAGAATTGGATGAATTGTGACCTGGAAGTTTAAACCAAGTTCTTAGAATGATCCAAGAAGAATCAGCCTACAAGAGTGGCATAATTGGATTTTTCTTCTCGAGCACTACAAAATGGACTACAAGAACTCCAAAAATGGATAATCGGTTCACCCGTAGCAACGTGAAGATCGTTCAGCAGACCTACCGATCGGTGAAGAAGACCGAGCGGGCATCCCGGGCGCTGCACTGCGCGCATGCGTGCCTACGACGTAAGGAGGAATCATCCCTCGGGCGCAAAATGAGCATTCTGCGCGACCGTTCATGCGCCTGCGCATTGGGCCTCGGTTAGCTTCAATTGGGCATGCCAGCCCGCGTGCCCTACATGTCCATCCGCACGACCGCACGCTGAAGATTTGCCTTGGCACGGGTCTCCAATTCCCTATTCCATGCCTAGCGTGTGCTTCTGCATGGCTGCGAGTGGTGCTTCGGCCAACGTTCTTGCACCATTGCCCCAACACCTCGACATTATGCCTCGTGCTAGCACCTCAAGCCCGCATCAGCTCACGCGCAGCCTGTGCGCCCGACACGTGGCTTGCACACTATGCTACACTCTTTGACTTTTCTTGACCCACTTGAGCTCTAAATATCACCCCTTTTATCCCCATTTTGTAAGCCCGACTTGGGGCTCCAAAACTCTAGTTTCTCACCCTTTTCTTCTTCTTTCTTTGCAGATCTTTGTTCTATGTTTTGAGTTTTGATCATCTCAGTTAGTTTTGTACTTGGAAGCAATCGATTGAGGCTTCCAAGCCCATGTCTTGAGCATCCGTTCTATCTATTTATTGCTTTTGCTATTGTGTATTTATTGAGATTTGAATGTGGGTTGTTAATGCCATTAATGTTGTTGGAAGTTTGAGTATATGAATTGCTTGTATGATTACTTGTTAGGGTTGGGAAAACCTAGCTAAGTTTCCCCTCTTTTGATATGAAATCCAAGAGTATGAGTTAGAGCTTCTAATGGTGTTGATGAGTTGATAATTTCTAGATGAATGTGATGATGGTGAACTCTTTGTCATGTTTGTTTAATGTAACAAATAGGAGAGGTCTATGAACATTAAATGTCTTGACTAATCTTGAGTAAATACATGAATTGGTTCAATGCTTAGACATGGCGTAGTGTTTATAAGTGTTACCAAACTTGTTGATTCTTCATACTCAATGCCATTAATGAGATACTTTTATCCGTTTCTCGAGTAAAGGAGTCATTAGTGAGGTTCGACAAGAGATGTCGAATTCACTGATGCAAACTATTATGTAATAATGATAGAAGATTTATCTTCATAACAAGTATTTAAAGTAATGAATATGTTGTAGATTCAAGGATAGATAAGAGGTTTGTAAGTGGAAACCAATTGCCCCCAAGGCTTTATCTTTTGTAGTCTTTACCCCTTTTTCTTAATTTGTTGCATGATTAGCATAGTTACTTGACTTTACTAGTTAGCTTGTCGTTAATTTCATAACTTAGGAAAAACCAACCAAACCCCATTCCCTTTTTAATTGCTTATATATATATATATAGTCGAGTACCCACCTTATATGTTTAAACGCTTAAGAAAATCACTCTTCTTCGTGGATGACCACGATTTGCCACTATCTACTTAGTTGTAGTTAGTAAGCATTTAGGGCTTATAAATATTAACTTTGAGAGGTACGACGAAGACCTCCCAAATGTGACTCCCTCGAGAAGCAACATCAAGAAGTCATTCACGAGATAATGCAGGAGTTCAAATCCTTACAACACTGCCTTATTAATGCCATGCATTATCATGTTTTGTCGCAAAGGAGAGATATCAAGTATTATAAAAAGAGGCAAAGAAAGTTCAGGCTAAAGTTGGCAATGTAGAATGAAATAGACGTTCGGAGGAAGAGATCAATGCCATGTAGAAAAATATTGAAGAAAATTGCAAGATATGTGAAGACCTTGTCAACCTTAACTCTTGCCTTCAAAGCAGGTCCTCGAACATGACTCCACTATCGAGGCCTTCTCAGAAAGTCTTCAACCCCCCTTTAGGTTGTCCCACAAAGTCCTTTATATGGAACTTATCGATGACATCCCAAACTAATTGTAGAAAGTTACTAAGAGGATGGTTAATTTGGTACTTGACAGGGAGCCTCCACGCAGTGAGATGTATGATTCTATCATGGATTGGGTAAATTATAGCCGTCCACAAGTGGCGTTCATGACCCCACTGGTGCCTTACCTACTACTTCCCAGAAACGCTCAAAGAAATCAACCGCTCATAAGTCCGCGGGCCTTCAAAAATCTATTTAAGGTGCAAGCAAGGGATATGGAATTGAAATCCCGCCTCAAGGTTCTGGGAGGGGTCGAGATCATGGCAGTAACGCCTCTCTAACCACTGAATATTCTCTAACCACCAAATATGAGAATCTTGACAGGAATATAGATCAAGGTCAAGATCGAGGTTGGGCAGGTTTCACAAACAACTTCTCAGACTATTACGAGGGCAAAATGAATTATGACTTTGAGAGGGCCACGTGCATTAAAGTCGGGAATATAGATTAGGATGATTAGTCATATGCTATTTCTGTAGCATATCTTGTTGTATCGTGCATCATATAATTCATTGTAGAATGTATAATTATTGTTTACTCAAAAGATATTTCTTGACCAATCCGACGGAGTATGCTTTTATTTCATCCAACCTATTAGACTTGATGTGGGCGGGAGTAATAAGATACTTTATCCAATGATAAAGCCATATAGAACATTAAGATGTAGCTCTACACGTAGACATTATAAAGTAAATAATTAGATGTATCACTGAGCATACAAATCATAATTTTTATTATTGGATGTAACACAGAGCGTACGAATCTATATGTAGTACAAATTTTGGACATCTGGTAAAAGACCATATAGCTATCCCTCTGAATGGTCCATATTGTCGAGTGAGGTGTCCTTCGATTACATCGGTGTTTCTTTGGGTGATCTATTCCCCTAATCGAAGGATACCATTCATTGCCTATAGCTATTTTAAGATAAGCTACTTCCATGCTAGACTATCATGAAAAAAGGCTACCAAAAAATAAAGTATTACTCTTGCAACAAGTACCATTTTATCGCAAACCCACTTAGGGTTGGTGGTACTTTCGAAGGTTAATGATGTTCCATCTATGAGGAATTTGATCTCCATCCATGGTCTCTAGTATGTAGTTGCCTCTTGGGTAAATCTCGATAGCCTTGTAAGGTCCTTCATAGTTTGCCGCTAGCTTCCCATCGACTACCCGTCGACTCTTCTCATTCTTCCCCATGACAAGGTCTCCTGGGATGATCTGGACCTTCCTAACCCCTTAATTATGGTAGCATTTAACCCTTTATTTTACCTTTTCTTCATGGAGGGATTCTAATTCTCTCTTTTCCTCAATGAGATCAAGATCCAACCGGTGGCTATCTTTTTTATCTCCTTCTTCATTTACAGCTACCTTACTTGGACTAGGTATCCCAATTTCTGCCGAGATCAAAGCCTCAGAATCATAAACGAGACTATAGTGGGTTTCTCCCATGGCAGGAGATTTAGCTATTTGATATGCCCACTAAATACTGAGTATCTCATTTATTCATTTTTCCTTAGCTCCCTCGAGTATTGCTCTGATGCCATTGATGATGGTTTGATTTGTAACCTCGACCTGACCATTTGCCTGAGGGTGACATAATTCCATCATATTTTGTTGGATCTTGTAATCCTCACACCAACCCTTGAAAGGATCATGGGCTAACTGTGTCCCATTGTCAGTTATAGTGGTCTTTGGTATACCAAACTGACATATTTGTTCTTTCAGCAGCATGCAATTACCATCTTTCCATTCATATTAGTCAAGGGCTCAACCTCAACCCACTTAGTGAAGTAGTCAATAGTTACGATGAGGTATTGAAACCTCCTTGGTGCCTTGGGAAAAGGCCCAACTAGGTCGATCTCTCACTTATCAAACGACCATGAGTTGTGTATATTCATCATCTTATCCTGAGAAACATGAGTGATTGGTGCATTCCCCTGACACTTATGGAACGACTATCTGTTACCATTATCAAACATTTTAGGCCATTAGTATCTAGCTCGAATGAGCCTTTTTGCAACTGATCAAGCCCCTTGGTTGCCTCCACAAATGCCTTTATAGACCTCCCTAATTAAGTAATCAGCTTTGTAATGAGTGACACATCAAAGAAGAGGCTGGAGGTGACCCCGTCAATATAGAACGTCATATTGAATCACATACCTCAGAGCCTTCAACCTTATTCTTCTAGCCTATACAACCCCTTTGGGTAGTATCCCTTCTCAATGATACTGCACGATAGGCATCAACCAAGTTTCTTCCTCCTCAATAGCTATTATCACCTCTTCTTTAAAACTCTGCCTACTCAACATCTCTATCAACAACTATTTTTGAAACTGAATGTTGAGGTCCGACGAGGCAAGCTTAGTTAAAGCACCTACCTTGTGATTTATTTCCTATGTCATATACGTCAAAGTATAAATTCGAAAGCCTTTCAATAAATGTTTCACCACCTTTAAGTAGAGTTGCAGGCTATGCTATCTGGCCTCATACTCCTATTTGACCTATTGAACAACAGTTTGAGAGTCACTGAATATGTCCAAATCCATGGCCTTGATCTCCTTTTCCAATCAAACACTAGTAATTAAGGCCTCGTATTCAACCTCGTTATTAGTGGCCTTGAAGTCAAAATGTATCGCATATGGGTAATCTGTACCATCAAGGATAGTGAGCAACACTCCTTCTCCACTTACCCCTAAGTGCAAGGATCCATCCACATAAAGATTCCACACTTTTTCCAATTGAAAATACAACACCAAAATTGATAATCGCGGTGTTCTCGATGATGAAATCTGCAAGGGACTGGCCCTTGACTACCGTCCTTGGCTGAAACTAGATATCATGCTTTCTCAGCTTGATAGCCCATTTCATCATCCTTCCCGACATCTCAGGCTTTAAAATTATTTGCCTGATGGGATTGGTAAGAAAGATTATATTTTGGCCTGAGATGTAAGGCCATAATCTTCGTGCTTCATGAACAAGGGCCAACATCAACCTTTTGAAGGCTGTGTAAAATGTCTCAGGACCTTGCAGAGCCCTGCTTGCAAAGTAGATCAGATGCTCAATTTCCAAGGGGGAATTAGAGATATAGAGGTACAAGACCTCACTTTTTTCAGGGTTAATGTAGACCAAACTTGAAGGTGTTCCTTCAACGCCTGGAATTCCTTCTCACACTTTTTTGTCCATTCAAACTTCTTAGCCCTTCTCAACACATCATTGAACGACAAGTGATTTTTGGCACCCTTCGAGAGGAATCAATTTAGTGCAGCCAGAGACCCAGAGAGCTTTTGGACATCCTTCAGCGTTTGTGGTGACTTCATCTTAATCAACGCTTCAATCTTCCTAGGGTTTACGTCAATACGCTTCTCAAAAACCATGAAGAAAAGGAACTTTCTGGCCCCTACTCCATTCACAAATTTAGCATGATTCAACTTCAGGTTCGAGCATTGAAGCTCATCTAAGGTCTTCTCCAAATCCTGCAAAAAAAATTGTTCTGCTCTTCACTACCATGAAATCCCATATTCCTTCCTGTCCGCTACTTGAAAAGCTTATCCACCCAACGTTGATAGGTGACACCAGCATTTTAAAGCCCAAATGACATCTTTTTGTAACAAAAATTTCCCTCATATGTTATGAATGATGTCTTCTCTTTATCTTCCACTGCCATCAAAATATGGTGGTATCCCTCATGAGCATCAAAGAAATAAAAAACTTGATACCCTATTATGACCTTAACAAATTTGTCGATGGGTAGCAAAGGATAGCTATCTTTTGAGAAACACTTGTTAAGGATGGTGAAATAAATACATATGTGCTAGGTTCCATCGTGCTTTGTGACCATTATCAGATTAGCTAGTTACTCAAGGTAAAGTACCTCCTCGATGACCTTAGCCTTGTGAAGTTTCTCCACCTCTTCCTTTATTGTTTTGGCCCTCACAGGGGAAAATACTCTTCTATTTTACTTGATAGGCTTTAAGGAAGGATCGATGTTTAACTTGTGAACCGCCAACTGTGGAGGTACCCCAATGTGGTCAGAGGTGCTCCATAAGAATACATCAACATAATTATCAAGTAAGGATTTCAAATTTTCTACCGTGTCACTTAGAATTAGTTTACCCATGACCACTGTTCTCGAACATCAAACATGTAGCTGATTTGTGTCTGCTGGCCCAATCTCTCCATGAATAGAGGTCACATTCTTCCCCTTTCGTGATTCCTTCACGCCTTAAGCATAATACTCTTAGCCATTACTTGATCTATGATAGTAGCCACCCCCTGCTGAGCAGGGAACTTCATCATTAAATAATAGGGGAACCAAAATGCTCGAGCCTAACACATCCATGAACTCCCAAAGATCACATTAGTATGGGGAATACGCGTTAATCATTACAAAACTGCAATCGATAGTCACCCCTTTATCCCCACCAGCCACTCAAAACGGTAGGGTAACCACCCCCAGAGAGAATACCATTTTCCCAGTACAGCTCGACAATAGTGAGGTAAATTTCTTCAAGTTGCTACGGCCTATGTCCAACTGATCGAAGCAGCTGACAAACATTGCTTCAATGCCACTTCCATCATCAATAGATACCCTTTTCACCTAAGAGTTTCCAATCGTGGCTGATGTGACCATGGGATTTGCACAAGGGGTCCGATTGGGAATGACATCTGCTTCAGAAATGGTGATGGTCTCCTCCGGCCGTAAGTGCTTATGCCGTGATTCTTCTGGGGAAATGTGGTGTGAGCTAGCCTTAGTAATCATGTTCAAAGACCTTTCATTTACAATCCCATTGAAAACATTGATCACCCAATGGGCAACTTGATTCCCCTTTCCCCTATTCTCCTGGTTCCTACCAGGCTGCTTATGAGGTCGCTTCTCACGCCGCTCTCGTTCTAGACCTTGTTGATATTTATTAAGTCTGCCAGCACTAATTTTTTATTAAAGTTTCTCTAATATGGGCACTGTACTCAACTTTATTACTTCAACTTAAAGGTTCCTCCCAGATCCCCTGTAGCCACTGAATCCCGGAGAAGCCCCTCTTTGGCACATTTATCAATCTCCATCTTGTGATGTTGGCAATTGTCTGTGTTGTTACCATAATTCTCGTGATGTTCAAAATACTTCTTTGAAGTCTTCGTCACAGTCAATTCCCTTATTGATGAAGGACTCTAAACAAACCTCAATGCATGCTTAAGATCTCAGCCCGAGACCTACCTAAGGGCGTACACATTCTAAAACCAAGTCTTGAAACCTTGACGAGTTTCTTCCCACGATGATCATTGGATCTTGTGTGCCTATCCACCAGCCCTTCTCTATTTGTTCTATCAGTATATTCAACCTTCCAATGTTGTTCCACCACCCCTTGAAGTTTTTGAAGGGTTCTCGGGGTTTTAGTAGCCAATTGTTTTTTGTACAACTCAACATCCGTAATCCCCTACAAGTATTCCATGATTACCTCATTCTCTATGCTTTCATGGACTTCCAAGCTCTCACCCATATATCTATGATAGGATGCAACTGTACTCTCACCCACTTCCTGTTTAGTCTGATATAGTTCTAGCAAAGTCTTTGAAAATTTCTTCTTCTGACAATACTAGCTCCGACAAAGCCCCACCAAAATATCGATACGAATGCAAGGAGCCATATAGTAGCTTGTTGAACCATTCCCGAGTTTTTTCTCGAAGGTAGCTGCCCACGAGCTTACATGGTAACCTCTCAACGAAGTCCCGAGAATTCATTAGGATTAGAAAGGTCTAAATAAATTCTATGGGATCAGTATCACCCCCATAGGTTGGAAGCCCTTATGGTGGCTTTGTTTCCATTGACCATCGTGTATGCGTGATCCATGGACCAAAGGGAGAACATGCAACATGTCCATATGGCCCAATCAACCTGTCATATTCCCTTTTAAACATATCTCCAATGTTACCGCCATATCTTACCTCTCAAGGGTCTATAGGCTGATACAGGGGTCGAGTAGTGTCCCACGTAGGAAGCTGGTACATGGGCTATGAGTTCATATAGCTAGAGTGTGTCCAAGATCCCATTGTCCCAGGATACATGTGATAAGGCTGCCCAGAGAATCCAGGATTGGGCACCTAGCTATCTATCGAGAGATAATGTTGGCTTTGAGTATCATACCCTTGATACAATCCATTAAAATGAGAAAGTGCATACCCAACCCGAAACCATGGAAAGAGGACATCGGAATCACATGCATCAATGCGGACACTGAGTGAACCATGCCTTGTGTATAATCTGGAAATGAATGTTATGGTTAGGACTGAGCTTCTTCCCTCGTAACCAGGATAAGGCACTCCCAACATGGGCTGGGACTAAGGCCTTGTCTGCACCAATAAAGGAATTGAATTCGCAATCCCCCTCGATGACCCGAGGAAAAGTATTGATGGGGGTGTGATGTGAAATCCTACAGCAACGATCATCAGCAATATCTGAACCAAATATGGTTGTGATCCCACTATAACTCCACCCACATACTTTTATTCTCATTAACGACTCTCTCGTAGGCCCCGATATGTGAGTCACCTGAGGCTTCCGTGAACTGGTCATCAAGCTTCATTTGCGAGCTAGGAAACAGGTTCAACATGGGATTTATCGTGCCATCGCCCATATATGGTCTTAAAAATTTGCGGAGACCTGTGTTTTTGGAAAATAGTCTCTCGAGCCTAGTCACTTCAACCCCCTTTGTGAGAGGAAACCCATTCTCCCAAAGTTACAATGCTATTTTTCCAAGTTCCTTAAAGAGCGTTATCTCAAGCCAATGTTTGAGTACAGGGCACTATAATGTTGAAGTAACCCATGACATACTCCCAGGAAAAGCTCGAAGGACTATAAACAAAAGGATGAGTGTACCCAAAACTTATAAAGTTGGTAGTTCGAGAATACATAGGGGTGTGAGATAACACCCTCTAAGGAACTTAGAAAAATAGCCCGTAACTTCAAGAGAAAGGGTGCCTTCTCACAAAGGGGGTTGCGGTGACCAAGCCTGGGCAATTGTTTGCCAAAAACACAGGTCTCCACAAAGTTGTAAGACCATGTATGGGGTGACAATATGATCACAAATAGTATGTTGAGCGGTTATATTTGAGAGTTTGGAAGCATGTAATTCGAACCACGGTTCTGCAGCTAGTTGGTTTTGTTAAGTTTTTTTGGAGGTTTGCCATGTTGGCCATATCCTACTCTTAATTAATTGAGTGAATCGCCCTTTTTCAGTCTATTGTTAGTTATCCTTATGACCATTATATCTATCGGAATATTATTATGAAATTTTGACTCTATCGTATGGCTTATTCATTTGTCCTGGTATATCGTTTAGGGGATATTTGACATGAAGTAAACTACAATGGTTGGGGCATTATGACTTCAAGAAAATGCTCATTTTCCCAGTGATCCAAACTTTATTGCTGGTCGTGTAGCCTATAAGTACTTGGCGCTGTGTACTTGTTCTTAGTGGGAATCTACTTTATAAAATGTGACATTCGTACGTACCTTTGCAAAAGTCTTTCTTAATTTTACAATGACTTCATTAATTTTTTTCCAATCCTTGCTATCCTTCTCTCATCGTTCCCCTCAGGTCTAATGAGTATCTAAGCCTACAAGACAGACAGACTAAGGTCAGGCAGGCAGGCATATGGCCGTGCCTGCTCCGACACTCCAGTCAGCCATGTTTGCCATGTATAGCATATTTAGGTGAATACTATGTTGATCATGAGATCTTACCTTATTTGCATGCTTATTCTTCTTGTTGTACATGCTTGGTAGCTTATAGGATATCGCCCGTCCCATCTCAGTTGTCCGTTGGTCCTACAATGTCGATTCCCCATTTTGCAAAGAGCCATGGTGATCTAATGCTAGTCATTCATTCTACAGGGAGCCTCTGTACCTTGGCGTGTTCTTGGCACCTGTGGTATTCTTTGACCATCTTTTCTGCATCTATTCGTATGATTGACCAGTAGTATCCAGCTCACAGCACTCGCAGTACGACTGTTCTCGGCCCCTGGTGGTTGCCACAAATTCCTTCATGCATTTCTCTAAGGACCGTGTCTGCTAGCTCGGGCTCTGTGCACCTAAGCCATAGCTTTGTGCAACCCTTCTTGTATAACAAATCGCACTTTACAGTGTACTACAATGCTTTTCTCTTGACTGCTTGCTTCTTTCTCGTCCACTAGAAGTGTTTCATGTTCCAGATAGCTCCGAATGGGTCTTGTCCACTTGAAAACTGCATTATGTATTACCCCAATCTGTACATCAATCGACCTATTTGCCAATTTCTCCACCAACATAGATATAGTCAAGTGTGCGTGCACTGTGGATGCTAGCTTGCTCAGTGTATTCGCCCTTGTGTTCTGTGATCTCGGGACTCTGGTGATATCAAAATCTTCGAACTCAGATGCCAGGCTCCTGACCTTGTCCCTATACTTCATCATTGTTGGCTCTTTGACAGCATACTGTCCGTTGTATTGGTTATTTACCATTATAGAGTCTTTATGGGCCTGCAGTTTTCTCGCTCCAACTTTCTGGCTATCTCCATGCCCGTAATCAGTGCTTCATATTTTGCCTTGTTGTTTGAGGCTGGGAACTTGAAATGCAGAGCGTAAGTTACCTCTACGCCTTCCCGATCCAATATCACTAGGCCTACACCGACTCCTTCCACTCCAGGCACTCCATCCACATACAATTTCCACACGCCTAGGCTTGTCAACCAGTCTTGGCTTGCAGACCAAGCGGGGCTTTGCACTTCTTCCGCTGCTTTTATCTTTCCTTGGGCATTTCCGCTAGGATATCTTCCATTATTTACCATTTCATTGCTCTCTCTGGGGAAATTCAATGGCATGCTCTCCTAGCTCCATGACCCATTTCACCAGACTCTCTAAAGCCTCTGGCTTGGTCAATATTACTTTCAGTGGCTGATTGCTCAGCATTATCACAGGGTGTGCCTGGAAGTACTATCTTAACCTCCCTTCCACATGAGCCAGAGCCAAGGAAAGCTTTTCTTGACTCATGTATCCTTGTTTCGGGCCTTACAAAGCCTGGTTCACGAAGTATACATGTCGTTGCACCTTTTTTTCCTCCCTGACCGATGACTTCTTCCTTGCTCGCTGCTGTTGGAAAATGATTGTAAAACAAGTTGAATTTTGTCAACTTTTAGGCTTTGTTTTGAGTTGGGCTCGAACTGAATTAGATTCATTGGGCATCATTTTTGGATTCTTCTCTGCGAGTACTATAAAATTGACTGTATAAACTCTCAAAACGGATAAAGGGTGAATGAGATATAAATTCTCAAAGAGTCACTCTTAGAATGGAAACTTAGGCGGAAATTCATTCGCACGTACTAAGTTTTCTTAGACATCTATAAATAGAGCATCTATGTTAGACAGAAACCTCGCACCATTCTCAAGTTCCTCCCTACTTCTAAACTTGAGTCTTATCTTCTTTCTCTATCTTTGTCGGTGATAGTCCTTCGGGCTTTGTGTGACTCCGAGGTAATTTTTACTTGTTAAAATTACCTTCAATGGTTTTATCCTAGGGAACGATGTCCACGACGGGACTCATTCGTTTCAAGGGCAGCGAGTGTACTTGTGACCCCATCAATATGTGATATATGTGATTGCTTGAAATATTCTCATTAATTGTATTTTAAGCTTTCCAATTGTACGCATGCATAATTAATACAATTTCATTATTGTTACTTATGTTAAATTGCTCGTGTAATTTTATTATTTAATTTCCACATGTTTTATCAATATACGTTCAACAGTCTTGAAACGAATGGAATTTTTTGAGTTATATTGATTAAACTTAGTCGAAAAATTACACATCATATATTAATGCATGTGCAAATTTTATGCCAATGATGTCGCAATATGCCATATATGTGAATTATATGTTAGTTTTGAATTGCAAATTATATGCCTATGCAATATATGTCGTATGCAAATATGCCAAATTTGGAATTATCTTATATGCCGCAATATAAATTAATGCTATGACAATATGAAAATGCATGCCATACATGTTGTAGCCGAATTATATTCCTATTAACAATATGCAATGCATGTCTTATGTGGCGCAATATAAATTAATGTTATGGCAATATGAAATGCATTCTTATATGCCGCAATATAAATTAATGCTATGGCAATATGAAATGCATGTCTTATATGCCGCAATATAAATTAATGCTATGGCAATATGAAATGCATGCCTTATATGCCGCAGTATGCTATACATGTCGTATGCGAATTATATGCCTAGTTTGGATTAATCGTATATATGTAGTATAGCTTAATATCACGCATGCTGTATTCAATTGTTGAAATTGGTTGATGAATTTGAAATGAAGAATTCAAAAATTTGTATGCTACAGTATGTTGAAAATTATGCTTTAATTTCCTGTGGAGATTCTTTTAGAATAATTTGTGATTTGAAAATTGATTGGTTTTGGTTATTTACAACTAAACCATGTCGAGCGATGAGACTACCCATGGGGCGACGCCTCTTGTGACTGTTCAGGCTCAGACTACCCCTGGGGCGACACCGCTTATGACTGTTCAGGCTAAGACTACCCCAGGGGCGATGCCTCTTATGGCTATTCCTCATGCTGAGAAATCTGAGAAGTTCAATAATGGTATGAACTTCAAGATGTGGCAACAGAAGATGCTCTTCTACTTGTCCAATATGGGCTTGGAGTGCTATGTTCGCGAAGATCGTCCAGTTGCGGATGAGACTAGCGATGTGGAAGTCCAAAATTCTGTGGTGGAATGGAACTCTAAGGAGTATATCTACCACAACCTCATTTTGAATAGCCTTCACAACGCCATTTGGAGTGTGTATCAAGTGAAAGAGCCTTCTAAGGTGCTGTGGGAAACTCTTGACCAAGAGTACATGGGTGAGGAGGTTGGATCCAAGAAGTGGGTCGTTGGCAAGTTCCTCGACTACAAGATGGTTGATGCCAAATCTCTCAAGAACTGCAAATGATGATCAATGAACTGATATCCTAGAAGATGATGATATGCGAGACTTTCCAAGTCTACAGCATCATTGAGAAGTTTCCTCCAAGCTGGAAGGACTTCAAGAGTTACCTGAAACATAAGCGAAAGGCGATGACCCTGTGGGATCTAATCCAAAAGCTTCGTGGAGGTGGGTGGAAGCTCCAAGTCGAAGAAGTTCAAGGCAAAGAAAGGATCCAAGTTGGAAGCTAAGGGTGGAGTTGCTAAGAAGTCAAAGTTCACTGGCAAGTGCTACAACTGCAACACAATTGGCCATAAGTCCTCCGACTGTAGGAAGCCAAGGAATGCCAAGAACGAGGCCAATATGGTGACGATCTTGCACGTGATGTGGAGGACATCAATCTTTGTGCTGTGATTTCTGAAGTCAACATGGTGGACTCCAATCCAAAAGAATGGTGGATTGACACTGGTGCTACCAAGCAAGTCTGCTCAGTCAAGGAAGTGCTCTCAAATTTCAAGGCAATTGAAGATGGCGAAACCATCTACATGGGTAACTCTGCAACTTCCAAGGTGAAAGGCCGTGGCACTGTGGTGCTGAAGATGGCGTCTGGGAAGGAATTGACTTTGAAGAATGTTCTGTATGTGCCAAACATTCGCAAGAACCTTGTGTCTGGTTCTGTGTTGATCAAGCATTGATTTAAGCCAGTGTTTGAGTTTGATAAGTTAGTTTTGTCTAAGCAAGGTATGTTTGTAGGCAAAGGTTATGAGCTAGATGGTATGTTCAAGTTGAAGACCATGGTTGTACCTCCTAAGAAAGATGAAATGAATGTTTCTTCTTCTCCCCACATGATTGAGTCTTCCAATTTGTGGCATGGTAGACTAGGACACGTTAATTATGATTCAATAAGAAGATTAATTAACATGGAGAACATACGTAAGATGAAAATTGATACAAATCATAAATGTGAAACTTGTGTTGAAGCCAAGATGACTCGAACATCTTTCAAACAAGTCAAACAAAACACGAAACCTCTTGAGTTAATATATACCGATATTTGTGATCTCAAGTTCGTTCAAACAAGAGGAGGTAACAAGTATTTCATCACCTTTGTAGATGATTGCACAAAATCTTGCTACGTGTACTTGCTGAAAAGCAAAGATGAGACAATTGAGAAATTCGTACTCTACAAAATGGAAGTTGAAAATTAACTTGATAAAAAGATCAAGGTGATTAGGAGTGACCGTGGACTATTGTTCTGAACATACAATCAACTAGATATGTAGAGTCATTTAAGGATTATTGTTCTGAACATGACATCATTCACGAGGTCACTGCCCCCTACTCGCCACAATAAAATGGTGTGGCTGAACGTAAAAATTGCACTTTTAAGGAGATGATGAATGCAATGTTGATAATTTCTGGGCTACCACAAAGCATGTGGGGGGGGGGGGCATTTTGACGGCCAATTATCTTTCAAATAAGATACCACGTAAGGATAAGAAGGAAACTCCCCATGAGTTGTAGAAAGGCACAAAGCTGTCCTTTACGTACTTGCGAATGTGGGGGTGCCTTGCAAAGGTGTTGATAACAACCCCTAAGAAGCTAAAGATAGGACCTAAAACAGTTGATTGTATCTTTATAGGGTATGCACATGAAAGTAGTGCTTATCGCTTTCTTGTACACGAATCTCATCATTCCAAGATTCACAAGAAAACAATCATGGAATCAAGAAATGCGAACTTCTTTGAAGATGTGTTCCCTGCGAAGGAAAAGGTTGGATCGTCAAAAAGGACCATTGAGTCTGTAGACAAAGATGTAGGAATTCCTGATGATCTCGAGGATCAAGAGGAAGGGGATGAACCTAGATGAAGCAAATGGATTAGGACTGAGAAGTCATTTGGTCCTGATTATCTAATGTTTATGCTTGAAAGTGAGCCACACAGCTATAAAGAAGCTATGAATTTGTCTGAGGGTCCTATGTGGAAAGAAGTGATTAAGAGTGAAATCGACTCGATTTTACAAAATCATACTTGGAAGCTAGTGGACTTACCACCTAGGTGTAAACCACTAGGCTACAAGTGGATCTTCAAAAGGAAGATGAGATCCAATTGTTCGATTGACAAGTACAAAGCAAGGCTTGTAATCAAAGGTTATAGATAAAAGGAAGGTCTAGACTACTTTGATACTTATTCTCCAGTCATGAGAATAAGCTCCATTAGAATGATACTTGCTATTGCCGCGTTACGTAAGCTTTAGGTTCATCAAATGGATGTGAAAACTACCTTCTTGAATGGAGATTTAGAGGAAGAAATCTACATGGAGCAACCTGCGGGTTTTAGTGCTCTAGGTCAAGGAGGCAAGGTCTGTAAGTTGGTGAAATCATTGCATGGTCTCAAACAAGCTCCAAAGCAATGGCATGAGAAGTTTAACTATGCCATTCTAGCCAATGATTTCAAAATAAATGAGTGTGATAAGTGCGTCTACGTGAAAGACACGGAAAATGGATATGTAATCCTATGTCTATATGTAGATGACTTGCTCATTGTGGGTAGTAATGGAAAAATGATCAAATCTACCAAGGACATATTGAATTCTCATTTTGACATGAAGGATATGGGACTAGCAGATGTGATCTTAGGGATAAAGATCATCCGAAGCTCTGATGGTATCACCTAAACCCAGTCTCATCATGTAGACAAAATCCTTGAGAAATTCAACAAGAATGACTCAGAGGTGGCGATGACTCCAATAGATCCCAATTTGCATCTACAAAAGAATAAATTAGAGGCTATTAATCAGGTGGAGTACTTGAGAGTCATTGGAAGTTTGATGTACCTAATGAGTTATATTAGACCAGACATTGCTTACACTGTAAGTAGGTTGAGTAGATACACGAGTAACCCCAGTATGACTCATTGGAAGGCTATAACTAGAGTATTGAGATATCTACATTTTACTCGTGATTATGGTCTACATTATGTGAGTTATCCAGCTGTAATTGAAGGATACAGTGATGCAAACTGGATACATGATATAAAGGATCTGAAATCCACTAGTGGGTATGTATTTACACTAGGTGGATGAGCAATCTCATGGAAATCCTCTAAACAAACTGTTATTACTCGGTCCACGATAGAATCCAAGTTTATTGCCTTAAACAAGGCGGGTGAGGAGGCCGAATGGCTCCTCCAATTTGTAGAGGACATTCGTAGATGGCCAAAGCCTGTGCCAGCCATATGTATACATTGCGATAGTGTGTCAGCTATTGGCAAGGCAAAAAATATGCTGTATAATGGGAAATCTCATCATATTCGATGAAGGCATAGTTCCATTAGACAACTTCTCTCAACTGGAGTGATCACAATTGACTATGTAAAGTCGAATGACAACATAGCTGATCCCTTGACAAAAGGGTTAAATCGGGAGATAGTTGAAACATCATCAAGAGGAATGGGGCTAAAGTCCATTAAATGATGGGTTACGTACGTGGAAACCCAACCTATGTGACTGGAGATCCCAAGATCTAGGTTCAAAGAGACAACTAAACTGCAAAGACCTATCGCGATCACTGTGGGGAAGTTCATACCTCTTGTCTTATTTCCTATGATGAAGAAACAGTGAAGTGAGTAGAGGTTAAGCATTAAATTACTTTTAATGATTCACGGCATTGAGTGTATAATACTTGAAAGAGCGCATAGTTTATGGAACTGCTCTTACGCTAAGAATCACCTATGTAAGCGAGAAGTGTGGCCGCTTCGAAAGGGAATTGTTGGGACACAATTCCTTAGAAACCTTACAGAACTAGGGGGTGTGCCGTGGCCTGATTAATGGACACAACCGAGGAAAGCACAAAGGCTAGGAAAGATGTCTATGGGAAGTGCATTGTCGTTCACACAAGCGGTCGGGGAAGTTCAAGGACATCGCATCTACTTCCTAACCAGTGGGCTAAGTGTACTCTCTCAAGGGAAAGTTCAAAGGGTGACACATACTTATCCTATGTAGCATCTATGCCGTCAAAATGAATCTATCACCAAGTCAAACTCCGTGTCTGACGTGATTGTTCTGATTCCACATCAATATCTATTCATGTGGGGGATTGTTGGAAAATGATTGTAAAACAAGTTGAATTTTATCAACTTTTGGGCTTCGTTTTTAGTTGGGCTCGAACTGAATTAGAGTCACTGGGCATCGTTTTTTGATTCTCCTCTGCGAGTACTATAAAATTGACTGTTTAAACTCTCAAAGCGGATAAAGGGTGAATGAGATATGGATGCTCAAAGAGTCACTCTTAGAATGGAAATTTAGGCGGAAATTCATTCGTACATACTAAGTTTTCTGTAATTTTTGACTGTCTAAAATGCGTTTGGATCGTGTGGAAGTCTATAGAAAGCCCAAACCATGTAACAAATATTCTTAGAATCACGTGTGGAATATATGAGATTTGATATGCGGTTAATCATGATAAGGAATATAATATTCTTATCTTTCCAGAATCTATTCAAATATTTGTAAAATATTTGGTGGTTAGAGAATATTTTCTCCAATTATGGAAATCAGATCTTCCACGTATCTTTCCATAGGGTTTCTTAGACATCTATAAATAGAGCCTTTATGTCAGACGAAAACCTCGCACCATTCTCAAGTTCCTCCCCACTTCTAAACTTGAGTCTTATCTTCTTTCTCTTTCTTTGTCGGTGATAGTCCTTCGGGCTTTGTGTGACTCCAAGGTAATTTTTACTTGTTAAAATTACCTTCAATGGTTTTATCCTAGGGAACGATGTCCACGCCGGGACTCATTCGGTTCAAGGACAGCTAGTGTACTCGTGACTCCATCAATATGTGATATATGTGATTGCTTGAAACATGCTTATTAATTGTATTTTAAGCTTTCCAATTGTACGCATGAATAATTAATACAATTTCATTATTGTTACTTATGTTAAATTGCTCGTGTAATTTCATTATTTAATTTCCACATGTTTTATCAATATACGTTCAACAGCTGCTACGTACAGGTACAAGGTCTCTACCTTCTCTGGGCTGGTTAGGGTTGGAAGATACTTTAGTTGAGCCTTAAGCTCTTCAAATTCTTTCTCTTCCAGCTCTCCCCATTGCACCACCCCTTTTTTTCTACACATCCTTTTAGTATTTTGAAGAAAGAAAGTGCTTTCTTTGCTACTCGGGACATGAAAGGGTTTATAGCTGCCAGCTTCCCATTCAAACTCAGTACCTCCTTGACTTTGCTTGTCAATTTCATCTACAGAACTGCTTTTACCTTCTTGGGGTTTTCCCATAACCCCTCATTTGACACCATGTGCCCCACAAACTTCCATGCTTCCATTCCGAATTGGCATTTAGCTGGGTTCAGTTTCATCCCTATCTCCTTGAATTGTACCAGGGTCTCCATGACATCCTCCATAAAGGTTTCATACTGTGTGCTCTTTATCACCATGTAATCCATATACACCTCCAGGTTCCTTCTGATATGCTTCTGGAAAATATTGTCTACCATCCTTTGGCATGTGGCCCCAGCGTTTCTCAGGCTGAAAGGCATCATCCGGTATGCGAAAGTTCCCCTCTCAGTTATAAATGCAGTTTTTTCTATGTTGCTTTCCAGCATGAGGATCTAGTGGTATCCCTTATATGCATTAAGAAAACATTTAATTGGGTAATTGGTAAGGGCGTCTACATTTTGGTCAATGACCAGCAGCGGGTTGCAATCCTTGGGGCAGGCCTTGTTCATGTCCGTGTCCACGCATATACTCCAAGTGTCGTATGCCTTCTTCACCAGCATGGGGTTTTCCAGCCACGTTGGATAGGGGATTTCTTGCACAATCCCTGCTGCAATTAACTGGCTCACCTCCATGTTAACTTCCCCGTTCCTTTCCATGTAGAGCATCCCCCATTTCTACTTGACAGGCTTATGGGACGGCTCTAATTTTAGCTCATAGAACTCAACTTCCTTCGGGACTCCAGTCATATCCTCTGGTTTCCATGCAAAAGCTCGCTTGTTCTCCTTCAACACCATCACAAGTTCCTTTCTCACATCAGGTGGGACGGATGTTCCCACCTGTACCGACTCATCTCCTCTCATTTGTACTACTTGCTCCTCTACACCTAGCTTTCATGGGTCATCTTGGCCTGCGATCATTCTGACAGGCATAGCTCTAGTGACAGGCCTAGCTCTAGTGACATGCCTCTCCTGGATCCTTCCTTTGTCTTCTCGTTTGCGCTTACTGAGAGAAATTCTGTGACATTCTCTCACTTTTTGTTGATCTCCCCTGGCCATGGCTACTCCTCCCTTGGTTGGGAACTTCAGGAGAATGTGCAGGGTCAACAAAATCCCCTTCAACAGTGCTAGGGTTGGTCTACCTAGTATTAGATTATACGGGCTGTTCGCCTTCACCACTATGAATTCCATATCCATAGCCTTGCTCCTATCTCCTTCTCCTACCGTCACTAGAGGTTCCTTTTGGCCATGTCGTCATGTCTGCAAAGTCCACCAGTGGGGTGTCCGTTGACTTTATCTTCTTCCTTATGTTCTCATAAAAATTTTCAAAGCAGTGCCAATACATGATTTCTGCGAAGCTTCCACTATCTACATATGCCTGCTGGATCCTCTTGTCCATCACCCTGGCCATTATTACCACTGCATCACCACTAGACAGCCTGTTTGGTATTGGGTCATCAACGTTAAATGTTATAGCCTCGTTTGAGCCTAGTTTCCTGTCTACCAGTGTTGGTTGCAGTGTCAGCCTGGATCGTGCCTTCTGCTGAGATTCAGTCATTCCTCTGGCACTCCTGCCTATGACGGTATATATATCCATCATCACTATTGTTCTACTATCTTCTACGAGGGTGTTCTTCTTCTACCTTTTACCTCATTCTTCCTCAACTTTAGCTCTAGCGACCTCATTTCCTTTATCACACACCAACTCCTTGTCGGGGCTCCTTTCTCTACCATGACCATCCTGCTGTTTGCGGAAGCCTCCATGCGTACTATTGTTCTGGTACGTGCTCTTGTTATAGGCCCTTGCATTTTTTGCTAGGTGCTCCAACTCAACCCTCTGCAAAGAGTCTTCTATGTTGTGCCTCAATTGGATGGAGTCATTCATTTCATTTACATGGTAATCACGGAAACAAATTTTACTTCTCTTGCTGGGGTTTGCCCTCAATTTTGGTGGCACGTCTAGTATACCCTTCCCTGCGCACAGGGTGAAGATTTCTTTGGGTGTCTTGATGAGAGGGGTGAAGACCCTCTCCATCCTTTCAAATCTGCTCGATGGCTGCTGAGTGTTCATCTTAGCACATCCACCCTTTCTCAACCTTCCGTCTCTGTCCATATCAGCCTTCCACTGGTTGTGGCTATGCTGCGTCTCTTTCCTCATTTTGTCAGCCAGATCAGCCCAGCCGAAGTTTCCGACTATCCTCATTAACTCGTTAATTGTCTTCGGTGGGTCCAGGGTGTAGTCCCTCAACAAAAGATCATGTCTCAAGCCATTTATGAGCATGTCTATGTGGAACTAACTGCTTCTTTCCTCCACCAAGTTAGCCTCCTCATTGAACCACTATAGTATGCTAACAACATCTCTGCCAGCTTTCGCCTATTTGCCAGTAGCTCGAACCTTGTTTTCTGGAACTTTTTTCTCTGCATGAAGTAGGTCAAGAACTTCTGCTCAGGCTGACTGAAGCTGTCGATTGTATCATCCTCCAGATTTTTGAACCACACCCTGATTGCGGTCGCCAGGATGATTGGAAACATTTTGCACCAGATGGCATGCAGCATCACGAAGATGGCCATATTGGTGCATAATGTGTGCTAGTGGTCTTCTGGGTATGCTTTACCATTGTACTACCTTGATTTTAGCGGTATTTTCAACTTTGGATTGGCCATGAACAGTGTATCTTCCTGGTGAACGATGACCCTCTGCTTTACTTCCCTCATTGGTTTTCCTCTATATTTTTTAGAAGGGCCTTGCCCTTGGCATGCTCCTTCTCCCTTGGCAGCGGCACATAACCTGCTTGCCACTCTCGCTTCTTCCCGGAGGTGGCCATACTTTTTATGTTCTTCGCCGTGCTCTGGGCTATCTCCGACCCCCTCTCTTTTCAACTGGGTGCCTCACTGTCGCCTTCCTCGGTCTTCTGTCTGTGTCCCCTTCGCTTTGGCTTCCCCTTCTCTCTTTCCTCCATCTCCTTCAACCTTTCTACAATTCCATTATTGTTTGGAGAATCTCCAAGCTGTTTGCAAGCTCCACAACGGTGTGAAGTTGGTGTCGTTCTCCCGTCGATGTCAATGTCGTGGTTGACTCCTCCTCCAAGTGTGTCATGTCCTCCATGACCACTTGGTCAAACAAGTTTCCTGCACGTGGTTGTCCTTCCATGTTGCTTGAGTTGCATGGATGCTAAAAAGATGAAGCGATCCCCACAGACGACTCCAATGTTAATGTCAATCCTTGCTATCCTCCTCTCGTCATTCCCCTCAAGTCCAATGAGTACGTAAGCCTACAAGACAAACATACTAAGGTCAGGACGGTAGGCACAGGGCCGTGCTTGCCCTGACGCTCCTGTCAGTTATATTTTTTGTGTAGAGCACACACTACTGGAAAATAGGTACATAGACACCGGTATGTCAGTGTTGGGAGAGAAATATCAGTGCTAGGAATTTTATAGGCACCGGTATTCTGTTAAGTAAACCTAAATACTAGTGCTTATGACTAAATCCATCACCAGCACACTGAATACCAGTGCCTATGAATACCGGTACAATGAATACCGGTGCTAGATACTGGTGCCTTTGAACAAAAATTGTCTCAGTTTCATATTCCAATATCGATTTTGGATGAATGATATATAATGGTGCTAATACTGGTGCCTATGATCGGAATAGTAACTTTGGCGGGTAAATTTTTGGTAGAAAAATATCCAGCACTGTTATTGACGAATGACACCGGTGCTTGATGCTTAGGAAATTTTTGGAAAAAAAGAGTTTATGGTATGATTTACTCTTGAAAATGGGTTTATGGTATAAGTTACCGAAGAACATGTATTAGCGCTTTCCAACATTTCACCAAAAATATAATTTATTTTATATTTCCATAGTTAGGTAAGAATAACAAAAAATATGTATTTTGGAGCAATAGATAATGGGGTAACACAATTTTGGGCCATAATATAATTTTCCAAGACAATGTAGAGTAATCAATGCTGACTTTTGAGGCCCTTCCGTTCACCCATACATGCCCAAATTGCAAATTCACAATCGTATATTATTGAATTGCATTTTGGTGTCGCCAATTTCGTGATTCAACAACTCCAACTTTCTTGGAGGGACCTAAGTGCAAAAAGTAAAAACTTTACTCGTAACTCCAAATTGAAATCCGCTTGAACGTGAAGCTACCCTATACACCCTTATTGTATTTTCCAAGTCTTTAGAGGAATATTGATCAACAATCGAGCATAAGTACATATCCATAATCCTTTCCAATTTTCCTTTCCTACTTCTAAGTATTCAACTCTAAATTACTCTAGAACATGTACTAGCGCTTTCCAACATTCACAATTTTTTTTATATTTCTATATTTAGGCAAGAATAACAAAAATCATGCGCTTTAGGGCAATGGATAATGAGGTAATACAATTTTGGGCCATAATGTAATTTTCCAAGACTGTAAATATAATTAATGTTGACTTTTGAGGCCCTTTCGTTCACCCATACATGCACAAATCGCCAATCCACCAATTCGCAATTGTATATTATTGAACTTCATTTTGGTGTTGCCAATTTCGTAATTTGGTAACTCCAACTTTCTTGAAGGGACCTAAGTGCAAAAAGTAAGAATTTTGCTCGTAACTCCAAAGTGAAATCCGCTCGAACATGATGCTACCCTATACACCCCCGTTGTATTTTCCAAGTCCGTAACGAAATATTTATCAACAATCGGGCACAAGAACATATCCATAATTCTTTCTAATTTTCCTTTCTTACTTCTAATTAATCAACTCTAAGTTACTCTAGAACATGTACTATAGCTTTTCAAATTTCATCAAAAAAATCATTTATTTTCTACTTCTATATTTATGCAAGAATAACAAAAATCGTACATTTTGGCGAGAAGGATAATGTAGTAACAAATTCTTGGGCCATAGCATAATTTCTAATAAATATGTTTAAGGCTCTTCCATTCACCCACATTACCTAGAATTTAAAAAGACACAATTATCTCTTATTTAATTGTGTTTTGGTGTCTTCAATTTTGTGATTCACCACCTCCAAATTTCTTCTGTGGACCTAATAGTAACATTTAAAAAATTAAGTTAAAGATCAAATAATACAAGCACCAGCATTGCTTTCATTCATACCGGTGCTAAGTTATGGCCGGAAAATGAACTTCCTGAATTTTCATTCATAATTTTGGTTGGACTTAGCACCGGTATGAGTTACTTAGGCACCGGTATTTTTGTACTGGTGCTACATATTTAGATTTTTTTCCCATGTTTTCTCTCGGGTCCAAAAAATAATAAATGTGTCACACTTAAGTAGCCCTAAGAAGTTGCTTTTCATACACATAGGCACCAGTATGAGCCATTTTAGCACCAACTTTTGTGCTGGTGCTACATACTTAGAATTTTCCCCCATGTTTGCTCTCGGGTCCAAAAAATAATAAATGTGCCACACTTAAGCAGCCATAAGCAGCTGCTTTACATAAGTAGCCTTAAGCAACTAGTTTTCACATACATAGGCACCGGTATGAGCCATTTTAGCACTGGTTTTTGTACTGGTGCTCTATACTTAGAAAAAAATTATCAGATTTGCTCTCGGGTTCATTTTTTTAAAGTCATTTAAAGCAGCCTTAAGCAGCTGTTTTTCATATACATAGGCACTGTATGAGCCGTTTTGAGCACTGGTTTTTCTTTTCAACACCTAAACAAAAACAGGTGCCACAGAGTTCAGAAAAAGGAGCCCAACTTGGTTTCCTCTGAACCATTAATTTCTTTTGTTGATTGAATCTCAACCATTAAAACTTTGTCCATATAAACTAAATTTGAAACCCTAAATCTAACCCACCCTCATTTCCTCTCCCTCATCTCCCTCATCATCTCCATCATCTCCCTCATTCTCCATCACCTCTCTATCTTCGCCACCGCCTAGCCCCGACGATAATGACCCTCTCTCTGCCCTCTCCGCAATGTACCATCCCCGACGCCATCTCTCAGAACAACCTCGATGCCATCTCCCCGACGCCATCTGATGAGGCCATTTTATGCGGTTATATTAGGGTTTTTAGGATTGGATTTTGTATATTTTGTGCTCTACATGTGGCATTCTGCCTTGAAATCATTTAAGGAGGGATAAAAGCGACTTTGACGTTTTTATCACTTTTTAGATGATTTTGTGTGACAAGGTGATTTGTTTGAAGACTTTGAATATTTGAAGACTTTGAAAGATATCTTTGAAGATTTGAAGACTTACACTTGGGCTTTTTGAAGATTTGAAGAAGTGAAGAGGTGAAGAAAGGAGAGCAAAGCAACGGGTGAAGGATGGTCCAGGGTTTTCATAATTTTCCGAGACGAATCAGCCTTCAAGAGTGGTACCATTGGATTCCTCTTCTCGAGCACTATAAAATCGACTACAAGAACTCCCAAAACGGATCAACGGTTCACCCGGAGGAAGCAAAACAAAACAGGGCTGGAGTTTACTGGTCTGGTCGCGACTCGCGATGGAACTGGTCACGAGTCGCGACGACAGCGTGAATTCAGCCTTGCAGCAGCATTTTCTCCCCTTTTTCTTCCCCTATAAATAACTCTTCACCCCTTCTTCTCCACAGCTTCCAAGCCCGCCTTTGGGGCTCCAAAACCCTACTTTTCACCATTTTCTTCCATTTCGTCTTCTTTCTTTGTAGATTGTTGTTCTATGTTATGGGTTTTGTTCATCTAGGGTAGTTTTTATCTTGGGAGCAAAGGATTGAAGCTTCCACTTCTATGTAGTAAGAATAATTTTATCTATCTATTTGGTGTTTTTGCTATTGTGCATTTATTATGCTTTGAATGTTAATTGTTGATTTCATTGATGTTGTTGAAAGCTTGAGCATATGAAATACTTGTATGAATTGCTAGCTAGGGTTTGGGGAATTTGGGTTGATTTCCCCCCTTTTCTTGTTAGGAATGTATGAGTATGATTTAGAGCTTTTGATTGTGTTGATGGATTGATAATGTGCTTGATGAATGTGATTGATGTTGAACTCTTCGTCATGTTCGTTTGTGTAGCAAACGAGAGAGTTATATGCTCTTGGATGAATGTGCGTTGCACGTTCATCCAATCTCGTGTGATTGCATGAATTGGTTAAATGCTTAGTCACGGTGTAGTGGTCATAAGTATTGCCAAGCTTGTTGGTTCTTCGTGATTAAATGCCATCAATGGGATACTCCTAGCAATAGGGGAGTCATTGGTGAGGTTTGACAAGAGATGTCGAATTCACTCTTGCAAACTACGAACTAAGAAGGATGGAAGATTTATCTTCACAACAAGTAGTTGAAGTATTGAATAGATGATTTTAATTCATCCTTGAAGCATTTGTTATTTAGCATTTATGTATTCTTGATGGTGTGTTTCACTTCATTTGTGCCATGAGTTGTTTGAGCATAGGGAGTGCTTGTATGATTGAATTGGTTAGGTGTTAGGAACGTAACGAATTCCGTAGCTCCTTTGCATGAAAATCTACGAGCATGAACTTAGAACTTCTTGTGCATAATGAGTTGTGATTCTTGCTAGATGGGTATGTTGATGTTGAGTCATGTAATGCTATATGATAGAATGAGTGAATGGTTCAATGACCTACATTAGATTTGGAAGTGGATATCCCTTGCCCCCAAGGCTTTTTATCTTTGTAGTTTTAAAACCCCTTTTTCTTAGTTTTGTTTGAGGATTAGCATAGTCACTTGACTTTTCTAGTTATCTTGTCTTTTTACTTTCGTAACTTAGGAAAACCAACCAACCAAACCCCCCCCCCCCCCCATTTACATGCTTTTATATGTATGTATATATGTCTACTCCTAGCCTAATATCAACCTTTTGTGCCTAAACGCTTAGGAAGATCCCTCTTCTTCGTGGACGACCCCGACTTGCCGCTATCTACCTAGTTGTAGAAAGTAAGCAAAAAGGGCTTATAAATTATCTTTGAATAGGGGTGCGACGACTGCCCGCTATTACCATCTCCCTGAGCTCCACCAAAATTGTCGGGTTTAGCTCAGATCCATGGTGCCTCAGCTCTCATCGCCACCACCGCATCACGCCTCAGCCCTTGCTTCCGACCTCACCTTCACAATTTAGGTTTGTTGATGTTATCTAGGGTTTATGGATATTAGGTTCTAGTGTTTATGATAATTGATGTTGTTAATCTTTGTTTAGGTCTAGTTTGTTTCATGAACTGTGGGTTGTTATGTATATTTAGATATATGTAATGAACTTCAAAGCCAGATTATGAATTTTCCCATTTTCTTACATGAAATTATGGTTATTTTGTGCTTTATTTTTCTGGGTTTCATATTCCGACCGGTGAGTTTATTCTCACTGGCCAGCTTTTTTTCATTGATCACCTATTTACTTGCACCAATACAAATGATCATAGGAATCAGTATTTCGATCGGTGCCTAAGTAGGGGGTGCTGTAATGTAGGCTTTTAGCATCGGTAGTATATGACGGTGCTGAAATCTAAATTCCAGCATCGATATACACTACCGGTGCCTTTGTAAGTACGTTTCAGCACCACCCTACTTAGGCACCGGTAGGCCAGGGGCCCAAAATACAGGTGCTAAAGGGGGGTGGGGTCTCTGCAGCAGCGGTATGTAGGTGAATAGTATGTGATCATGAGATTTCACCTTGTTTACATGCTTATTCTCCTTGTTATACATGTTTGGTGGCTGATGGGGCAGCGCCAATCCCATCTCAGTCGTCTGTTGGTCCTTCTGTCCGTTGGTCACATCTTGGGCCCGTTAGTCTGTTGGACTGAGGGCGTGGTACAGGGCAAATAAGCCCATACCTTATCACATAACTAGCAGAATGTGATAGGATGGAAATACCAACTATTAATTAGCATTTAGACAAAGAAAATCAAATTTCAACAGGCAAAAAATCCGAAGAAATAGATTTTAGTAATCTAGATATGGATAATCTTGAACTATATCAACCGAATAATTTTTTAAAAAAAAACTCCTATAGTACTAGATTATGTAAATCTGTCATTAAGTCAGGCCGTTAAAGTAAAATATCAGTTTCACTATAAGTAGCTATGATAAACTCAAACAAAATATCCCTTTTATCTTCATATTTTTATCCAGCATATCCAAGTTTTGGTTCGATATCTGTTTGTTTATTCTTATTATTTCCTTCTTCTTTGTTTTTTTGTAAAATGGTCTCTCCTAATAATGTAATTGTTCCAAACGGAAGAGAAACTCATTTACCTGTTGGGTTTCGATTCCATCCTTCGGATGAGGAACTTATATCTTTCCTAAAAGAAAAGATTATCAATGAAGAAAGGTTTTCAGATATCATTCCGAAAATTGATAATCTATACCAATTTGAACCTGAAGATATTCCATTAGGTATATTGTTTATCATGGATCTAAGCTTATATCTGTGTTTTAAAAACTTTTTATTCCATAAAATATATCCTAATATAATTTAATTTTTCATTCTTCTGTTGAGTTTTGGCAGTCATTTTCTAGAAAAAAAATCGTTCAAAAAAATTGTCATTCTCTAAGAAAAAAATTCAATTCATACCGTTTAGTTTTGATTAAATGGGAAAAAAAAGTATGCACACACAGTAACGTATATGGAAAAAAATTTAGGTTTCATAGCTGCAAATTAATAGTCATTATTACGTAGGATTTGCAAACTTTATATTTTAAAATTCTAGTTGTTTTAAAATTTTAACCTTTATAATTTTTCTGGTAATGCACATTAATAAGCAAGCACATCGTTTTATTTATTTTTTATTGCAGATGAATATAAGCATTCGAGTCACACTGTTGAACGCTCGACAGATCGCCAATGGATATTTTTCAGTAACAGATCTCTAGCAATTCAGAACAATCTTTCAACTGGAAATGGCTACTGGCAGCCTGAAGAATCACTCACTGAAATAAAAGAACAACAAATTGTAACTGGCTTCAAGCAAGTTATTCACTTTTACAAGGGGATCTTTCCTCAAGGGCGAAAGAGTAATTGGTTAGTGTATGAATACCGCCTTAATCCCGAGGTTCAAGATGTTGCAAATATGGATGGTAACACCAGAGATAAGGTAAGTCAAATAATCCTTAATCTATACCCATAATTAATGAAATAAATACATATATAGTACCTTTTTTATTAAAAACATTATATTCAATATGCATGTAATGTCAATTATTGATGCTATATTAGTCTGATGGAGAATGTTTATTGTTTTATTAGGTGAACAATATGGTTGCTTGCAAGATTATCAGAAGAAGAAGATCTGTAAGGATATGAAAAAGATGATAATTCATAAGGATTCAGTATGCTGAAGTCTGCTCTATGTTATGATATGATCACAAGAGAGTATCATCGATTTGAATGTTTTTTTTTAAATAAATTTGTTGTGTTAGTTTATTGGTATTTTTGATTATATTATCGACAAAGAAAATGTATTGAATATTTTTATCTTTCAAAGTTGAAAGTTTGAATATTATATTATTCTTACAATATGTTCTTTTATGTATGTGGCAAGATTAATTATCTTTTGAATAGATTCCATGTGTATTTTGGTTACACAATGCTTTTATGAACTCCCCATGCTCTATTAATTAACAGAGGGAGCCATTTTTATAGAATTGGATCACAATATATATTAACACCCATACAAGTGAGAATAGTGCAATTTGAACTTAAAACCATCACTCAAAGCCTCAAATTTTCAGTAAACCCAATTTATTTATTTTTTAAACTTAAAACCACAGTAGGGTGGGGGAAGATTCATTTTGGTTCCCCAAGTCTCCAAGAAAACCTTACAAACAAATGAATTAGCACTTATAAAAAAAAATTCAATGTGAAGAATTAGCTCGTGACCCAAAAGCTTTAAGCGTACTAGTCATGGGTGCCTATACTTTGCATTCACGAGTGCACAAAGCTATGTTGTAATTTAGATGTCTTGGATTGCTAAAAGCTTAGTTTTAAGGACAAAATGACCCTCAATATTTTTACAACCAATAGATATGCAATGTCCTTCATGATTTCTTAGCAATTAACCTACATATGTTTGCTCCAAAAGGTTTAAATGATCCATATATACTCAGTTTAAATCAAGTTTTGGGTGGGTGCCAGTTAAAGAAAATCAGTGTTTTTTTGCCTTGTTTTTCCTTACAAAGGGTATCAAAGTGAAGAAGGAGAAGAAGAAGGGGGGAAATGGAGCTCTAACAACAATGCTGCAAGTGATTTCGGGGGTGCAGAAGGATCACAGATGGTGGAAGGCCTTAACGGAGAGGCATCTAAAAACGGAAGTTAAGGAATGAAGAGATTAACTAGAGTGAATGAGAACAAGTTTTTTCCACCGAGAAGTAAAACTTATTGAAGAAGAAATTGTCGAATTCGTGCTTAAATTGCACGGAGAGAGTAGGATGAGAATGACTTGAGGCAGGTTTTTCGTTTTTTCCGATGTGAACCGTTCTACTAGTTATTCATTTCAAGACTCTGAAAGAATGCTCCACCAATGGGTACGCGGGGTGGGGAGATTGTTTTCTTCTTTTCATTTGATTTTTTTTTGCTGCAGCGAGAACATGTCGTACTGGCTGTCTTGTTGTTCTAGTTAAGTTTCCTTTCTTCTGTAGCAAAAGGGAGTACATTACTGGCCTATGAATTTTGAAGACGAGCAATACACACTATCGTGTGACCAAGGTAAGCCAGGTTGGATGAATCATTCATTTTTAGGCAAAAAAATTCTTCTGAAATGGATGTTTTGATACCTATAAAGACTGTAATCGTAAATCTCTCTTCGGAAATATTGGTGAATACGTGTCAGTTTAACCTTAAGGCGTTGTGTAAGAATAACTAAAGGATATTTTTTTATCATCTTGCCTTCAGATGTGTGAAATAAACACGCGGATGCCAATGCTATATCTTTCAGGGTGTGCCATACTCCATGGTTCCTCGCCGTCAGAAACCAAAACGTATTGATTTGTACTATTCCAGCCAGGGCATTCATCCAGGTAATAAATTTTATGTGCTGGTCAATGGTGTGATCTCGGCTGTTGTACTGATTTGCTAAAACTAATCATCTAAGTTGTTTTTTAATCTAAGAACACAACCATTCCTTTCATTGATTGAAGTAGAGTATATGCATATATATAAAAATTATATTTGGAAATGTTTAACGAAGTGAAATTTCAGTAATAAAATGGGTGCTCTCGGCTAATTGAAACTAGCAACCATGCTAGATTCTTTTGTCTGACTTATTTTTGCTTGCCAAATCCCGGTATATTTCTTACCATATGACTATTATGGTCCTACCTTGTTGATCCAACACAGAGTATCTCCTTCAGTTACTTTGGTTGATGGAATAACAAGCACATATTTAGTGCCCATATCCAGACATAGCAGCATGAACACTAACAAGATGTGATACATCTTATGTCAGTGGCTTAACTATCAAATAATATGTCCATGTTCAAACCCGAGTTATTCTTAAAACTCCCACTGTGCATTAAGTTGAACTCTTCGATGTTAGAGATAGCTGAAGGGTCAAAGACCATAAATGGGTTTAACTATAGTTCCTTGTATTTTGCCTATTTATTCTTCATAATACACCCTCATAAGTCATGGAGGTTTCACTTTAACATGGTATCAGCCAGAACGTCTTAGACGTCCTTTCTTCTCCTTGGCAGCTGCGTCTGTCTTCTTCTCTTCCTTTCTGTTTCCAATTCATACATTTCCTTCTTTGTTTCTCTTCTTTTGCTTCACTCTTGTTCTTTCCAAGATGGCCACCGATGATAAACTCACCTACAGTAATATGATTCACCTTCTCACAATCAAATTGGATGCTTCAAACTATATGATGTGGAGGAAGCAAGTCCAACATCTTCTTCGTTCGCAGCGGCTTTTGGGCCATATTGATGGTTCGAATCCTTGCCCTCCGGTTCCGTTGCGGGTCTCTTTTGCTCAGGCCGCCGGCTCGTCCTCCCCTACTGGTTCCTCCAAGGCAGCCTATGAGGAACTCAAGGCGGCTTATGACCAGTGGATTATCGATGACGAGAAGCTTTGTTGTCTTCTTCTCTCTTCTGTCTCGGTTGAGGTAATGTCCGAGATTTCTTCCTGTGATACGGCTGCTCAGATATGGGATACTCTTGCTAGTGTTTTTCATAATCGTAGTAAGTCTTCTGTGTTGAGCCTTCGTGTGCAAATCATGAATCTTCGTAAGACTGGGTCTGTTCATGAATTACACCTTCATTTTAAAGCTTTATTTGATAAACTTGCTGCCATGGATGCCCCTGCCACAAATGATGATATGGTTCTGTGGTTTTTACATGCTCTTGGTGCTGAATTTAGAGATTTTAGTGCCCCTTTGTTGTCTCGTTCTCCGACTCCGGCTTATGTCGATGTTGTGGCTGAGGCGGAGAATCAAGAGGCCTTTCTGAAAAATCTGCAGGTTTTTGGAGTATCACAGGCCGCTCCTGTAGCCTTTCTGGCCCAGGGAAATTTTTCCGGCCATGGTGGTGGCGCGTGGAGCCACGTGCCCGCGCGTGGGGCTCACGCACCGGCAGGAATGGCCGTGGCGGCGGCCGCGGTCGTACAGGTGGTCGTGGTAGTTCTTCTGGTGATCAGGGTGGCGCTGGTTCGGGCAGAACTGTTGTAGAATGCCGGTTTTGCCATAAATTCGGTCACATCGCTCAAACGTGTTACAAATTGTTTCCGCCACGACGTGGTGAAGCTGCTGTCCGTGATGATTCTGCCCTCTTGGCCCAGCAGTTCCGAAGTTCCTTGACCGTGGAGCCTTCTCCTACGGCGTCGGACTGGTACATTGATTCTGGAGCAACCAATCATCTCACCTCTTCCGCCTCTGCTTTGGAGAGTGTGACTCCATACTCGGGTAATTCTCGAATTTCAGTTGGTAATGGTGATTCCATTGGTATTCATTCTGTTGGTGATTGTCAACTTACTTCTATTTTGCGGTTATCTGATGTTTTATATGCTCCGGATGTGTCTAAAAATCTATTATCTATAAGTCGTCTTACTCAGGACCTTGATGCATTTGTGATTTCTGATGACCGGGGTTTTGTTATTCAGCACAAAGTCACCAAGGCGATCATGGGCAGAGGTCGTAGTGTGCATGGTTTATATGTGCTGGATAGAGGAGAGGCTGCTCTATTATCTTTTATATCTCATAATACTAATCGAGTATCGTTTGATTTGTGGCATGCTCGTCTTGGCCATGTGGCCCCTAACGTTATTTCTCATTTGATTAAGACTGGAGTTTTGTGTGCTTCCTCTTTATTACCTAAGCCGGGACTGTGTGCCCCCTGTGTGATGGCTAAGGGTCAAAGACAATCTTTTTCTGTTAACCCTAAACGGACTTTGAAAGTTTTGGATTTGGTGCATTGTGATTTATGGGGACCAGCCCCTGTTTTGTCAGAAAGTGGTTTTGCTTATTATGCTCTTTTTGTGGACGATTATTCTCGTTTTACCTGGCTATATCCTCTTCGTAGAAAATCGGATTTTTTCGATGTTTTTTTGCAGTTTGAGGCTTTCGTACAGAACCAGTTCTCCTCCACCATCAAAACTTTTCAGAGTGATGGTGGGTCCAAATTTCTCAATAATCATCTTCGCTCGCATTTTGCCTCAAAAGGCATTCACCATCAAGTCTCCTGTTCATACACACCGGAGCAGAACGGTCGTGCAGAACGAAAACACCGTCATGTAGCTGAAATGGGATTGTCTATGTTATTCCATTCTCACTTGCCTTTGTCTCACTGGGAAAATGCTTTTGCTGCTGCAGTCTACACTATTAACAGGTTGCCTACTCCTGTTCTTGACGGTGCTTCTCCCTATAGTGTTCTATTTGGTCGGACTCCAGAATACTCGAATTTCAGACCCTTTGGCTGTAGGGTCTATCCTTTTGTTCGGCCATATGCTGATCACAAGCTGTCCCCTCGTAGTATCCCGTGCCTTTTTGTGGGTTACAGCTCTCACTATAAGGGGTTTCGTTGTCTGGATCCTATTACTGGCCGGATTTATATCACTCGCCATGCTCGCTTTGATGAGACATGTTTTCCTTTGGCCACTGGAAGCACTGCGCAGGTGTTTTCTTCTTTGGATGTTCTATCATTTATGTATCCCGAGCCTTCTGTTTCTGAACCAGTCTCACCTTCTCCGACAGCCTCTTCTGGTCCTTGTACAGTCTGTGATGACTCACCATCTCCAGTTAACCCATCTCGACCCTTGCCACATCCTCCGGTTACTTCTCCTCCGGCTACTCCGCCATCCTCTCCACCTCTGATTACTCCGCCATCTACTCCTTCGTTTGTTTCTCCATCTCCGAGAGCTCATCATATGGTTACCAGGAATCAGGATGGCACTCGTCGTATCAAATCCCATCCTGATTTTGTTCCCACTGGTCTTCTAGCTGCGGTTATGGATCATTCTGAGCCTCGCGACTATCGTGCAGCTCGTTGGGACTCGAAATGGGTAGGTGTCATGGATGAGGAGATGGATGCACTTAGAAGACAGCACACTTGGGAGTTGGTTCCTCGCCCTTCGAATGTCAATGTTGTTGGGTCAAAATGGGTCTATCGCTTGAAATACAGACCTGATGGCAGCATTGATCGTTACAAGGCTCGTCTGGTCGCTCAAGGTTACTCGCAGATTCCTGGCTTCGATTTCGATCACACGTTTAGTCCGGTAGTTAAAGCTGCCACAGTTCGGACTGTTCTTGCTATAGCTACTCTACGACGGTGGCCCTTGCATCAGCTTGATGTCAAGAATGCGTTTCTCCATGGCGTTCTTGACACACCGGTCTATATGGCTCAGCCTGTTAGTTATCAGGATCCTGCTTGTCCTACTCATGTCTGTCGACTTCAGAAGGCTATTTATGGCCTGAAGCAGGCTCCTTGAGCCTGGTTTGATAGATTCAGCTCTTTTTTGAGTCAGCTTGGTTTTGTTTGTAGCTCGTCCGATACATCTCTGTTTGTTTTCTCTCGGGGTTCTACACTACTGTATCTCCTGGTCTATGTTGATGACATCATTCTCACTGGCAATGATGAGGGTGCCATTCGCCAGTTCATCTCTCGGACTGATAAGGAGTTTTCCATCAAGGACTTAGGGTCTCTGACTTACTTCCTTGGTCTTGAGGTATCCACTTCTCCTACCGGTCTCTTTCTTGGGCAAGCCAAGTATGTTCGTGATATTCTTTCTCGAGCAGGCATGACTGACACATCTCCGGTTACCACTCCGTTTGTTCCACTCTCACAACTTCACAGCAGCTCCAGTGCTCCTTTTGGTAATCCTACCTTTTATCGATCTCTGGTGGGTGCTCTTCAGTATCTGACTATCACCCGTCTAGATTTGACTTTTGCTGTCAACTCTGTCAGTCAGTTCCTTCAGGATCCTCGGGAGGATCATTTTGCAGCTGTCACATGGATTCTTCGGTATGTGGCTGGAACGCCCCATTTTGGTCTCACTTTCCGCACGGGAGGATCCTCTGATGTTTGTGTTTACTCCGATGCTGACTGGGCTCGCTGCTTGGAGACGCGTCGTTCGACCTATGGTTATGCTGTTTTCTTGGGAGACAACTTGGTGTCCTGGAGTGCCAAGAAGTAGCTCACTGTCTCGCGCTCAAGCTCGGAGTCTGAATACCGCGCTCTTGCAAATACGGCTGCTGAAGTCATTTGGCTCTCTCACCTTCTGAAGGAGTTGCATTTTCCGCTGGATGGTTCGCCTCTACTTTTGTGTGACAACAACAGCGCGATCTTCTTAGCTCAGAATCCTGTTGCTCATAAGCGGGCGAAACACATCGACATCGACTACCATTTTGTTCGGGAGTTAGTTGCCTCTGGGAAGTTTCGAGTCAGTCATGTGCCCACTTCATTGCAGCTTGCGGATATTTTCACGAAAGGGCTTCCAAAGCTATTGTTTGAATTTTTTCGTTCCAAGCTTTGCGTTTCGGTTAACCCGACACTTCGCTTGAGGGGGGATGTTAGAGATAGCTGAAGGGTCAAACACCATAAATGGGTTTAACTATAGTTCCTTGTATTTTGCCTATTTATTCTTCATAATACACCCTCATAAGTCATGGAGGTTTCACTTTAACATTCGAACCCAAAGCTATCCTTCTTATATGTATCACTTTCACTCTTCAACGTATTTGTTTATGGCAAACTTTTAATGTATGCATTCCCACTTCTGTGCTATACAAATCCACGAGACAAAGACACGGCTCATTTCATAACAGAATTGAAGCACAGGTGGGATATGTGGCGTTGTAGCACATGCGTTTATTAAGATTTGTACGTTCAATATTCTCTGCCTTACCTTTTCAGCTGAAGTCTAGAATTATATAACATGTCTTTGTTTCCTTCCTGATAGGCTTTTTTGCCCATATGGGTTCTATCAACTTTTTTCGGGTTTCAGCAGATTTGTTGCAACGCTATTGCATTGGAATAGGTTAATCCTACTGAGTTCTTTTTCAACATGAAAAGCTTTCATATAAATTGACTTTTCTTATAGAATGCACAACTCTTGTGTTTATATATGTATTTATGTTCTCCGGTAAATCTGAAAACGGATGGCTGTTACTTATTTTTTTGTTTAAATTTACGAGTTTAGTCCAATCATTATGTGTCATAAAATATGATTAATTATCTAGGCATTGGTAGTTTTCTCTGTGTGAGAGAGGCTATTGAGTGTGTAAATACAGTTGCTTATGGTAAAAGAGGAATGTAAAGAATGAGAAGTCCGTGCAGAATCAATATCAGTTCTGATATCAAGACTGTTCATTAGACAGTACAGTTTCTCTGCCTTACTTCTCTCTAAAAGTTTCTCTCCCTTCTCACTAAACCCTAGTCAGCCCGTTTCAGTGGGGGAGCCACCGCCGAAAACTTCCGCCTCCGGTGGCTCCCCCTTCCCAATCTCACCCTCTCAATACCCCTACCCCCTTTTCTAGCCATCTCCCGGCTCCGGATCCGACCACCAGAGGTAGAGCGTCGGTCCCGCCTCCGGTGTACCAGATCCACAAATGGCGTTGAAGCGATGGTCAAATGTTTAATTCTCCTGCCCCGGCGGTGCTCCAAGTGATGCGGCATTGCTCCGGTTTCTCCTGCCCCGACGGTATTCCAAGCCCTGCGACGCTGCTCCGGTTGCTTCGGGTAACCACGCAACGTTGGTGGTGCTTCAAGCGATGCGGCAACCCAGGTGCTTCAATCGATGAGGCCTTGGTGCTCCAAGCGACGCAGCGGCGGTGCTCCACTGTGGAGGTTCAAAGCTGAGAAGTCCTATAAACGTTTTCAAGCAGCACCGGTGCCGGTATCGTCTATGTACACCATGACTAGCCAGAGGTCTTCCGAGTCTACTCTGATCTGAGTCGGCCAACTCAAACCCAGTAGTGGCCAACTCGGTTCAACTCAGTGCGGATCAACTCAGTGCGAGTCAACAATGGGTCAACCCATTTTCAAGTCGCTTCAACCAGAGCTGAGTATAGATCCGGAGGGATAAGGTTAAGAAGGGTTTCTTCTCCATTTTATTTTTTATTCTTCTACCTTTCATTTTTCTTTTTAGAGACTTTTAATTATTTTCTGTTTTATGTTAGGAGTTCTGCACTTACTTTAGTTTTTCTTTTTTACACTTTTTTCTTTTCAAAAGGGCTTGGAATTAAAATGGTTTTTTGATTTCAGTATCAAGTAGGAATTATATCTGTCAGAATTAATTTTTCGGACAGCCTGAGTTCGATAAATTTTGTTTGACTTCAAATTTGATATCCAAAAATATGGTTAGGAGAAATCCAAGTCAAAGTCGTTAAATGAACGGACTTTTGGCGATACCTTCTTTCTAAGGATTAAATCAGATTTGTAGACTTTGGTCTATTACTTAGGCCAATTTTATTGTTCATTCGATTTAATTGGTCTTTCTAATCTTTTGGAGCCGAGTTAGCGATAATTCCGCATTCTAATTAGTTTCTATATACCGATGAAAAAGATATTTCTGTGACTGGTTTTTAGTCTCCAAGTTTAAGGGGGAATGGTCTAAACGGGTTAAATGGAGACAAACCAGACCTTTAGTTGGGGAGCTTCATTAACTTTGTTTTCATTGCCTTAAATATTTTGATTAGAAGTGTGGATGGAACATTTCGTGTGCTTCATTGTATTTGCTTCTTATGGTAGTCTCGGGTCGTACTTATATGACTACTCTAAAGGTTTCACAATGATAACCACCTATCCCTGATTTGCCCTGATTTGTTGCAACAACATAGACATTTGCTTAGTTTTGTATTTGTATCTCTTATAACCATTTGAGACCTTATACTAGAATTGTAATATCTACTTAGCATCTCGAATGTAAGCTTGCGGGCACCACTTGATGTAAGCATTCGGGCATCTCATGTAAGCCAATTTTGGCAATAGTTGATCTTTAATAGAAAAATGGTCAGGAACCATATAAACCTGGAAAAAAAAAAAAGAGATGTCCGTGCAGAATGAGTTACTTCCTTTAAATGGCTTTTGAACTGAAAGTTCGTCTTATATGGTTATTGAACTTTATAAGACTTGGAACTTCTAATTTGCATTATTTTATGCTTTTAGTCTTTATGAAGTTGGCATCCATTTCCTTAAGTTGGAACTCTAATCCGTACATGTTCTATTTGAGTTTATGTGACGAGATTCTATTGATGTTCCGGAAGAAAGAAATAAAATAGTGAATAGGACGATGTTGTCCTGTAATCATTGAGTGGCATCATAATTAATCTTCAGATGACTATTTTATCTACTATCTGTCTCTGTTGGTTCTTATTTAGCAATGTTCGTTACATTCTCTTTCTGCAATACCTCAACTGATAGTGAGGCATTGCGATTGAGGCTAGATCATCTGAGAACATACTAGGTACTGTTCAACTTACCATTTGAGTTGATGAATCTTTAGTTTCATGAGTAGGTTTCTAGGTCTCCATGTAGTTCTTTTTGACAGTTTGGTGTCTTTTAATATTTGTTTTTAATTTTTGTTGCAAATAACTGTTAACGTCCCTGGTATAGGAGAAGTGCGCACGCTAGAAAGATGTACAACCAAAGGAAGACGCTAGCGAACTAAGGGGATCACCTCCTAGGAGCAAACGTGTAATCACCCTGCAAGTGGCACACAGTGCTGCAGTTTCACGAACACATCGGAACAACCACGATTTAGGTATCGTGGCCCATCAGAGCTGATAAGTCGGCATCCTCACGAGTACTGAACGTGGGCACTGACACTTCTACAAATTAGAGTTATCGTAACACTTTTCTTGCAACACTTATTAAAATGTTACAATAGCCTATAAAGTGTTACTTAAACTTTTGAAAGTGTTGCCTAAATTTTGAAAAATGTTACCAAAATTTTAAAAAGTGTTACCTAAATTTTGAAAAGTGTTGTGTGGGATCTAATGTAACACCACCTAAGGTAATACTTGTAAAAGTGTTGCAATAGGTTCAACTAGTATTATTAGCACCTAAAGCAACACATTCAAAGTGTCACATTAGTCTTAGTTTGTAGTAGTGGAACCACTGAAAATAACGGGACGAACCCTATTAAAGGAACATAATGGAAGAACCAAGGTAAGCAGCAAATAAGATTATATTTGCATATCGATAAGTACTAACTTAAGCATTAGAAACTCTTCCCCAGATTCTATCCGGGGTACATTGCAAGGACTTCCATCTAGATAACATTGTCCCCGTCGTTCCAGGAGTTCATACCACATCTTTTACCGACCTTGCTAGCATTTATCATGGAGAATGAGCGATTGTTTACCCCTGTGGAGCGAGTTTTTCTTTACCATAATATAATTATGGTTATGAAATAGCAATAGTATGCTCCAGCAGAGCGATTTTTTCTTCACCATAATATAACTATCCTTATAAAATAGCTCCATCCTTCATTATGAGTTTTGTGAAAGTATGGTAATAATTTGAAGATTCAAACACTTGGGGTGTCCCTCTCTGATGATGCTCAAATTTGTGTTTCAGAGGTCGTGTTGCTTTGAGTTTGTTCATGTGCAAATAGATTTATGGAGTAGAGTTTGTGTGGGTTGAAGTTGATTATTTTGAGCTACCTAGACTCTTCATTTTGCTATATAGATGTATATAATTTTAGGCTTTGTAAATATATTGGTTGAGAACTTTTTTTTCACTTCATAATCTCAAATTTTGGAACATATTTGTTTATTTCGTTTGTGCGTAAACTGTAATTAATAGTGTGTCGTGATTAAAAAAAATAGTAATTGTGTGTATATTTAGTTTCTTTTATTTTGCATACGACAAGTAGGGATTATAGATTAATTTGATGGTGGGTTGTATAATATTTTAGCTTGACAAATTCAAAATTGAGTATATCACTTTTTCCGAGAAACAATTTGACGTAGAGTCCGTCTTTTGAAAAATGATTTTTCCATAAGACATGAAAAGAGTAAGGTGTAAAGTGCAAATTGGAAGAAATGAAAATAAAATTTTTAGGTTGTATAAATCGGATTATAAATTATATAACTACCACGCGTTGTATAATAAATCTTTAATATTGCAACTAAGACATTTTACATTTTATTATTCTAATAAAATTTCGTCTTTCTATAAGCCTATTGAAAGACTATCTTTCTCAGAATTTGCCTTTGATGCATAACACTTCAAATTTTTTGGACTTCCATCATAACTGTAATAAGATTGGTTTGCCAAGTTACAAATAAATATTGTACAAAATTATTTGTTCGTCAAATATGAATCTGTATTACACTGCTTGGGAAGGCCTAATATAATTTCCTCCATCCTTTGGATGGTTTTAATCAAAAAAAAAAATACCAACTTATATGTTTATATAAAAAGCTAATCACTGATATATGCAACTGAAAATTTTATTTTATTTAGTACATTAATTTAATGTAATGATATTTAAAGAAACCAAATCATAATAAAAGTATTTTTTATTCGTATACATAAAACAACAGAGCCCGTCTTTTGAAAGACGGTCTTTCCATAAGTTATGCAAAGACCAAGGTTTAAAGTGCAAATTAGAATAAATCAAGATAAAATTTTTGGGTTGCATGAATCAGGTTATAAACTTTATAACTACTAACGTATAATAAATTTTTAATGTTGCAACTAAAAGCTTTTACCTTTTATTATTCTAGTTAAACTCCGTTTTTCCATAATTTTGCAAAACAAAATGACGTCCTTTTACCGAAAGGGAGATAGTCATATATATATAAGTCATTAATACCCTTAGTTATTAATAATAAATTATATATAAAAGTCAGAAAGGCAAGCTTTTTCTCTCAGGCATGAATCCCTAGTTTTCAATGGATAACAAATTACAGCTCCTCTTCCATCCCTCCGCTTGCCGTTAACGGCTTCCTCGCCGGAAACGGCTAGCCCGTCACTTCGTCAGCTTGGCCAGTCACCTGTCGCTGGCCAGTATGGCCGCAACCACCAGTGAACAAACCCCACCCAAAACTTTTGCCACTGTTCTACAAAACAAAGCCCCGCCACTTTCCAAAATTCTTCCCAACAATCCAGAAATTACTCCTAAAATGAACCATCTGGGGGATCCCTCATGTCTGTACTCCGAGGAACAGATTGCCACTCTCTCTGCCCATTACGCAAATGCACTGGTGGGTAAGTTCACCAAAGGGAGAATTTCGATGGATCTGTTGGAGCAGGCCTTCAAAACGGTGGGGTTTGAAGGTAAGTATCAACTAGGCTCACTCGATTTCAAACATGTTTTAATTAGGTTTGAACTGATAAATGATTACCAAAGATGTTGGATGAAATGTGTGTGGAATTTTAATGGCATTTCACTGAAAATCCTAAAATGGACACCAGAATTCTCTACTCATATTGAATCTCCAATAGTTCCCATCTGGTGTACAATTCGTGAAGTTCTATTATATTACTATAATTCAGCCTCCATTGAAGCAATTGAGAATAGCATTGGCAGTTTTATTAAGAATGATCTTGCCACAGATATGTTAACCAGGTCATCTGCTATAAAATTCTGTGTTGAAATGGACCTCCAAAAACCATTGAGTCACTTCATAAGGCTGGGTTCGGTAACCAATAATAGGAAATACCAGGTTGAATATGAGGATGTACCCCTTTATTGCAATCACTGTTTAAAACTTGGTCATTCTTTGTCTCAATGTAAAGCTAAACATATGCCTAATGATGGAACAACTCAGGATACAAATCTAGAGACAACTTTACCTCAATCACATTGGCAGCCAACTAGGAAAAAATTCGAGAAAGCTCCTTTAATTGTAGACTCTGGGGATGAACCTTCATCCCCTCTGATTAATAACACTGAAGGAACATCTAATGGGCCTAACCATATTCTGCCACACAGCTCCCCTTCCCAGGGTACTAGTAATACTCAGAGGTCTCCTATTACCAACACTCAGACTCAGGATAGCCCCGATATTTATATCTTAAGGCTATTAAAAGATACTGCCATTCCTAAACCACCTATTCTGTCATATGCTAAAGATGATATTCAGATAGGATCCTTCTCAATACCTATGTATAGTCCAAATCACAACATAGCACTTTCCCAGCCCGGAAATAGGGCAAACAGATTTTCTGTTTTGCAGGCTTTGGAGGATTGCTCCAAGAAACAAGGAATAATTTCTGAGGCAGTGATACCCATGGAAGATGATCCAAACCATCAAAACCCTACTATGTCTTCTTCTACAGGTATGCAACAAGGTAAATCTAAATCAAAGAAAAACAATTATCTGAGTCAATTAAATAGAATGATGCTTAGATCAGCAACAAAAAGTACTAAATCTTGTGAACAATGATAGTCAACTCACATGTCAACTGTTTAGTGTGGAATCTTAGGGGCATGGACACATCAATGCTTAGACTATCTAATTTATGTGAGCTTAAGAAAATACAGCTGCTTTGCATCATTGAACCTATGCATGATAATAGTTGTTGTCTGGCATGTATGCATAAACTTCCCTTTGCTCATAATTTAACATTGTATAATGGGAAAATTTGGTTAATGTGGACTAATTCACTTTCTGTCACTCTGCTTTCATCACATGAACAATTTATGCATGTCAATATTTTGCACCATAACTTTAATTGGCATATGGAGGCAGTATTTATTTATGCTCTTAGGAATAGGGATGGTAGGAAGAAGCTATGGAGAGATCTTCAGCCTCTCTCAAAAGGAGATACAATTTTTATTGGTGATTTCAATTCAATCACTTCTCTGTCTGAGTATAGAGGTCCAAGCTCTCCAGCTTTAGACAGTATTAGGGATTTTAACTCCTGGATTAATTTAAATGGGATACAGGAAATCAACACAGTTGGAAATCTTTTCACCTGGTGTAATGCTAGGCTTAGGAACCCAACTTCTAAGAGACTTGATAGAGGTCTTAGTACCATCTCTTGGAACTCTAGATTCCCTTCCTCCTCCATTCAAATCCTGAATAGGCAGACTTCAGACCACTCACCCCTTCTCCTACAAATCTCTGCTATGACCTCTGCCAATCCAAAGCCTTTTAGATTCATTGATGCCTGGTTTCATAGGATGGAGTTTACTGGAATAATTAATGACTGCTGGAACTTACCTTTGGTTGAAACAGGTATGCTTAGGTTCTACCTTAAACTGATTAGGCTTAAGAAAGTTCTTAAGAATTGGAATAGGATAGTTTTGGTAATATTGACCTTAATATTAAGCAGGCAGAGGAGGCCTTAAGAACTCAGGAAATTAACTTTGATTTGAACCCCACAACTCTGGAACGAGTCAAACTAAATGAGAAAAATGCATTACTGCTTAAAGCTTTAAAAGAAAAAGAAAAATTTTGGAAGCAGAAAGCAAGACTTAAATGGCATAAACTAGGGGACAACAATACAAATTTCTTTCATAAGACAGTGCTTGAAAGAAATTGTAGGTTACAGATTACTAAGATAAAAAATGGTGCTGGTCAATGGATTAACTCTCAGATGGAAATTCAAAATGCAGCTGTTGATTACTTCTCTGAATTACTCACTGAACCCTCTCTGGAACCTGATGAGACATACTATTCTCATTTCCTTAGTCAGATCCCAAACATCATTCAGGATAGGGATAATCAAATACTAGCCTCTCTGGTCTCTGAACCTGAGCTGGAAAGAGTTATAAAAGGGTTGAAAAAAAAACAGTAGTCCAGGTCCGGATGGTTTCTCTCCCAAATTCTACATTAGTGTTGGCCAATCATTAAAACTGACTTAATTTCTGCAGTTAATGATTTTATTGCTGGATCTGTTATGCCTAGGGGAATTTCTAGCACATGGATTACACTGATACCTAAAAAGCCTACTCCCTGCTCCTTTGATGACTCTAGACCTATTAGCCTTTCTAATGTGTTGAATAAAATCTGTTCTAAAGTATTAATGGAAAGGTTGAAGCCTTACATGGATTGCTTGATTTCACCTAACCAAACTGCATTTATGAAAACCAGAGACATATCTGATAATGTCTTGTATTTACAAGAAATGATCAGATTTCTTGACAAAAAATACAGAATCCCAAACTGCATACTCAAACTTGATTTAAGAAAGGCATTTGATAGAATTAATTGGAACTTTCTTAAACATATCTTGATTAAGTTTGGTTTTAAGGGGAAGTTTTTAAATGCGGTTATGAACAATCTGTCACAAGCGTATTTCTCTATACTTGTAAATGGTAATCCTGTAGGTTTTTTCAAGGCTTCAAGGGGTATCAAACAAGGTGATCCTCTTTCACCCTTTCTATTTAACTTATTCTCTGAAGCTTTCTCTAGGAGTTTAGCTTTTGTATTCCAAAATAATAAACTAGCTAGTTTTCAGACTGCTGCATCTATTCCTTCGGTTTCTCATCTTATGTATGCTGATGACACAATTATATTAATGCAAGCATCAAGGTCGAATCTAATTAAGATCAAAGCATTCCTTGAAATTTTTGAGTACACCTCGGGACAAAAAATTAATTTTGAAAAGTCTGAATTCTACCTAAGTAAAAGAGCAAGCCTAGCTAAGCTAAATCAGGTCAAAGCTGTATTACAAATGAAAAAAGGATCTTTTCCTTTTCAATATTTAGGTTGCCCAGTTTTCAGAGGTAGAACCTTAATGAGATATTATCATCCTTTGCTGGCTAACATTGACCATAAGCTTCAAAATTGGAAAAATAAGTGGCTTAGTGGAGGGGGGAAAATGGTCTTAATTAAATCATGCCTCTATTCTATTCCTCAACATATTTGGACTGTAACAAATCCCCCTAAAGGTATCATTAAATTAATTGAGAAAAAAATGTCTCGCTTCTTTTGGGGTAAAACTGAGGATAAGAACAATAGGGTTTGGAAAAAATTGGCAGATCTAGCTAAGCATACTAATCATAATGGACTCGGTTTTAGATCCATCAAAGCCATTGTGGAGTCCTGTTCTTGTAAACTGTGGTGGAAGTGTCAACAAGGTACTGCTTTATGGTCAAAATTACTATGGGCACTCCCCCCATCTCACAGAAAATCTGTCACTTGGAAAACGATCAGCCTTATCAACCCTTTTGCTTAATCTAACTCCACAATTATTCATGGTAGAGGGAGTTGTAGTTTCTGGTTGGCTAACTGGTGTCCACATGGCCCCCTGACAAACTATATCCCGGATAGTATAATATCTCTTATGCCTTACATCACTGTGGCAGATTTCATCACCAATAGGAACCCTATTCTGGATCAGATTTCTTCTTTCTTGGGGCATGATACGCTTCAGTTTTTGCAGGGGGCTGTAATAACAGCTGAAAGGGATGACAGAATGATTTGGAAATCAGAATTCTCAGGTAATTTTACTTTCAAGTCATGCTACAAGGCCTTAACCACATCGTCAGGTAACTCTCTTGCAAATACTTCTCTATGGAAAATCCCTGTGCAGAGAAAGATCCTTATTTTCACATGGAAATTACTGAATTCTTTTCTCCCATTTGATGATGTGCTTATTACTTGTGGTTTTAGTTTATCATCTAAATGCCCTTTCTGTAATCACTCTGATTCGATTCACCATTTCTTTGTAACTTGTCATATGGCCCAGGTTGTGTGGTCAAACTTTGCATCCTTGTTACATTTTAATCTAAATGCTCTTCACTCCATTCCACAAAGGTTCTTTCTCTTCTGGAATTGTAGAGATTTACCAAAACTTGAGCGCATTTACTGTAGAATTCTACCATCGTTGGTATGTTGGGGCCTGTGGAAAGCCAGGACTGGCTTCCTCTTCGATAATAAGCCACTATTAGTTAACTCTATCTGTAAAGAGGTGGAGGATTTGATCAAATTAACATTTCATGTGTGCCCCAGGAACCTGTTTCCCCATGGTCCTATCACACCCTCATTTAGGCATCTTGTAACATTGCTTAGACCCCCTCCTAAGCCAAACATATCGCAGATTTTCTGGGAAAGGCCTAAGCTAGGCTCTATAAAAATAAATGTGGATGCATCTTGGTCTCACAACAAAGCCTCTGTGGGTCTGATTTCTAGAGATTCTTTTGGTTGCCCAATTATGATAACTACTGCTGCCTCGTCTGCTGTTTCACCTCTATCAGCAGAAATTGATGCCATATTGCATGCTTGCCATATTTTTCCCCAACTTGACCATACTTATGTAATAGAATCTGACTCAAAAATTGTGGTATCTATGATTAATGACCCATACACTGCTCAGTGGGAACTTTTTGCAAAGTTTATAATGTGAATGCTTTGCTGGGTCGAGCTAAGCTTCAACATGTTTTTAGGGAGGGGAACTCTGTTGCTGATGCTCTTGCTAAGTACCATGTTCATCCTGGGCTTTCTATATCTACTGTACCTAGGCATATAAGAGGCCTTATTAATTTAGACAAAGAATCTATGCCCTCCATTTGAGTACTTGGTAATGAAAATGTTTCTTGAATATATACTGCTGAGTTATGTTTAATCACATATGCAGGTCTGAAATAGCAATGCAGGAGTTGGATGGGAGTACTGCCCCTTGGCTTCTCCCAACGTACCACAGCCGAACTTGGATTCATCAAATTCACTGACTCTTTCATTAGAATAGGTTTTGTTTGAATATACCTTACATCTAGGAGTTACCTGGCCGAGGGAGAGAATTAACACAAGGGGTGGAGATTCTCTCCCTTGGATCGTAACTTCTTCAATATTGTTCTACCCTTGTATCATATTGATAGGTTAGCACTTTTGGAGGCAACAACGTTGCCTCAAGTCTACTGATCTAGACATACTCATGTACCAACTGTTTAATTTTGTTATAGGGCATGGGGAACCCAATACATAACTCCCTCACCTTCGGGTGTCTTATTTAAAAAAAAACAAATTATATATTGATTTTGGAAAATAAACACGTTTGTTTTTATTTTCATTTAAATTAATTATTTGTGTTCATTATTCATATTTTTAAATGGTTAGTTTATATAATTTAATAAAATTATTTCTTTCCAATTTAAATGTGAGTGAAAATGTTCATAAATGATGCCCGTTTATAAGTGAAATTCACAGTTTGGTACCAATTTTTAAAACACAAATGGTACACATTTTTTCATTAATGTCCCAAAAAAGTACTTTTTAGTTAAAAGTGGTTACAATTTTGACACAATTTTGATCCAAATTGGTACACATTTTTAACTGGAAGATACCTTTTTAGGACATTAACGAAAAAATGGGTACCTTTTCTAAACAATTTTAAAAATTAGGCATCAAACTGTGAATTTGGTACCCAGAAAATCTTTCAAATGTGAAATATTGAAAGCAAAAACTTTGTTCCATTTTTTAAGCAATAACATCACATAATGTACGGTGAAATCCAGCTTGTAACAAGCAATAAGTAATTGTAATATTTTCTTAGTGAATATGGATGATGGCCAAGTGTTTGGTTTTGTTGGCGTCATATATTGATAGTCGCCAAGTCTTTGCGTTTGTTAAACAAGTAAACAAAAAGAATTTAAGTGCCAACCTTTTCAAACTCTAGTCAATATAGCTAGCTATTAAGAAAGCAAAAAAAAAGAAGAATTAAATTGTCAACGTTCTAAATGCTACTTAATTTGTAATGGCCAGATTACCAAAATTAATGCTACTGACTCTTTTTTGTCAGAGCTAATTTTACACTAGAATAATAAATAAGTATTCTACTGCATAAGTTTTTCAACGAACAAAGCAATTACCAATAAATATAAAAGAGTGAGTCTCTAGACATGCGACCTGTCCATAAGCTTATGGACAGGCCAGGGACCAATTTGCAAAATAGAAAAAAAATGAAGAAATTCGGATTGAAAAATGGATCCCCAAATTTCAATTACTTCCTCTGTTTCTCTGCGCCGTTTACTGTCTCGCCCGGAGTTCTTCTGCCGCTGGGACCCCACCTCCACGATCTCCACCAGCACCAGAACCCGTCTTCCTCCACCAGCACCGCCTGGGACTCCGCCATCGGCATCAGCTGGCTCAGCACAAACACCGACTTGTCCACCATGTTCAACCTGAAATCCGCCATCAGCGGCTTCATGATCCAGGCATGTAGGGCTCGCACCTTCTTGTCCTTCACTGAGCAGAGCGAGTAGAGCCCCGTGGATGCTTTTGAAGGAGGGAGCTGTTGGAGTCATTCCTACTGACACTGTGTAAGCTACTCTACCATTTTTCGTTTTCATTTCGATTTTCTCGACTTCGGTTGTGGTTGTTTTGCGCATTCTGAAACTGCTCCCAGTGTTCATTAGATATCTAACTTCGTTCAATCGGAAATGATCATCTAATTGGTGTCGAAAATCTAGAGATCTGTCTGATGGTTGCTCAGATAGAGTATGGTTTTGTTGATAGGTATGCAATGGTTTGTGAACTGAGGAGTCAATCTGCCATTGAACGTCTCCGTGGGTAGTAGATATAATCTTCTCTGGTTTGATTAGGATTATATTTTTCAAAAATCATGAGTGTTTTATTTTCTTCTATGCAGATTGAAGGATATACAAGCGTCAAAGGCAAGTCATAAGTGTTTCTTTTGCACTTTATGGCCACTTTTGAGGATATAAAGTGTAGTTTTACCCAAGACTTCATTGTCCTTGTTTTTATTCTATTGTAATGTTTCTGAAATTGGATTTCTTTTCAATCTGCTGTAATAGCCTCTTAGTATCTTATGTTGCTCCTTCCGGGATATAGATACATACACAATTAGATGTCCCCGTGGAAACAATCAAGGCCTTATATACATCTTTCGAGCTGTCAAACATTATGTTGCTCCTTCTGCTCTACTTCTAGCACACTTAGTCAGTGGTGGCGTAATATTCTCATACATAAAGATAACTCATAAAGTAATCATGGGGAAGATTTGATACTTGTTTTATTTGTAGTTTTCAGCTTCATAACAAAAGTATATATACTCCATCGGCACCCTTTGCATTTTCAATGAATGGCTTTGATATCTTTCCTGTTTCGATTGTAATCCTGTTCCTTCTACTGATGAATGAAGTGATGTTCCCATATTCAAATTTTATTTACTGTGAGAACAAAGATGGATAGTACGAGTTTATGATTGTAACAAAAATGCTGAATTTTCTGGTGTGCAGTATACCTTTATACTAACAGCAAGCAAGGTGCTACCTAAGCAATGTACGCGATATGGAACTACGACAACAAAGTATGTAACTAGGAAAAATATAGGAATTTGCATGCCTGTGATCCAGTTTGTCAAGCACTCCTGGAGAAGTTGGATGCTCCTTTGATAGCCACAAGGTAGGTTGGTTACTTGATCAATGACTAAAATATGGCGTCCATTTCATTCACAGAATCACTCTTATTTCATTCATAGATTATAGCCTTGTTGGAGATTGTATTTGGCTTAATCATGAGTGTTCATATGGTTTTTGAACATTTACAAGAATGCACAGGATCTGATCACTTCCATCCCAAAACTCCATATCCTCTTGTAAATAGTGTTTCAAGAATGCACAAAATCTTATCTTTTTCATCTTTACAGCTCGAGGGCCAGAGACCTCAATAGCCTGGCCAACAAGAATGACCATAATAGTTGGCATAACAAAATGGCTTTCCTCCTTACACACAAAGGAAAGCCTCATCCATGGCAACCTGACATCAACCAATGTACTCCTCGACAAACAAAAGAACCCAAAGATAGCAGATGTAGGACTCTCCAAGTTGATGACAAGTGCTGGAAACACCAATGTCATAGCCATCGTGGGTACTTTAGGCTACTGCGCACCCGAGCTTTCCATGGTGAAGAACGCCAACACAAAAACCAACATTTTCAACCTTGGCATGATCATACTGGAGCTCCTGACTGGGAAATCCCTGAGTGAAGCGACTGATGTTCTTGATTTGCCTCAGTGGATGGCTTCCATTGTCAAAGAGGAGGGGACTAATAAAGTTTTCGATGTGGAGCTGATGAGGGATGCTTCCAATATTGAAGATGAGCTTCTAAATACGCTGAAATTGGCTCTGCATTGTGTTAATCTGACACTGGGAGCGGGGCCGGAGGTTCTTCAGAAACTGGAGGAGAACAATCCCGAACTAGCTTCTCATTCGGCTGGGTCTAAAGTGGTAGCAGTAGAGCTGCCGGCAGGGGCCAAGAATGGGATAGCCATGGTAGGGGCAGTGGATCATGCCACAGGCAGCAACATCACCACATGCATCATTCTGGTGCAGGATTATACTACAGCAGAAGGAGATAGAAGGAGCAGAAGGAGAAGGAGATCACTGCGATGTGGAGCAGAAGGAGATAAAAATGCACACACTGCAGATGCATTTTTTCATGATCCTACTCCTGCACTAATTACTCTGGTTTGTGATGGTGAACATCACTGCCTTCTAATATCATTCATAGATAACTTGAGCTAGGCTCTAGTATGATACTGCTGGATGAAATTGTACTGTCAATTCAGTTATTGGCTGTGTTATGAAATCCTGCTTGGAGTTATGTCGGTTGATATAAATTTTCCCTTTCCACAATTTTATACACTTCTATTTGGTTGATGATATTGTAATTTATCATATTAACTCTGCATTTATTACTTTACAATATGTATTGCTTAAATAAAAGCACGCATATGATTTTTAAATTATCAATTCCTTTTATGAATAGAAAAAACTATGAACTAGTGCATAATTTACCTTATGAATCGTTTATGTTTTGGTAAAATATGCATATGTTAGCCTACAATTAGTACTCTCTTATATTATACATAAAACTAACAAGTACATATTGGATACTAACAAATGCAATGCATAAGTAAATCGATGCAGTTCCTGATTCAAAATCAACAACCAACAACATTTTTTAAAAAAAGAAAGAAGTCATACACAACTAACAAGTACACATTTGATATTAATATATGCAACATACAAGTAAACATGTGCAACTCGTTGTTCAAAACGTACAACTAAAATTAAATGAAAATAAAAGGTCATAGACATTACATCTAACAAGTACACATTGAATACTTACATGTGCAACATATAAGTAAACAGATGCAACTCAGAATTCAAAACGTACAACTAACAATAAATTAAAACAAAAGGTCATAGACAATACAACTAACAAGTACACATTGAATACTAACATGTGCAACATATAGGTAAACAGATGCAGTTCGTAATTCAAAACGAACGATCAGCAAAAAAGAGATGAAAAAAAGTCATTCACAGAAGGTCATAGACAGTACAACTAACAAATACACATTAAATACTAACAGGTGCAACATATAGTAAGCAGATGCAACTCGTAATTCAAAACGGACAATCAGTACCACCTGGTTTTCAACGACAAATGAAAATAAAGAGTCATACACATTATAATAAACTAGTACACACTGAATAATAACAAATGCAATATGTAAATAAACAAATACAACTTCTAATTTAAAATGATCAGTCAACCACAAATGAAAAGAAAATGCCATACTCAGTACAACTAATTAGTACACACTGAATACTAATAAATGCAACATATAAGTGAACAAATGTTGTTCCTAATTTAAAATGAACAATCAATGACAAATGAAAACAAAAAGCCATACACAGTACAACAAACTAATACACACTGAATACTAACAAATGCAATATGTAACTAAGCAAATACACCGTCTAATTTAAAATGATCAATCAACCACAAATGAAAAGAAAATGTCATACTCAGTACAACTAATTAGTACACACCGAATACTAATAAATGCAACATATAACTATACAATTGCAGTTCATAATTCAAAATGAACAATCAACAATAAATGAAAAGAAAATGTCATACACAATAAAACTAACTAGTACACACTAAATATTAACAACTGCAACATATAACTAAACAAATGCATACTATAATATCTCAACCACCGTATGTTCCTGGCATCTCCGGTGCTTGTTGGTCAATCATTTCCCAGCGCATTCATCTTTTCAGTGTGCCGAACAAGATCCTTCTTTTCATCACAAAGCCAACAGTATAAACAAAATGCAGTTCTTCTTTCAAATTATATTTGACAACACGGAATTGCTTTTGACAGGTACCATAAATTCATAACTGCAACCACCTGAAATTCAGAACTGCAACCAATACGACGCCAAATCATAAATAACACCAACTCCCAAAAGAAAGCTACTTGCTCTGGCGGCAGGAGCAGAGAGTTATCAGCAATGGTGGGACGCAACCTTCACTATCCAGCAACATATAACAAGCAAACATTTCATAAGAGATGTTTTTCAAAACACATGTTGTACTAATAGCATCAATCAGAAGACTCAATCCAATAAACATGGAAGTAGGTCCAAGTGTAGGCATACGAGCAGCATCAACCACGATCGGCTCATTAAATATGTACGACTTCAAGACTTCAGTCAATGTCGTTTGAACCAAAAAATTATAAGAACCAGTTGGCGATTCCTGCATTCGAAGAAGAGGACTATAGGACCAAGTTCAACTCCTTCTTCCTTCAGGCCTAATCTTTCCTGGAAGATAAGAGGGATGCATTAGTACTGAACTCGATAGTATGACAAACAGAGAATTAAGACAATCTAACACCGGCGAATTCAACACAAGAAATAGTAATAAAAAATTATGCAAATCATACCATAATTTCACACCTAACTTTAGTTTATCAGTCCAAATTTAACCAAGATTTTGCATAAACCAGTTGACCATTTGTCATTGAAATGAAACACAGACATCTCATAAATTAATTAACAACAATATTCAATGTGTTTACTATATCCCAGAAGCAACTAATATGAAACGAAACCATTTCACAGTACTCAAGACAGTCTAAAATCATTAATCTCTAAAGGGATAGACATTACTTCATGAAATCAGGCAAGAACACTGGTATTTAATTAACAGATTGACTATAACAGATTCACCTGGCAAACTGAATCCCAAAAGTAACTAGAACAAGATTCAAACCCTACCACGTACTAGAAATATACATCCACTCAGTACTCCTATTATCATAAATAATATAAGGCTACTGAAACCCTAGAAAACCAAATAGCATTCATCATTTTAATTAAGCCCTCTCTCCCCTGATTCTCCTAGCCAACTATATATCCTTAGCCATATGTAATTGCTATTCTACCACGAATAGCAATTACATTAATTAATTATGATTACGAAGATTAAAGTTGTTTAATTGAAGATCTTTAGATACTTGAAGTTACGGAGATCTGAATTGAGTGTTCGGATTTTACAATGTTGTGATTCAATGGAAAAAATAGAGGAAGAAGAGAACTTACAGTCACAGAAGACGATGTTGTTGCCTCTCTGAGAGAGAACAAAGAACCAAGAGATGTTGTCGCCATCGCTGTGCTTCACCGTGGATGCGTCTCCAGATCGGAGCTCAGGCATCTTCATTTTCCGCTAACCAGCTCCGCCGCACACTTCTTTCTCTGGACATCAGAGTCCGAATGCCTCACCATCGCCATAGACAAATTTGATCGGTGTGACATAAGTTGGCGAATTCGATTCATGCGATGCTGCTGGAGTAAAGCTTCGTGAGCGATGGTATTTACCGGTGGTTTCCGAGTTAAAAAACAAAGGAAGAAGAAGATGGGAAAATAAATGAAAATTGTGAAAGATTTAATATTTATATGGTTTTAATATTTCAATCAGGTCCTTGGCATGTCCATAAGTTTATGGACAGGCTGTCTTTCCTGAGACTTACCCAATATAAAATGTCTTTCAGTTAGGTGGCACTGCATATTACATTTTATATTACCTTTAAAAGTATTAGCTGTGTGAGAAATTGAAATGAATTCGTACGCACTCTCAACTATATAACATCACCTAAAAGGTCATTGATGACGTACTTATATTTTAATTAACAAATTAGGTGATTGATTTGATTTCAAATATACAAGACGGTCAAATTTGTATTATTCATCTCGTATTACATTAATCTAGTTATTTAAATTTTGATTCATTTATACAATTTTAAATTAATGAAAATTGAATGAAGAAACTAGCAAGGGAAAATGGGATATTTAGTTCATTAGTTTCTTCTAACTCACACAGATGAGTGCTTTCTTGCTCACTCTCCATTAATTGGAGGTTATAAATACACAAAGTTTGTTCCCTCTAGTATCACTCTTCTTTATTTCGAGATCTATAAAATTTTCCAATTATCAATATTTACCATCCCAAAGTATCTTTTACTATCTTTTGGTCCCAATTTGCAAAACAACCCTTAGACCATACCCAACAAATTCAAAATGATATGTTTTGGTCCCCAGAGGTGGTTTTCAGAGAAAGTCAACGGTAAAATTGGTCAAAGTGTGAAAAATGACCATTATACCCCTGAGTTTAAAAAAATAAAAAGAAATTCGGAAGTCTTCTTTGCTCGTCTTCCACCTGCCACCACTATCGCCGCCTTCCGCCGCTCGTCTTCCACCTGCCACCACTGTCGCTCGTCTTCCGCCTTCCACCGCCTTCTCAAGCGGACGTCTTATTGGAAATTTTTTCTGAAATTATTGTTTACTTGCTAGTTCGGTTTTAATCGGATTCCATAATTTTTTGTTTGCTTTTAATTGGATTCGTTCGGTGTCTGAAATTAGTGTTGAAATTAGTATTGATTCGTTCGGTGTCTGAAATTTTTTGTTTGCTCGTTCGGTGGAATCTATCTTGATGGGGATGTTGTGCAATCTGGCAGATTTGGATGCAGCGCAGGTGGAAGCAGCGGCAGGTGGAAGGCAGCGGAAGACGAACGGCGGAAGGCGAGTGGCGGAAGGTAATGGCAGGTGGAAGGCAGCGGCGGTGGGTACGGCGGAAGCGGCAGGCGGAAGGCAGCAGGTGAAAGGCGGAAGGTGGAAGGCAGCGGCAGCGGAAGACGAGCGGTGGTGGTTCGGCGGAGGCGCAAAGAAGGAGTTAAATCCAGACGAGCGGTGGTGGTGCGACAGGCGGCGGCGGCGGTGGAAGGGAGCGGCGGAAAAAAATAAAGAAAAATCAAGAATTAAAATTATGAATTTTTAATTAAAAATATTTTTAATCAGTAAAATTACCATTTTACCCCTGACTATACCGGAAAACCACCTATGGGAATCAAAACATATCATTTTGATTTTGTTGGGTACCGTTTAAATGCTGTTTTGCAAATAGGGACCAAAAGATAGTAAAATATACTATGCAGGGAACCAAAAAATCAATTTAGTCAATCCTTTTTACTTGATCTACAAAATACTTATAACTACGATCGTCAATATAAGAAAATGGATGTTTCTTTCAAGAAAAGAGTTGACTACAATAATCCAAAACCTCAACATTCACCAACTTTAATCCCGAATAATTCAAATAATACTTTTCCTATCAACTATAATAGTATAAAAGAGGCTGGACTTCAAATTTTGCTTGTGGATCACGATGTAGAAACATTGTTCTTCTCAGTTAAAATCATTGGCTTTGACACCCATGAAGGTATAATCCATTAAAAATATATGGGTAGCTTCTATTTTACACATAAAATTAACAATTTTTTTTACGATCTATAAAATGATATCAATTTTTTTGATTGGTTCAAAATTGAGATTCCAATGGGTAAAAATTATCTCAAACCACCAAGATAAACTAGATCTACCATTTATACACTATTATGTGTAAGGCAATGCTAATACAATTTATAAATTAATTAATTTTAAGTGATACAGCTCAAAAGAATTCAGATAGTATATATATATATATATATATATATATATATATATATATATATATATATATATATTTTTTTTTTTTTCACTCACTTACCGATTATTTGCGCGCTTAATTTAACTTAGATAGTTGTACGATCTCCGACATAAACCGAAATGACTATTATAATTTATTTTGCTTGTGGAAATATATTGATAATATATTTTTAAAATTTAAAATTAGATATTCGGTTCTCGGTGTATTCCACAGATACAACATAGGAATTGTTGAAAATTAATTAAATTTATAATATTATTTTTGTTATTTTAGTAAATGACTTAGTGACAGAAGATATATTTTTAGGAATTTTTAATTTTGTTTCTTGCCATGTTATTTTTAAACTTATTATGTTATATTACCGTAGCCGTTTTCTTTCAAATCATTCTATTTTATAATTATATATAAAAAAATTGTGTTAATATATCTGTAAGAGTTGAATTTTATATTTAGAAAACTAATTATATTTTTTCAAGAATGAGAATTTTTTTAGAGTCCGTCTCTTGAAAGACGATCTTTCCATAAGGCATGGAAAGACCAAGGTTTAAAGTGCAGAAATGAAGAAAAAATTTTCGGGTTGCATGAATCGGGTTATAAAATTTATAACCACTACATGTTGCAGAATAAATTTTTAATGTTTAATTAAGAACTTTTACCTTTATTTATTCTAATTAAACTCCGTCTTTCCATAAGCCTATGGAAAGACGGTCTTTCCCAAGATTTCTTCATTTTATTTCTAGCAATAATTTTACTCTGGAAGCCCAAATTATTTTTGTATTGTAAAAAAAGTTTAAAATAAGAAAACTTTGCAGGCTTTCTCGTGTTTGCACCACAATAATTTCTATTCGTATTATTATTTTTTTCTTATATTATAAATATATTATTTTTACTTCTATCCTACATTTAAATTTATTCAAATAGTGAATCGTGATTTTTTAAAATATAATGGTGCATGTAATTCCATTCTAACTTCTACCGTACACTTTACAGTTGCAAAAGTAGATATATTTTTCATTAACTTCTTTTTTCATTAAAAGTACTTTTATTCGACTCATGTAAATGACTATGTTTCCACTTTGTAACATCATTTTGTTTTAAAAAAATATTTTATTTTTTCAAATGAAGAAATTTATATTATCAAATTAATAGAAAGTTATAACACATAGTCTTTGCCCAATTGTAAATAATTCTCTTAATTTCACTTTCCATTTAACCTTACATAAACATGTATATTCAAATATAACATTACAATCAGTAGCACGCTATAAACATAAATGACCAAGAAACCTTTTTATTGTAAAATATAACGAGCTCCTAAACTAGACAAAAATGGCTAGTTCAAACAGGTAAATACGTACCAATCTTTTACTCAATTACCAAGAGAGATTAAAGCTATAATCATTGCAGACAAATAGGGTTTATTTTCTATCAGAAGAATTAAGCATGTAATGATCTAAGCGGTTTTATTCAGTTTCTAATTATATCAATTAGAACGATGCACAACTGGGTTTATTTTTCCTTTTCAGATGGTGAAGAGGAATGCAGAGTTGCTGAGTGATGAAATGCTGCACACATCCAATGTTCAGTAATTATCTTCAGGGGAAGATAATTGCAAGGGGCCACTATGGAAGGTCACCTCTTCTATGTCGACACTGGATGTGGAGGCTAGAAAGTGTAAGGCCATAGTTAGTCTTCGAACGGGTTATAGGGCCATTTCCTTCATTGAGATAGGGTGTAAATGAAGGTTTTGGATAAATCTCATTTATGTAATTACTTGTCACTATTGTATTACACGCATTGAACTTTGAAAGGCTTGGGGAGCCAATATACACCCTCTCACTTCTGTGAGTTTCGATTCAAAAGCTCCTGAACTAGACAATGTTTAATGTTTAAACTAGAGATTCCCCCCCCCCCCCCCCCCCCCCCCACACACACACACCCCACAATACTGTCGTATTTTATTGTTAACCACATTGGTATCTAACCTATGGCTTGTAAACAAAATAAAAATTGGATTCTAGTGTCGATGGTGACGTCTACATCAATAGTAACGAACATGATCATAGCAGGGAAGAAACAATTTAATGGCTCTTTTGTCCTAATCCACAAACCAGCTGGTAAGGAAATCATGAAGTGTTTAGACCAGTTTGTTATTAAGCAGCAATTAAAAATGTTGCGCAACAAGGTGGTGGCTGGCCACGAAGAATGTGGTGAGTAATGGAATGAAATTTTATGAGAGTGTTGGGAAAATTGGTGGTGAGAATTGTTGGGAAAAATATTTTTTCCATCTTTGTGTGATTAGGATGATGAATGAAAAATAAGCAAGACACCAAATTTGGTTATGCGGAAAATTCAAAATGGGAAAAACCGCGGGACTAAGTAGTCCAACTCTTCCACTATATGATTAAAGTGCGGTTACAATGTCTCACCTAAAATATGGATGGATTACAAAGGTTTTCTCACACTATGGTGGATATCTATCAACTAGAGAGGATGAAGACTTCTCCCTACTACTCTCTCTTGGAGGATATCTAGAAGGAAAGGAAATGGTTTTTGGTTGGATGATTAAGTCCTCTCCAAGAGCACCTTATTTATAGATGAGCACTCAAGCTCTAGAATTCTCTTCTCCATCTCTCCAACTACCACAATTAATGCTTGGAGGCTTATAGGAGGTATTTCTAGAATATGCTTCATGGTCTAGATACATCCCCCATCATACTAGAATCTTCTTCCAATTTTACCAAAGGAAAATTCTAGAATTAGGGAGGAATACCCAACAAATCTCCCCCTTTCGACCTAATTGGAAGGGATCTCCACACCAGCGCCTTTGCAGCAATCATCGAATTTCTTACTTGGTAGTGCTTTAGTCATCATATTGGACCAATTATCATTGGTGTGAACTTTTTCAAGTTGTAGTCGCTTTTCTTCCAATACGTCTCGAATCCAATGATAGCGAACATCAATATGTTTCGTTCGGGAGTGGTAGGCTGAATTCTTGGCTAAGTGGATGGCACTCTGATTGTCACAATAGAGGACGTACTTCTCTTGCTTTATCCCCAATTCAAGTAGAAAATTCTTCATCCACAGCATCTCCTTACAAGCCTCGGTGGCAGCAATATACTCTTCCTCCGTCGTAGAAAGGGCAACACATTTTTGAAGTTTTGACTGCCAAGATACAGCTCCCCCTGCAAAAGTAGTCAGATATCCCGACGTTGATTTTCGAGATTCCAAGTCTCCGGCCATATCAGCATCTGTGTATCCCTCCAACACAGGTTTGGTTGTTTCAAAGCGCAAACACCTTTTGGTTGTTCCTCTGAGATATCGAAGTATCCATTTCACAGCAGCCCAATGCTCCTTCCCAGGATTTGACAAGTGCCTGCTCACAACTCCAACTGCATGCGCAATATCCGGCCGGGTACATATCATGGCGTACATGAGGCTACCAACAGCTGAAGAATATGGAACACCTCTCATTTCTTCATCCCTTCTTGGATTTTTCTTCTTATCGAACTTGAAATGTCCAGCAAGTGGTACGCTAACAGGTTTGGCTTGATGCATATTAAATCTCTCAAGAATCTTCTCAATATATCTCTCTTGAGATAGCCAAAGTAGCTTTTCAGATCGATCCTGCGTGATCCGCATCCCAAGAATCTGCTTCGCTGGCCCCAAATCTTTCATCGCGAAAGAATTACTCAATGCTTTCTTAAGAGCAGCTATTTTCCTTTTATCCTGCCCGACAATCAGCATATTATCAACATAAAGCATGAGTATGAGAAAGTCATCTCGATCGTACCTCTTCATGAAGACACAATGATCGGTGTGTGTCTTCTTGAATCCATGATGATTCATGAAGGATTCAAACTTCTTATACCATTGACGGGGTGCTTGCTTCAAACCATAGAGACTTCTTTTGAGACGGCACACTAAATGCTCTTTTCCCGGCTCTTTGAATCCTTCGGGTTGCTCCTTGTAAATCTCCTCCTCAAGGTCTCCATGTAAGAAAGCTGTCTTAACATCGAGTTGCTCAACCTCCAAATCCAAGCTAGCAGCGAGACCCAACACAACTCGGATTGATGACATCTTTACCACGGGAGAGAAAATCTCATCAAAATCTATACCTTTCTTCTAGTTGCAACCTTTAACAACAATTCAAGCCTTATACCTGGGTTTGAGATTGTTTTGTTCGGTCTTGAGCTTAAACACCCATTTGCATTTTAGAGCTCGTTTCCCTTTTGGTAGCTCTACGAGATCATATGTATGATTCTCGTTCAAGGACTTCATCTCTTCTTGCATAGCCTTTTCCCAATCATCTTTATGATCATTTTCCATAGCTTCACCATAGTGTTGAGGCTCCCCCTCATCAGTGAGTGTCACGTACTCATCTGGTGAATATCTGGTCGAAGGCTGTCTCTCTCTAGTTGAACGCCGAAGCATGGGTACTGCTGGGTCATTTGCTTCCTCCATTTCTTCGCCACTTGTTTGAGATTGCTCCGTATCTTCTCTGGGATCACAGTTTTCAACTTCTTCATCGTGAACATCCTCCACTGATTCTCTTCTTGCGTTATCTTGCACTACGGGAGATGGCATGGACTCCAAAGGCTCTCTGGTCCGCCTGGTTTGAGCTTCTTGCGATTCCTTGTAATTACTAATGGTTTGGTCCTCAAAGAACACGACATCGCGGCTTCTCACGATCCTTTTCTGGGCTGGATCCCACAGCCAATAACCAAACTCATCCTTAGGTGAGCCAAGATAGATACACTCTCTTGTTTTTGAATCTAGCTTGGCCCGCTCATCCTTGGGATTGTGAACAAATGCTCGACATCCAAATACCTTTAGATGGTCATATGAAGCCTTTCTCCCTGACCAAACTTCCTCCGGTATGTCTCCATCCAAGGGAACTGAAAGGGTCAAGTTGATGATATCAACACCAGTCTTCACAGCTTCTCCCCAGAAACCTTTAGGGAGGTTTGCATGAGATAACATGCATCTAACTCGCTCTTCAATGGTGCGGTTCATTCTCTCTGCAACTCCATTCAACTGAGGTGTCTTCTGTGGTGTCTTCTCAAGTCGGATCCCGTACAACTTGCAATACTCTTCAAATGGGCCACGATATTCTCCACCATTGTCAGTTCTGACAGACTTCAAATTTCTGCCTGTCTCACGTTCCACCCTTGCATGGAACTCCCTGAACGCCTCAAGTACCTGGTCTTTAGTTTTCAACAAAGACACCCAAACCTTTCGAGAATGGTTACCAATAAAACTTACAAAATATTGTGCACCTCAAAGGGATCTTTCGGTCATTGAGCAAACATCAGTATGCACTGAGTCAAGAATATTGCAGGCTTGAGAAAAGAAACTCTATGTTGTTTGCCGGCTAAACAATCAGTGCAAGGGTTAAGTATTGTACCTTTTATGTCAGGGAGGATATGTTTCCGTGCGAGGATTTGAAGTCCCTTCTCGCTCATGTGGCCAAGCCTCTTATGCCACAACTCCATGTTCGAGGTTTCATGTGCAACATTAGCCTCTCCCTTGCAGATTTGTCCTTGCATGACATATAAGGATCTATCCTTCTTTCCTTGACCAATCACCATATTGCCTTGAGTGATCTTCCATTTTCCATCTCCAAAGTGGCTTATCATTCCAGCATCGTCAAGCTTCCCCGCCGAGACAAGGTTGAGCCGCATTTCTGGGACATGTCGCACATCCTTCAACTCGAGCTTGTATCCCGTGTTTGTCTTCAAGATGATGTCGCCTTTGCCGACAATCTTGCTTGTGACTTGATTTCCCATCTTCACAACGCCAAAATCTCCACGCTGGTAGGACGAGTAGAGTCCTTCATGTGGGGTAACGTGGAAGGAAGCACCGGAATCACCGATCCATAAATTTTCATCGTAGGCGAGATTGACATAATCGCCAATGACAAAGATATCACCATGCTCCACGGATGCCATCGCCGTAGTGCTTTGTTCTTCCTTCTTCTTTGGATTGACTTGATCAGGTTTGACCGTGCCATTCTTCTGGTCTTTCTTGAGATTGCGACATTCATCTTTCTTGTGACATTCATCTTTCTTGTGACCTGCTTTGCCACAATAGTAGCAAGTAACTGGGGAACGAGACTTTGACCGGCCTCGTGATCTGTCACGTCCACCATTTCTAAATCTTCCACGCGACTCATTTCTTCCACGATTCTCGATCATATTTGCCTCCGCATAGGTTGTTGTGCCACGTTCTCTTCTCCGTGCTTCTTCATTTATCAAGCTATCGGCTACATCATCCATAGTAAGCTTTCCTGTTAGAGCCGAGTTGCTAAGCTTGACCACCAAAGTGTCCCAACTTTCAGGTAGTGAGCTTAGGAGCAACAAAGCTTGCAACTCATCATCGATCTTCATCTCGGTCTTTGCCAATTGGTTTACAAGCCCCTTGAAGCTATTCAAGTGCTCGATCATATTTTGGCCATCCTTGTACTCCAATTTCACCAACCGCCTCACTAGGTGGGCTTTATTACGTGGTGTCTTCTTTTGAATCATAGACTCAAGTTTTGTCCATAGCTCAAAGGCATTGGTGTATGTAGAAACGTGCTCAAATAAACTTCGATCTATGTACTTACGGATCATGGCGACCGCCTTCCTATTTAGGATCTCCCACTCTTTGTCATCCTTTTCCTCCGGCTTGGTCCCCTCCGTTATTGGTTCATACAAATCTTTGCAATATAAGTGGTCCTCCATCATGGGCTTCCAATATGCGTAATTTTCCCCTGTGAGTTTGAACATATCTCTCGCCTCCATCTTGAATCACACAAGAATATAACGCCGATCAACCTTGCTCTGATACCACTGTTGGGAAAAATATAGTTTCCCTCTTTGTGTGATTAGGATGATGAATGAAAAATAAGAAAGACACCAAATTTGGTTACGCGGAAAATCCAAAACGGGAAAAACCGCGGGACTAGGTAGTCCAACTCTTCCACTATATGATTAAAGTGGGGTTACAATGTCTCACCTAAAAAATGGATGGATTACAAAGGTTTTCTCACACTATGGTGGATATCTATCAACTAGAGAGGATGAAGACTTCTCCCTACTACTCTCTCTTGGAGGATATCTAGAAGGAAAGGAAATGGTTTTTAGTTGGATGATTAAGTCCTCTCCAATAGCACCTTATTTATAGATGAGCACTCAAGCTCTAGAATTCTCTTCTCCATCTCTCCAACTACCACAATTAATGCTTGGAGGCTTATAGGAGGTATTTCTAGAATATGTTTCATGGTCTAGATACATCCCCCATCATACTAGAATCTTCTTCCAATTTTACCAAAGGAAAATTCTAGAATTAGAGAGGAATACCCCTGAGAATCTTCATAAATATAAGAAGAGGAGGAATAGCAAAAAAAAAACATGGTGGTTATCATCCTTACCGAGGAAGCTGTTTCAAACTTGTATACTAAACCAAGAGATGTTGATGAGGATCGTTCTAGTAAAAAGAATACTCTGAGTTGAACTACGGAGCTCCACCAACAAAATTCGTGGATTCTGTCAGCTTGGTGAAGCAAGTATATGTGTGTGTGTTTTTTTTCCTCTCACAACACTAACTTATATGTCACAGATGAAAATATGCCAGTGCTTGTGTTTGTCTATAGCAGTAGCAAAAAGACAGTGAAAGTAAAATTTCTATTCTAGCCATTAATATTCTACGCATGTGTACTAATAATGATGAAAATGCATGTTAGGATGTTATCCTCGGAAGATTATGGACATCATGATTGTGCCTGGCCTTGTGATGATGCATGTTGCCAGTCATCTCCAGGTTAGTCTTGTACTTAGAAATTTTTTTTATGTACATTGACACAACCCTAGTCAAGATTTCAGGTATATAATTTATTTACTTGAATGTTCAGTATGCTAATACATGCTCAGATTGTTCCTAGTTACTTTTCTTTTTCTGCAATGAAAGTACTAATGTGGTTAAGTGAACTGCAGTGAAGATCCATATCCACTGCATTAAAATATCATATCTAAAATATATATTTAGATGATGAGAATTATTTAATGTTGACTACTTTTCCATGCTAGATATATTGCCAAAATAAATGGGGAGTTGAAATGAAACATAAGTATTCCCTCCGTCCCAAATGAAGGTGCACACTTTTTGGTTAACTTTCTTAGGCTATCTTTGACCAACCATAACTTTAGTTCCGTATATTAATAGTGTGTTAAAATTTGATATTTAGAAAATATATCATGCAGGGAATCCAACAATATCTCACATGATGATAATGGTGTCTATATACTAGTTAAAATTTATGATAAAAAATATTGACAGAAAAATGTGCAGATTCAGGTGGAACGGAGGGAGTACCAAACTTTAAGGAGGATTTTTTTTTCTACAAAGTCCCAATTGGAGAGAGAGAAAATATGAGACTTTCAATTCTCGGGAAAATGTGCAGCAGAACCGTGAAGTCGTCTTAGTAACTTTCTTTAGCTACAATCCCGTTGGGAAAGCAAATAATTCGAAACTCACCCTAGGACACAATTACAACCAGAAGATCCAATCGATGAAGCTGTTATTCTATCGCAACTTGTGGAGTTACCACGTTGATGCCATTATGGCAAGCACCTCCTCTTGGATTCAACCACGTGCCACTTGTAGTGGATAATGTTAGCATATATGGGTACAGTTGATCCAATTCCTACCACCATAGTCACTTCTACTATGACCAAGATGGATTTATCGAGAATATCAACCTGTCAAATCCCCAACAACAATATGATATTTTGGCCATAGAATACTTCATAGAGGAAGGTAATTTGGGCTTTCTTTTGTCCGAATTTGGTAAATTTTTAACCGATCATATATATATATATATATATATATATATATATATATATATATATATATATATATATATATATATATATATATATATATATATATATATATATATATATATATATATATATATATAAAACTTTGGGTTTTACTTTAAGAAATCAATGGTAAACCTTTAACCGATCATATAAAATATAACCTCTAATAACTAGGGTTTGATTTTAACAAATTGATGATCAACCATTAACCCGCCATATATATATAAACAACCTCTAATAACTAGGGTTTTATTTTAACAAATCAACGATCAACCATTAACCTGTTAGATATACATAAGCTCTAATAACAACGTTGGCTATGTATTGAACAATGTGTTCAAAAAACCAACATTGAGCTCAATACTTTTCATTTTTCATTTTTAAATGATTAAAATTTTCGTCATGTCAATCGCTAATCCAAAAAAATAGAATAAGAATTACATAACACTGTTTGAATAATGTGTTGATTAACGCTAACATAAAAAACATTAAAAAGAATTCAATCCAAAGAACAATAATGTTAATATTATTCAAATGCAAGATCAAGGGAATCAGAAAGGAAATCATTTAGTGGCGTCTCCAAGTGCCATTTTTATAAAGGACCTTGAATATGATGCGCGCTAGGGTCGCATCTAGCACCTCAAAAAAACTGCATCCTTGGGAGACAACCTGTTTTTAGTTTGAAATTTTCCCCACCCTTATGGGAAAAGAAGTTTGATCTTCTTGTTCCCCAAATAGCTCATCTGTCACTCCTATCTATTGCACTTGAGCACGATCAGGACATTCTTCTGCAGAAGGTGGGATGCCATGTCCCGTGGGATGTACTTAATCGTAAAAAGAAGTACAGTTGGAGTAATTTCAAAGTTTTACTGCGATAGAATATAGCTAAAATGTGGCCTACCCATATTTTATAAACAATGAAAATGTGGCCTAACCATATTGTATAACAATGAAACAAACATAGCTATTATAATAAAAATTACATTAAGGAAATATAGTCACCTGCATTCAACAAATTTTTTTGGCTAACAATGTTACATGCGGCGTCGCTCACTAATTAGCTATGCTATCGGTTAGAGCAAAACAGTAAGACCGACATTGCAGACACGATGGTCATGAACATATTGATGATCTACACGTACAACCAACGTCGATCTTCTGTCGATTCAAACGACAACATAATTAATTGACAGTCTACTGATCCCACATTTAAATTCCAACCTAAACACAATGAATGATTGGCGAGAAGAGTTAACATCGCTGAGCTCTTGATAAGAATGAGAGCTCAACTGAAAGGTAAGTGACAACGCGTCCATTGGGGGATCCGAATCGAGCTACAATCACTCAACCCTAAAACTATGCACAAAACCTAATAATAACAACAAATCTAGCACTAATAATAGCTACTAACATAAACATGCACATGGAAGAAGATTCAAAACACAAATGAACATATATAGAAACAAAATTAACAAAGTTAAGTACCACTTTGAATTCCATACACATAACAACAATGTGAAATAAAGATGCTAGAAAACAACATTGTTTTGAATAACTAATTATCTTATATAGCCCCTCAATGGCGTGCGATGTTGGTCGACCTGTCGACATAGCTGACAGTAAATCGTGATATGACCTACGTCGGTTATAATGTATAATGGACCAACATATTTTTTGTCCCATTAGCATATAATTGGTAATTTGGTCCACTAAGTTTGCCCTAACATATTTCTGACTTAAAAAATTATTTTACCCACATGTTGGTAAAATAAATATTTACGTAGGTCATTCCTAAGTAAAGGTTGAACCTTTCGTTGTTTATCAAGCAATGGTTGACCTAAGATAAGTAAGGGTCAAACCTTTTGTCAACTATCGAGCCACGGTTGACCAAAGGTGAGTGAAGGTCAAACCTTTTGGCATCTATGTTGACAAAACAATAGAAGTTGAGCCATGGTTGAACTAAGATGAGTAAAGGTTGAACCTTTTATCATCTATGTTGGTAAAACAATAGAAATCGAGCCACGATTGACCTGTGATGAGTAAAGGTCAAACCTTTTGGCATCTATGTTGGTAAAACAATGAAAGTAGAGCACATTTGACCTAAAATGAGTAAAGGTCGAACCTTTTTCCATCTTTGTAGGTTTACAATAGAAGTTCAGACACAGTAGACCTTAGATACGTAAAGGTCGAACCATAGTTGACCTAACATATGTAAAGGTCAAATATTTTGCCATCTCTGTATGTTTATAATAGAAGTCAAGCCATGGTTGACCTAAGATGAGTAAAGGTCAATTTTTTTGGCATCTGCTGGTAAAACAATAGAAATTGAGCTACGATTGACCTAACATGAGTAAAGGTCAAACTATTTCCCATCTCTATAGGTTTACAAAAGAAGTTGAGCCACGGTTGGCCTTAGATGAGTAAAGGTCAAACCTTTTCCATCTTTGTAGGTTTACAATAGAAGTAGAGCCACGGTTGACCTTAGATGGATAAAGGTCAAATCTTTTGCCATATCTGTAGGTTTACAATAGAAGTCGAGCCATGGTTGACCTAAGATGAGTAAAGATAAAACCTTTTGTCATCTATGTAGGTTTACATTAGAAGTCAAGCCACGGTTGACCTTATATGAGTAAAGGTCAAACATTTTGCCATCTCTATTAGGTTTACAATAGAAGTCGAGTCACGTTTGAACTTAGATGAGTACAGGTCAAACCTTGAATTTAGTCCAATAAAATTGAGGTTATAGTCACCCATCACATGCTTCAGTTTCAATTCTTTAGATGAAAATCAATTTTATTTGTAAAGAAGAAAGTTTTGAATATTTTGTATGAATTATAATGAGTGAATTAGATGCTATAATGTTGTAATTTGTGTTCCCTAGTGTTGTTGTCAATATAATGTCATGTATAACTTATGAGAAATTCTAGGCATAAATTAAGGTTTTCATCTAGACATGAATGCTTTTTTTGCTAGAAAATATATTGAATAACCGAGGTCGATTCCAGTTGTCGGTCCCACCAATAACATAATTACATGTATGTGACGGTGGTCAGTCATAACATTTTCGTTCCCCATTGCTATACAATTAAGGACATGAGCCACACAACTCGGAATTGTTATGTTACATTTGGGAACACGTAGGAACACCAGGAAGGATGTAGTGTAATTGAGATTGGTACACCACAACCTTCCAGACAAAATTAGTGGTAACTTTTATTTTTGCCAATGACATGTTATATGTATTATTTTGTATATGTACGATTGTTGTATATTTCATTTCCGAAGTATCTGACTAGTCTATACTTTGTATGCATTTGCAGTAACGTGGCAGAGATGATTATTAATGTACTTACAATGTATTAATGGCAGAATTAAGTTCATCACATGTTCGACTATTTCGGTAAAGCAGTTGCACAAACTGGTTCAATAAAATACCATGTGAGTAAAGTATGTATTGGAGTGGATATGGATTGCAAATATTACTCATGTAATACCGAGATGAAGTTTCTTATTTATTTTAGTAAAGGCCGTATGTAGATTATGTAATGGAGATTGACTGCTGTTATTGATGACAATTGATGATATTTTAGTAGTTTTGGTAGTTATTATAAATTTGTAATATTATGTAGAAATAAGTGCTTCTATAAACCTGCCTACTTCACATAAGTGCCAATATAACATTTTGATAATTGAAAGTGCAAATATAACTCTATATAGTTTATGTAAGTGCAATTTTACCCATTCCGGCAGTTTATGGTCAGATTACATTGAGAAGACGATTTTGCCTCTCTGGGAATTTTTTTTCAAAAAAAGAAAAAAAGAAGGAAATTGCCTTTTTAACCTCCAAAACCCTTATCTTCTTCATTTCTTTCTCCTTTCTTCTTCCGCGCCGTTCTCTTCCTTTCTCCTTCTCCATCATTCTATTTCTTTCTCCTTCTCTGCCTCTTTCTTTCTCCTCTACCATCATTCTTTCTCCTCCAGCTGTCGTTCCACCGCCGTGGTGGCGCTAGGGTTTCAGTGGTCGGGGTGGAAGAGAGATGGAGGTGGCGGGAATGGCCGGAGGTGGCGGATCTGGTTGGAGGGGCTGGAAGGTGGTGGCGGCGGGACTGAGGTCTCGACGAAGCACGACGATGGGTCGGTGGAACGTCATCAGCTCCTCCACCGAGGTCTCGACTGAGCGTGACGATGGGTCGATCCGATGTTTGGAATGTCACACTGGTAACCACCATGATCAGTGTCGTGGAGAGGTGGTGAACAGAAGTGGCAGTGGCGAGACGACGGGCTCAGGGCATAAGCGAATGCAATTTTCCATCGATTTGTGTTTCAGGTAGCGAGCGATGGCTTCAGGTTATCTGAAGCACATCGATTGGTAGTGTAATGGTTTGTATTTCAGGCATCAAGCGAGGGTTTCAGGTCCTTTATTTTTGTTCTCATTTTTACGAGAAGATTGTAGCAAACCTATGAGCAATTAAAAATGCTGAGAATTGTATGCTGAGTCTTCTTCTATTTTATGAAAATTCTAAGACCATTTGAGTTTTTATTTCCGTTTGTTGTGAATCGTTCTTCTGAGCTTGTTTATGAGTTTGTGTGTGAATAGTGTGTCTTGTATTCTTGTGGATTTGTGCGTGAATTGTGTGTTTTCGGTTTGTGGACTCGAGTTTCACGATCCCGAAAAAGGTCGGACGGAGATGAGCTCCTATGAACGCCAACCTGATTTTCTCTGCTTAATTTTCATAAAGAAATAAGAATGAAAATTAAAGTTAATATCGGGCCCACATATAATAAGGTTAATTTTGTCAATTCAATTTCATATTTTAGTACAAAGGGTATTTTGGTCAATTTACATGCAGTCAATGCCGGAAATCGGAAGTCAATGTCAGAAATAGGATTCGAGGGTTATATTGGCACTTACATCAACTAGTTAGGGTTATATTTACACTAAAAATTATCTGATGGTTATATTGGCACTTATGCAAGTAGATAGGGTTATATTGGCACTTATCCCTATTATGTATTGATGGTTGTGTGATTGGGTTCTATTTCACTAAAGTTGTACGTCAGTTGACATTAATAAGTGAACCACTTGGGCTTGCCCAAGTGGCCTGAGCTCTTTTTTTTTTTTTTTAATTTTAAAGCCATCCTGGGATGGGGGGAATATATTGGCTCCCCAAACCTTTCAAATGAGTCAAAATAGGCGCTAACTGTCGTAGTACATCACAATTATTAAAGAAAAATCATCCTATAGTTGTTCCCAGAACTAAGTGAAACTCATGAATCCTAAACTCTTCCAAAAATAAAAGAACCTAGGTGATAATGAACCATCTAGCTAGAGCATCGCGAACAGGTCGAAGAAGCGAATAAACGAGACTCCTATTTGTCAACGATGAGCCAGCCAAGATGATAGATTACTGAGTGGGGATCATTTCCGGAGTGGCCGTTTCAAAAGTCAGAGTACGATTGCTCAATCTCTGATCAATCCTTATGATGAGTCTCTATGTAGCCTTTGCATTCCTTTGCATTTCTATTCCAGTTATTCTCGTTCTAAAGATGCTATCCTTGGCTGAGTAACCACATATCCACCTCATCTGCAAGTAAAAAATGGAAGGAGAGCAGTAACCCATTGCTTCAAGTGATCCTTCTTCCACTACCTTTGCAATCCCTATTCCAGTTACTTCCACTGATCAGTTTCTCGTTCTAAAGATGTTATCCCTAGCTGAGTATCCACATGTCCACCTCATCTGCAAGAAAAACAATTGGAAAGAGAGCAGTATCCCATTGAAAAAGAAGTAAACACAGTTGCTATTCTCTATTAGGTTCCTATTCTGATACCACATATCCCTGATTTATCCAACAATAGCAAGCCTCTAAGAAAAGGAGGTAGAGTTCTCAGTTCTAGATCTCCAGAAAGTTTATTTTCCTTAGCATGTTTAGCCATAAAATCTGCTGCTGAGTTAGCCTCCCTAGGGATATAATTAATCATTGCTCCCTTCTTCCATTCATTCAGAGTGCTACAGATTGAAAAGACTCTCCATGGGCTTCCTTTTGGGTTCTGAATTCCTTTAACAGCTGTTAGGCAATCAGTCTCAATTGTGAATGGATTCAGATTAAGTTCTAATCCTAATTGATAAGCAAGGTAGATACCAGTGAGTTCAGCATATAAAGGTGACTCAGCCTGAAAATGATTCACTCTTAACTTAATCACATCTCCCCTCCAATCCCTAATTATAACCGCACATGTTGATTCACAGTTAGGATTCCATGTTGCATCTGTATTAAGTTTAAAACCAACAATAGGTTTTACCCATCTAACTACTGAGATCAATTTCTTATTTTTCTGATGGGGTTGGGGAATGATTCCATTTTGAATTAAGTATCTATGTTTATCAAGTTTACCTTTTTGTGGATAGGCTTGAAAGATTTGGTAAACCTGATCTTTAATATTCAGAAAACATGATTCCACAGAAAGAGATAAGTTTTCAAAAAGTTTCTTGTTCCTAGATGTCCAAATTGTCCAGAATGTGACCATTATATAAGCAATTATCAAGTTGGACCAGATCAAAGATTCAGCTCTTATGGACAAATAGAAGTCAATTCTATTCTTAAAACTCCCAAAAGTTGGTTGATTAATATGCAGTAGAGAATTCACCTTATTCCAGATTGCAATAGCAAAAGGACATGAGTTAAAACAGTGGTTAATAGAATCAGAATGGTTCCTACACATAGGGCAGATTGAAGCCAGTGAGAAGCCTAGCTTACAAATGATATTATCAAAAGGTAGAATTCCATTTAATGCTCTCCAGACTACAACAGACATTTTTGCAGGAATGAAGTGTGACCATACCTTATGTAATTGTCTAACAGTTACTGCTCTCTGTCTGCAAATCTTGTAAGCAGAAGCAGTTGTGAATTCTCCATCAGTTGATGCTGTCCAAATCAGTCTATCCTCATGTAAATGAGTGATTTTTGCTTCCTGCAAGATCAAGATTGTACTGGTAGCCAAATATGGCTCCAAAATATTCATGTAAGAGTTTTTATTCAATATAAAACAATTGAGAGATATATCAGGAAAAGGAACTTCATCTTCTACAGGCCATTCATAAATCAGTGCACCCTTTCCTGTCCAGTTTGCATTCCAAAATGAACACTCTCCTTTTCCATAGATAACCTTTGAGAATCCATTAGCTAGTTCAGTTATTTTACAGATTCTGTTCCATACATTAGAATTCTTATAGGAATCTGGCAGTGTCCATAGATGGTGTGCCCAAAGGGTGTTATTAACTTGTAGCTTCCACCACAATTTACAAGAGAAAGCATTAACTATGGCCTGTAGATCTCTGAAACCAGTACCATTCTCTTGAATTGGGTAGCTCATTCTATGCCATGACCTCCATCTTTTCCTGTTTTCAGTATTGTCACTACCACCCCAGAAAAAACCAGAGGCCAAAGTCTCCATTTTCCTTAAGATTGCCTTAGGTGGATTCAAAACTGAAAAAATATAAGTAGGGATTGAAAGAAAAACGTGGTTAATAAGAATGATTTTTCCTGAAGTAGTTAACCACCTATTCTTCCAGTTACAGATTGCTTTTTCCATTCTTTCTAAGATAGGATAATAATAGATCTGTTTGTTCCTACCTGGGAAAATGGGAATTCCTAAATAAGTGAAGGGAAAACTACCCCTGGTCATACTTAAATTCCTGGTCAGAGCATGTATTCTATCCAAGGATGTATTGGGAGCCACAAAAAAATTTGATTTTGCAAAGTTTACTTTTTGTCCCGTTGTTTGTTCGTATGCTGTTAGAAACCTCTTAAACCTATCCAAGTTTTTTTTTATGTCCATTAAGAAAAACAGCCGTATCATCCGCATACATTAGATGTGTAATCTGGGGGCAGTTATTAGGCAAGCTAAAATATTTTAGATAGCCTAAACTAAAAAGCTTCTTTAAACCTCGGGAGAAGGCCTCAGAAAGTATGTTGTACAAAAAAGGAGATAAAGGATCTCCCTGTTTGATACCTCTATTAGAGGCAAAAAATCCTGAAACTGATCCATTAACTAACACTGAGAAATGTGCTGAAGATATATTCTGCATAATTCTGTGAACAAAGGTGCCATGAAATCCAAATTTCAGAAGAATTGAATTAAGAAAAGACCATGAGACCCTATCAAAAGCCTTTTGCATATCTAATTTAACAATAATATTTGAGGCTTTAGATTTTCTAGTTAACATTCTGGTCATTTCCTGCATCATTATAGTATTATCAGAAATATCTCTCCCTTGCATGAATGCACTCTGTTCCAGGGATATTATTTGTGCCATCAGAGGTTTAATTCTGTCCATTAGCATCTTTGAAAAAACCTTATTCACAAAATTTGAGAGACTGATTGGCCTGAAGTCAGAAAAATCTACTGGAACTAATTTTTTGGGTATTAAACATAGCCAAGTACTGGAAATAGCTTTGGGGATGTTTCCATTACTTAAAAAGTCATTAGATGCATCCAGGAGATCATTTTTAATCGTATCCCAAAAGGTAATGTAAAAAGAACTAGGGAAACCATCTGGACCTGGGGAACTGTTTCTGTTTAGTTCAAAAACAGAACTATGAAGTTCCTGAATTGTGAATGGAGACAACAAAGATAAATTTTCCTGCTCAGTTATCACCTTTGGAATCTCATTAAGGAAGTGTTTAAAATAAGTTCCTTGTTTTTGGGACACATCCTCATTCAAAAGTTCTGAATAATATCTCACTGCCTCTTCTTTAATCAAGGAAGGCTCAGTGATCCAGTTTCCATGATTATCCCTGATTTTGCAAATTCTGGCCTTAGCTCTCTTCTCCTTAATAGCATGATGAAAGAATTTAGTGTTAGCATCACCATATTTTAACCAATTTAACCTAGCTTTTTGCCTTAGGAATATATTTTTCTCTTTCTGAGCCATCATCAGCTTTTGTTTAGATCTATTAAGTTCTGCTAGGGTAGATTGATCATGGTTTTGCTGAAAAGCAATTTCCAATTCATTGACACTGCGTTCCTGTTGTGCCAAATTTTGGTCCACATTACCAAACTGTAATTTATTCCAGTTTTTGATATCCAGCTTAAGCCTCTTTAATTTAGCAACTAACCTACACATACCAGTAAAAGGGATATCTAAAGTCCAGTTAGAGACTACTAATTCCTGAAATTCTTTTCTATTTGACCACATTTCCTGATACCTAAAAGGCCTAGGAGCTTGTTCCTCAGAAGTTTGAACTGATAAGATAAGAGGAGCATGGTCTGAGGACATCCTATTTAAAACTTGAATAGAGCTGTTGGGAAACTGATCTATCCAATCTAGAGTTACTACCCCCCTATCAAGCCTTTGAAACATTAGATCCTTACATCTATCTTTAAATCTGTTGTTACTCCAAGTGAAAGAGTTACCTACAGTTTGGATTTCATGCAAGTCCATATAGCAGATAAAATCATTAAACTGCTTCATGCTTTTTTTAGGAGTAGACTTTCTTCCTTTATATTCATTTACAGATGTTACAGTGTTAAAGTCCCCTACATATAATGAAAGACTATCTTGTTTTGCTTTTAAATCCCTCCATAAAAGCTCCCTAAGTTTCCTGTGAACACTAGCATAAATGAAGTAACAGTTCCAGGTGCAAGAAGAAACAGAATCAAAGATTTTAACATTTACAAATTGATCTGTTTCACCTAAAATTGTGATGTTAAATGCCTGATTCCATAATATCCATATTTTAGCATGCTGAGCTGGATATGCATTACTGTAACTGAGAGTATGTTTAAATTCAGATATTTTGAGTTTATCCTGCCAAGGCTCTATTAAACACATAATATCTAATTTATGTTTGTTTTTTAGGATCTTAAGCCTATCCACTGATGTACCTATTCCCCTAACATTCCAAACAAGTATGTTTCCTATTATTGTGTGTTTAATCATTTAAAAATTTTGGGAGTGGCTTTTTGTGTGGATCTAAGGTTCCTGCCAATCCTTACAACATTTTTATCTTTGTTCCCTGATTTACTAGAACTTTTTCCATTCTTCCCACTTACAGGACTTTGATCTGAATCTTTGTACTTATTTCTTAAATTATCCTCTTCCAAAGTGGTATGATCAGGATCAACAAACCTCTGGTTCATATCTCGTACCATTTCTATGTCCTGATCAGTTTCTACTTTATCTTTCTCAACATTGGACCCTGAGACTGTATTAATGTTAATCTGCTCATCAGTATTTATAATTACTGAGGTATCATGAGTTTCCAAAGTGATCTGTTCAGAACTAACATAACTCTTACTCAGATCTCGTACAATTCCAGTGACTATATCCTGATCATTCCTTATTATGTCTTTCTCAGCTGTTGACCCTGAAGCTGTAATAATGTGTGTCTGTTCATCAGCGTTTATAATTACAGGATTATCATGAGTTTCCAAAGTTTCATGAAAAATCTCTAAGATCTCCCCTTCCTGCTCCTCAATGAGGTTTTCTAAAGAAGTGAAAGCATTGGATATTGACACCGTGTTGTTTTTAACAGTTTGTTCCTGAATTGGGACTATATCAGAATGTGTCTTTTTTTTTCTCCAAAAGGTATTAGTTATTGGCTTAGAGATGTCATCAAGAGAGTAAAAAGAGGAAACTTTTTTCTTAGTATTCACTGTAGCAAAATCAGTGTTCAAGTCATTCTTTCCCTCTGAGTTAAATTTCTGTTTCTGAACATCCTTTTCTTTTTGTGATACAGTTAAGGCAGAAGATCCTTCTGGGTTAAATAAGTCAATCTGAGTAACAGCTTCTAGACCTTTAGCCACCTTATGTTCTTTATCATCAGTCTTTCTCTCCATCTTTTTTCTTAGTTCAGGATGCAGGAAATTGCACCTATTGTTACTATGGCCAATTATCTTACAATGTGAACAATATGTAGGCAAATCTTCGTATTCAATTGGATACTCAGCCACCTTGTTTCCGATTCCAACAACTATTGTACTTGGATGCGATGCCAACAGATCAATTTCTAAACATACTTTAATAGCCGATGGCCTAGTTAAAGCAATTGTTGCTGCATCCATCTTAAGAAAACGAACTATCTGACTGCTAATTCCCATAATTGCTGAGTTATTATAAAACATAATAGGAAGTTTATGGAAAGTTACCCAAACCGGAGCTATTGATGATTCCACTGATGGTGAAAAGTCTTGAGTCCATTTTTGAACCTTCATGGTGAAACCGTTAATCATCCATTGCCCTTTGATCCAGCAACGTTGGTAATCTTCTTGTTCCTGAAAACGAATGAGCACATGTCGGTAATCAATGGAACCTAATTGAAATTTCGACTTAAAACCAATCGACTTAAAGGCTTTATGGAGAGCCACCATATTTGGCTTCCCGCGAAGAAATTTCCCAACAAGAGCATTCTGGTAATGCATTGCTAAAAGCTCTCCCTCTTCCTGGGGAAGGATATACGCCACTTTCCCTTTGAATTCCGTAACTGGGTGAAGATTGGGGGTATCGGGAAGTGTCGAGAGAAGGGGCGATGGTTTGGAATTTAGAGCCTGAGCAAAGCTTTTTGGGTTTTGGGGGTTAGATTGAAGATTAGGCATGGTATGCATATGATCAGTAGACAAGAGGTGCGTCTGCGACGCCATGGTCGAACCACCGTAGGTGGCAACGGCCACCAACGAGTGCCAATATGACCGTTAACGAAGTAAGTGAAGCCTAAGAGAGATGAACAGTGTTAATAGTGTGTTTTTCGCACTATGAATCGCCCGCAGTATTATTTTTCGAACAGTGAAAGAAATATTGAAGTGGCCTGAGCTCGTCCAGGTGCAATCCGGGTTCGAATCCCCCTCCCCCTGAAGTTGCATTATTATGGCTTCCATTATATACACAACAAGTTGGAGTGGCCTGCTAGTCCTATAAACCAAGTTGGTGATGGCTGCAGTGAAAGGCTCACCTCACTTTGCTGTGTGAGTAATATGGGGGAGTTTCACCCCCTTTGTGTGAGACGACAAAAAAAAGAATGAACTATGGTTGTAAAAATATATATTAATAAGTGATATGTATTCCGGCCTATGGTCAATCGAAACCGATGAATGATATCAACCACTAATCGCATTGAACATTGCTAACCTCCCGACGTCGCTCAATAAAATAACGAATGTAGCATGATCACGGTCGGGATCGACAAAAAATCCACTGTCAACCGACATCGGCTATGAACTCAATTGAGAGCGATGTTGGGTTGGATAAGGTAGCTAATGCCGTTATCGATCATTCAGATGTGACAAAAATTGGTAACTACCGTTCCAATCGGTCATATAGCAAAGCAGCCGACGTCGATCAGCCATCAGTCCTAGTGTCGATCATACACCTTTTACCTCACTTAATTCAAAAAAATTGAGGTAAAAATACTATTTAGTTGTAAATCTAAGTAAAATTTTACTTTTTACTGTGGTTGTGTTTACCCCGATTATTTCAGGAAAGAGTGCATCTCCTGACAGATGGCCTGTCAATAAGCTTATGGATATGCCACTTTTTTTAAAAAATAATTTCAAATGGCCATCGTATGATGAGCAGGGGTTATTTTGGATCCCCAAACCATTAAACAAAATCCATTTAGGGCGTATACAAGATCAGACCCATATCCATTAATTGAATCTTTCTACTTTGTTGCAAAACTATATTTACCTTAATAATAGGAATAATGTGTTTCCACATCATTATCCTCCACCCCCGAGTTAGATAAGTGTGGCTTGAAATCCTTCTTCTTCTATGATCAGTCTACTGATCTGAAAGCGATAGACCTATGCACAAAATTGAGGGAATAGGCGGTCCATTCTGATAAAAAATGCAAAGTTTCGTCTTGCTGCAGTTGTACCATTGAAGTGGCGTGTCCTTTTTTCCTTCCCATCTTCGCCAAATAATCTGCTGGTTGATTTGCCTCTTTATAGTTGTGAGTGTAGGTGAACTCTCCTTATTGTTCAAGATCCCAAATCTTCCTCAGTAATGGTATGAGTCTCCATGGAGGTTTGTCTTTTGTCCTGAGTAGAGCAATCGCCTTCTCTGAATCTGATTCCAGTTCAGCCCAATGTTGGTGGTTCTGTATTACCCATGTTAGGCCTGTGAAACAACATCAGTATGAAGTACAAATTGGAGCTGCTTAGCACAAATATCAGAAACTGCATAAATCATGTTTCCTAAAATCCATCTAACCACACATCCAATCCCTATTTTTGATTCAGTGAAGGAGGCATCACAAATAATTTTCACCCCCTAATTGATAGATTCCATCTTATGAGATTAATACTCCTTCTAACTCTGGGGCTCATATTTGGTACTAGACCATGATGAACTAGGGTTGTGTCACCTTGTTTACAAATTCCTAATGGTTTAATCGAAAAGATTAGTAATGATTGGTCCACTATAAGTTTCAGAAGTCTAGAACTTATCATATTTTTCCCTTCATATATGAATTTATTCCTGGCCTTCCACATTTGCCAACAGATAATAAGTTGGAGATTTGTGATGACAGAGGTTCGTAGCTTTGAAGAAAATTTGATGTTCAGAGAAAAATCTAATATTTATGATATTCTATTGAAATTCCTGAATGGAGGGTCACATATGACTTGGAATTCTTTCCATATATTAATAGCTATGGCACAATCATTAAAGAAGTGTGAAATAAAATCTGCACATTCACAATATGGACACTTACATGCTAAATTAAAACCCATTTGTATTAAAATGTTATCAAAAGAGCATTATTCAATAATTTCCAAAAAAAAGATATTTTGTTTGGAATTAATGAATTCCATACCATTTTTAGCATTGAGATACAATTTTTTCCTTTTTAGCGGGGCAAAGTTCAAAGTTTTACAGCAATAGAATACAGCTAAAATGTGGCCTACCCATATTTTAATAAACAATGAAAATGTGGCCTACCCATATTGTATAACAATGAAACAAACATTATTAATAATAAAAAGAATTAAGTGCTCATATAACCCTATGTTTTAGTGGTTTGTGCTAATATGAACCTGTGAAGTTGGAAAGTGCTATTGTAACCATGTGTTTTGCTTGAATGTGCTAATATGACCCTGGAGGCCTGAATTTGGCTGGAAATACATGAAATGACTATTATATCGCTATTAAAAAAAATGAAAATTCAAAACAAGTGAAAGGACAATTATGCCCTCATTCATTTATTTCCTTATTAGTCTCACTTTCTGCCACTGTTGAAGAAGAAGCAAAACTAAGAAGCAAAACTATTCTTTCCTACTTCTTTCCTTATTCTCCGCCTAACCTCCGCTCCGCCGCTCCACCTAGCTTCACACAACTCCGCTCCACCTAACCTCCACTCCGCTCCGCTTAACTTCACACACCTGCGCTCCACCTCCGCTCTACTCCACCTAACCTCCGCTCTTCCTAACCTTTGCTCCACCTAAATTGCGCTCCACCTAACCTCCGCTCCACCCCACCTAGCGATTCGATGGAGATGGCAGCAGACGAGATCTCCTTGCCGCCGTGACTCAATTAGAACAAAGTACGGTGCCAGAGATTTGGGATTTTTGGAGCATCAATCGGAGAAATGCATACGATTAAAAATGTGAGTGCTCTCATATTTATCATCAATTTCTGGGTTTGGATTATGTGTGCTGGCTGTTCTTATGGAATCCAAAGGGATGGGTTTTGATTTTTCTTGGCTAGAACTGGCCATTTTTCAAGATTGTGGCCGCCGCCGGTGGCGGAGGTGGCGGGGTGGCGGAGGTTGCGGAGTGGCGGTGGAGGTGCAGTCATTGTTGGCTGTGGTATGGTGGCTTGTTTCCAGATTCTAGCCGGCGGAGCGGTGGCGGAGCTGCGGCGGAGGTGGCAGTGGCTATGGTTATGGAGAAGAAGAAAAACCTAGGGTATTTTAGTCAATAGATTTGTAATTTGAAGATTAAGGGTATTTTAGTATTTTTATATTTGGTCAAAGCCAAAAATAATAAAGTCAACGATGGAATGGTGTCATAGGGTTATATCGGCACTTCTGATGAAAACACAAGGCTACAATAGCACTTTTCAATTTCACAGGGTCATATTAGCACAAACCTTCAAAAAATAGGGTCATATCAGTATTTTGCCCTAATAAAAATTATATTGAGGAAATATAGTCATTGGTATTCAACAAAAAAATTTTGGCTAACAACGTTACATGCGGCGTCGCTCACTAATCAGCTATGATATCGGTTAGACCAAAATCGTAAGATTGACATTGCAGACACGATGGTCATGAACATATTGATGATCAACACGTACAACCGGCGTCGATCTTCTGTCGATTCAAACGACAACATAATTAATTGACAGTCTACTGATCTCACATTTAAATTCCAACCTAAACACAATGAATGATTGGCGAGAAGAGTCAACATCTCTGACCTCTTGATAATAATGAGAGCTCAGCAACGCATCCATTGGGGATCCTAATCGAGCTACAATCACTCAACCCTAATACTGCGCAATAAACCTAATAATAACAACAAATCTAGCACTAATAATATCTACTAATATAAACATGCATATGGAAGAAGATTCAAAACACAAATGGACATATATAGAAACAAAATTAACAAAGTTAAGTACCACTTTGAATTCCATACACATAACTACAATGTGAAATAAAGATGCTAGAAAACAACATCGTTTTGAATGACTAATTATCTTAGATAGCCCCTCAATGGCGTGCGATGTTGGTCGACCTGTCGACATAGCTGACAGTAAATCATGATATGACCTACGTCGGTTATAATGTATAATGAACCAATATATTTTTTGTCCCACTAGCATATAATTGGTAATTTGGTCCACCGAGTTTTCCCAAACATATATCTGACTTAAAATTTTATTTTTCCCACATGTTGGTAAAATAAATATTTACGTAGGTCATTCCTAAGTAAAGGTTGAACCTTTTGTTCTATATCAAGCAACGATTGACCTAAGAAAAGTAAGGGTCAAATCTTTTGTCAACTATCGAGTCACGTTTGACCAAAGATGAGTGAAGGTCAAACCCTTTGGCATCTATGTTGAAAAAACAATAGAAGTTGAGCCATGGTTGAACTAAGATGAGTAAAGGTTGAACCTTTTGTCATCTATGTAGGTAAAACAATAGAAGTCGAGCCACGATTGACCTGTGATGATTAAAGGTCAAACCTTTTGGCATCTATGTTGGTAAAACAATGAAATTTGAGCCACATTTGACCTAATATGAGTAAAGGTCAAACTTTTTTCCCCATATTTGTAGGTTTACAATAAAATTTCAGCCACAGTAGACCTTAGATACGTAAAGGTCAAACCATAGTTGACCTAACATAAGTAAAGGTCAAATCTTTTGCCATCTCTTTAGGTTTACAATAGAAGTCGAGCCATGGTTGACCTAAGATGAGTAAAGGTCGAATCTTTTGGCATCTACGCTAGTAAAAAATAGAAATCAAGCTACGATTGACCTAACATGAGTAAAGGTCAAACCATTTTCCATCTCTATAGGTTTACAAAAGAAGTTGAACCACATTTGATCTTAGATGAGTAAAGGTCAAACATTTTCCATCTCTGTAGGTTTACAATAGAAGTTGAGCCACAGTTGACCTTAGATGGATAAAGGTAAAATCTTTTGCCATCTCTGTAGGTTTATAATAGAAGTTGAGCCACGGTTGTTCTAAGATGAGTAAAGGTAAAACCTTTTGTCATCTGTGTAGGTTTACATTAGAAGTCAAGCCACGGTTGACATTAGATGAGTAAAATGTCAAACACTTTGCCATCCCTGTTAGGTTTACAATAGAAGTCGAGTCACGTTTGAACTTAGATGAGTAAAGGTCAAACCTTGAATTTAGTCCAATAAAATTGAGGTTTTAGTCACCCATCATATGCTTCAGTTTCAATTCTTTAGATGAAAATCAGTTTTATTCGTAAAGAAGAAAGGTTTCAATATTTTGTATGAATTATAATGAGTGAATTAGATGTTATAATGCTATAATGTTGTAATTTGTGCTCCTTAGTGTTATTGTCAATATAATGTCATGTATAACTTATGAGAAATTCTAGGCATACATTAAGGTTTTCATCTAGATATGAATGATTTTTTTGCTAGAAAATATATTGAATGACCGAGGTCGATTCCAGCTGTTGGTCCTACCAATAATATAATTACATGTATGTGACGTTGGTCACTCATTACATTTTTGATACCGCATTGCTCCACAATTAAGGACTTGAGCCACATAACTCAAAATTGTTATGCCACATTTGGGAACACGTAGGAACACCAGGAAGGATGCAGTGAAATTGAGATTAGTACACCACAACCTTCCGGACAAAATCAGTGGTAACTTTTATTTTTCCCAATGACATGTTATATGTATTATTTTGTATATGTACAATTGTTGTATATTTCATTTCCAAAGTATCTGAATAGTCTATACTTTGTATGCATTTGCAGTAATACGGCAGAGACAATTATTAATGTACTTACAACGTATTAATGACAGAATTAAGTTCATCACATGTTCGACTATTTCGATAAAGCAGTTGCACAAATTGGTTCAATCAAATACCATGCGAGTAAAGTATGTATTGTAGTGGATATGGATTGCAAATATTACTCATGTAATACCGAGATGAAGTTTTCTTATTTATTTTAGTAAAGGCCGTATTTAGATTATGTTATGGAGATTGACTGCTGATTATTAACGACAATTGATGATATTTTAGTAGTTTTGGTAGTTATTATAAAATTTTAATATTGTGTGTTGATGGTTGTGTGATTGGGTGCTATTTCACTAAAGCTGTACATCAGTTGACATTAATAAGTGAACCACTTGAACTTGCCCAAGTGGCCTGAGCTCGTCCAGGTGCAATCCGGGTTTGAATCCCCCCTCCCCCCTGAAGTTGCATTATTATGGCTTCCATAATATACACCACAAGTTGTAGTGGCATGCTAGTCCTATACACCAAGTTGGTGTGGGCTGCAGTGAAAGGCACACCTCACTTTGTTGTGTGAGCCATATGGGGAGTTTCACCCCCTTTGTGTGAGATGAAAAAAATGAATGAACTGTGGTTGTCAAAAAATATATATTAATAAGTGATATGTATTCCGGCCTACGGTCAATTGAAATCGACGAATGACATCAACCACTAATCGCATTGAACATTACTATCCTCCCGACGTCGCACAATAAAATAACGAATGTAGCCTGAAAACGGTCGGGATCGATGAAAAATCCACTGTCGAACGACGTTGGCTATGAACTCAGTTGAGAGCGATGTTGGGTTGGACAAGGTAGCTAATGCCATTTTTTATCATTTGGACATAAGCAACATTGGTAACTACCATTCCAATCGGTTATATAGCAGAGCGATCGACGTCGATCTGCCTTCAGTCCTAGTCTCGATCATACCCCTTTTACCTCAGTTAATTTAGAAACAAATTGAGGTAAAAATACTATTTAGCTGTAAATGGAGGTAAAAATTATACTTTTTACTGTGGTTGTATTTACCTCAATTATTTCAGGAAAGAGTGTGTCTCCTAACAGACGGCCTGTCCATAAGTTATAGATATGCCAATTTTTTTAATAATTTCAAATGCCCATTGTATGATGAGAAGGGGTTATTTTGGATCCCCAAACCATTAAAACAAAATCCATTTAGGGCGTATACAAGATCAGATCCATACCATTAATTGAATCTTTCTGCTTTGTTGCAAAACTAGATTTACCTTAATAATAGGAAAAAATGATGTGTTTCCACATCATTATCCTCCACCCCCGAGTTAGATAAGTGTGGCCTGACATCCTTCTTCTTCTATGATTAGTCTACTGATCTAAAAGTGATAGACATATGCACATAAGATGATCAAATTCGGGTGTACATTCTTCTAAATCGAGGGAATAAGCGGGACATTCTGATAAAAAATTGCAAAGTTTCATCTTGCTGCAGCTGTACCATTGAAGGTGCCTGTCCTTTTTTTCCTTCCCATCTTTGCCGAATAATCTGCTGGTTGATTTGCCTCTTTGTAGTTGTGAGTGTTGGTGAACTCTCCTTGTTGTTCAAGATCCCAAATCTTCCTCAGTAAGGGTATGAGTCTCCATAGAGGTTTGTCTTTGCCCTGAGTAGAGCAATCGCCTTCTTTGAATTTGATTCCAGTTCAGCCCAATGTTGGTGGTTCTGTATTGCCCATGTTAGGCCTGTGAAACAATATCAGCATGCAGTACAAAATTGAGCTACTTAGCACAAATATCAGAAACTGCATAAATCATGTTTCCTTCAGTGCATCTAACCACACATCCAAACCCTATTTTTGATTCAGTGAAGGAGGCATCACAAATATTTTTCACCCCCTAATTGGTAGATTCCATCTGATGGGATTAATACTCCTTCTAACTTTGGGGCTCAGGTTTGGTACTAGACCATGATGAACTAGGGTTGTGTCACCTTGTTTACAAATCCCTAATGGTTTAATCTAAAGATTAGTAATGATTGGTCCACTATAAGTTTCAAAAGTATAGAACTTATCATATTTTTCCCTTCGTATATGAATTTATTCTAGCCTTCCACATTTGCCAACAAATAATAAGTGGGAGATCTGTGATTATAGAGGTTCGTAGCTTTGAAGAAAAATTGCAGTTCGGGAAAAAAGCTAATATTTATGATATTCTATTGAAAATCCTGAATGGAATGTCACATATGATATGGAATTCTTTCCATATATTAACAGCTATGGCACAATCATTGAAGAAGTGTGAAATAAAATTAGCATATTTACAATATGGACACTTATATGCTAAATTAAAACCCATATGTATTAAAATGTTATCAAAGGGTAGAGCATTATTCAATAATTTTAAAAAAAAGAAGATATTTTGTTTGGAATTAATGAATTCCATACCCTTTTTAGCATTGAGATACAATTTTTTCCATTTCTAAGTAAAACACATGTGGATTTGATTGTAAAATGACCCTATTCCTCATGTTTCCATATCATACAATCAGGTTGGCATATAATGATATATCCTTATTCAGCTTATGTATCAAGTCATATGGAAAGACCGTCTTTTTTTAAACTTCTCTTCAGGAAAATAACTGAGGTAAAAAGTCTTTCAAAACTAAAGAAAAAATCTTGTTCACTCTAACAATTTAAACTAAGATCTTGTTCTTTGGAGCTGATCTGATATGATTTGAAATAGTATAAAAATACAAACATTTATCAAAAGAACTAATATAAACTTAACTGCATTGATACCACTGGAAGAACCCCCCATAGACACCGGTATTTTCACCCCATAGGCACCGGTATTTTGAAAGTTTTCATACCGGTGCCTAAGTGCAAAAGATGTAGTGTCAGAGGCACCAGTAAGTGGTACCGGTACATTTACCGGTGCCAATGCATGGAATACCGGTGCTTGTAAATATGCGATCAATTAAATCTGGTCAGTGAGAATAAAATCACCGGCCGGAAAGTGAAACCCAGAACGAGCAAAACACAAAAAAACAGAAGCTCAAGTAAGAAACTGGAAAATTCATACCACAACCTAGAACTTCAGTACATATAATTTAAAATACACAACACCTCTCAATTTATGAAGCAAGCTATACCTAAACATAGATTAGAAACATCAATCATCCTAAAAACTAGAACCTAATTTCCAGAAACCCTAGATAATATTTATTTTTAGGATGATTGATGTTGTTAATCTATGTTTAGGTGTTGCTTATTTTCATGAATTGAGAGGTGTTTTGTATTTTGGTTGAGCTTGCAACTCCGACAATTTTTGGTGCTCTAGTAGGATTAGGGTGTTCAAACTAAATATGATTTGCCGAAGAAAACTATTTAAAATGTCGAAATGATACAGTGTTTAAATGTACTGTGGAAACATGGTGTGTATAACTATGTTTCAACAATGTCTTTAACATTAACTATGTTTTAATGTTAAACACACCATGTTAAACACTAACACACCATGTTTCAACGGTGCTCATAAACTGCAAAATCTCTACAATTTAAATTTCAGATTTCTGCAAATGTTACGGCACCTTCCAATTACTTTGTTGAACAAAACAATTTTAAATGTCAAAAAGATGCATCACTTGAACACACTGAGAGAGGCATGGTGTGTATACATTTGTTTTAACAATGTATTTAAGATCAACATTGTTTAATATTAAATAGACCAATGCCTCCCCAGTGTGTATACACAACAAAATCTCCACATTTAAAATTGTGGAGTGCTATAAAAGTTGTAGCACCATTTTCATAATGGAAAAAGCATTACTTATTTAGAGGGCACTAGGTAAATAGAAAGCAACCCATGTAGTGCCCTCAAACTAATTCTTCCACCGTTAAACTTGTTCACAATAACAATTACAATAGAAAATCATTTAAAATGTCGAATTGAAGCAGCTTTTGAGCACCAAGGAAACTTGGTGTGTATAACTATGCTTTAACATTGTATTTAACATAAAAAATGATTTAATGTTAACACACAATGTTATACAGTTAAAGAGTTCTACACATGTTATAAGCATGACACCGTTATAGGGTCATACATTAATCAAAGACAACCTATGCAGTGCCCTTTAACTAATGCTTATTAATTTAAAATGTAAAAATGAAGCAGTTTCTCGGGGTCACGGAAGCAAGGAGTGTTTAAACTAACCATTTCAAACACTCCGAGTTTCGGTGGCCCCGGTAGACTGTAATATCTCAACAGTTTAAACGTCAACTAGAACTAATCAAATCAAAGGGTACAAATGTTACAACACTTTTTGTAAAGGAAGAAGCAATACATAGTCAGAGGGCAATACATAGGAAACCAATTCAGTGCCCTATAATTAATGCTTATTCATTTAAAATGTCAAAATGAAGCAACTTTACACGACTGAGAAAACATGAAGTGTTTATATAGACAAAGTAGGTCAAACACTCCAAGTTTCTTCGGCGTTGTTAGGCCGCAACATCTCAGTATTTTAAACTTCAACTAGAAATTATCAAATCAAATACAAAACAAAACTTAATCCAGAAAACCTTAATCTAGTTTAACCATAGTTACATAGAAAATCACAATTTATACCACAGGGTACCGATTATACAATTTAAAATCACATAGTACCAATCTACAGTTTATACCACAGACTACAGATTCTACAATTTAAAATCACATTGTACCTCCTACAATTTAAAATCTAATTATCACAAACCACTAAGTATGACAAAATCATCTATATATCAAAATTATTTCACAGCCAAAAAAGAAATCCAACAATCAAACCATACACAAGGAACTATATGTACACACACACACACACATATATATATAGTAATACACTTTAAATTTCATCACAACAAGCAAAAAACATTGCACAACCCAAAAAGGAACAAGAGGTGGCTTATTACAAAAACAACAATGTAATCACAATAAAAAAGAGGCGGGTTTCAAGAGCACACAATTTTTACCTGCACAAGATGTCGACGAATGGCTGCCCTCTATTAGTGGCTGCGCCAGGTCGCCGGCTTTGGCGGCGGTGACAACGTCGGCCTTGGCGCCAGGTCGTCGGGAAATGGAATAGGGCGGATGAAGAGGTGGGGAAATGGGCAGCAGAGATAAAGAGGAGGGGAAATTAAGGGCGGTTTCAAAGAAATTTGGGAGGGATGAAGATGTGGGGAAACAGAGAGTTTCAGGGTTTTTATAGGTACCAAAAAATTTTTAACGGTTGAGATTTAATGAAAGAGAAAAATAAGTGGTTCAAATCTAGTCATCACATTAGCATCGGTGATGAATGCACAATACCGGTGCATATGTTATTTAACGCAGTTGCTCCGGGCTGCTTTAAATGGAGTTTTTTTCATAATTTTTGGAATCGAGAGCAAAGTCATATTTAAAATTTTCTAAGTACCAAACACCGTTATAGAAATCGGTGATAAAATAAACCCAACCGGTGCTAATATACGTTAACACAGCTGCCTGAGGCTGCTTTCATTTTTTTTAGAAATGGAAAGGAAGTGAGAAAATTTTTTCTAAGTACCAAGCCGTACCAGTGCTAAAATAAACCCAACCGATGCTAATATACGTAACGTAGCTGCCTTCAAAATTTTTTTGACACATAGAGGAAAGGAGAAAAAAAATTTTAAAGTACCAAGCACCAACACAAAAATCGGTGCTGCAATCATTCGAACCAGTGCTAATACACGTTAACGCAGCTGCTTGAACATATATCTAAGTCTGTAGCACCGGTAAATTCATAATGTCACCCCACACTTTTTATCCACTAACCAGTAATGTTGGATAGTTTTTTCGGTTTATGTATTTAAGTAATTCGACTGATAAGTAATCAATTGTACAATTTGTCCTCCCGTGTTCAGAAATTGTGTATGTTGGGTCCCCAAAATGGATCCGTACGTAACTTTACTAAAATTGAACTATTGCCTAAAATTGCGTTACACCGCCGTTTTTTAATCGAATTTATTTCATATTCGATATTCCTGGGTTAATTGAAGTTTAGAAAAAGTAACTTTTAGTGAATATTTATAAAGCGCTAGTACATGCGTTATAATATCTTACTATTGATGCTAAGAAGTTAGTAAGTTCTAACAGGGATGATTATTGGTAATGTTTTCTCAAGAAATATTAATAAAAGTTTTTGATTAAGTCTTGACATATACTTTACGGATTCAAAATGTAACACTACATTCGATCGGATTTTAATTTGGACGTCCGAGTGAACTTTTTACTTTTTACACTTAGGTTCCTCCAAAAATCTTGGAATTGTCAAAAACCAAAATTGGCAATTCCATGTTGAAATTTCATAATTCAAGTTCACAACTATGCGATTTGGGCATGATTGGATAGATGGAACATCCCCGAAATTAAAAAGATAAATCTTGTACAGCAAAATGCTGAAACTACATTATTGCCCAAATTTTAGTTTTGTACTTATAGCACCGGTTTTGTTACCGGTGCTACAACGAAAAATCAAACCGGTGCTAAAATTTTTTCTACTTGCCGTATAATTTTTTCCATGTAACAGATTATATGCACGGTATGCATCACCAGTGTTCAAAATCTTCCTTGTATGTTTTCCCAAGTTGATAAGCCATATTAGTAATATCCCTTATCTTCCCGTTGAAGGTAGCAACAGTTTCATCTTCCTCCATCTTCAATTTTTCAAACTTTGTAGCCAACATTTGCAGTTTGAAATCATGTACACGACTTGTTCCTTCATGTACTGTTTGTAGAATATCACATTCCTTCTTTGTTTGATAGCAGTTTGAGATAAGTTTAAACCGATTTTTGTCTACTGCAGTAAAAATGGCATTTAGTGCTTTGGAATTTGTCATCGAGGCCCTTAACTCGCATGCACTTCATGTTGACATGTCCTTGACTCCTTATTTTTTAGGAATTGATTCCCCTTCTTTCTCCTTTGAGCTTGACTGTGCATCTTCCAATGGATGATTCCATTCAGTTTCAACAGAATATCAAGCAAGTTCATCAAGTGAGTTGATGAACACTCGCATTCGTGCCTTCCAATAATTGTAGTTTGATCCTTTCAAAAGTGGGGGTCGAGAGACAGATGCAACTTCTTTGGTCGTCATGGTAAAACAGGATCAACACTTTCCTTGACATAACCAAGGTAAGAGTAAGTGACTTAGTTCTGATACCAATTGAAATTTTGGTTTTACCTAATTACTTCAATTGAGGTTACTGTGATCCAACATCATCTGATTAACCAAGTTTGTAGGTAAAGTAAAACTTTAAAGACATACAAAATTGGTTACACAGTTCGGTGAGAATCACCTACATGTGCGGGGTCTGGCCCAGTTTAGAATGAATCCACTAATTAGAAAGATAGTACAAGATGCATCATACAAATACTTATCTTTTCTAATTTAACTCGTGAATTCTACTAGTTCCCCTAGTTTTCAATCCGCCTTGATCAGACTCTCTCTGACCTCGATCTCAATCGACACTGGATCTCCTTCTCCCGAGGAATTAAGGCGTTCGTTTTGAACTTTGAGATCAAACAACGTTGATCATGTTGGAACACCATTGAACAGCTCTGCGCTACGTTGATGAACACTCGAAACCTTCCCTTTCGCACACCACAGTTTCCTTGTGCGAATCAATCACTATCATATTCAAATCTTGATGAAGATAGGACTTAACCGATCTAATCCCTTGAAGTATTAGAATATCTCGTCCCAATCCTTTTCTATAATCGAATCTCCTTTCTTCTTTGGACTTCTCAGATCTTGATCCAATCCCACAAATATAGGAGATGAAATATTTAGCAAATCAAATACCTTTGGACGAGAATTATCCATCTCGGATTCATACTTTCACAATGACCTCCTTCCACCATAACTCCTTTGATGTTACAACATAGCCACAAACTGCCAACTAAAACATTTTGGACTTTACAATAATAATAAAATTTGCATATTTGTCAACTTGCCAACTTGTCATATGGCAATGTAACAGATAATGATATAATAAATTATGGTGAAAAAAATACTAAACTGAAGTAATTATAAATATACTGAATTAATATAAGTATAAATTGAATTGAAATAAGTATAAATATACTGAAATAAGATAAATATAAATGTACCAATATGATTTGAACTGAATTGAAGTGAAGTCCAAATAAACTCTAGAGAACGGGACCTAAATTTGATTTGCTTCACTCTCATCATGAGTACTGATTTAGCAAGGAACCACTATTGGTTCTCTTAAAACTAAGAAATTAAGAAAAGGTTGACCTCGAATAGATACAATTATTTTAAGATGGAAGCGAACAAAATATTCTGGAAGGTTTGGATGTGGAGAGATGATCGATGGTCAAATAAAAATTTGACAAGTGCTATTTAAAACTTAAAATTAAATCCTTTTTGATTTCTATCCATTTATTTATAACTTAATTTGACATTTGTTAAATTTTTATTAGGTCTTTGCCTCCCACGTACAAAACTGCCGCATAAACAAAAATTCTCGGAAACGAATGATACCTCAACTCTGGTGGGGTGTATTATGAAATAAAAGTTGCCCTTATCAGTTTCTTGGTGCCCTAGCTAGTTGGAAGAAAAAGTAATTTTCACACGCATCAACGGCCTTTAAGTTGACAATTCTCAATACCAGCAGGAGTTGGAAAGTCAACGCAGAGGAGGAGCCAGTCTCACAGCCTAAAGATTTTTCAACGTGTTAAACTAAGTCTGAATCAAACGTGATGTGCTGCATGCCAAAGCATAGCTTTCTCAAATATACCTTTCACACGCACCACATTAAGCCCTATAAGTTGTGCTGCCCATTTCACTGATCTCCATTCATCTCACCAGCTTCCATTCATTCTTTCTACGGCTTGAATAATCATTCTTTTCCCCTGACAATTTTAGTATTTTTCACCTATTCGACGCGTGACCGATATAGTAAATAGCGTTAAATTTTGTTTGCATCGATATTCATGGCGTCCGCATCAACTGCAATTCATGTTTTATTGCTGCTGTTGGTTGTAAACATCCAGTGCCGAGCACAGCTATCTCCTAAATTTTATGACACTACCTGTCCTTCGGCGCTAAGCACCATCCGTACATCCATTCGACAGTCGATTTCCCGCGAGCGGCGTATGGCAGCATCTCTCATTCGCCTCCATTTCCATGATTGCTTTGTTAAGGTCAGGAGTCGGTTATGATTATGTCCTGCATGAATATTGGACATTTGGGTGGATAAATCTTTAATATACATGAATAAAAGGAAATAGTTAAAATGGAAACACGTGTTACACATAACTCACCCTTAATTTTGCGTGTGTTTTAGGGCTGCGATGCATCGATATTACTGGAGGACAGTTCTTCAATTGAAAGCGAGCAAAGCGCGCTCCCAAATGCTGGCTCGGTGAGAGGATACGGAGTGATAGAGACTGCGAAGAGCGAAGTTGAGAAGATATGTCCTGGAGTTGTTTCCTGTGCTGATATTCTTGCTACTGCAGCTAGGGATGCATCAGTCTACGTAAGCCATACTATTTTCCTATTAATACATGACATCAAATATATAATGTATGTGAAAATCATAATCAATTAAATTACGTACAATACGAATATATAGGTTGGTGGTCCGACGTGGGATGTTAAGCTTGGGAGAAGAGATTCAACCACTGCGTACAAATCTGAGGCTAATTCAGTTCTTCCCGGGTTTTCCGAAGATCTTGAGCCTCTCCTCAAGAAGTTCAGCGACAAGGGGTTTAACGCAAGAGAAATGGTCGCTTTGTCAGGTGAGACAAACTTAACTAAGTGACTATATATTTAGTTTGAAATGATAATGGAGATAATATAACACTTTGACCATGATATGAAGAATTTAACTAAGCATCAAAATGGATTTCAAGAAGTACTAATGTTGATGAATTGATCAATATTGTAGGCTCCCACACACTTGGTCAAGCTCAGTGCTTCACATTCCGGGATCGTATCTACAGCAACAGAACAGCCATCGATGGGGGCTTTGCAAGCACTCGCAAGCGCCAATGTCCGAGCGCTGCTGGAAATGGAGACGGAAATTTAGCAGCATTGGACTTGGTGACACCGAATTCATTCGATAATAATTATTTCAAGAACCTAATGCAGAAGAAAGGGCTTCTTCATTCTGACCAGGTTCTGTTCAATGGAGGATCAACAGACAGCATTGTCTCCGACTACAGCAGAAATCCAAAAACCTTTGCAGCAGACTTTGCAGCTGCTATGGTCAAAATGGGAGACATGGAACCCGTTACCGGCTCCAATGGGATCATCAGACGGATTTGCAGCGCCATCAATTAGATTAATCATTTCATTTCATTTCATTCGTTTGACCGTCTAATTGTCTAAATTTATGGACGTATCATTACTGCCTTGTTTTCATTGGTTCATTAATTTGTTTGTATGAAGTGTTCATCAATTTGTTATTTCCATTCTTATCTTTCTTTTCCTTCCTCTGTAAAATTTGGAAGTAACTATTCTTGGTATTACAAATCTATATGACGTGAGTGAATTCCCCTTGAGTTGGTGTAAAATATGAATGTATGTTTTCATTGATGGTACAAGGATACAATATATAGACAAAATTTACAGAGTCAATAAAGGAAAATGATTCTATCTAAGGTACAATAACATTGCAGAAGATATTCACAAAATATCTCTTACACTCGTCCTCAAGTAAGAGCATGAAGATCTCGAATGCCCAGCTTGCCAAGCAAAGTCTGAAATGTATGTCGTTCAAGTGTCTTTGTAAATAAGTCTGTTGGCTGACTAGCAGTACGAATATGATAAGTAACCACAACACCAGACTGTACCAAATCACGAACAAAATGATAATTAATCTCAATATGCTTCGTCCTCTAACACCAGTTTTTTAGCACCGGTTTTTAAAACCGGTGCTAAAAATCTATTAGCACCGGTTTTTTAATTTTTAACACCGGTTTTAAAAATCGGTGTTAATTTAACACCAGTTTTTTAAAAACCAGTGCTAAATTTTACAATAGCATCGGTTTTGGAAACAATTAGCACCGGTTTTTAAAAACCGGTGCTAAAAATTTGAAAATTTTATCTTTCTCGCCAAAGAAATAGCCAAAATTTTTAAATAGCACCGATTTTGAAGATATTAGCACCGGTTTGTAAAACGGGTGCTAAATATTTGTAAAATTTTATCTTCCCGCCAAAAAATTCAAAATAGCATCGATTTTAGTAAAAAATAGCACCGATTTGTAAAACTGGTGCTAAATATTTGTAAAATTCTATCTTCCCGCCAAAAAATTCAAAATAGCATCGATTTTAGTAAAAAATAGCACCGGTTTTTAAAACCAATGCTAAAAATTAAAACTTAGCTCCGGTTTTTTGTAAAAGATAGCACCGGTTTTTAAAAACCGGTGCTAAATATTTGTAAAATTCTATCTTCCCGCCAAAAAATTCAAAATAGCACCGGTTTTAGTAAAAATAATACCAGTTTTAAAAACCGGTGCTAAAAATTAAGGAATAGCATCGGTTTTTGCAAAGAATAAAACCAGTGCTAAAACTTAAAACTTAGCACCGGTTTTTTGTAAAATTTAGCACCGGTTTAAAAAACTGGTGCTGAAATAAAAAAAAATAGCACCGATTTTAAAAACTGGAGCTGAAATTAAAAAAATTGCACCGGTTTTTTTAAAAATACCACCGGTTTTTAAAAACTGGTGCTAAAACTTTTATATACTCATTTTCCCGCCAAAGAAATAACCCAAAATGTTAAAATAGCACCGGTTTTGAAAAAATTAGCTCCGGTTTTGGAAGAAAATAGCACCGGTTTAAAATTTTCCCGCCAAAGAAATTGCAAATTTTTTTTAAAATAGCATTGGTTTCGGAAGAAAATATCACCAGTTTAAACCGGTGCTAAAAAATTTTAAATTTTTCCCGCCAAAAATATTTCTCCCCCCAAAGAAATCGCCAAAAACTTCGAAATATTTTTCAAAATTTTTTAAATTTCATTATTTCCGCCAAAGAATTCAAAAAATTCGCTAAAAATTTCAAATAACCTTCCCAAAAATTTCAAAAGCTGGGAGCAGCTGCTCTAAGCTATTTTTTTTAACTTTTAAAATCGTTCACTTCTTTTGTTGACTTTAACTAATGACTATGTTAAGTTAAATTAATCAACGATCAACCTTCACTGACCTCATATATACAAATAAGAATAAAATTTGTTTACATTAACTAATTAACGTTCAACCCGTAATAGATTTAGTATACATAAATACAACTTTAACAAGTTAACGGTGAAACTTTACTTTACTTTCAATATATAAACACTGATAACTATGTCGACTTTGACTAATCAACGATCAACCTATACTTTACTTTCAATATATAATCATTAAAAATAAAGTTGACTTTAACTAATTATCGGTCAAACTTTATTTGAATTAGTATATGATAAATACTAATAAAAAATGTTTGACTGTCTAATTGACAGTCAAACCTTAGTTGACTTTCTATATATAAATACTAATGAACGGTCAAACTTTACTCGACTTTCAATATATAAACACTAATAACTAGGTTGACTTTGTCTAATTAACAGTCAAACTTTACTTGGCCTTCAATAAATAAACACTAATAAAAAAGTTTACTTAAACTAATCAACGGTCAAACATTATTTGAATTAGTATATAATAAATACTAATAACTAGGTTGACTTTGTCTAATCAATAGTTAAACCTTACTTGACTTTCAATAAATAAACACTAATAACAAAGCTGACTTTAACTGATCAACAGTCAAATTTTACTCGACTTTCAATATATAAACACTAATAACTAGGTTGAGTTTGTCTAATCAACGGTCAAACTTTACCCGACTCCCTCTCTCTATATAGAAATACTAGTGACTAAACTGACTTTAACTAATCAACCGTCAAACTTTACTTTACTTTCAATTTATAAACACTAATAACTAGGCCGACTTTGTCAAAACAACAGTCAAACTATACTTGACTTTCAATATATAAACACTAATAACAAAGTTGACTTTAACTAATCAACGACCAAACTTTATTTGAATTAGTATATAATAAATACTAATAACTAAGTTGACTTTGTCTTATCAACGGCCAAACCTTACTTGACTTTCAATACATAAACACTAATAACAAAGTTGACTTTAACTAATCAACGGTCAAACTTTATTTAAATTAGTATATGATAAATACTAATAAAAAATATTTGACTTTGTCTAATCAATAGTCAAACTTTAGTTAACTTTCTATATATAAATACTAATCAACGGTCAAACTTTACTCGACTTTCCATATATAAACACTAATAACTAGGTTGACTTTGTCTAATCAATGGTTAAACTTTACGTGACTTTCAATTTATAAACACTAATAATAAAGTTGACTTTAACTAATCAACGGTCAAACTTTATTTGAATTAGTATATGATAAATACTAATAAAAAATGTCTGACTTTGTCTAATCAACAGTCAAACCTTAGCTAACTTTCTATATATAAATACTAATCAACGGTCAAACTTTACTCGACTTTCAATATATAAATACTAATAACTAGGTTGACTTTGTCTAATCAACGGTCAAACTTTACTTGACTTTCAATATGTAAACACTAATAACAAAGTTGACTTTAACTAATCAATGGTCAAACTTTATTTGAATTAGTATATAATAAATACTAATAACTAGGCCGACTTTGTCTAAACAATAGTCATACTATACTTTACTTTCAATATATAAACACTAATAACAAAGTTGACTTTAACTAATCAACGATCAAACTTTGTTTGAATTAGTATATAATAAATACTAATAAAAAATGTTTGACTTTGTCTAGTCGACAATCAAACCTTAGTTAACTTTCTATATATAAATACTAATCAACGGTCAAACTTTACTCGACTTTCCATATATAAACACTAATAACTAGGTTGACTTTGTCTAATCAACGGTCAAACTTTACTTGACTTTCAATATATAAACACTAATAAAAAAGTTGACTTTAACTAATCAACGGTCAAACTTTATTTGAATTAGTATATGATAAATACTAATAAAACATGTTTGACTTTGTCTAATCAACAGTCAAACCTTAGTTAACTTTCTATATATAAATACTAATCAACGGTCAAACTTTACTGGACTCTCTTTCTATATGGAAATACTATGTTGACTTTAACTAATCAATGGTCAAACCTTAATTAACTTTTGATATATAAATGCTAATAAGTAATTTAACTTTAACTAATAACTAAGTTGCCTTTATAGTAATATAATAAGAGTAGGTCTCCTGACAGGCGGCCTGTCCATAAGCTTAAGGTCGGGCCACTTATTTCTTACCTTATATACTGTATTTGTTAAATTACACACAAAATTTAAAATTTTTAAAAATATTTTTTAAAATCATATATTTTTATATTTTCACCTTTAAATACATTTTATTACTTGTTTTAACTTATAAAATGCAATATTTAAATTTTATAAAAAATTACAACATTTAAGTTAAATGTCCCTGTGGACTGTCCATAAGCTTATGGAAAGGCCGCCTTTCCTGAATTTTTCCCATATAATAATTATTGAAAATTCTTCAATAAAAAATGAAATTTAAATCAATTTATTTTTGATAAATCTAATCCATTAGTATACTTAGATACATTGAATCTCAGCCTTTAAAATCGCATCATATATAAGGAAAATTGTTATCTCCTTCGCTGAAACCCTCCTCACTTCCCTTCCTTGACGGCGGAACTACACCTTCTTCGTTGATGGCTCACTCCCTCCACTCCACACCTCCGTGAAGCCCCCGCTGTCGAGAACCCCCCCACCGTGAAGCCCCTCCACCACCGCAAAGTTCCCCATCCGTCGAGAAGCTCCTTGCACCGAGAAGTTCTCCACCGCAGAGAAACCCTTCTGTGCCTCTACGAATCTGTCTCACTGAAGTTGATGCCCTCCGCCTCTACGGATCTGTCCGGCACCGGATCCGTTATCCTACAGCTCTGATTCCCCATCTCCAGGCCGCCACACTCCTTCCACCGTTCATCGCTCCTCCACCGTTCTCCGATCATCCCTCCTCTATCGTTCACCGTGAGTCATCCCTGAAGAGGGCTTGGGATGGATTCTCAAGTGTTGGTTCTCTTGGCCTTTTGCTTATAGGTGGCTTAAGTACTTCCATTGGTGAGTCATGTTTCTTAAATAAACTCTTTGAATTGGTTTTGTTTTTTTAAAGCCATTTGATTGATCATTTCTGGATATATATGAACATGGGTTTTTCCTTGATTATGTGTGTAAAGTATGGAGCATTTTGGTGCTTCTGTTTAATTGGAATGGCAACATGTGAAACAAAGAGTATGTATAACATGTGTTCTGGGTTTTGAGTATTGGTGTTGCTTAGACATGTTTACACTTCTATTAGGTATGTAGAAAATGATATGATGAACTAGGCTGTTTGATATTCAGCATGCCTTTTGTGAATTGTGGATGCTAGTCTAAAATGGCTCCTATCTCTGGTTCTAGTATTGTTTCCTTCAGTTTTTCCGAAGCACCGGCGTGACCTTGTACTCGGTTACACCAGAATCCCAGTGTCTTTACATTCCTAAGGGTTTTATAGTTGTATGGTAGTTTTTGAAGAGGAGTGTCTTTGGTGGTTTAAATTTCAAAAGAGAGTATTGGTTCGCCCATGACATATCATGAATTAGGCTATTTTATTTTGTTACTATATTGGAAGTTGGACTTCTTTTTCTAGAGGACGTTTTGTAAGAACAAACGCCCACTAAGTGTTACTGTGTTTGCAAACACCTCAGACTCGGTTGAGTTTTGAAGGTGACTTTTCATTCTATAGATGATACATTACAATTTTGTTGCACATTAGTGTGTGCTGATACTCATCTTCCATATACTGCTTAGGTGCGTTGCTTTTGGTTCTTAATCAAGTTCTGGACATGAAGATGTTGGGCCTTCTATAGGTGATGCTTCTGCTCATACTGTTTAGTTTAAGTGTCTCAATTGGCTATGAATGTACTAATTTACTATGGACACATTAAAATATCCCGGTTGCTAGATCTGTGACACCTATTTTATTTTGTTACTATATTGGAAGTTGGACTTCTTTTTGTAGAGGACGTTTTGTAAGAACAAACGCCCACTAAGTGTTACTGTGTTTGTAAACACCTCAGACTCGGTTGAGTTTTGAAGGTGACTTGTCATTCTATAGATGATACATTACAATTTTGTTGCACATTAGTGTGTGCTGATACTCATCTTCCATATACTGCTTAGGTGCGTTGCTTTTGGTTCTTAATCAAGTTCTAGACATGAAGATGTTGGGCCTTCTACAGGTGATGCTTCTGCTCATACTGTTTAGTTTAAGTGTCTCAATTGGCTATGAATGTACTAATTTACTGTGGACACATTAAAATATCCCGGTTGCTAGATCTGTGACACCTACTTCTTCAAAGCATAATGTATTTCTAACTTTCCATTTGTGTACGCCCATCTTACATATCTACATACTATGAACCTTCAAGGTTTTGAGTTTCCAAAAGGCTAATAGTGACGAATTCTATAAACACACACCCAATAAAGTTGTAATCTTCATGCTAGAGGTATTTATTCATTACAGCTTTGTTTTGTTTTTGGCATTTCCAGAGTTGTTAGATTACTGATGCTTCTTTGCATTTCTATAGGACTCAAAAATGCATATGGGAAACACACAGAGACTTGGTAGCAAGAAAATATTGTTGCAGACTCCTGATTGTGTCACTGCTAAACTGTATGAACTTTGTCGTATCATGTGAAATGCATGGTTGTTGGCCCATTTGTTATGAATGCTACAAGTTAAATGATGACTTTTAAGGGAAAAGCAAACATATTTTGAGTCCCACTCAAATGAAGTTTCTATTGATGCTTGATGATATGTTTCACTTTGGCATTTTTATGTTGTATTTTACTTTAAACATTTTTTTGCTCTGTGGCATATGATTTATGTGAGTAATATTGTTACAGTCATTTCATTAATGTTATGAATCAGCATGGGAAGAATATGATAGATATGTGTTTATCTTGGTGGATTATTTTATGCTTTACTTTACTGAATGTTGATGTATGACTGAATCAAATTGAGTTATTTGGCCTCGTTAAATACTCAAGGTTGATATACTGATATGAATGTCTTTATTCTGGTATAATCTTATGGCATGGTTTCCAGTGATCTATTGAATAAGCTTCTGGCATGGTGAGATTGATTCCTCTCCAAGGTCTCCGCCGCAATGTTTAGTCACATAGATTATTAGTTTTGTATCATAATTTTGTTTGGTTTTATTTCTATATTATCAATTTTGTGAAGTTAAATTTATTATTAAATTGATGTTCTATTAAATTGTTAGTTTCAGGTCCTTTTCTCTTCGTCTGAAAGCTGCAGCGTGCTGCCGCTTCCTCTGTTTCAGGTCTTCTCTTCCTCTGAAAACTGCAGCGCGCTGCCACTTTCAGAAGAAGGGATTTTTTTTATTCGTCATAAATATTTTAGCACCGGTTTTAACCGGTGCTAATTTAGCACCGGTTTTTGAATCGGTGCTAACAAAAAAACCGGTGCTAATTTCGGTTTAAAATCGGTGCTAACAAGAAAAACCGGTGCTATAGCGGTACATTTTAGCACCGGTTTAAAAACCGGTGCTAACTAAAAAACCGGTGCTAAAAGTTGAGATTTAGCACCAGTTTTTTCCCAACCGGTGCTAAAGTATCATCTCTTACATAGGCACCGGTTTTTTGCAAAAAAACCGGTGCTAGAACATAAAAAAACTGGTGCTAAAGGGTCCTTCTTGTGATAGTGTCTCATAAAAACCTGGATTGACTGCAATATGAAGAGCAGCCTGACTATCACAGTACAAACACATCAGAGTAGGGTGAGCCACTCCCAACGAACGAAGAAATGACTTGAGCCACATCAATTCACAACATGCAACAGTCATAGCCCGGTATTTTGATTCAGCTGAAGAACGAGAAACAATGGGTTGTTTCTTCGTCTTCCAAGAAACTGGAGATTTACCAATCATAAAAAAAATCCAATCAAAGATCTCCTAGCAATTGGGCACGCTGCCCTATTCGAATCACAAAATGTTGTAAGCTATAGAAACAAACCTTGACCAAGATGACTCTTTAAGTAATGCAAAACTCGCAAAGTTGCATGCCAATGCGCCAAATGCAGTTTCTCCATGAACTTTGCCAAGGTATGGGCTGAATAGCTAAGCTCAGGATGAGTGATGGTGAGATAAATGAGATTCCCAACAAGTCTCCGATACTGTGCAGAATCATCAAGCAAAGGACCATCATCTCACGCCAAATTGTGTGTTGCTCCATGGGAAAATTTGTGGGCTTAGCTGCCAATAAACTAGTATCAGACAAAATATCCAAGGCATATTTCCACAGAGACGGAAACATCTCATCGGGCTGATGAGCGATCTCAATGCCTAAGAAATACTTCAGGGCACCAAGATCCTTCATATGAAAATAAGAGCACAAATACTTGTTGAACTTGGACATCATTGCAGGAGAGGAACCATTAATGATAACATTATCAACGTAAACCAATGCATGAAGAGAAACACCATCCTTCAAGTAAGAAAACAATGAGTAATCTACCTTACTCTGAATAAACCTAAAGAGCAGTAGCAAGTTTAGCAAACCAATTCTACGGGGCCTGGCGTAGACTGTAAAGAGATTTGCAAAGCTTGCAAACCAACCCAAGTGCCGGAAGTGTATAACTAGGAGGCGGATGCATGTACACCTCCTCCTCAAGATCACCCTGCAAAAATGCATTGTGAATATTCATCTGATGAAGATCCCAACCACGAATAGCAGCAACAACCAAGAAAAGATGAACTGAACTCATCTTGGCAATATGAGCAAATGTCTCAGTAAAGTCAGTCCCCTCAATCTGACGATTACCAAGTACAACAAAATGAGCCTTGTATCACATAATAGAACCATCAGACTTAAACTTAGTCCTATAAACCCACTCAAAGCCAATAACCTTCTTGTCAGGAGGAAGAGGAGCAAGAGCCCATGTATTATTCCGCTCGAGTGCATCAATCTTGTCGAACATAGCCGCACGCTAATAAGCATGGCGATAAGCATGACAAAAAGTAACTAGATCAGCAGCATCTGTCACTGCAGCCAAAAGTCTAGAATACGAAACCAAAAAATTACTAGATGAAACATAATCATCAATAGGGTAACACGTACCTGAGGAAAGTGAATCAGAGGATGCGGGATCAATAGTGAGTAGCAATGCAAATCTAGTCTTTAAATTTAGCTGAAGGCTGACAAATACGAGTGCTGGAAGGATGGACAACGGATGGCGACCGCACAGCAGGCTCGGTGGGAGGCGGCCGTGCGTCAGGCATAGCGGGAAGTGGTCTCGCGACGGGTGTAATATGAGGCCACGCTGGTTGTACAACCATGACAGGAGGCTGCGCTGGTAGGGCAACCATGGCAGGAGGCCACGTTGGAGGGATGGCTACGATCAGAGGTTGCGCTGGAGGGAAAGCCACGGGAAATCGCAGCTGGAGCTCGGGATGAGCTGGACGCGGTTTGATCCTGGACGACTGTGAGCCTGGCATCATAGATGACCCATGGCAGAAGCTTGAAGTGAGCTACCCGTGGCTGATCGGGACTGGGTTGCTGCACTGGGTTGGACGGCTCATGAATGGAGTCATCAAAGACGGCAGGTGACAGAGATAGGAAGGGATCAGCTAATGGCTTCTTCGTAGAAATGTGTGCAAAAGGTAAACATTTTTCATAAAATATCACATCCCGGCTGTCAAACATAGTGCCAGACTCTAAGTCGTAAACACACTAAGCTTTCTTGTCAACAGGGAAGCTAAGAAAAATGCACTTCCGACTTCTAGATGCAAACTTATCACGCGACCGTGGAAGCTTAGAGGCAAATCATAATGAACCAAACACATGGAGATGGCTGTAATCTGGTACATGATCATACAAAAAGTGATGAGGCATTTGTCCATCTAACACCGACATTGGCGTGCGATTGATGAGGTAATCCGCTGTAAGAATGCATTCTCCCCAAAAGTCGATAGGGAGATGATCTTAGAAATGAAGAGCATGAGCAACATTAAGAATATGTCTGTGTTTCCGTTCCACACGTCCATTTCGCTGAGGTGTGTAGACTGTGGAGGTCTCAAAATAAACACCTTTCTCTAGAAAAAAATGATCTGAGGGGCAAGAGTTCGATACCACTGAAAGGGACGGCGAAACTGTGCCTGAACAAAGGCAAAGAACTCCTTCATCTTTAATGGTACTTGAGACTTAGAAACTAATAAGTAAACCCAAACAGCTCGGGAATAATCATCAACTATGGTCAAAAATAAATTAAAAAACTCCACTAGAAGAGGGTGAACCATAAGGCTCCCAAACATCACAATGAATAAGTTCAAACAAAGTACTTGCCTTAGCAGAACTAAAAGGAAAACTATTTCTAGACTGTTTTGCCTGATGACATCGAGCAGAGAATAGATTTATTAAAATCACTGCTATGTAAAGAAATAGCTGGCATAGAAGACAACAATGAGGAGGACATATGCCCAAAATGCTGATACCATAAAGTAGACAACGACACTGAAGCAGCAACGAACAAGGATGGCCTTGTAGACCTGGAAACTCCCAATCTGCACAACCAGTAAACCCCTTTTCATGTTCACCCACACCAATCATTGTCCTCGTGCTGATATCCTGTAGTACACATAATTTTTCGGTAAGCAAAACTAGACATTTTAAAGCAGCAGTTAACTTGGAAAATGATAGCAAATTGCATCGTAGTGCCGGAATAAAGAGAACATGAGTCATGACAACATCTCCAAAGCAAATTTTTCCATGTTCAACATCAGTTGAAATAGAACCATCAGGAAGGACAACATTAACATTTGCAGCATCCTCAATATCATAAAGAAGATCCTTGTCACTAGTCATTTGATACGATGCAACGGTATCAAGAATCCACGGTAAACCCGTCTGACCTAACATATTGTCAGAGGTATTCAATATAGAGAACATGTTTAAAACTGCACTCCATTGCTCCTTGGACAGTACATGGCCAAAGGTGGATCTATGGGAGTTCAAAACGACAGCTGCGGCGGCACCTGCTGGTAGAGTGGTGGTGGCCTCGATGGTAGCTTCAGCCTGGACATCAAGATTTTCAATCACGACCTATTTGAAGTGATCCATTGGACACGCAAGGTGGAGGGGTGTGGTGAGCAAAGCGGCGGTGCGTGCTGGAGCTGGACGCAGCGATTGCGTTAACTTCTTGGTGGCTGCGGCGGTGACGGTGACTGGCGCAAGGAGGTGTGGAGCGGCGGTGCTTGAAGGCAGGCCAGGATGGAGAGGCGGTCTGGGATGGAGCGGCAGTTCAGGATAGCGATGGAATACGGTGGAGGCGATATTTTTTTAGCGTCGGTGGCAGTGACTATCACGATGGTGGTGGGAGGAGAAGTGATGGCAGCAGCGATGACGACCTTTTACGAGTACGGAAAATTTTAGGGTTCTCGAGATTTAGGCTATGATACCATATTAAATTTCAAGATATCTTGGGCTTCCATCTTAAAACTAATTGGTACTATGTCGAGGTGACCCAATACCTTATATGTAAGTCGTTTAGTTATTAAGAAATGATGTGGGATATATCTTTCAACATTTTGGGTTTAGATTATAGAGTAAATAAATAGAGTACATGAGGGACATAAAGATAAATATTTAAACCCTAATCTAATATCTAAAATCTTCTATTCTAACACCCCCCCTCCCCCAAGTGAAGCGTTGTATGCTCCGAGATTCATAGCTTAGATCTAAAGAACTCAAACAAATGTCAGGGAAGTCTTTTCATGAAGATGTCAACAATCTGAATACAACTGGTATCAGAGCCATGGTTGATTGTGCTAAGGGACTGCATGTGTACCCAATGTGGAGGCCCTTAGTTGGGCCCTTAGCAGTGGTAATAGTGCCCTCGTGTTGAAAGTTTTCCTAACCAAGGTAGCTGGCAGGTGGCGTGTCCTGCAGGTGTGACAGTGGTGCAAGATGGTCATCAAGGATGAGGACGCCATTTTGTGATCCTTGGTTTGAGGGGGAGATTGTTAGGTGTGTTCAACCCAAGTCCCACATTGAAAGTTGAGAGAGTGATTGTTCACTATATAAGTGAGAGTCTCACCACATTAATATGAGGCATTTTGGGGTTGGACCCAATATAAAAAATGTGCGGGCTTGGCCCAAAGTGGACAATATCATACTAGTATTGGATGTGGTGGGCTTGGCAGTCCCAATAAGTGGTATCAGAGCTAGAGAGAAGAATTCTATGGTTAAGTTTTTTATGAAAGTTTTGTATATAGATCAAAGCCAACCAAAAGAGTTTTTAAGCCATCACTCCTAGCCTTTTACAAGTAAAAGGTCCCTATCAAAACTTGCTACTTAAAAGTAAACAAACAAAATAAAAAACCAGCTCTATATTCCATCTAGCTCTATTCAAAATCTTTCCATCTCTTCTTGCTCATCCACTACTAGAAAATAGGTACATACACATCGGTAAAAAATATGGGACATGATACCGGTGCACAAGTACACAATTGCACCAGTATAACTCAGAAAAATCATGTTATATACACCGGTATAATGTATTCTGGTGTATGTTTTCCAAATTTTTGCTTCGGTTATATCTGTAGGGATGGTATCGACCAGTGCTATTGTTTACTATTACACCGATAGTAATGTACCGGTGTAAAAACATGGTGAAGTTTTCTGATTATGGTGCCAAAATTCTATGTTTTTAAACCGGTTATATGTGTAATTTGGGGGGAAATGGCTGAAATTTTACACCGGTTCAGTGTTATACCGGTGTAGAAAATGTTGACTTTAGAAAAAATACAATTGATCCCGTATTGGTCTCATTATTGGTGTGCAAAAGTGCATTTAATTCTTACCTACTACCTTTTTTTGACGAGTTAAAAATGGGGTTTTTTGGGAGAAGGAGTTTATTAATGATGTTTTTTTGTTGATGAAGGCATTGAATGATCAAGAATGAAGACCTTTGAATGTACCATTTTTAAAAATATATTTATGGATATTAATGTTCTCATTGGTGGTTTTGGTTTGTAGATATATATATATATATATAGTGTGTGTGTGTGTGTGTGTGTGTTTGATCATTTAATGGTGATTGAGGTAGAATTGTTGATATTAGTGTGTGATTTGTTCTCAAGGTTCATGTAGTTATAATGCTATGGCTATTGATTTTTATATTGGAGGACATATTATGAATGGGTAATTGTAATGTGGAATATTGGTGTACATTGTGCATTAATGATCTTGCATGATTTGGATGTTGTCATGAAATGCTACTGTAATAAATGTGTTGAAGTTTGATTGTTGGACATTTATTGATATGCAGAGTTGTATCGTGTCATCGAGAGGTGTAAGCACGTGTATGCCAACGTTAATAGGGTGAGCGGTGAATATATTGTCTTTGTGGATGAGTTTTTGGACCATGATTTTAGTCGTGAGAAGAAAATATTATGTCCTTGTCGTGATCGTAGAAATTGAAATCGTACTGATAACAAGGACATGCTGAAACTCCATTTGTATAGCCGGGGGTTTGCGAAAGATTATATGGTGTGGACGTTGCATGGAGAAAAATCGCCACCGGATGTGATAGTTAGCAATGAGGGAGAGTGTTTTGGGGACGCTAAATTGGATGACATGTGTGAGGAGGTAGTTAATTAATTTAGAGGTAGGCCCGAGGTTTTGGCTAACTTTCTAGGTGAGAAGGATAGACCATTGTATCCCGGTAGTAAGAAGAATGACACGGTCATGTCATGTTTGATGGAGTTGTTTAATTTGAAAGGTCTTGGGTCATGGAGTGATACTAGTATGAAGAATTTGCTTAAGTTTTTGAATGAGAAGCTTCCATCTAGTAACGGGGTTCCAGACAACCTTTACGAAGCTAGGAGATCTTATATCTGATGGGATTATAGTATGAAAAGATACATGCTTGTCTGAACGATTGTTTTATGTAGGAGTGAACTAAAGGATAAGATTGTCTGTCCATTATGTAATGTGTCGCATTATAAGAAGAAGAGAAATGTGGCTGTTAATGGAGAGTAGGTTGTGTCGGTGAGGAGGTGGGTGCCTGCCAAATGTATGTTGTACCTTCCAATTATTCCAAGGCCGAGAATGTTGTTTAAGAATGCTAAGGATGCAAATAACTTGACATGGTACATGGATATGGGAGGTTATAAAGATGGTGATATGATTCGACACCCAACTGATGCAGAACAGTGAAAAAAATTTGATAAGATGTATCCAAAGTTTGCATCCAAGCCTAAAAATCTGAGAATGGCTCTGTATAATGATGGTATGAATTTATTTGGTAATATTTCTTCGAAACACAGTTCATTGCCGGTTATGGTTGCCATTTACAATCTCCCCCCGTACTTGTGCACGAAGAGAAAATATGTGTTGATGCCAATCATGATTTCAGGGCCCAGACAGCCTGGAAATGACATAGACACTTATCCCGCCCTTTGATTGAAGATTTTAGGGTGCTATGGTCAGTTGGTGCTTTAATGTTTGATGGTTTTCATGGTAAAGATTTTACATTGAAGGCCATGCTTTTTTGTACCATAAATGATTTCCCGACATATGGTAACCTTTATGGGTATGTAGTTAAGGGTTACAAGGCTTGCCATGTTTGTGAGGATGAGACAGATTACCATCAGTTGAAAAATGGGCGTAAGATAGTTTATTTGAGTCACCGTAAATTCCTTCTGCTGAAGCACAAGTTGCGGGGTAAAACAGTTACATTCATTGGTGGGAAGGAGAGAAGAAAGGCACCAAAACCATTGACCGGTGTATCTATTCACAACAAGGTGAAGAAATTTAATGTTGTTCTTAGTAAAAAGTTATCAAAGGGTGGTGGGGCTGTAGACGGACTGTGGAAGAAAAGGTCTGTTTTCTTTGATTTGCCGTACTGGGAGAATTTGGAGGTTCGCCATTGTTTGGATGTCATGCATATCAAAAAGAATGTTTGTGAGAGTCTGCTTGGCACACTTCTAAACATTCCCGAGAATACTAAGGATAGCTTAAATTCGAGGAAAGATTTATTAGACCTTGGTGTTCGGTTGGATCTGGCACCAGAGTGAAGAAGGAAGCGAAAGTACTTGGCTCCAGCCCTTTACTATCTGTCAATTGCTGAGAGGAGATCAATGTGTGAGAGCATCCAAGGAATGAAGGTACCGTCCGTTTACTCCTCTAATGTTAGTTAGTTTTTGAATGATGAATTGCGTCTTAATGCTTTGAAATCGTACGATTGTCATGTCCTTATGCAACAACTTTTACCTATTGTGATCCGAGGGTGTTTGGATGAAGAAGTTAAATTTTTGATTATGCGCTTGTGTTTCTTCTTCAACTAGATACGCAAGAAAAATCTTTGCAGGCAACAACTAGATGAACTGGAGCAGGAGGCTGTTGTTGTTTTATACCATTTTGATAAGTACCCTCCCTATCATTCTTTGACATCATGGTGCACTTAGTGGTACACTTGGTTCGGGAGATACGTATATGCGGGACTGTCAGAATGCATTGTATGTACCCATTTGAGCGTCACATGGCTATTTTCAAGGGTTATGTTCATAATCGTAGTCGGCCTAATGTCTCGATTGTCCGGAGGTACATCACTGAGGAGATCATCGAGTACTGTACATCGAACTTGGTTGGAAAAAGAGTGTCTAGTGTTTCAGGTGGACTACACTGTGGAAGGCGGAATGGCACTCCACGATCTAAGAGTACGCTTCATACACCCTTGCACGCTGAGTTGATGGCAGTACACCTGTATGTTTTACGTAATAGTAGCGAGACTGCAATATATATTCAAGAGCATGTTTCTATGTTGGAAGAGATTCATCCAGACTGGCCCTCGAATAAAATACAAGTAGAGCATTCTTCAAGGTTTGTTAACTGGTTTTACGAGCGTTGCAATGTGGAAGGGATGTCCAGTAAGCTAAGGGCATTTTCAAGGATACCAAACTGCACAGTAAGACGTTACCTTGGTTGTGACATTAATGGCTTCAGTTTCTCAACATTGGAGAAGGATTAGAAGAGCATGATGCAAAACAGGAGTGTTTATATTTAATACGAATCTATGTGGCAGGCAAGCAAGAAAGATAAACATCCGTTTGTTGCTGTGATGCCTTTCTATAGGGCGATTGAGGAAATTTGGGAGTTGTATTATGTTCAAATTTGTTGTGTTCAAGTGTTGCTGGGTGGAACATGGCTCCGGTGTTGTAGTAAAAAATCCCATGGGCTTTACGTTGGTCGACTTGAATCATGAAGGATATACAGATGACACATTCAACTTAGCTGCCAATGCACGACAGGTTTTTTATATCAAGGACCCTTCAAATGAGAAGTTTCATGTGATGCAACATGGGAATAAGTTTTTCTTTGAAAAGGAAACTGATCAACCAGTCATTATTGATAGTCCAGAGTTTCCATCAGTATTTCTTAGTTTGGAGGATGTTGGTGGAGCAGTGGTTGGACGGCATTCTCATGGCGATGGCCTATGGGTTGATGAGAGGGGTGAAATAGTTGGTGGTGACAATGTGTTGAAGCAGAAACGATTGATAGTAATTTCCATGCAGTTCATTTTTATACCAATGTTTTATACAATACTCATTCCTTTATGATGTGATTTAGCGTGACATATATTTGGACCGCTCTTTGTTTTATAATTGCTTGGTATGATCCGTATTTCTATTGGAATGTATTTGAATTTCATGGAAATCGAATAATTAGTGTAATATGTTCTTCATTTCTTTTTGTTATTTTTTACATATACACCGGCATATTAGTAAATACCGATGTAAAAAAAATAGAGGAGATGCTTTGTTTCTTACATACGCACAGGTGTTGGATACTTGGAAAATATTTTGGCTTATTACTCTATGATATTTTTTTACCATTAATGCAGCCTAAAGCAGCTGCCTTTTTCTATTATTCGCACCAGTAATATATTGTTTTGCACTGGTATACATACAGGTATTGAATACATGGAAAATATTTTGGCTTTATACTCTCGGGTCAGAAAATGATTTTTTAAAAACCTTTAAGGCAACCTAAACCAACTTCTTTTGGTCATTTTTTGCACCGGTAACGTGTACATACGCACTGGTATTCTTACTGGTGCTGGATAATTAGGAAATATATTTCCCTTGTTACTCCCAGGTCTCCAATTAAAGCAGGCTCAAGCAGCTGCTTTAGGCTGATTTTTACACCGGTAATTATGTTATACCTGCGTAAAAAAAATGGGATTCCAAAAAATTCATCATAGAACTCCCATTTCCACAAAACAAGTGCAACATCTCTCACCATATACCATTTCCTTCAATGGAATATCACTTGAAATTCGACCGCGGTGCCGATATAATCAGGTAAATCACTACAATTCCATTTATATATGATTAATTAACATTGGGATCTCAACCACATTCATTGAGAATTTGATATCATGAATAACTTGACTTTCATGCAAGGTGTTTTATAAAATGCTTCAATGTGTTATTCAAGAAATGACACTTAAATCCAATTTGTAAAGGATATGCTATTCATCCTCTCATTCTCTGCCAACTGCATCGTCTCACACTTACCCGGTTGGTAACTTTGTGTCTAAGGAGGCTAGGTTGGTACATGAATCATACAAAGGACGCCGTCATCACCCAGAGAGAGGAATTGAGGCCTCTCCCTCATTCGAATACACCATACGTGCCCTTGTGTGGGAAAATTCCATGAGACCCCACAACCTTTCAACCTAAGCATCATAATGCAAACATGAGGTGCACCCTGAATCTCAGTCAGGTGTACTGTCGAGGAAAAAGTGTCTATGTCACACTAGATGCCATTAATGGTTTGTTTGGATTACCCAATGTTCTAAACGATGAGGATGAGTTCCTCGCACTCTATGTTGACATTGGCAACAACTATTATCTGCAAGATCCAATTGGGAAGGAGATCATTGGCATATGGACTAGGCAAGGTACGAACATTGATGAGCTAGTCAAACCTGGTTGGACCAAAATACCGAAGAAGACTCTAACTCTAGAAATGAATGGGTGGTATCACTTTGTGGCGTCTAGAATTGACCCGATAACTGTGAACACGGAAGTCAACAAAAGTCTACTTGGATTCTTGTACACAATAAAGAAGGAACTTTGGTGGAATGTTGGTTATCTAATTTGTAGCATGTTGAACGCGGAAGGGGATAAGATGGGGTTATATGGTTTTTTCAGTATAATCTCGACCCTTTGTTAAAGAGCGGGAGTAATGACCCGCCCACATGATGTTTATATGGTTAATGATGGGTAAGATTTGTACGGAATTTTTCTACAGAAAACCATTTGGCATGCCTATCCCTACCATTGAAACCAGAGTCGCTCCCTTGGAGGTCTGTATACGGAACTTGCTTGAAGAATCAAAGTATCAGAGATCATGGTTCGACCACATGGCCAAGATAATGAACTATCAATTTCTTGATGCCGTGAAAGCTGTTGGAAATTTCCCTACCTTCTGCAAATGCGATGTGGACGACATGGATGTGGGTACAAGTACCCGTGATGGGGATGGAACTGGAGAAGATGATGATGTCGAACCATTTTCTCGTTACTATATGTAGGAAACGTGTAGTAGTTGTACTAAATTTGTGATTCCATACTGGCCCCATGCTTTGTTGCACTTAGAGTGTCCAACACTTGCATATTTATTAGAATCTAATTCATTCTGGCTTAAAAGAAAATGATAAATGATGGGTCGAGTTAGAGAATTTCTAATCTTTTGGGTTTATTTTTTTGGGTAAAATTACTCCCGAACACACTAATTATGTCTGAAATGTATAGTTGGGTCTTTACAAAAATAAACATGAATGGTTGAAAGACAAAAAATTATGCAATTAGGAGCTATGGAGGTTCCCCATATAAATTTTGAGGCCATAGTGCAATTTTGGGAAGTGTAGGGCAAACCTTTAATGTTTATTTTACAGGTCCTTCCGTGCACCCATTGCATGTACAAACACATAAACATGATTGTATTGTATTGAACTGCATCTATGTGCTGCCAATTTTTTTATTTCGTCGCTTCCAAGATTCTTGGAGGGACTAAAGTGCAAAAAGTAAAAGGTTTACTCGTACATCGAAATTGAAATTCACTTGAATTGGATGGTACTCCAAACATCCATATTGTATTTGCAAGCTGCACAATGGGGAAATGGGCGGGCTCAAACCCTATATTGAGTTCGGGAGATAATCGAATTACACATTGAAACTATGAAGTAAACCTTTATCGTTTACTCTAGAACATGTACTAGCACTTTCAGTAAATTTACCACCCAGACAAAATTATGTTGCAATTATGATTTAAGCCTATAATATTAAATTTGGTACTTTATATAGTTTCCCAACATGACGTAAACACATGTCACATTCGGGGGACCTGATTGCAATTAACGAATATCAATAATTTTTAGAGCCGTACTAACCTTTGAGGTTCAAAAACTGTCCATATTAAGTATGGTGCATCGTAGGATCGTATTTGAATTCATGGAATAGTGGCCGACGCATTTATAAAAATGTTTGAGGTCAAAGTGGAAATTTCATAAAATAAAACAATGCTTATTATATTCATCGTACTTATTCAAAATTTGGTTAAAAGAACTATTATGATGTCTAATTAAATAATTTAAGCTTCAATTTTAATGATTGGAGTTGTTAAAAAAATATGTGGGAGGAAAATGATAGAGTAGAAAAATTTGTACAATAGGCACTATGTATATGCACCAATAACTTTTTAAACAATACCAGTGTAAAATTCAAATTCTTATGGTGCGAATTGAAAAATTTTTATGTTATCATTTTTTTGATGGTGGGAAACTTTTTACACCGGTATTCGTAACTATATCACCGATATCTAAACCAGTGCTGGACACCTAGACAAAATTTTGGCGACTTCCTCTCGGGTTCCATTTTTTTTGAGATGATATGATTAAATGCAACTGTATGCAGCTGCTTTTTGCGTACATTTACACCTGTATCTTTAGTTTTAGCACCGTTATCAATACCGGTGCAGAATACTTAGAAAATATTTTGCGAAGTTTGTCTCAGGTCACCAAAAAATTATTAAAAGTTGCTGCTTTTGAGATCCATTTTACACTAGTACTGGCCTTTTTGCACAAGTAGTTTTACCGATGTTGCATACTTAGCCATTTTTAAAAGCAACTCTCATTCCATGGGCAATACATTTGCACTGGTACTCTACCTCTATACCGGTGTAAATGCAGCGGTTATATAAAAAATTGCCATTTAAACGGCCATAACTGTATCTCCTGATCAAACTCCTTCATTTCTCTCCAAAACCACCCTCCACTATACATCCCTTCAATTTCCATTACAATTAACCACCATAACTACTCTTCAATCATTATAACCCCATAACATCCTCTTATCTTTCCTATAAAAGGTTGAAGAATCCAAAACCCTTGGCTAAGCACAATAGAAAGAAGAACGTCACTAGGTTCACCAATTTTGATTTGTTGAGGGTTCAACACTACAAGAAAATAGGTAGATACGCACTGGTATAAATTTATGAGTACGGGTATACCGGTTCTTATGTAACCAATTGCACTGGTATTAGGGTTGTTAGCATCAGTACCGGTCGCACAAGTACCCTGTCAACAGGTGTAAAGTTCACCTATTTCCGCACCGGTGTAGTTCAGCCGGTGTACCAATGTCAAATATATTGTACCAGTATTATTCGAATAAGTATTTGTACCGGTGCAATTGATAACATGTGCACAGGTACAGGATTACCGATGTGTACTTATTTACCTTTTTTTATTAATTTGGGGCCAAGAGGGAAAAATTTTAAATCGGTAATGCAAAATTACCTGCGCAAGAATTAAAAAAGCGGAAAAAATTTGCATTTGTACACCAGTTACTATTAGAAGCAGTGTAGGAATTGAATACGCACCGATATTTTCGTAATACCGGTGCCAAAAATATTTCTTATTTTGGATTTTTGGCGCAAAAACTATTAGTTATTGCACCGGTACTGTGATTGTACCAATGCAGGACAGGATAATCTGCGTGTTTTGGCTGAATTTCTACACTGGTAACTGCTTTTACCGGTTTGAAAGGCTACAAATGCACCAGTAAAGTCTAAATACCGGTGTAGAAAATTGCATTAAATGCTCACCTACCCCTTTTTTTAGCGGATAAAAAATAGGATTTTTGGAAGAAGATGTTCATTAATGGTGTTATTTGGTTGATGAAGGCATTGAATTCTCCATAATAAAGACCCTTGAAGGTACCTTTTTTTTAATTACATTTATGGATATTAAGGATTTTATGTATGGTTTTGGTTAGTAAAGATATTCAATTTTTGTGTTTTATCATTTGATGGTGATTGAGGTAGAATTATAGATATTAGTTTGTGATTTGTTCTCAAGGTTGTTGTAGTTATAAGGCTATGGCTTTTGATTCCTATAGTGTTGGACATGTTAAGAATGATGTAATTGTAATGTGGAACATTGGTGTATATTGGTGTATAAGGCTATGTTGCATGATTAGGAAGTCATCATGAAAAATTCTATTGTATTAAATGTGTTGAAGTTTAATTGTTGGACATTTATTGATATGTAGAGTTGTATTGCATCATCGAGAGGCGTAAGAATGTGTATGCTAACGTTAGTAGGGTGAAAGATGAATATATTATGTTCGTGAATGAGTTCTTGGAGCATGCATTTAGTCGAGAGAACCAAATATTATATCCCTGTCGTGATTGTTGAAATCGAATTCATACTGATAAGAAGGACATTCTGAAACTCCATTTGTATAGCTGGGGGTTTGCGAAAGATTATATTGTGTGGACCTTTCATGGGGAAAAATCACCACTGAAAGTGAGAGTGTTTTAGTGATTCTATGTTGGATGACATGTGTGAGGAGGTTGTTAATAAATTTAGAGGGAGGCCCAAGGTTTTGGCTAACTTCCTTGGTAAGAAGGATACACCATTGTATCCCGGTTGCAAGAAGAAAGACATGGTCATGTCGTGTTTGATGGCGTTATTTAATTTGAAAGGTGTAGGGTCATGGAGTGGTACTAGCATCAATAAATTTCTTAATTTTTTGAATGAAAAGCTTCCACCCGGTAATGGGGTTCCTGATAACCTTTATGAAGCTAAGAGAATTTTGTGTCCGATTGGATTGGAGTATGAAAAGATACATGCTTGTCTGAACGATTGTGTCCTATATAGGGGTGACCTTATGGATAAGATTGTATGTCCAGTATGTAATGTGTCGCGTTATAAGAAGAATAGAAATGTGGCTGTTGGTGGAAAGCATGTTGTACCGGTAAGGAAGCGGGTGCCCATTAAATGTATGGGGTATCTTCCCATTATTCTGAGGCTGAGAAGGTTGTTTAAGAATGAAAAGGAGGCAAAGAACTTGACATGGTGCGTTGATAGGGGAGGTTGTAAAGATGATGATATAATTCGACACCCGGATGACGTGGACTAGTGGACAAAATTTGACAGGATGTATCCACACTTTGCATCCGAACCTAGGGATTTGATATTTTCTTTGTGTATTGATGGTATGAACCCATTTGGGAATATGTCCTTGAAACACAGTTCGTGGCCGGTTATGCTTGCCATTTACAATCTTCCCATGTACTTGTGCATGAAGAGAAAATATGTGTTGATGCCCATCATGATTTCAGGCCCGAAACAACCTAGAAATGACATAGACACTTATCTTTCCCCTTTTATAGAAGATTTGAAGGTGCTTTGGTCAGAATGCGCCTTACTGTTTGATGGTTGTAGTGGTGAAGAGTTTACACTAAGGGCGATGCTTTTTTGTACCATAAATGATTTCCCGGTCTATGGTAACCTTTTTGGGTATGTGGTTAAGGGTCACAAGGCTTTCCTAGTTTGTGAGGATGAGACAGATTACCATCAGTTGAGGAATGGGCAAACGACTGTTTATTTGGGCCACCGTAAATTCTGGCTTATAGATCACAACTTGCGGGAGAATGTGGTTGCATTCGTTGGTGGGAAGGAGAGGAGAAAGGCACCAAAACCTTTGACCAGTGTAGCTATTCATAAAAAGGTGAAGAAATTGAATATTTTTCTTGGTAAGAAGTTATCAAAGGGTGGTGGGGCTGTAGATGGACCGTGGAAGAAACGGTCCATTTTCTTCGATTTGTCGTACCGGGAAAATTTGGAGGTTTGCCATTGTTTAGATGTTATGCATATCGAAAATAATGTTTGTGAGAGTCTAACCGGGATGCTTCTGAACATTCCCAGGAAGACTAAGGATAGCTTGAATGCGAGGAAAGATTTAGTGGACCTTGGTATACGGTTGGATCTGGCACCAGAAGTAAGAAGGAAGCAAATGTACTTGCCCCCCGCTCCTAGCAATCTGTCAGTTGCTGAGAGGAGGTCGTTGTGTGAGAGCATTCAAGGAATTAAGGTACCTTCCGGTTACTCCTCTAATGTTATTAGTTTTGTTAATGATAAGTTGCATCTTAATGCTTTGAAATCACACGATGGTCATGTCCTTATGCAACAACTTTTGCCTGTAGCAATACGTGGGTGTTTGGAAGAGGAAGTTAGATTTTTTTGTTATGCGCTTGTGTTTCTTCTTCAACTCGATATGTAGGAAAAATATTAATAGGCAATAGCTTGATGAACTGGATCGAGAGGCTTCTGTTGTTCTATGTCATTTGGAGAAGTATTTTCCCCCGCCATTCTTTGATATCATGGTGCACCTGGTGGTACACTTGGTTAGGGAGAAAAGTATGTGCGAACTTGTCGGAATGCATTAGATGTACCCCTTTGAGCGTCACATGGCTGTTCTCAAGGGTTATGTTCATAATCGTAGTCGGCCTGATGCCTCCATTATTCAGAGGTACGTCACTGAGGAGATCATATAGTATTGTACAGCGAACTTGGTTGGAAGAAGAGTGGTTGGTATTCCTGGCGGTCCCCACTGTGGAAGGTGGAATGGGATTCCACGTTCTAAGGGTACACTTCATACACCCTATTACGCTGAGTTGATGATTGTTCACCTGTATGTATTGTGTAATAGTAGCGATATTGTAACATATGTTGAAGAGCATGTTTTCCCGTTGGAAGAGATTCATCCAGACTGGCCCCCGAATAAAATTCAGGTCGAGCATTCTTCAAGGTTTGTTGACTTGTTTTATAATCGTTGTAATGTCGATGGGATGCCTAGTAACCTAAGGGCATTTGCAAGGAATCTGAATTGCACCGTAAAATAATACCTTGGTTATGACATTAATGGCTTCAGTTTCTCAACATTGGCGAAGGACGAGAAGAGCACCACTTAAAATAGTGGTGTATATATTGAATCTGAATCCATATGGAAGGCAAGCAAGAGAGATAAACATCTGGTTATTGTCTTCAAGTGTCATTGAGTGGAACATGGTTCCGGTGTTGTTGTTGAGAAACTCATGGGGTTTGCATTGGTCGACTTGAATCGTGTCGGATATGAAGATGACAAGTTTATCTTAGCTACCCAGGCAAGACAGTTTTTTTACATCAAGGACCCTTCAAATGAGAAGTATCATGTAGTGTTGCATGGGAACAAGTTTTACTTTGATGAGTCGATTGATCAGCCCACTATAACTGATAATCCTGAGTTTCCATCAGTATTTCCCAATTTGGAAGATGCTGGGGGACCCATTTTTGGAAGGCGTTCTCATGGCGATGGGCTGTGAGTTGATGAGAGAGGTGAAATAGTAGGTGGAGACAATGTCTTAAGTGGAAGCGATAGATCGGCCATTCCCGACCGTTGTTTTTGTGACCTTTTAGGTGGGGGAAAAACCGGTGCTAAGAAAAATCCATGCAAACAAAAAAACCGGTGCTATATTAGCACCGGTTGAAAAACAAGTGCTAAAATATTTATGACTAAAAAAAATCCCTTAGTCGTCGTAAATATTTTAGCATCGGTTAAAAAACTGGTGCTAACAAAAAAATGGTGCTACCAGCGCTAAAATTAATACCGGTTGAAAAACCGGTGCTAACAAAAAAATTGGTGCTAAAAGTAGGGATTTAGCACCGGATTTTTCCAACCGGTGAAACCGTTTCGTCGGTTACTTAGGCTCCGGGTTTTTTAACGAAAAAATGGTGCTAGAACAAAAACAAATGGTGCTAAAGGGGGGTTCATGTGATAGTGGGAGCTCAATGGCATCGTGGATTGGCCGGTATCCTTAATAGGCAAGGCAAGTGAGCAACCAAATGACATCGATGATGTCAATACTGGAGGTGATACGGACGACGATGACGAGGAGGTTATGATTCTCACCATCGATGATGATGTACATTCTTGTAACACATTATTTTTCAATTCCTCAAAGTACTTTTGCGTATCCGTATTTATTAATCCTTGTAACAGGATACTGGCGAGCAAAAATCTCAGTCAACGGTTAATTTCCGGCCATCTACAAGACCAAGATTAAATAGGCTACCAAAATAGGTAATGAGCTAAAACAAGTACCATTATTATTCATTAGTAATGACAGTTCAATAATACATGCTCAAATGATCATTTCGTATCATTTCACGTTCCCAGATTGTCAACAAACGAGACCTGACAGATTGGCAGATCATGGGGCAATTCATAAAGGAAGCACATGCCGTTATCCTGGAAATGATAAAGAATATGGACTGCATGCTCTTCCCAGTGTTCCGACCATCGACATTCGCACGCCATTACACCTGCGGTGTTGGAATAGAAGTTCTGGTCGAGTTCGGGAATAAACTGGGGAACATGCTTTCGATGACCTGGATCGATAATGCGTGGGTCGATGTGTGGATGAGGTGAGTTTCAAAACTTACAGCCTTTATGTTTTTAAATTTATTAAGAATTCATTTTCATGTATGATTAATGTTACATGCACCTGTGGGAGAAAGTATATGAAACTAATTCAGGCCGGGTCCAATTCTGCCCATCCAGTTGTGGCAACCTAACCAACTTCGAGCAGGATGTCGAAATCCGTTTCAAACAAATTTGGGAAACAATGAAGGCAACATATGCTGAGTTCTACATCGTACCCTGCATAAGAATGTAAGTATTTCTTCCTGATAACTACATTCACACCCACTTTTGTTTCATTGATTTGTTAACATAATTTTCCAACAATGATCATTGGTACCCCATCATTATCTGTCCCCGAACGGAGGAGGTTTTCACTCTGGACACATTGTCAAGGGGTACCAAACCAACAAACTTGGTCGAACTCAAGGTCATTTCAAGGTATTTCAATCAATCAAATCAAAATTCCTAGTTTCATAATATACGGGAAGAAGTAACCATTTTAATTTACTTTCTTGACAGGCTTGCTTGCGCATACCAAAAGGAGAAGAGAAAGACAGAGCCAGAACCCGACTACACTTGGAAAATCAACAGCATTATGGTAAGTCATTATGTCATTTCATCCATCAAATTTTATGTTTAGGGCTAGTAATTACATTTACCTTTCCCGTGCAGTACCGAACACAGAGTGGTTCGTGGAAATGCGGGTACTCCATCATGCTCTTCATGGAAGAATTTGTTAATTACCTAGAGGCAAACAATATCTTGGAGGTAAACCTTGCATCTCAAAATTTGATATTATTAATCTCTAGTAAACGCAACATTATTGACTAACAGTGTAAGTTTGAAATTAACAGATTTTCTCGGAGGGCAAAAACCTATACCATGTGTACGAAATTTAAGGTGTAGCAGAAAGATGGTGTGGGGCTTGGCCTGGAGACTACCAGCAGCAGGCGAACACTACGTTGCAACTTCTGGATGATAAGAACAACATAATAGGTTGATGGTTTATTTGGAATGGATGATGATATTAGAATTCTATGGATGGTGTTTGGTTATACTAAACTTGTGTTTTACTTTGTTTCATTCCATGTTTAAGATACTTCTTCTATTTCATAGTTAGAATAATGTTCGCGTGTTTTGCGAGCCATATTTTCATAATAAAATGCTTCAAATTTCTTACCTATTCAAAAGTTTCTAATTTATAATAGTTCACAAGTATCTCTGGCTATCGTTCCTTTGGAAATGATCCAGGATGGACCGTCGGAAAACAAATTAGACATTGCAAATTTTAGCCACATTATACACCAGTATAAAATGCATGTACCCGTGCAAAAAAAATTCATATTTTTAATTATTTATTTTTAATTATTTAAATAATACCGGTGCATAAAGTATAGTAATACCGGTGTAAACAAATACTGGTGCAATCTATTCTGGTGCAAAAAAAACTATATTCCGACTACAAAAGAAAGACCGATGTCATATTTAATATCGGTGTACAAATCACAGTTTTACACCGGTTCATAAGTTAAATATCAGTGCAAAATGTCTACACCAGTGTTCTAAATAATACCGGTGCAGATATTTTATGATCCCAAAATTTTACACCGGCCTGAGATGCTGGTGCAAATAATCTTCTACACCGATCAATTTTATCAGTGCAAATTTTTGGCATTTTTAAACCCCTATACATACGCACCGGTATTTTTGGGGGCCAAATTACCGGTGCTATTGCCCTAAATTACCAGTGCAATTACCCCTGTCCTGCAGTAGTGCAAGTAGATGATTTTTGCCCATTTTCTTTGCATCGGTGAAGGTAAGTCATTTTTGTTCAGTTATCCATGAGTTTCCATATCAATTTCTTATGAAACAACCATTAATACCCATATGCCCAACACATGTTCAACAAAAAACCTCAGTGAACAAAAACATCTTAATGTGGGAAACTTGGAATGATAGCCTTAAATGATATGATTATACAAATGTGTGGATATTGAGATTTAAGTTTTTTGTGGAAATATGTTATATCATAAAAATATTTTGTTTACAATATAAGGTGATTGTACATCTCGGTTCTCCCCATTTTTGAATCCCATAAGGGTTGCTAGTGTGCCACTCATGTTGTTGTTCAAGTTTTTTCATTGGCTAACTTGTAGTTGGTATAATTTTGAGAAGTTCAATGCCATGTTCTATCAAGTTCTATGTCATGTTAAACCAAGTCCTATGCAATGTTCTTTCAATTTTTATTATTGGGTATAATGTTATGAGATCAAGTGGTTAGTTGACTTATTCTATTATCGTAGATGCCGCCAAAAAGGGGGAAGTTAAACACGAAGAGGAACCGACCTGTAGCAAAGAAAAGGGGGGAGGTCGATGTGGTCGATAATGCGGTCCATGTGGCTGAACAAGAACTGCCTCCCAAAAGGATCCCATTGCAAATACAATTTCAGGAAGAAGCAAAGCAAAATAATGACTCGACTACCCGCTCCTTATGGAGATGGGAATGAAGGGGATGTTGAGGGAGAAAATGCGAGTGAAGTGGTGGCCAAACCACCACAAGACCGACTGTTGATGAAGCGGACAACGACTTGTCAAAGGCTGGGAACTAACGTGGAGAGGGATTTGACAAGTTTGAGAAGAAAAGTTATATGAGGAGACGTGGAACTAGCACGTGCTAGTCTGTGATGTTGTCAAAGCATAACAAGCTGGTCCCTGTGGCATTTGAGTTCCATGGGAAACAAGTTATTTGCACTAAAAATTGTACAGCATGGCACGCTTACGGAAATTATGCGTTTCATCGCCACATCATATTTGACGCATGCAATCACTAGTGCAATGTGCAAGATGATGTTAAGGAGGAGTCGTGGAAGGATGTTTTGGTAAGCTATTCGAGACTCGGCTAGTTCTAAAAATTTTTTTGTTTAAGGTGGCAAACAAGTGGAAGAAGGATTGCACGGATAGGGCAAGACACCAGCATAGAAACTGGAAGACAGAGGTGGAAAACATGTTCATCCACAACGTGCACAAAGGAAGAAACAAATTAGAAGTTTTATTGTGGGAGAAGTACAAGTGGATGGAATGAAGAAGAATGTCATTTTTTTAGCGGAGGTGTCGGACGCCGGAATTTCATGTATGAATAAATATAATTAATGTTAGTAACTGTGTTTCCCATAAACTTTGTTAAACTAAATTTAAATTTATAAGAATGATATTAGGCGATTCGAGAGATAGCTATTCAGCACAACGAGAGCAAGGATTACACCTACCACACTGGGAGAAAAGGTAATCGATACATTCTTGACAAACTGACTGAGGAGCTAAAGGAAAAGTAGAGAATTAGGTTGACCATTGATGGATGCACTGATGAGGAGATTGAGCAACAACTCAGTCAGAAGGAGTTCACACCGGACAGATCTCTTATCTACCTTAAGGCAAACAAGGAAAAGAAAGGGTTATACACATCAAAATAGGTTCAGAAGATCGCACCGGATGTTGTAAAGTACACAAAAATCTCCAACCATAAATTAATTTATACGTCGTTCCTAAATTATACTTACTGAATTTTTCTTTCCTATTTCAGTACAGTTGAAAACGAACGAGCTGAAGGAAAAAGGAACATTGGTACTGCAGCCCACGGGTGAAGAAATCCTCATAAAGGTTACAAAGAAGAAACATCACCCGGGAAGGTATAGGGGAACTCAGTCAGGTTTACCCACATCGATGGTTGTTCCTCATCTTTCCTGCAGCAAGTACGGTGGCAGTTCCTCAAGCAAAAAAACCCCATAGAGAAGACCATCTAATGATCAACCAGTCGTGAAAGTCATGGTATCATACCTTGAGTAGTTGGTGAAGGGCATCACATCTGCAAGCGGTGTTAAGATTCCTCCAGGCCTTGCGATCCAATGAAGTTTATCAAGAAGGCAATGGATGACATTGCTGTAGGTGCTACAAAGTCGGGTGAAGAGCCCGGCGATGGAGAAGGTGATGAGGAGGTACGCCTACATAATTATATGCATTTTCTTTACATTGGATTACACATCTTAAAATCTCCATAACTATTTTATCATTCTATTTCACTTTTTTACAAACAAGATGGAGAATGAGTGACTCTGTACGTGAAAGACATTATCGGTAAGAAGAAAATGGTCGCACATGGGTTGTGAAAAATACCTCGTGGTCGGGATGCCTAACAAGAAAGTGTGGCTCGCATGAGAGTATGCGAGCCAGTCTACCATCCTAGGGCGGGATCACCCTCATCGGACCACCAGTTCAATAACGTTGGAGAGGCCTTGAATAGAGCACCGTGGATTGGCCATGTCTATGATTGGCAAGGGATCCGAGCAACCAAGTGACATCAATGAGGACGATGCCGATATGGAAATTGACGATGACAATGAGGTTATAATTCTCACCACCGGCGATGAGGTACATTCTTGTAACATCTTAAATTTCATTTTGCACAAATTACATTGACATGTCCATAATTATTAATACTTGTAGCAGGGTGATACCGAAAAGAAATCCCACTCAAGCACTAATTATCGGCCTTCAGCGAGACCAAAATTCAAAAGGCTACCAAAATAGGTGCTTCACTAAACCGCAAACCTTTATTATTCATTGCCTAAGACAGTTCGTTTCTACATACTTAAGTGAGCATTTTCTGTAGTTTTGCCTCCACAGATTATCAACGGACGGGACCTGGTAGATTGGACTGCGGAAACTTGTCCAACTTCAACCAGAAGGTCGACTAGCATTTCAATCTTATCTGGGAAACAATAAAGGCAGCGGATGCTGAGTTCTACATTATTCCATGCATTAGAATGTAAGTATTTTTCCCCAGATTTAACTTTTATATTTCAAACCACTTCTAATCTGTCATTTATTAACAACCATTTTTTGCCAGCGATCATTGGTACCTCATCATTATCCGTTCTAGAACGGAAAAGGTCTTCACGCAGGACATTTTGTCGGGGGGCATCAAACCAACAAACTTGTGCAAACTCAAGGTCATTTCCAGGTATTACAATTAATCAAATAATACCTCCAAGTTTAGTAATATACTAGAACAAGTAAAAATTTTCATTTACTTTCTTGACAGGCTTGCATGCGCATACCAAAGGAAGAAGAGAAAGATAAAGCCAGAACCCGACTACACCTAGAAAATTAAGAACATTAAGGTCAGTCATTCTATTATGTCATCCACACTATTTGTTAGGTTAAAAATTGGCAATGACATAAATCATTCAATGTGCAGTACCGAACCTAGAATGGTTCGTGGAAATGCAGGTAATCGATGATGCTTTTCATGGAAGAATTTGTTACTCACCCGGAGACAAATAATATCTTGGAGGTACACCGATCTCTAAATTAGTTATTCTAAGTTTCTATTAGACGCAACATTCTTCACTAACATTGTAATTTTTAAATTGATAGATCTTCCCAGAGGGCCAAGGGCCATACCATGTGTACGACATTCAAGCCATTGTAGAGAGATGGTGTGGGGCTTGGCTCGATGAGTACCAGCATCAGGCGAACACTTCATTGCAACTTCTGGATGATAAAAACGTAATGGTTGATCATATTATAATTCTGTTGTTGGTGTTTGGTCGTACAAAACTTGTGTTGTTTTTAAGTTTATTTCCATTCATGCTGAAGATACTTTTTCTATTCATCATTTCAATAAATTCTCATGTTTTTCGATCAATATTATCATAGGTGTTTGAAGTTTCTTACAATTTCCGAGGTTTTAAATTTATAATAGTTCCAATTGAAGTATTTCTGGCTGTCATTGCCCCGAAAATGATTCGGGAGGGACCACCGGAAAATAGATTGGCCATAGCAAAAAAAATTCAAATATTACACCGGTATAAACTATTTATGATGGTGTAAAATATGAGTAAAATGTATATTTTTTTAAGTGAAATCAAAATTACACCGGCATTTTAGGAAATTGATTACATACCAGTGTATTTATCATACCCGTGCATAAAATACAGTTGTTTTTCATTCAAACCGGTGTAAATTTTTAATAACCGGTGCAAATAATTTACACCAGCTTCTGCCAATCTACCGGTGCAAATACTATGTGCCCCCCTACCTTTTCAAAATTTCTACACCAATTGCATAAACTGGTGCATACAACATTTTTTACACTGGTTTAGATTACCAGTGCCAATACTATGTGCCCCCTACCTTTTCAAATTTTCTACACTGATTGCACATACCGGTGCATAGAACATTTTTTCCCCGGTATAAATTACGGGTGCTAATAAGTTACATTTTTACACCGCTATACTTACACACCGGTATTTTGGGGGGCCAAATTACCGGTGCTGTTGGGGTAAAATACCAGTGCTATTACCCCTGTCCTGCAGTAGTGATCCATTTGCATTTGGCTTCAACTTGGGCAGCCATGGTCTCCATCTTCAAAACTTCTTGGCTAAAGATCCTCTTGTTCCTTTCATTCTGTATTCTATACAAGACACTAGTAAGTTTCATCAACTGCAAGTCTTTCCTTCTTCTTACCATCATCAACACACCCCTTTTCACTTGCATCATGATGCTTATATCCCTCAACTTCAAGCTTTTCATCAACTCCTTAGTGTATGCACAACCCAAAAACAAACGGGTTGTTGTCTCATCCACCACATCACATAAATACACCTTTGTTGTTTCTTCAAATTCCCAAATATTTGCAATCTATCAACCGTGGGCAACTCTCCCTTCAATAGCATCCATAGGAAAATTCTATGCTTAGGTAAATTTTTTTTCCAAATTACGTTTGCGTAAACGTCCCTTTTGCTTCCTCTATTCATTTCATCATACACCATCCTTGTGTTCAACTTGTCTTCCTTGTTTATACAACTCCCAGTGTTTTGTAAGTGTCTATCTTTCAATTTGCACAACATCTGGCAACTATAAGTTACACCACATTTGCATCCTTGTAGACTTCCAACCTTTATGTAATATTCTTGAATACACCTAAACCAAAGAATGTCTTTCTTTGAGTTTAAGTCCCACAATTTCTTACATAGTACTTCCTTGTTTCAAATGGAAAGATCTCTAATCCCTAATCCACCAAATTTGTTGCTTGTACAAATTGTGTTCAAAGAGATAGAAGTATAACCCCTTTTCCCTTCTTCTCTTCCCCACAAAAAACTTCAATATCCTCGTGAACACCCCGGGTATACTTAGTATACTAGCCCAAAAGCCAGCTATATTTAGTAAAACTGAATTGATCAATTGAACCTTCCTTACATAAGAAAGAACACTTGAAAGAACCTTCCTTACATAACAAAGGCAGTGCCAAATATTGCATTGAAAAATCCCCTCTTGTTACATTTAACACTCCAACTAACAAGTCTTTCTCCACTTCATCCATTCTAGAAAAATAAATTCTAGATTTTTGCTCACTTATTGCAAGATCCGAGACCTCCATAAACCTCTTCAAGCATCCTTTCACACCCTTTATGGATTTTTGGTTTGCTCCACAAAAGATAAGCAAATCAACAATAAACAACAAAGTATGCACACCAACCTTCTTGCATCTTTGGTGGAATTATATGTGTTTCTCCTTGTACTCCTTTGTTATCATTCTTGTAAGTTACTCCATGCTCAAAACAAACAAGGGAGAATAGAGGATTCCCTTGTTTAACTCCTCTTCCACCTATGAAGCCTTCTAAATACCTCCCATTCAAAGTCAACCAAAAGAAGGATTGATCATTGTACTTCTCTTGATCCAATCTATCATCAACCCGGAGAACTTTAAAATCTCAAGCCATTTGATGAGAAATTTCCAGCTTATACAATCAAAGGCTTCGCTAATATCCACTTTAACAACACAACTTCTCTTCATGCCATCCACATTGTACTTATGCAACAATTCTTGTGTTAATGTTGTGTGATGTGTGTCTACCTTTCACAAAAGCACTTTGATTCTCACAAATCAAATAAGGCAGCACCTCACAAAGTCTTACAAAACTCACTTTGGTGAAGTTAACATCAACCAATTATTCTATTTGGAGGCCTATGATGAAACTTGTTGTTTTGCAAGGATTTGTATAATCCGATTGCACCTACTGTTGTTGAGGGTCGTAGTTCATCTAAGCCAACTAAACCTGAGAAAATGGAAGAAAATGAATGGGCGAAGTTAAAGAGGAAAACTTTTGGAACTATTAGACAATGCTTTGGTGTTAGCATATTCAACCATGTTTCTCAAGAGTCTGACCCTTATGATTTTTTTAAGAAATTGGAAGGCCTTTATGAAAGAAATACAACTCATAATAAGGCTTCTTTGATTAAGAAACTTGTTAATTTGTAGTTGAAAAGTGGAAAGTCAGTGTCTCAGCACCTTAGTGACTTTCATGATATTATTAACAAGTGGATTACTATGAAGATTGATCTTGATGATGAGTTGCATGCTTTGTTCCTATTTAGTTCTTTGCCCGATAGTTAAGAGACTTTGGTGGTGACTATTAGCAACTCTGGTCCTGATGGTGTGATTTCTTTGGATGTTATCAAATAGAGCATGTTTAATGAAAAGATAAGCAGAAGGGAGATGAGAGTTGATAATTTGCAGGCTTTTGTTGTTGAGAATCGAGGAAGAAGCAACAGTAGAGGTCCAAAAAGGCGTGACAAATTGAAGAATAGGTCCAAGTCTAGAGATGGGAAAGGGACAAGGATGTGCCACTATTGCAACAAAACTGGTCACATTAAGAAGTATTGCTATTGGCAGAAGAAATAGAAAGGGAAGAAGCATGACTCTTTTAATGAGGGAGGTGATAAAGAAACTGCAGCAATTGCTTCTTACGATGATGATGATGATATAGCTCTGGTTTGTGCTATTGGGGATTGTCATCATGTAGAAGGCTCCAGCATAGAATGGTTGGTTGATTCGAGATCTTCTTTTCATTGTGTCCACAAAGAGGAGTACTTCATAAACTACCAAGCTGGAGATTTCGGTAGTGTCAAAATGAGTAATAAGACAACAACATATATTGTTAGTCTGGGTGACATCTATGTGAAGACAAGTGTTGAATGCAGACTTATTTTGAAGAATGTGTGCCATGTGCTTGGCTTGCACCTTAACTTGTTATCTGCTAGTACTCTTGATCTAGAGGGATATAGACACTTCTTTGAGGATAGCAAGTGGATATTGTCAAAGGTCTGAATAACAGTTGCTCGTGGTGAATTCTGTTGCACTTCATACAAGGCATACTTGACTATATGTTATGATGGGGTGCATTTCATTGAAGAAAAAAAATTATCCAACCTTGTGGCATCAAAGGTTGGGATACATGTGACAAGGGGTTGAAATTTCTAGAAATTAAATCTCTTATTCCTGTTGATTCTAGTGTTTCTCTTAACCCCTGTGATCAGTGTTTAGTAGGAAAGCAACACAGAGCTTTCTTTTCTGGGAATTCGACTAAGAAAGAAAGAGAGTTGGAGTTAGTACACTCTAACGTTTGTGGTCCCATGGAAGTTTAGTCACTTGTGGCAACAAGTACTTTGTCACCTTCATTGTTGATGCTTCTCAGAGGACTTAGGTTTATATGATGAAGACCAAAGAAAAGGTGTTTAAAATTTTCAAGAAATTTCATGCCATGGTGGAAAGGGGGACAAATAAGAAGCTAAAGTGTCTTCGTTCTAATAATGGTAGAGAGTATACTTCCAATGAGTTTAAAAGCTATTGTTCATAGCATGGAATTAGGCATGAGAGACGGTGCTGGGAACCCCTAAACACAATGGTATGGCCAAGAGGATGGATATGACCATTGTTGAGAAGGTTAGATGCATGCTGAGAATGTCTAATCTTCCAAAGTCTTTTTGGGGTGAAGTGGTTTGGCGTGCTGTTTATTTTATTAATTGATCTCTATCGATTCCTTTAGCTTATTACATTCCTAAGAGAGATTGGAAGGGATGTGATATTTCATATTCACATTTTAGAGTGTTTTGATGCAAGGCGTTTGCTCATGTTTCCAAAGATCAAAGATCGAAGTTGGATTCGTAAACCAATCCTTGTATGTTTGTTGGATATGGTTATGAAGAGTATGATTATAGGCTCAATAGGCTCAATGACCCCAAAAAGAAGAAGCTGGTGAGAAGTAGAGATTTGGTTTTTTTTAGCACGAGATGGGTGCTGATCTTCTGAGTACAAGGTACAATTTCAATTCAGATTTGTCTTTTAATTTCACTGGAATTTCTTCTACTCCTATTAATCATCTATCAAATGATATGTTGAGGTGACACCCAGTGAGTTTGAGGATGTGCAACCTGATATTGATACACCTGAAGATAGTGAGGTTCCCCGGGATGAGGATAAAGGGGATCATGAGCAGGGGGGAAAATCTATCCCTGGAGTAAGGGAAGTTGAGCCTCAAAGGTCTGTTCAAGGAAGAACACCTTCGAAGAAGGAATTCAAGTTCACAGTACATTCTTGTAACCGCTGATGGAAGCCCAAAAGCTTTCAAGAGGTATTGTATCACAAAGATAAGAAGTTGTGGCTTGAGGCAATGAAAGAGGAGTTGGATTTCTTGAAGAATAATGATACTTATGATCTTGTGAAACCCCCATAGGAAAGAAAGTCCTAAGAAACTGATGGGTTTAATAGCACAAGAAGGATGATGATAATATTGTGAAGAATGAAGCCAAATTGGTGGTTTAAGGATGCAACAAGAAGAAAGGCGTTGACTATGATGAAATATTCTCATCGGTGGCCAAGATGACTTCGATTAGAATCGTGCTTGGTTTGGCTGCAAGTTTTGACTTGGAATTGGAGAAGCTTGATGTGAAAACTGCTTTCTTGCATGGCGATTTGCAAAAAGAGATTTATATAATATAGCTAAAAGGTTTTTAAGTTAAGGGGAAAGATGACATGTTTGAAAGTTGAAAAGGAGTCTTTATAGAATGAAGCAAGCACCAAGGCAGTGGTACCAAAAATTTGATTCATTTTTTACAGGCAGTGGTTTGATAAATGCAGTAGCTAAAGATGAGGGGTTTTCTTTGATGGGGTTTCCCGAACTTTCTCTTTACCTCTTGGATCTTCAACTTGAGCGTGATTGTGCTCCTAGATGGGTTGTCATACCCAATTCCATGTCGATATCCCAAGCTCTTTCCCATGATTAGAATATCATCAAGGCTTACCTTTCCAGTGTTCAACTTGGTAATAGCTGCTTCAGACGTCTCAGCTCTCTTGGCTGCTGAAATTAGTTTTGATTTAACTCATCATTCTCTTTTCTAAGTTCAGAAACTAACACTCGCAACTCCTTCTCTATCTCAGCCAGATTATTTTTCTCTTCGGTTAGGACTTTGTTTGCATTAACAACTTGAAGCCACATGGCATACATCTTCTCGTATGTACTGTAGATTTCTTTATCACTCACAGCCAGTCTATCATCATCACGAGACAAATCATTAGAATCTATGTTGGAACATACAGATTCATTTTTCTCTAATATGTTGGAATATTTATCATCTTATCCACCACAAATATTTGCTCCAAATGCCACATAGTTGCTCGTGAGTTCCTCTATGTCTTTCTCATCTTCTTCATCTTCACTCCATGAGGTGACATACGATTTCCCTGTTTCTTTTGGGTATTTGTGCATCCAGCCTGAATATAACCATATCATTCACACTATCAACATTGCATATGTCCAGGCTGTTTTGATTCACCACTTTGATTTTTGGAGAATTGCTGATTTCCTTGTTCAAACTGTGTCCCACGGTTATTTCCAGATTCTTATGTCCTTGGTCTATTTCCATCAAACATTTCCTATAATTTCTTGTTTACTACTTTCTTCAGCATTCCTAAGAAATTTTTCGTGATAAGTGCAAGTTTTTCAAGTTCATCATCCCTATCAGATTTGTGATTGTCCTTTGATGATGATATTCGAACACCAACTCCTTTTGAACCTTTTTTGTTTTCTGTTGGAAGGTCATCTCATAAGTCTGTACGATCTCATTAATTCATCTAAGCTTGTAGTGGCTACATCTCTTGCTTCTTCTATTGTTGCAACCTTCATTGCAAACCTTTTAAGAAGTGATCTTAAGGTCTTCTTCACCAATTTTTCCTCTTTGTAAACTTTTCCAAGTTGATAAGCCATATTGGAGATGTCTCTAAGTTTCCCGTTGAATACAACAATAGTGTCATCCTCCTCCATCTTTAGTTCCTCAAACTTTGTAGCCAACATCTGTAATTTGGATTCTCGAACTTGACTTGTTCCTTCATGAACAATTTGTAGAATATCCCAAGCTTTCTTAGCCTGATGGCATGTTGAGATGAGTTTGAACTGATTTTCATCAACTACTGTGAAGAAAGCATTCAATGCTTTTGAATTTTCCAATGAGACAATGAGTTCATCAGGAGACTAAGTAGATTTATCTTTGAGTTTCTGTTCCCTCTGACTTGGCTCTCCTTCTTTCGCCTTAGAGCTTATTTCAACATCTTCAATAGGGTGATTTCACTCATTTTCAACAAAGTGCAATGCAAGTTCATCCAGTGTGTTGCCTTCCAGCAGAGGTGACCGGGACACCGAAGCTCCTTCTTTGGCCGCCATGGTAAAATCGAATCACATTTTCCTTGACACAACCTAGGGAAAAAAATAATTGACCACGCTCTGATACCAAATTAAATTTGGTTTTACCGAATTATCTTAATTATTACTATTATGTTCCAACATAGCATATCTAGCCAAGTATGCAATAAAGTAAAGCATAAAGATACGAGACTTGGTTACGCAGTTCGGTGAAATCCACCTACATCTGCGGGGCATGGCCCAGTTCAAAATGAATCCAATAATCAGAAAAATACAATACAAAGTACACCATACAAATATACTTATTTATCTAATTATGTCGTGTGGATTCTGCAAGCTCCCCTTGCTACCGATCCGCCTTGATCAGACTCTTTCTGTCCTCGAAACTCGTCGACGCTGAATCTCCTCCTCCCGAGGAATTAAGGTATACGATTCTAAACTTTAAATGGCAGGTCACGTATGTTGGAACATATATATGTTGGCTCTCGCAAGACTCTCGGAAAGATAGAAAATCTGTGTGTAGATTTTCACAATTAAATTCATAAGTATAATGCAGCCGTGATGTCCCCTTTATAGTCCATTAGCAGATCGGAACTCTCCATGATGATCTCCATAATATTCATATTCCTTATCTATTTCTGAATCATATCCAAATTCCTTAAATAAAGGGATTTTCTTTATCATAATATATCTCATATATTCCATAAATTCAATACCATATTTGTAGGGATTTTTCATAATCCTAATATGCTTCTAACACCGCCTAGAATAACAAACGCAGAATATACAAGCTTCCATATTCTCACGATCGCAATATTCTGTTCTATAGCAAAACCTTCTAGGTTGTGGCTGTTGCTTGCACGTTCCAACATGGAACGTTTTTCGTTTCCAGATTAGTTCACAAATTGCCAATTAAATAATCAATGAAAACCGCTTGACTTTACAGGATTGTATTTGACTTAAAATTGAAGTCATAGGGTAAACTGGTTCAATTCTTTAGGAGGTTGAGCTCAAATTAGAGTCTATAAAAAAATTTAGAGTAATTTTGATCTGCATTTTTGTAGTTAGAATTAGCGTGGTTTAGCTTTATGTAAACGAGATGGACTGTTGTAGTTATTAATTGTGTATATTTGATTTTAGTTCTATCTATACCTTTTGATGTTTTTGATGCTCTCAAAATCTGAATGTGTTTGAATTTAATATGGATGTTATCTCTTAGTTTTACATCTCCTTAGGTTGTGTTTTGTTTCCTTTGTGATGTTGTTATCACCTATTCCGCTTACTTTTTCCAAAAGTGTTTGAACACTAACCTAGACACTCCATTCCTTTGGGTTCTCAGGTTGAAGTAGCACAAAACTTGTGTCGGTTGTGAGAGTTATGGAGAGGAGTTTTAGTGCCGGTGGGTGTATAACACTCAGGGTTTTACTCAGGGAGCGCATGTTCATTGAAGTTACCTGGCCAAGGGAGAGAATTAACACAAGGGGTGGAGATTCTCTCTTTTGGATCGTAATTTCATTACAGATTAACTTAGGGTATTACTATATCTCGCCCTGTATTTTACTATTCTCGCCCTAATACGTATAAATACACGTATTTTGAATTAAAATAAAATAATTTTTAATTTTAAGAAAACAGAAAAAAGAAATATAAAATATTAAAAACCCTAAAATTACTATAAATAACCCTCTCCCCCACTTCCCTCTCCCACTTCCCTCTCCCATTCCTTCCCTCTCCCACTTCCCTCTCCCACTTCCCTCTCCCCCTTCCCTTCCATTTCCGCCTCCAGCCCGCCGCCCGGCGCCGCCGCCCGCCGCCGCCGGAATCTCGCCGGAATTTGGCCGGAATCCCGCCGGAATTTCGCCGGAAAATGTAAGTTTTTGAGAAATTTTTTTTTTCTTTTCGTGGGAATCGTTGCCCGATCTATTCGAATTTTGTTGAACTTGTTGGAATTGTTAGAATTTTGTTGAGCTTGTCGGAATTAATGACATAATTGGACATGATGACATAATTGGAAGCTTATTGTGTTTTTCAGTAATTATTTAGTTTAAATTTGGCCATAATATTTTAGAAATTGTATTTTTTAGAAGTTGGATTTTTTAGAAATTATGTAGTTATGTGACATAATAGAAATTACTTAGGAATTATTTGTTTAGAATTTGTGATGTTCTAAATTATTTAGGTATGTGACATAGTTGGAATTAAAACGAAGAAATTGTGTTCTGTGTAAATTACTTAGTTTAAATTTGGACATAATATTTTAGGAATTGTTTTTTTTAGAAATTGGGTTATTTAGAAATTATTTAGTTATGTGACCTAATAGAATTTATTTAGAAATTGTATTTTTTAGATATTGGGTTATTTAGAAATTATTTAGTTATGTGACATAATCGGAATTAAAACGAAGAAATTGTGTTTTGTAGAAATTACTTAGTTTAAATTCGGACATAATATTTCAGAAATTGTATTTTTTAGATATTGGGTTATTTAGAAATTATTTAGTTATGTGACATAATCGGAATTAAAACGAAGAAATTGTGTTTTGTAGAAATTACTTAGTTTCAATTCGGACATAATATTTCAGAAATTGTATTTTTTAGATATTGGGTTATTTAGAAATTATTTAGTTATGTGACGTAATTGGAATTGAAACGAAGAAATTGTGTTTTGTAGAAATTACTTAGTTTCAATGTGGACATAATGGTTTAGAAATTGTATTTTGTAGAAATTGGCCAATTTAGAAATTATTTAGGTATGTGGCGTAATTGGAATTAAAACGAAGAAATTGTGTTTCGTAGAAATTACTTAGTTTAAATTTGGACATATTGTTTTAGAAATTGTATTTTTTAGAAATTGGGTAATTTAGTAATTATTTAGTTATGTGACGTAATAGAAATTATTCAGAAATTATTGATTAGGAATTGTGTTTTTTGGAAATTATTTAGTTATGTGACATAATAGAATATAGTTCTATGTAAACAAACTTTAGTAATCCGATGTAAACAATTGTGTAGTAAACTGTTACGATATGTTTTAACTATTGTTTCCTTGAATGTTAATAATAGTGGTAAGAAAATAAGATTATTTAGTTATGTAATCTCCAATTTGTAACTAGAAAAAATGTTCCAGTTCGTTGATGCACTGTTCGGAAAATCAGTTCACACGTTGTTGAAATGTATGTTAATTTATCTTATCATATCAGTTTGATTCACTTGTTGTTATACTAATTACATATCTTGTGTCGTAGATGAGCACTGGTGGTCAACCTGACGGTCATGGTCGTTCCATACGACGAAGATGTGTTAGTGCCTCGGCGAGACAGGCTAGAGGCCGCGTGGTCGAGGATGAACCGTCGCCTCGCCCGCGGGAGTTTGATGTAGGAGCGGAGCAGCCTTCTCCACCGAGCGTTCGTGCATTCGATCCCATGCCGACATGGGACGGTCCGGAGATTAACATCCTCGCGCCCGGTGGTATTCGTCATGAAAGTGATTGGCAGATGAATTATGACCTGCCCGCAGATGTCCCCCCGGTGGGCCAACCTGGTTCGAGTGTTCCATTGGATGCCGGGATCGAACGTTATGCTGAAGCTGGAGCCAGACACACCGTGAGGAACAGAGCTGGTCAATTCGCACAGTCTTCTGGTGGATCGTGCAATGCCGGTGAGCCTAGCACCGGAATGGCACGGAGGAATAGGAGGAAGCGACCCGCCGCCGATGAGACGTGGCTAGTGCGGGGACCAGTGGCTGGTGGCCCGCAGGATGACCTCGTCATACCAAGCTTCGGAGGACACGTCGCGCTTGACGTTTGGAATGGTATAGAGCGAGGTGTGTTGAGATGCCATGCTCGGTCGCCGCTATGCAAGCAGCTAGTCGACACGCTCCCCGAACTGAGCGATGTTGCACAGGCCCGGATACATGCGACCGGGTTGGGCCACCTGCCTGCGATTATGTTCCAGTTCCTTGACATGGCACTGATATCCGCTTTTGTCGAGAGGTGGCAGCCGGACACGAACACGTTTCACATGCCGTTTGGGGAGATGACCATCTTGATGCATGACGTTGAGATGATTCTTGGCATTCCCATCGATGGTGGCGCTGTTGCGAGTACCATTTCGGCGGAGACTATTGAGGAAGCGTGCGCCGAACTGTTTGGGAAAGACGTGGAGTCCTTTCTCGCGGAAGACTGGAACGGGGGTAACATAGATGCCCAATCTTTGATGGCGAGGTGTGTAGCGGCGGGGCAGAGCCAGCACTTCCAATTCATGTGCTACATGCTGACCCTGTTTTCATCCACGCTTTTTGTGGATAAAACTGGGAATAAGGTTAGAGCCAACCTTCTACCCCTGCTTGATTCGCAGTTGTCGCAGTTGTCGTGGGGCTCGGCGACGTTGGCCAGTTTGTATCTGCAGTTGGGAATTGCGTCCCGGTCCAAGGCGCGCGGCCTATGCGGATGTTGCACGCTGCTCCAAGCATGGATATACGAGTACTTTCCGATGTTTCGGCCGGGACCGAGTACGTTGCCAGCTCTTCCGGGTCGCGCCAGTCGGTGGCACACAGGGGTTAGATCGGGGAGGGGTACGGGGAGGCTCGGTGCCATCAGGCGACAGTTGGATGCCTTACAGCCCGACCAGGTATGAATTCCATGCTTTTACTCTTATTCTGACAGTAGTAGATAGATCGGATTCCATAGAAACGTAACATGTCTGTGAAACTTTTTGCAGGTGGATTGGTTGCCATATGGAGTGGACGTGGTCAGGGCTGCGGGGGGGAGGACTCACTACCGCGGCGTGATCCGATACCTCGACGCAATGGAGGCGTACATGCCAGATCGCGTTGTGCGGCAGTTCGGTCTCCTACAGGGTATACCGCGGGGTCTTGCTATTGCGCCGGAGCCTTGTTCCCGCCCGGCTGATCCAGCCGGCTATTCAGTGACCTACCCAGGGAGGCTGCAGTTGACCCTATGGGAGATGGCACACACTTGGCACAAGGAACGGCTTGCGGCGTTCCCGGTAGCCACGCCCCAATCAGAGTGTACCATGGATTACGAGGACTGGTACGCGACTCATTCGCACCCAGTGATCGCAAATCCTGAACATGCTGCCGCGAGTGGCCCGGACAGGACACATCATCAGTTATCGGTAAGTTTTCACTAACTGTTTGCTTCGAGTAATTATATTACATTTTATTGTCTCGTTATTGTAAACTCCGTTTCCTGTGTAACAGATGCTGAGTGACGTGATGAGCGCACTGGATCCGTTTGGCTCGGCGACCGTTGATGGACTCGGCGACCCCAGCATGAGGGAGTTGATGACGACTCTGCTCGGTCATCGCGATGAGTATCGGAGGCTCGGTTATGGACCCATTCCTTAGTCGAATGTTTGTTTATGTGTGAGCTCACAGTTGTGCCATATTCTGCTCATTTATGTAATCGGCTATGTTTTTGCATATCACATTTATGCGTCATTCATTTTTGCATCGACAACGCTTTCAAAATTAATTACGCGACGCGTAGGCAATAACTGTAACGGTTGCGTACATGCCGAGCTAATAACAACAGTTAATTACTCTGGGAGTATGCTCTTCTCCAAGCGCTTAGCCTCCTACGAAAGGGTAACTCCCAACCTACGACATCAGGCTTCCTTAGCGTGGTCCACAGATTAACCACGGGGGGCATGGGACAGTTTTCCCTCATGTTTACCCGGACGAAATGGCTTGCACTGCGAACGTATACAATGTGCAGCTCCCTACTTGTTCCAGCCTCGCCCCCACCTGCCCTCAGTGGAAGGACTGTACAGCAATGGTCCGCCGACCCGTTCTCTGAAATGTAATATAAAACCACGACCGTGTTGTAGTAGGTGGCGACGGGAAACATGTCCGCAATGACCGTGAACCAATGCTCTGGACCACATGGACCGCTGGTGTGGTGTATACGGGCTCTGGCGAGTTCAACGTCATTTTGCGAACCGTAGATGGGAACGTAGTCGGGCCAATGAGTTGATATCTCGTTAAATACTGCCCGACGCGCTGTGGACCATTCACCTTCACCGTCTACGTGGAACGCATCAGCAACGCATCTGAAGCCACAGTTACCATCACTCACGACATCGTTCCAGCCTTGGATGTAACGCCTGACAATGTGGGGGACACTTTCGAGGAACGGGAATGTCGCTGCAGGACAACACATTAACATAAATATCTTGTGCAGGCGGCGATATACATTTAGATAAACAATAAGATAAACATGTTGTACTTACCGTGGCGGCGACCGCTCCCTGAAGCACGCCCCGGGGACCTTGAACTACTCCCGTATCGCCTGTTCACGTGCTCGTGGTAGCTCGGTGAACGTCGGGTTGATCTTGATCGGGGGACCTGCTCGCTTGGTCTCCCACGTGCACTGGTACAGATGTCCGGCTCGCCAATGCCGCTCTCCTCCGGATGCAACTGCGCATCTACGTAGGATGCAACTCGTCGTCGGACCGAAGGGTCGCTGCGTGCCAACTCCTCCAACAGAGTGTCGAACCGCGACTGATCCTGTTCGGCCCTCGAGCTGTTCTCCGTGCTCTGCGAGTGATCACCCAATGCCAGGCTCTTAAACAGCGGATGAATGTCGTCCAAGTACAAGGGGATTCCTTCAGCAACTGCCGCGGCCATGACGCATGCACACGGTATTCCGTATGTCGAGCGCAGCACACAGCCGCAGTAAGCATATACCTGTGCTCCCAGTGCATCAATCCTGCGGTACTCGACCCTCAATTTATCCAGGCAGAATTTGGACACATTGTTGATCAAGTTGCTGAAAACGGCCATGCGGTGCAATCTTCCGATACACGTTCTTGACTTCTCGAGGCCGGTCTTGATCATAGTAATCTGCTGGGCTATCTGCAGGTCGACACGCCTCCATACCGTGTCCAGTGAACCAGTCGACGTTTGTAACCACCCTTTCAGTGACGAGTGTGCACTCTCGACCCTGCACGTAGTTGTGTTCCCGAAATGCAGAAATCTGTTCGTCCATGCCCTCACAAATTTCTCCTTATGGGGTGTGAGCCACGTCGTCTCAGCGTAGCTAATAACAGATGGGCTCCAAGCCCATGCAGCCCTCATATCAACCACGGCGGTTTCGTACTCTGTAACGGTGGACGCATTGCAAATCCGGAACCATGCACCGTTCTTGAACCCTGACCCGTTCCTCTTACTCCCCGTCAGCACGGTGACACGTGCCTCCACATCCTTGTTGATATGCCAGGTGCAGAGCAGATGTTTCGATTCTGGAAACACAGTCCGAAGTGGCCTAATCAGTCCCATCTCCCGATCGGTGACCACAACCTCAGGGAACTGTCCATCCACAAGCAAGTTCTTCAGAGCGTTCAGCACCCACTCATAGGTGTCTGCCGTTTCGTCAACAACAATTGCGTAGGCGATCAAGAAGTTTGTGTTGCAAGGGGACATCCCAACCATCTCAATGAATGGCATGCCGTACCGATTGGTCTTGTATGTTGAGTCGATGGCCACAACCCACGGAAACGTGCGAAATGCCACAACAGCATCGGGATTGGCCATGAATAAATCAGTTAGAGTGCCATCACCTGCTGAGCGGTGACTAGATACATACCCTTTCGCGGTGGCCAGATGCAAACAATTCTCCGCCGTGTTGCGCCCGCCTCGCCTTTCCGTTACATATGCCGATCTCTCATTGTACACCTGCCTAATGTTCTGATGCATGTCCGGAAACGAATTACTGAGGCTGGCATTGATATGCCTTGGAGCTGTTTCTGAATCTGTCAAATCTCTGATCATCTGCTTCGCGTCCGCATGGAGCTTGGAGCTCTGTCTGTGACCCTCGGGGTACACTGAGAAAGAGTGGTTGTGCGTCCCTCGTCTAGGATCCTTACACGGCACTACATTCCAACCATTCCCCGTGATGCTCTGTTTCAAGACAATCGCGAACGGGCAGCCACAACTGCTGGTCGAGCTGCTACTCCGTCGGACTACATCAGATTCGCTCGTATCTACGGCCTTATCCTTCCGGCCCCGATTGCAAATGCAATATAACCTCAGCGGACCATTCCTGTTCTGTTTGTAGGACCCCGTCACAAGTTCAAATCCCACCTGCAGAGCAATCCGCTGCAGGTACGAATAAGCCTCGTCAACATCTGGGAACACAGCTGAGGTGGCAAATGGAGAGTATCCATTCCGCCCTGCAGCAGCTTCACATGACTGACTGTCATCCTGAAACAGCAATAAACATCAGGTAATTAGTAGGACAACAAAATCAACGCTACAGTAATTAATCGGACACAAATTATTGTACACAAATTCAAAACAGCATTACGTAGTTAAATTAACATAGTATTTTCCATCCAATCAGAATTACAACGGAACAACCAAAATTAACGTTACAATAATTAACAGGGCATAAATTATTGTAGATAAATTCAAAACAGCATTACGCAGCTAAATTAACAACAAAATTAACGTTACTGCAACTAGTAGGAGATAAATTCATAGGAGATAAATGCGCAATAATTTCTACATAACAGTTTACAAATTAAAACACAAAGAGTAGCACAAATTTCTACGGCAATAATTAACAATTTTAACAGAATAACAAAAGCAACGCTACAATAATTAATAGGACATAAATTACTGTACATAAATTCAAAACTGCATTACGTAGCTCAATTAAGAACAAAACTAACGGTACTGCAATTAATGGGAGATAAACTCGTAGGAGATAAATGTGCAATAATTTCTACGTAACAGTTAACAAATTAAAACACAAAGACGGGCATAAATTTCTACAGCAATGCTTAAGAATTTTAACGGAACAACAAAATTAACATTACAATAATTAATAGGCCATGAATTACTGTAGATAAATTCAAAACAGCATTATGTAGCTAAATTAACAACAAAATTAACGTTACTGCAACTGATAGGAGCTAAATTCAAAGGAGATAAATGTGCAATAATTTCTACGTAACTGTTAACAAATTAAAACACAAAGACGAGCACAAATTTCTACAGCAAAAATTATTAAATTTAACAACTACTTACGGACAGAAAACTAATTAGTAAAATTACCTCCGAAGACATGGAATTTGTAACACCCTTTTTGGAGTTTTTTTTCACCAAACTAGGACTGCAAAACAATTCAAGTGCCATTGGAAGAATGGAATCCGAGCACATTTATAGAAGTCAGATTTTTGAAAAAAAAAAAAAAAAAACAGCCTGGCTCGGCTCGCGCCCAAGCCACGGCGAGCCGAGCCGCGTCCGGCTCGCACCCACGGCCTGGCGAGCGGACCGCGTCCGGCTCGCGGCGAACGAACGGCGAGCGGTGGCTCGCGCGCTGGCGAAGGCGACCGGCGCCGGTTCGGCTCGCGCCCGGACCGTGGCGAGCGGTCCGCCGGCGGCACGCGGGCTGTCCGTGGCGAGCCGACCGGCGGCGGCTCGCCGTCCCGCGGTGGCGACCGGATGGCCGGCGGCACGCGGCCATGCCGCGGCGACCGGACCGCCGGTGACTCTCCGCCACGGCTCGCGCCCAAGCCGTGGCGAGCCGACCGGTGGCGCCTCGCGCCCAGGCGGTGGCGAACCGGGTCCGGCGGCGGCGCGCGGTGGTGCGGCGGCGGCGCGCGGTGGTCCGGCGGCGGCGCGCGGTGGTCCGGCGGCGGCGCGCGGTGGTCCGGCGGCGGCGCAATTTTTTTTTTTTTCACCCAGATTTTAGTTCTTTTAAAAATTAAATTTTTAAAACTATAATATAATTTAATTTAGTTATTCAAATTAAATTAAAAATATATACTGTATACGTATTAGGGCGAGGATAGTAAAATACAGGGCGAGATATAGTGATCCACTTAACTTATCCGTGTATAGCTGTTTATATATCCTCGATATTGATAGTTTAGGACTTTTGGAGGCAACTATATTGACTTATTGCTTTAGGGAACTAGCAACACTTGATGTATTAACTGTTAATCTTTTTATAAGGCCTGGGGATCCTTAATATATATTTCCCTCACCTGCGGGCGTTATCATTAAAAAAAAAAAAAAAAAAGGGAGCGCATGTTCAAGCTTGCGTTATCAAGTGTCATTGCTGAAAATGCCAAGATGGCAATAGTATCAACATCAAATCTTGTCCATGTTGCTGGAAAGAGTATGCAAGAATTACGTGTTAATTCAGCCATTGTTATGACACCAAACAAGATTCAGGGGATATTAACTTCAAAAGACATCCTTATGCGAGTTGTAGCCCAGAATCTCTCTGGAGCTGACTTCGGTGGAAAAGGTTATGGCACCTAATCCTGAGTGTGCTACTTTAGATACGACCATGCTTGAAGTGTTGCACATAATGCATGATGGGAAGTACTACATCTCCAATGTTTGACAGAAATAGATATGTTATTGCATGTATCCATGTGCAGCAGATAAGTCATAGAGCTCTCTCTATGGTTGAAAGTGGTTCTGATGCAGTAAATGATGTAGCAAAAACTGTCATGAAAAAGTTCTGGGATTCAGCTTTAAGAGTATGTACAATGGTGGTTCCAGAGCGGTTTCAGTTGAGAGCTGGGACTACTCTGGAATCGAAGTGGAACTTTGGCACAATGGGGGCTCTAAAGTGGTTCCAATTTTGTGGAACCAGCTCTCGACCCAATTGAATAAAGTCTTCCATCCCACGTGATACGGGGTCTGGCGCAAGGCTTCTTCATTTTTATTCCTCCATTGCTGCCACGTTGCAGGATATGTCCTCCATCATTTTTTTTCTTTTTTTGCTATTTAAATTCTAATTTTAATATTCTAAATTTTTAATATTATAATTTTTAATATTCTGAATTTTATATTTAAAAATCAAAGTTAAATTTTGATTCTTTTTTAAAATCAAAATTACATTCTTTTAAACATAAAATGGCTCTTTTTTATTTTGGTTCATAAAATAATTTTTAAAAGTTGAAAGTAATTTTAAATATTTTATTTTAGAAAATAAAATTCAATCCAAAAATTACAAATGTATTAGTCCCTCCATCCCAAGTTAAATTGCAGGAAGAGAAATTGTGGCTGCAAATTTCAAAAGTAAAAAAAAGGACAGATTTGACACTAAAAAGCAAGCTAAAAAGCTGAAAAGGTTGAAAAGGTATAGAATGAAAAGTAACTCTAGAAATGAGCAATAATCAACTTTACAAAAATCTGAACATTAAATAGTCCCTCCACAACTAATCCTTGGCTCCGAAATTTCATTTTAGGAGCCAAAATTACACTTTTTCAGCTACTGTACAAACCTTTTCAAAACCCTTGTCTACAACTATAAAATGGCCATTTATTACTCAACAACACCAAACCCTACAAAACCCAAAAAGTTGCTCTCCGAAAAAAATTTGGCCAATTTATCAAAAACTGGCCAAATTTAAACCTTCTCCTTCTCTTCATTTTCATCATCGAGATGGGTTGTGATGGTTGGTAGGAACTTGACGGATGAACAGAGAATGGAAGTATCCCACTTCTTGCTTCAAAACATAGTGAATGGATAAATAAAACACCAACGTCGTGTTGAAGAAGTAGAAATGTGGGGTGTTTCAATTTGCACAATCAGCACCATTTGGGCACGGATCAGGTTACAAATATGCAACGACGAAGCTGTGAATGCCCGTTCAAGGAGACACGGGAGGTGCGGGCCTAATAAAAATCCCATTGACCTCAAGGCTTTAGTGGCGATGTCGCTAAGGGATAGGCATACCTGCAGAAGCATAGCAGTTGGGATTCATGTTGGTAAAAGCACCATACAAAGAGCAATAGCAAACAAGGACGTGAGGAATCACACAACTGTTGTGCATCCAAGTTTAATAGCGGCATGCAAAGAATCAAGACTGGAGTGGTGTCTAAGCAAAGTGGAATGCAACATGATATTCAAGGACATGAATAGTGTCATCCACATAGACGAGGAGTGGTTCTATCTAATAGAGGCAATATCCAGGTTCATTCTAGGGATTGCACAAAGTAATCACTATATTCCCAAGCTTATGTTTTTATGTGTTGTGTGTAAATCTATCTTTGATATAAATGGTAATGTTATGTTTGATGGCAAGATAAGGGTGTTTCCTTACATAGAGTACGTACCAGCCAAGTACACAACTGTTAACCGACCTAGGGAAACAATGATGTTAACACCCATTCAGTCCATCACAAGAGAAGTCATTAGGCACAAACTCATTTTCAAACTCATTGCTAAATTTTATAATCATGCATCACAGCTTCATCATCAATATTGGTTAAGACATCACATACATAACACATATTTAACATCAAAGCCATGATACAAGTTTCAGAAAAAATGCCCCGCCAGGATCAAGAAGTAAACAAACTTAACCCACATGGTTGAATTTAACTTATCACACAGAATCACATGTTTATTGCTCCATTTTACCCCAAATCAGAAACATGCCATGCCAAAGCAAGCAAATATTCAACAAAACAAAGACAAGCTCACAACGCAAAGAAGGACAGCAAACAAATAGGTGCAAACAGAACAATAAGCACGACAAAGCAAGCAAATATTCAGACCCTAAAGACAAACAACTCAATCTAAACATATTGTACTCAGAACTCCTACTCAATCAAATGCAAAAATAATTCAATGCTAAAAAAATGAGAATACAGTTTCAGGTTAGAACATGCATAGCAAGAACAACACCAAGGATCAGGGACAACAATAATTTTATATCAATATGAACCTAAAATTGCTAGATCGGTATGACCACAAAAAAAACAACTTAGACAGTTAAAATTGAGTAAAAAAATTCAGATCTGTAAGAGAATTAAACATGCAAAGCAAGAATACAGATTATAACCACGCAGATACAACTTCGGATTGCACAATATAGACAGGGAAACCCTAAAATTTCTTATTACAACATCAAAACAAGGTCAAACATAAAGTCCAAAACTAGAGAAATTGAACCAACTTTCATATCTGACTGGGGAATGAACATGCATAGCAAAAATTGATTAATTAGTCGCAAAAAAAGAAGCAAACTTAGTGATTGACTCGAATTAAAAAAATGAAACAAGGGAAAATCGAAGAGAAAACCACTGGTCAACTACTCGATCCGACTGAACAGCAACAAAACAAAAGAGATTATTCACAAACAAATCCAGAAATAAAGAACAAAGCAAAATTGACAATTTCAAAATTCCCCAAATCTAATAACAAAACCCTAATCAAACGTGAGAATCAAAGCAATTCAACAACGACATACGCACAAGAAGAACAGATCCAACACAAATGAAGAACAGTCCCCAAATATAAGAACGAACCCCTAATCAAAACTTATTTTCGAGCCTTGGCTGAGAGAAATGAACTTTTCAAGCACGAAAAACACACAAACAAGTCAACAAAATAATATATCTAGCACAGAGGAAGACGAAAGTGGCTAGGGTTTTCAGAGATTGATGGAGAGAAAGGGGAGAGGATTCTGGAGCGTTATAAAGATATAAGAGAAGAATGAAAAATGGAGCGTTAAGAGGCTTCTGGATGGGTAAGTGGAGCGTTCAAGAGCAATAATTGAGCCTTGGAAGTAGAAAAAAGCAACCCCTTGTGATCTGTGTCAGGCAAATGGAAAATTCAAATTTAATCTCAACCCCATCTAATAAAATGCGAACGTGTGTAAAGGGAAAGATTCCCTTCTTAATTAATCAAACATTAAGGCTGTAAATATGCAAGGGTTCAGGGGTATTTTTGGGATTTCAATTCGGGTCAACTGGGCTGAATTAGGAAAGTTATAATGTTGTGCAATTTAGCCTGGGACACCCAAATATAGAAAGTGTGCAGTTTAGCCTGAGATGGAAAGAGTATTGAATTTCACATTTCAATTTATTTGGGTACGCAAATTTATTTAAATTAAATCTCAAATTTATAATTAATGAGTATGATAGAGAAAAAATCAAATGAGATCCATGAAGTAGTTGCAAAGTGGTTACAACCATTGTTAAGGAATTAGAATATTACTTGTAATTGTATTTATATTCTATTACATTTTCCTAGCTTGTATAGGTATCATGTACTACTATATAATGTATCCTGAGTTCATGAATAAACACACATTATTACCCTTATTTCCTACATGGTATCAGAGCCTAAAATCCTAAAGCTCTAAGAAAATATTCCGCTGCCAAAAAAAACTGCAGCTTCCTTCTTCGTTTTTGCCGCCGCCGTCGGAGAAGCCTTCGGCGGTTCGTTCTGTCTCTGGAGAAGCTCTCTGCTGCTTCGTTCTCCGTCTTAGAGCTTCCTGCCACCGATCCATCAACCATCGTCAATCGCCGATCTCCGCCAACCGACGAGCTCGCCACCAACCGCCGTCCGACGATTGCCGCCTAGCCGTGTACCATTTGCCGCTTCGCTCCAGCAACTCGGTCCAGCGCTCGCCATCAACCGCATCCGATAAAGCTTCATCACCGCAGACGCTGCCAGTTCAGTCGACAGAGGCGCGCGTGAGATTCACGCGTGCGCCATACCCAGCAGCGCGTGAACCCACGCGCGGTTGCCTACAGGCGCGCTTCTCCCCTTCAGGCGCGTGTCTCCACGTGGATCAGCTCACTTTGGTTTCCTCTTTCTCCAGCTTTATTGCAAGAATTTATTTACTTATTGTACATTTGATTGTCATTTGTGTTATGGCTATTTTTGCCGGCGTAGTGACGTCACCGCAAGGGTTTGCAGTGGCCGTCTCTTCTGGCTTACCTACACGATCTGATTTTGTTCTTGCTTTGTCTGACGACCAATGGAGTACGACCATACATTTATTTAATCAGTTTGATTTGTTATCTGACCATGGGTCAGGTAAGTCTACTTTACCTTGGATTCTTGATCCGGGAGCCTCATATCACATGACTGGTGACAAAGGTTCTCTTACTGATATTACTACTGCTACCAACACTGTGAATGTTATACTACCTGATGGATCTGTGTCGTCTGCTACACAATATGGGTCTATTTGTTTTGGTGATGTCACCCTTACTCATGTGCTTTATATACCTACTTTGCGATGCAATTTATTATCATGTTCTAGATTGTTATCTGCCTTAAAATGTCTAGCTTTGTTTACTGAAAATTATTGCATTTTACAGAAATTCAGTACGAGGATTGTGATTGGCGTGGGTGAACATAAAGGGGGGTTTATTGGCTTCGTCTGTTGGATACTCGCCTTCGTCCTCATATCCTGCAATCTATTCTGACAGTTGCTTCAGTTTCTTTATCTGATTTATGGCATCAGCGTTTTGGTCATCCATCATCTACGGTGTTGTCTTCTATTCCTACTCTTGATTTTAGCACCAATAATACTACTATACCTTGCTCTGTATGTTACAGAGAAAAACAGACTAGACATAGTTTTCCATTGCGTTCTACAAATGCTACTGCATTATTTCAATCAGTACATTGTGATGTTTGGGGACCTTATCGAACTCTATCCTCTAGTGGTGCATTTTATTTTTTGACAATCGTAGATGATTATTCCCGAGCTGTTTGGGTTTATTTGTTAGTAGCTAAATCTGAAGTAGCTTCTAGATTTTTAAAATTTAGTGCCTTAGTCAAGAACCAGTGGGGAAGAACAATTCAACGAGTTCGGGCTGATAACGGCACTGAATTTTTGCCTCTCCGGTCTCACTTTACTGCATCTGGGATTATTTTTGAGACATCTATGGTTGATACTCCGCAACAGAATGGTCGAGTTGAAAGAAAGCATCATCATTTACTCAATGTGGCGCGTGTTTTACGGTTTCAAGCCAATCTTCCTATTGCATTTTGGGGAGAATGTGTTCTTACTGCTGCCTACCTGATCAACCGAACCCCGACTCAGCTTCTCAACGGTCGTACTCCCTTTGAGTTACTCTATGGCTAGGCGCCCAATTACTCTTCTCTACGAATTTTTGGTTGCTTGTGTTTTGCTTCTCGTGTTCCCAGATACCGTGACAAGTTTGCACCATGAAGTCGGCGGTGTTTGTTCCTTAGTTATCCCGCCGGAAAGAAAGGTTATCGTATTCTCGACTTGGAATCTCGAGTGATCTTTAATACCCGGGATGCTAATTTCTTTGAAGACCAGTTCCTGTACTCTGCTTCATCCGATGAACCTGGCGGCGCCACCACAACATCGTCGGATTCCTCCTCCTTCTCACCCGAGCCGCACAGATTTTTCGATCCGCCTTCTGCAGCCGATCAACCACTGCCAGTCAACGTCGGCTTTCCGATGCCGGCTGTTGTTTTACCGATCACCGCCGGCCATTCACCGCCGGTCGACGCCGGCCAGTCAATGTCGGTCAACAACGGTGGGTCAACGTCGGTCAACCCCAGTGGGTCAACGTCGATCAATGCCGGCAGGTCAACGCCGGTCAATGCCATTGATTCACCGATGACAGTCACCGACCAACTCCCGGTGGTTATCTCCGATGTCACGATGCCGGCATCCATCGGCCGTGCTCCGCCGCCCGACACCGGTTCCTCTTTGCCGGCCGTCATTGCTCTACCTACACCGTCTGTCACCAGTACTTCTCCGCCAGTTGCCGTCGATCCACCTTCTACCAGACAGAGTGTTCGATCTCGTCGTCCACCGTCGTATTTGGCAGATTATGATTGTGATGATTATGCTTGTGCTCTTACCACTGAAGACCCCCCCCCATTCGACTACGTTCCCTCATGCTTCATCACTTTCCTCAGGTGTTCTCTACCCTCTTACTGATTATGTAAATTGTGATAATTTTTCTAGTATGCATTCTAGATTTTTGGGTGTTGTAACTTCTAGTGCAGATCCCACTACTTACTCTGAGGCTTCCCGTCATTCTCATTGGCGAGATGCTATGGTTGAGGAACTTACTGCACTGGAGCGAAATCAGACATGGACTTTGTCTCCTTTGCCTGCGCACAAGAAGGCTATTGGATGCAAATGGGTTTATCGGACGAAGTTTTGGTCAGATGGTACTGTTGAACGTCATAAGGCGCGCCTCGTGGTTCTTGGGAATCGTCAGGTTGAAGGAATTGATTAGACTGAGACTTTTGCTCCGGTTGCGAAGATGAGTTCTGTTCGCTTGTTTCTGTCCGTTGCAGTTATTTGTGGTTGGGAACTGCATCAGATGGATGTTCATAATGCCTTCCTCCATGGTGATTTGCATGAGGAAGTGTCCATGCGTCCTCCACCTGGCTACGCTGTACCGCCTGGTCAGGTCTGTCGCCTACAGAAATCTCTTTATGGTCTTCGACAGGCTCCTAGAAATTGGTTTGCTAAACTGGCTCAGGCTTTATGAGCATTTGGATTTGTTCAGAGTAAGGCCGATTACTCTTTGTTTGTCTTTTCTTGTGGATCAGCTTCTTTACATGTTCTGGTTTACGTGGATGATTTGGTTATTGCTGGTAGTTCTTCTTCGCTCATCTCTGAGTTCAAGAAATACTTAGGTTCTTGTTTCCATATGAAGGATCTTGGTCTGCTTAAGTATTTTTTGGGCATAGAGATTGCTAGAAGACCGGAGGGGATGTTCCTTTCGCAAAGGAAATATGCTTTGGACATTTTATCGGATACCGGTTTATCTTCCTCTAAGCCGACTGACTTTCCGATGGAGCAACAACATGATTTGGCACGTGTTGAAGGTCTAGCCTACCATAACCCGGAGCAGTATCGACGCCTGGTTGGGCGCCTGATCTACCTGACTATTACTCGTCCTGAACTGAGTTATTCAGTCCACACTCTTGCGCAATTCATGAAGTCTCCTTGTGTTCCTCACTGGCAAGATGTTGTTCGTGTGTTGCACTACCTGAAGAGTCATCCTGGTCAAGGTTTATTTCTCTCTTCTCGTAGTACGTTACAATTGACTGCTTACTGTGATTCTGATTGGGCTGCCTGCCCTATTACCCGGCGTTCTCTTTCCGGTTACTTTGTGATGATTGGTGATTCTCCAGTTTCTTGGAAGACCAAGAAGCAACCCACAGTTTCTCGGTCTTCTGCTGAAGCGGAGTATCGTGCTATGGCTGTTACCTGTTGTGAGTTGTTATAGCTTAGGTCTTTACTGAAAGACTTAGGGGTTGCGCATACTGCTCCTATGCGTTTGTTTTGTGATAGTCAATCTGCTCTTCATATTGCAGCAAATCCAGTGTTCCATTAACGTACGAAGCATATTGAAGTTGATTGTCATTTTGTCCCGGATCTTGTGCAGTCTGGTGCTATAGTTACTCATCATATCCGCACTACAGATCAACCTGCGGATTTATTTACCAAAGCTCTCGTACGTAACCAGTTTCATTCATTACTTGGCAAGTTGGGCATTTCTGATCCCTATGCTCCAACTTGATGGAGGGTGTTAAGGAATTAGAATATTACTTGTAATTGTATTTATATTCTATTACTTTTTCCTAACTTGTATAGGTATTATGTACTACTATATAATGTATCATGAGTTCATGAATAAATCCACATTATTATCTTTATTTCCTACAAAAATAAAAAAAAATTATTGAATATTTAATAAAATAAAACCACAGTAAGAGATGAGGAGTGATTTTCCCCTTTTACCGGTCTAAATAAAACCCGGAGTGAAATCTCGGCATCTGCTTTAAATGCATCAGTGGGAACAGAACTTGGGAAATCTGCATATGCTTCTCTAGATCTTGGGAATAACTTTTGTTTCAAATTTAAGGACTCCAATCATTGAGTCGGGCCACTGTGAGGGAACCAGGAACTCCTTCAATTTCGCTTTTATTCCCACATCATTTTTAGGTCTTATAATTTAAGAGATACTAAATGAGTAAATATAAAAATTTTAAATTTATTATAATTAGAAAGTGTCACTATAAAATAAACATCATAAATTAGAAATTGTGTCACTAATAGAAAAATAAATGGAGTATTACAAGGGCAATTGAATGGTTAAAATGTTCATTTTTGTATGTTAGAATGAAAAAGTAGGCAAATTATTCTTAAATAGCATCAATATAATTTCTTGCATTTTGACAATAAACATTCAATTATATACGTTAAATCAAAGTATTCCATCAACTCTACATCTTAAAATTGCAGATTCCGAAATAATTTATTAAAGTGGATGGTAACACTTTCTTCTTTAGATATATACTTGTCAGCATTCAGTGTTAAAAAATGGTTAATAATAGTTATAATGATTCAAAATGTTTTTTTAAGTAAATCCACCTGTGATGGTGGGGGGTTTGGCAGACCCCTACCCATTTATTAATTAAAATAAAAGATACAGAAAAAGAGGGGGACTTAATACCTTACCTTTGAGAATTCAGCTGATGATCTTTGAAACACTATACAAAAATCCTATTATAACCTAAAGATCAAACAGCGTCAAAAACGTGGAAATAAGTACAAAGGTATCCAATTATACTAATCTAACATGGGGAGTACCAATCGCATCAAGCTTCACGTGTCCAGCCACTAAGTTAGGCAAACCTGCAGAATCATATAAATTATTTACATGCTCGCGGCTCGCCATCTTTGCAAGTAAGTCGGTCGCTCCGTTGGCTTCTCTGAAAATATGATGTAGAGAGTAATCCATTTCTTGTAACAGGTGCCAAATCTCCCCCATGAGTGGAAGCAATGTCCAGGGAATCTTGAGTTGTTTATGAATCATTCCATATAGGACTTTGGAATCCAATTCGATATCGATACCCCTAATGCCTTGTTCATTGACTAGATGAATGCCATGCAAAAGAGCATAGGCTTCAGCCTGCAAAACAGAGTCAGCCAAGATGGATTTTGAAAGAACTTTAGTTACCTGAACAAAGTGATCACGGATTATACATCCTATACTAGCGCCACCAGTGCAAAGAAAAGAGCCGTCAGTATTCAATTTGAATCTGGAAGGTAGTATCCATTTGATAATTCTGACTGGTCTATGTTTTACAGGTTTCTGCCTCAGTAATACAGGAATGTGGGATAAAGCCCATTTGAAATCCAGTTTGAATGCCAAAAATGTATCATTGAAGTGATGAAGAATCCGTTTAAAGATATGCATGATATCTGGGATTGTACCTTCAAAGATGTAGTTACATCTGGCACACCACAGGTACCAGAGTACAACACAAGGAACAATTCTAAAGATTTTTGAACAGGATCCAGCCGAGGAAGAGAGATTCCAGTAAAAATAGATTCTATCCCACAAAAGTTGGAAATGATTATTGTTCAGACCGAATGTGGTGTTCACAAATTTCCAAAGTTTTTCTATTGTCACACAGGAGTTAAAACAATGATGAATAGATTCAGACTCCTGAAAACAGAAACAACATCTGGAAGGTAGATGGAATTGATGATCTTCTAGCACATCTGGAAAGGCAATAAGTCTATTTAAAAGTTTCCAATTAAATAAACTAATTTTCTTAGGTAAAAATTTAGACCACAGATGAGTGTAAGATGGTATCCTTACTTTCTTCTCTCTTATTAGATCATAGGCTGATTTTACAGTGAATATTCCGGTCTGAGAAGGTTTCCATATGAGTATATCTTCATAGTCAGGAAAAAGTTTATATTCCTGTTCCAGCAGATGATATATGTGATCAGGTAGGGAAATCCTGATCAGTTCAGAGAAGGATGTTTTATTTTGAATGAATTCGGCCACAGTTAAGTGTTGATAAGGAATTTCCGTTGGATGAATTAGGTAATCAGTTAAAGGTCCCATTGAGGTCCAGTTTGAGTTCCATAAAGAAATTGAACCTGAACCAAGAAGGACAGTGGTGTTATTTAAAGCTATGTCTTGAACCTCCATAATTCTTTTCCAACATCTTGAAGTTTTATGAGTATTATTCATAGACCATATAACTTTAGCCCAAAGAGATTTACCAGTTTGAAGTTTCCACCACAATTTTAGTGAGAAAGACTTGGTTAGAGTGTTTAAATTTTTAAAGTTAAGACCATTTTCCTTAGTTGGAAAACATAGTTTGGGATAAGATCTCCAAACTCTATTTTTCTGTTGATTTCCAGAAGTATTCCTCCAAAAGAATCGAACCAAAGTTTTGTGGATTTGACTTATAATGTGTTGAGTAGGCCTCAATACAGTTATAAGATGAATTGGCATTGAGGACAAAACATGTCTAATGAGTATTGCCCTACCAGCTGGAGAAAGAAGTTTGTTATGACAATGATTGATTTTATTTTGAATTGAAATTAACATGCTCTGGAAGAGTGAATTTTTAACTCTTCCAGTGAAAATCGGACATCCAAGATATTTAAAGGGGATGGATCCTAACAGCATGTTTGTTTCTCTTTTAATCAATGTTATGATTCTGTTAGGTGTGTGTTTTGAAATATGGAAAGTGGATTTCTCAAAGTTCACTTTCTGACCAGAAGCCAATTCATAAGATTTTAGAAAACACATGATTGTTTTTAAGCCCTGTTTGGTGCATTTTAGGAAAATTGCTGTGTCGTCAGCATATGAAAGATGTGATGAAGCTTCCATCCCCCTTGGTAGTTTATAGGGCTGAATATTTCCGAATTGGTGTAGGAAATTATGGTTCTGTGAAAAGGCTTCAGCCATCAGTATGAACAGTAAGGGGGATAAGGGGTCGCCCTATTTTAAACCTCTTGAAGCAGGAAAAAATCCAACGGTTTTTCCATTTATCAGTAATGAAAAATAGGCAGATTTGATGTTCTTCATGATAAGCCCAACTAGGGTGTTGGAAAAGCCTTGCTTAAGAAGTAGTTTTTTCAAAAAAAAACCAAGAAACCCTATCAAATGCCTTCATCATGTCCAATTTTATGATCATATTATAACCTTTTGATTTTGAGTGTATATGATTAGTGTATTCTTGCATGAGAAGAACATTGTCAGCAATTTCCCTACCAGAAACAAATGCTGATTGTTCTGGGCTTATTATATGATCCAGAAAAGTTTTAAGTCTTGTGGAGAGTGTTTTTGAGAAAATTTTGTTTGAGAAATTACATAAACTTATAGGTCTATAATCTTTGAAAGAGGAACATACATCTTTTTTGGGTATTAGAATTATTTGAGTTGCTGAGATGGCTTTGGGAATATCTTTTCCAACAAAGAATTCCTCTACTGCCAACAGTACATCAAATTTAATAATATCCCAACATGTATGGTAAAAGAATCCAGAGAATCCATCAGGTCCAGGTGCTGAATGTTTATCCATGGAATGAACAATGTCAGTTAGTTCCTCCATACTGATTTGTTTGAGTAAATTTGAATTCATTTCGTCATTGACAATTTGTGTTATATTGTCCAAAATCCATGCTGTGTTAATACCTGATGGGTCCAAAGGTTCATCAGTAAGGAGATTTGAGAAGAATCTAACAGCCTCTTCTTCAATATCTTCTGTATTACTTAACCAGCTTCCATCAGTAGATCTAATGAGTGATATTGTTTGTCTTTTATGTTTACTTGAGATTGATTGATGAAAGAATTTTGAATTAGAATCTCCTTCTTTTAACCATTTTAGTCTTGACTTTTGTTTAAGAAAAATTTCTTGATTATTTAGAGCTAACTTCAGCTTTGCTCTAGCTAGATTTAAGGCTTGTATTGTGTCACTTGATTCCAGCTGTTGTAAATCTTTTTCCGCGTTAGTAACCAGATCCTCACTGATTTGAACAGCATCAAAAATATTACCAAAGACCTCTTTGTTCCAGATTTTTAGGATTTGTTTTAGGTTTTTAAGTTTGAAAATTAGTCTTTTCATCCCTCGAAACTTGGTTTGAACACTCCAAGCATCTTCCATTAGCTGCATGAATTCTGGATGAGTCACCCAGCATTCTTGAAACTTGAATGGTTTTGGAGTAGACATTATAGAAGAAGTAGATACAAAAAGGATTAAAGGGGTATGGTCCGAGCCCTTTCTAGAGATTGTTTTAATTTTTGAGCTAGGGAATTTGGACCACCATAAATTATTTGATAACCCTCGATCAAGCCTTTTCCAAACCCTACCTTTGGTTCTCATTCCTGTCCAAGTGAACAGGGTACCAGACGTAGGGATTTCAGAAAAATTTTGATCATTAAGAAAATTGTTGAAATTCAACATACTGTTCTGATTTGGGATTGAGTTCCCTAGATATTCCTCATTTCGTTTAATGACATTAAAGTCTCCAATTATGCATAAAGGTTCTTTTTTGAAAGAGGCTAAGTCTTGCCACAATTTATTCCGTTCATGAATTGTGTGCTTAGCATATATAAATCCAAGCTGACATTCCGTGTTCAGGGTTGGAGATTTGACTTTCACTATAACCATTTGTTCTTCAACCTTATTAATGTCAACTGAAATATCCTCATCCCACATTAACCAGATCTTGTTTATTGGATTAGCATAAGAGTTACTGAAGCCTAACAGTGAAGAAATGTTTTGGATTTGATCAGGGTTCAGTAAGGGCTCTATAAGGACACAAAGTTTGATTGAATTACATCTTTTAATATCTTTTAACTGGGTTTGAGTTGGTTTGTTTCCTATACCACGAACATTCCAAACACATAGATTGACACTAATCATGGATATGTTTTGGAAAGATTCAAAGATGAACGGGTGAACACCGTTTTAGGGGTAGAGGAGTAGTCTTTCTTTGTGTACTTTCTCTGTTTAGTATGGGTCTCGGGTTGATTAGGTTTTAAAATGCTGTTTAATCTTAAATGATCCTTAATAAGAGATGCCTTTATCTCATTAAAACTAAGCCTCTTTTGTTTCAGTATACCTTACTGTTGCTTGAAGGATGTTTCTGTATTAATCCAGTCTAGAGGTTTGGACAATTTCTTATTAGATGATAAAAGAGGGGAGTGACCTCCATTTATTTCAATGTAGTCAGCTGTCTGAACTGAGTTTTTAACGGTTTGGATGTCATCCTGGGTAGGAGTTTTACTATCTGAGATAGAAACACCTTTCTCTAAATCCTGTGTATTGATAGCAGAGATTGTCAAAAAATGTGGATTCAGGAGTATTAGAAGATCATTAGTGGATTCAGGAGTATTAGAAGGAACCTGTGATCCTTGTCTAAGGATCAAATCTTCAGAACTTGTACTGATGCCCTGCTGTGAAACTCCATTTGAGGGAGAGTTATCCTGAGATATATGCTTAAGATTGTTATCAGTTTTACTCTTATAAACAAAGTGTACCTTAGTACCCAAAGTTCCAGTTGAAACCAAACCATTTCCTTTACCTGTTTGTCTGCCCTGTTCATCGATGGAAATGGTCTTATTACCTTCTTTAAGTGAAGTACTTTGGGGTTTTCATGGAGTGAACTTAGAGAAATTCTTATCAAACCTGAACGCAGTATCTAGATGTCCAAGTTTGTGGCAATGAGAACAATAATAAGGCACATTTTCATATTCAATGTATTGCCAAAAGCCTATATCCCTAAAGCTCAGCCAGATTCTTTCCAACATGGGTTTAGTAACATCCAATTCAACACAGATCCTTGCTACATGAGGTCTAGTCCTATTAATAGATGCTCTGTCAACCCTAACTGGTGTTCCAATGATATTACCAATTGACATAAGCACATTATAATCGAAAAATTGCTGTGGCAGGCCATAAAGGGAAATCCAGATTGGGACAATTGGGGAGTCAGCGTTGGGATTAAAATTTGGCACCCATTTTGTGATTCTGAGAGAATATGAACCGAAGTTCCAGACTTTATGAAGCCAGCAACGGTAATAATCATCAGAAAGAGAAAAGGATATCAAAACCTGTCTGTTGTCAAGCAAAGTGATGCTATTTTGGCCCTTGAACCCATCAGTAAGGAAATCCTTTCAGAGCTTTTCTAGCTGTGACCGGCTGCGTGAGAATTTTCCGATCAGCGTCCATTTGAGGGGGGCTTCCAATCTCAAACATTCTTCCTTCGTGAAATGGAGGCCAGGTTCTCCCAGGTGATCGATTCGTTGTTTTGGAATGAAGGGAGCACTATTGATATCTTGTGGGTTTGAAGGTGAGAGATGAAGGGCTTCTCGGAGCTCCTGATTCACTACTTGGGCATAAGATAAAGGAGGGTTGGTAGACGGTGGCTCCGCCATATTGGCGGTGCCGGAAGTGTGAAAGAGACGAGGGCACAGAGATGACGCATATCGCACTTTTTGTGTGTGAAAATCGCACACAGTTCAAAATGTTTATTAGAGATAAGTGAACTCTAAAATTCAAAAATATTGATTAAAAAATGTTTAAAATGAAAATCTACCATAACATAAAGAGAACGTTAGGAAGCTTTAAAAATCAGATAATTTTAATTTTGGATTAATCATTTTTAAAAATTCCAATAACTAAAATATACAAATAGAATTATATATAATAAACACTAATCCTAACCACTGAATGGTATAACTATATTATTATATGATTGAATATAAAATTAAATCACTATTGTGAAAATGATTAAAAGTCAAGATTTCAATTAAAATTTTAGAAACTTTATTCACGAAGATCACATTATTCACTTCTTATTAAAATAAGTTTATTGTTTTAGTATGAAACGTTATTCACCTTTGAGTAAAGTTATTCTACGATTATTTTAATGAATAATTTAATGCTATCATCAACATTAATGATTATAGAATATAATATTATTCAATTAGGGAAAATATAAAGGGATGGTTTCCTATGAGGCAGGTTAAACTTTAGGCAGGGATCTTTCTATAATTCTAACAATATTCTACCTCCAGGGACCTATCTCTAATATTTTACATGAGCCTATCTCTAATTATTTTACAGGTACCTATGGTAATAACTTTCTAGGAGCTTTTTCGTCCAACTCTTTCCACTCATTTTTCCCTTGCCTGCAATCTGCAAAAAAAAATGCAAAAAACAAAATCATTAAAAAACTGTAGCAAAAAACTGCAGAAACGTCAGCAAAAAATAGCAGAACCTCATCAAATAATCATAAAGCATCAACTAAAAACTGAAGAAAAAAAATATAATTAAAAATCAAATAAAACAGCAAAAAATATATAAAAATTCAAATAAAAATCAACAAAAAAATTGAAAAAAAAATGCCAATTACGACTAACAAAAAATCAACTGAAAGTCATAAAAACCTCAACAAAGCTAAATTATCATTTTTTTAAAAAAAACTACAAACATCAACTCCTAACATGAAACTATTAAAGCACTTACAAGTTATAAAATAAGCACCTACAACCTACATTTGAAGCACCAACAAAAAATGAAAAACGTCAACATACGGAAAAAAAACACTACAAAAAATCAACCATATCATCAAAAAAGCTACAAAACATCAACTCCTAACAAGCAACGATTGAAGCACGAGGATTATCCTCTAGTACTAGGTGCGAAAAATTGTTACTATGTGTCTTTTCATGTCTAATTTTTGCCTCATGTTCCTATGATTCGATCGTGAATTCGCCGCCAATGGGTAGAATAGGTAAGAAAAATTGATAAAACCACAAACTCCACAAGTATCTCAGACCAAAAAAAGATGTGACAGTAGTAAAGAGAGGGGAATTGAAGGAAGATGAGGAACAAATGGAGAATATGGTGGGTTTAAAAGGAGTACTGTGCAACGGATTGGAGAAATCAATAGTAGGAAAAGCCGAAGTGGAGACTGTAATGGAAGCCATTGAGGAAATTCAGCATAGCAGTTCAAAAATGGAGTTGGGAAGACTGTGGAGAGGAAACTGACATGGGGCGAAGAGGAAGAACTGGAAAACAAAGGTCAGAAAACATGGAGCTCAATCCTTACTGAGGGGAAAACAGAGGTACAATACGATAAACCTATTGGAATTGAGGGTATAGTAATGGGAATGAATACTGAAGATGAAGTGCAGGAAAGTATAAAACAGTGGGATACTACCGTCATGTGTAGAGTATTGGGTAGTAACCCCCTTATAGAGTAATGGAAGGATTCTTTTTACAGGATTTGGGGTAAAAGAATCTGTAAAGTGTGGCTATTGAAATCAGGGGTGTTCATGGTGAAATTCCATAAAAAACTGATAGAAAGATGTTCTGGAAAAGAGGATTATCTTTTTTGATGGAAAACTAGTGGTTCTCATAGCATGGGAGCATAATAAAGGGGTAAGAGAGCCTGGAATTTTGTATATTTGGATACAATTACCTGGATTTCCTCTAGCTTATTGGGATCCAAGGATAATCAGCAAAATAGTGAGCCCTTTGGGTAAACCGCTTTGCTTGGATAGACTGACATTGGAGAAAGAGAGATTATCCTTTGCCAGGGTTCAGCTGGAGGTGAAGATAGATTCAGAGTTGCCAGACAAACTCTTTTATCTGAATGAGAATAAAGTGATCATGAGTCTGACAGTGAAGTTTGAGTGGAAACCTGTAAAATGCACTAAATGTGACATGTTTAGGCATAAGGAATCTGAATGCAGGAAAAAAAGAAAAGGAGGAGGCCAAGCAGATTAAACAGCTATACATTCCAGTTAAGAAAACTGTGGATAGTCCAGTTAAGAAAACTGTGGAGAATATGAAAGTTGCAGCTGAACCAAAACAGTCTCTGAAAGGCAAAGAGCTGATGAGTAAAGAGGAGTGGGTTAAGGCCCATGAAAGTTTAAATGATGAACCTGGGAGTGAAAGGAAGCAGAATGATAAAAAGAAAGCCAGGAAACAACTGAAGGTGTTAGAAGATTCTGAGTTTAGCTTTTTACAGCAAAAAGCTAAAATCAAGTGGCTCGTGGAGGGTGATAGGCCAACAAAAAAATTTATGCTGCACTGAGAACAAGACAGTACAGGATTTATATTGTGAACAAGAAAGTAGATGGTGGAACTATTTTTGAGTAGGAAAAGATTGAGGAGTACTTAAAGAATCATTTTCAGAGACATTTGGGGATCAGGAAAAACACAAGGTTACTGGATTTTGATTTGGCAAACTTTGGAGGAGTTCTAAGTATCAAGCAGCAATTAGATCTGATTTAGCATGTTACTGCTGCGGAGATCAAAAAATCAATGTGGGGAATATATGCGAACAAAAGTCCAGGAAAAGATTGTTTTACCAGCCAAATTTTCAGGAAAACATGGGACATAACAATAGAAGAAGTGATAAAAGCTATTCAGAGTTTTTTTTAAGGGGAAAGCCTTCCTGATATTTTAAATGAAGCTGTGATATCTCTCATCCCAAAGGTGCCTAATCCTCAGCTAGCCTCTGAATTCAGGCTAACAGCTTGTTGTTCCACAATTTACAAAGTGATAACAAAGATTCTCCGTGCTAGACTAAGTGATAATGTGACACATTTAGTTAGTCCAAACCAAAGTGCTTTTGTTAAGGGGAGACATATTGCAAACACCATTTTGCTCACTCGGGAATTATTGCACAAATATAATGTGGAGAGTATGAAGCAAGGTTGTGTAGTGAAGGTTGACATTAGTAAAGCCTTTGACAGTGTTAGCTGGGATTTTTTTGCTTGACTGGTTAAAGCTTTTGAAATTTCCTAGTGTTATGATTGATTGGATTAAAAGGACTACTATGAGTTCCTCTTTCTACCTGGCTGTAAATGGGAATCACTGAGTCTTTTGAGGGAATATGGGGGGTAAAATAGGAAGACCCCATTTCTCCATTGCTATTTGTGACTTGCATGGAATATTTGACTAGGATGATGGAGAGGGAATACAGAAGTAAAGGTATTGAATATCATCAAAGATGCAAGAAAGTAGGTATACACACCTTAATTTTTGTAGATGATTTGTTAATATTCAGTGCTGCTAATCAAAAATCCATGGAAGGAATTAAGAGGTGCTTGGATAACTTCATGGAAGTAACTAGATTAGCTATAAGTGGGAAGAAATCTAGCATGTACTTCTCTAAAATGGATGACAAGGATAAAGTATTATTGGTTGGTATCTTGGAGGTGATGAAAGGGGAGCTTACAATACAATATTAGGGACTTCCTTTGTCTCAAGCCGAATGGAACAAGGATGATTGTGAACAATTGATTGAGAAGATAAGGGGAAGATTGAAATGTTGGAGTACTGGAAATTTATCCTATGCTGGAAGAACACGGCTTATAAATACAATGCTCTTGAGTATAGCTGGTTACTGGGGAAGTATTCTGACCATTCCTGAAAATGTTCATGAGAGAATCATTAATATATGCAGATGTTTATTGTGGGTTAGGGAGGAAGATAAGAGAGGGTTCACACCTATAGCATGGAACACCCTTTGCAAAAGTAAAACTTCAGGAGGAATGAGATTAAAAGACCCCTCAGTATGGAAAAAGCAGCAATCTGTAAACATATTTATAATCTGAACTCAAAAAAAGATGTGTTATGGGTAAGATGGATACAAGCTTATTATATGAAGGTGAATTTGAAAAACTGCAGTTTTAAGGATGGTAACAATGGGACTTAGAAGATCTTGTGCATGTTAAAAGATAAATACTTTCAGTCCTTCAATAAGTGTTCTGGTGCAAAAGGAAAGTTGGTGATCAAGAGAGTATATGATGTGATGAAGGGACTGGGGGAGGGGGGAAAGACAAGTATGCTAAGGTAGTTTGGCATAAGAAGATTTTGCCTAAAAACATAATGTTCTTGTGGATGCTGCTGAAAAATTGTCTTCCAACTGTGGACAGTTTGTAGAATTTTAGAATTCTTAGTGCTCATCCTTTTTGTTGTATGTGTGATCAGAAGAAGGAAACAACAAATCACTTGTTCACTGAGTGCGGGTTTATTAAGAGGATAATGAATCTGCTAGATTTAGCAGAATGTGCAAATATGAGAACAGTCAAGAAAAAGTTGCTGATGGCAGCCAGGACAAGTCAGGATCAGAAGTTAATGCAATGGACTTCTGCTTTGTACATGGTTTGGATTGAAAGGAACAACACGTTATTAAAAAATGTGAAGCTGAAAGAGGAAACATTAGCAATGCAAGTTATGTCTGATTGCAAATGGAGGAATCAAAGGAAGTGGAAGGAGAAGATTGAAGAAATAGCAGGTGAGGACAATACTTTACTTGTAAATGGAGTTAGCATGTAGAAACAGTTTCAAAAGAGTAGTTTGGTTGCTTTGTTTGATGGCCTAAACCTTGCAAGTTTTGATATACATATATATATATATATATATATATATATATATATATATATATATATATATATATCTATTCATACAAAAAAACGATTGAAACACTTACAAGTATAAACTAAGAACCTATAGCCTACATTTTAAGCACTAACAAAAAATGAAAAATGTCAACGTAAGGAAAAAAACTACAAAAAATAACCATATCATCAAAAGAGCTACAAACATCAACTCCTAACAAGCAATGATTGAAGAACTTACAAGCAACGATTGAAGCACTTACAAGTTGTACTCTAAGCACCAATTCGTTTTCATAACACACACAAAGTTATAAAATAAGCACCTACAACCTATATTTGAAGCACTAACAAAAAATGAAAAACGTCAACGTAAGGGGAAAAACACTACAAAAAATCAACCATATCATCAAAATAGCTACAAACATCAACCACTATCACCTAAAACTCATCTACAAAATAAAAATCATCAACATGAGAGAAAAAAAAAGAAAACATCAACAAAAAAGCTACAGTACCTCAAGATAATAAATTATTCACTTTGAAAATCATAAATCATCAACATTTTTTAAAAAAAAAACTACAAACACCAACTCCTATTACCAAAACCACAGCCGGAAAATGAAAGATATCAACATAGGAAAAAAGACACTATAAACATCAATTCATGTTGCTAAAAGCCCAATCGAAAAATAAAACACATCAACATAAGAAAAAGACAATACAAAAATCAATTCCTATTACCAAAACCTCAGCCGGAAATGAAAAACATTAACTTGAGAAAATAAAAAAAAAACTACAAATATCAATATATATATATATATATATATATATATATATATATATATATATCACCCAAAAAAACTACATAACCTCAACTCATATCAATTAAATCTCACTTGAATAATGAAAAATACCAATACAAGAGAAAAAAACTGCAAACATCAACAAAAAAGCTACAGAACCTCAAGAATAAAAATTCTTTAGAAAAAGGATCTAATGAGATTCGAGCTTGGGTCACTAACCTCAAAGCCTAAAGAAATAACCACTACACCAAATACTCTTACTATACATACACTCAGTCAAAAAATATTTAACCTCAGCATATACATCAAGAACATAAATTCTTCAAAATATATGTCAGAAATGAGATTTGAACTCATGACCTCCTACCTCAACAACAAGGTGCTAACCACTAGACCAAACAATAATTACTGACAACAAACTCAGTCAAATAAATATTAAACCGCAGAAACTCTTCAAAAAAATAACACACAAAATCAAACCTCACTTCTTAGAAGTCGAAGCTCATCTCAGGCGCCGTTGTTGCCATCCCCCGCCGTTGCAATCCGTCGACTCGTTAGCTCCGGCTGCGCGTGAGATGCATGCGCGTCGTCTTCTTCCCTCAGGCGCGTGCATCTCACGCACCTCTCCAGCCTTCATCTTTGTCTCCAACCTTTGTCTCCATCCTTTTCCCTTCGTTTTCGTCTTCACCACCTTCACGTCGCAGCGACAAAAACCCCAAGCAGCCTTGCCGGATCTTCACTCTGTCACGCCCTAGATCATCGAAACCCTAGCCTTGTCGTTGTTTAAAGCAGAGGCAGCATCGTCGCCATGAAGCCGTCACAGAGGTGATTCACCGAAGGCAGCATCGAAGCGGAGAATTGCCGTGAATTACAGCATTGGCGACTTAGGGCACATCACGGCAGAGCAATCAACGAGTTCACTAGAAGAGAAGAAACGCCGATGGAAAATGGAGGTGGAGGTGGTAAAAATCTAGCGGAAATCGGAGGATAGAGCAGATCAGCAAAATCCGATGAAAAACTGGCAAAAAACCGGCGAGAATGCGGTGTCCGATGGTGGTTGTCGGCGTCAGGTGGCAGTTTCTGGTGGGAGGAGAGGAAAAAAGAAAATTTAGGATATTTTGGTGATATTTATAGCAGTTAAATAATTACACGATAGATCCCTAAAGTTTTCAGCAAATTTTAAAAAACTCCACCCCAAATTTCATATTTATATTATTGCATAATAGGGCCTGCCTAAAGTTTAGGCTGCCTTAAATAAGACTTTGTGAAATATAAAATAGTAAATAAACTGCACGTTTTTAAAATAATACAAATAATTTTAATAGTATTAATATTTACAAAAATACTTACTTTAGCCTGCCTAAACTTTAATGAAAACCACCACCCGACGCCAACAACCACCATCGGTCGCCTGAATTTCACCGAAATTTCACCAAATTCTCGTTGATCTGCTCATTCGTCGATTTTTGCCACCTCCTCCTCCAATCTCCATTGCAAAACCCCCGCCTTCGTGTTGTGCCCTAGCTTGCCGGCAAGCCAATTCACGGTGGTTCTCCGGAGGCGACGAGCAGACGCATCATTATTTGGCTAAATTGCAGAGTCCACGAATGAATTACAGAGTTTGATGGCTCAATTGCAAAGTTGTCATGATCTAGGGTTTGTAGATCAATCGGAGCTCGACCGCGATAGCGATGCAAGGCGAGGTGATGCACAGACGGCGAGGAGAAATTGACGACGATTCTCTGCAACCGCTCCTGATCGACGAGATCAATGAGAGGTAGAGGATGTCGGCGTATCCGATGAAAGACGTTTTCGGCACTGTGATTGAGAAGAACGTCGGAGAAGAAAATCACGCCGGAGCTTGTTGGTGCAGAACATCGGAGAAGGCACTCGCGAGTGAGATCCACACGCTACGTGAAGAGGAAGCTCGCGCGTGCAAACACGCGCAGCTGATGGACGGCTGGTTGTAACGTTGACGATGGCGGCGGACGAGACTGAGGTTCTGCTTCCGAGAGAGGTGAGGTAGAGGTGAGGTTTCATTTCTTATTTTGTGTTTTTCAAATATATGCTGAGGTTTTGGTATGTTTGATTAAGATAATATTCAACAAAAGTTGTCTGGCCTAGTGGTTAGGATTCTTGATATTGAGGTTAGAGGTCTTGTTGTTACCATAAGTTTTGAAGATTTTTATGCTTTTGATGTACATGCTGAGATTTTATATTATTTGATTTAGTTTATATTCAATAAGAGAGTCTTTGGTGTAGTGGTTATTGCTCTAGGCTTCGAGGTTAAAGACTAGGGTTCAAATCCCATTTAACCTTCTTTTGATGAATTTTATTCTTGAGGTACTGTAGCTTTTTGTTGATGTTTTAGCTTCTTTTTTTCTCTTATGTTATTTTTTTAATTATTCGAGTGAGATTTAATTGATATGAGTTGAGGTTCTGTAGTTTTTTTGGGTGATATATATTGATATTTGTAGTTTTTTTAAAAGTTTCTCAAGTTGATATTTTTCATTTTCCGGCTGAGGTTTTGGTAATAGGAGTTGATGTTTGTTGTGTCTTTTTTTCTTATGTTGATGTTTTTCATTTTTCCGGATGAGGTTTAGGTGTTAGGAGTTGATGTTTGTAGTTTTTTTTTTAAAAAAAATCATTGATGTTTTATGATTTTCAGAGTGAATAACTTATACTCTTGAGGTATTGTAGCTTCTTTGTTGATATTTTTAGTTTTTTTTCTCTCATGTTGATGTTTTTCATCTTTCAGATGAGTTTTAGGTGATAGGGCTTGATGTTTGTAGCTTTTTTGATGATATGGTTGATTTTTTGTAGTGTTTTTTTCCTTATGTTGACGTTTTTCATTTTTTGTTAGTGATTAAAATGTAGGTTGTAGGTGCTTATTTTATAACTTGTGTGTGTTATGAAAACAAATTGGTGCTTAGAGTACAACTTGTAAGTGCTTTAATTGTAGCTTGTTAGGAGTTGATGTTTGTAACTTTTTTGATGATATGGTTGATTTTTTTTGTAGTGTTTTTTTTCCTTACGTTGACGTTTTCATTTTTTTTGTTAGTCCTTCAAATGTATGTTGTAGGTGCTTCTTTTTATAAATTGTGTGTGTTATGAAAACAAATTGGTGCTTAGAGTACACGTGATTCAATCGTTGCTTATAAGTGATACAATTGTTATTCGTTGGGAATTGATGTTCATAGCTTTTTTGATGATATGGTTAATTTTTTGTAGTGTTTTTTTTAATGACAATTTGGCTTTGTTGATATTTTTATGATTTTCAGTTGATTTTTTGCTAGTCGTAGTCAGCGTTTTTTTCTATTTTTTTGTTGATTTTTATTAGAATTTTTGTATTTTTTTGTTGTTTTATCTGATTTTTTTTATATATATTTTTGCTGCAGTTTTTAGTTAATATTTTATGATTTGTTGATGAGGTTATGCCTTTTTTGCTGATGTTTCTGCAGTTTTTTGCTGCAATTTTTTATTGATTTTTTTTGCATTTTAAAAAAAAGTTCAAATTTTTTTTTGCAGATGGCAGATGGCGGGAAAATGATGGAAAAAGGTCGGACGAAAAAGCCCTTGGAAAGTTATTAACATAGGTCCATGTAAACTAATTAGAGATATGCCAATGTAAAATTATTAGAGATAGGTACCTGGATCTAGAATATTGTTAGAATTTTAGAAAGACCCCTCTGCCTAAAGTTTAGGCTGCCTCACAGGAGACCACCCCTAATATTTAAAGAGTAAATAAAGTTGAGTATCTCAGGAAATGCGGCATGTTCATAAGTTTATGAAAATGCCGGAGACTATTTTGAAAAATGAGGTTTAACTTATAATTAATTAAAAATTGAGTACCAATTAGTTAAAATCTGCCCTGAACCTATTATTCTTCCTCATTTTTAGTCTCCTCTTTTTCTCTCATCGTTGTTCTTCGCCTCTCTTTTTTTTACCTCTCATTCTCCTATTGTTTTTCGGCTTAACTCTTTAAGAAAATTCCTCTCGCTTCTCATTTGATATGATCTCAACTCAGTCAGTTCTTTAGGCTATGGCCAGTGGTAGAGACCGCTAGCGGTCTCTTACTAATTAAATATATTTTTTTCTCTCTCTTCTACTTCAGCTTAAGAGACCACATAAGAGACAACCATTTTTTCCCACAATGGTTAAGAGACCACTATATACTATTTATGGAAACCACTTGATTTTCTCTATCCTACTCATTAAATTTGACCATTAAATATTATTTTACATAAATTTGTCCACCAAAAATAAGTTGAATGCAAAATTTAATAGAATGTTTAAATATTTAAATATAAATTCTTTTTTTTAAAATATGTTAAATAAATTTTTTTTCGTTCTTGTCAATACCATGCTTCAGTGTAAAAAAATAAAATTAATTTCAATTTTTATGATGGAACTATTAAAACGAAATTAAATAAATAAATACTATGAGAATTCATTTTTTTTATAAAATAATATGAAAAACATAAAAAGTGCAAAAACCAATTATAACAACTATAAAAATTAAAGAAAATAGTAAATAAAATATTGATCTAGTCCGACCAATTATTACAATTTGAAAATCAAAATTATATTAAAATTGGAATTCTTAAAAAATAGAAAAAATTGGATTTTTTTTAATTACGCTTGGGACACGTGTCGCCACCAGAATGGGACACGTGTCCCATTAAAAAAAATTCTAGCGTCCACATTATATAAAAACCGTTGCGGACACGTGGTCCAATCCCTGGATGACACGTGTCCGCAACAAAAATTGTTAAAAAAATAGTTGCAGCTGAGTGGGACACGTGGCCCACTTAGGGGGCGACACGTGTCCCACTCGGTCAAAAAAACCAAACGCACAAAATGGCTATGTTGATCAAGCATGGCTTTAAGCTAGTGTTTGAGTCTGATAAGTTAGTCTTGTCAAAGCAAGGTATGTTTGTAGGCAAAGGTTATGAGCTAGATGGTATGTTCAAGTTGAACACCATGGTTGTACCTCCTAAGAAAGATGAAATGAATGCTTCTTCTTCTGCTTACATGATTGAGTCTTCCAATTTGTGGCATGGTAGACTAGGACACGTTAATTATGATTCGATTAGAAGATTAATTAAAATGGAGAACATACCTAACATGGAAATTGATGCAAATTATAAGTGTGAAACTTGTGTTGAAGCTAAGATGACTCGAACGTCTTTCAAACAAGTTAAACGAAGCACGAAACCTCTTGAGTTGATACATACCGATATCTGTGATCTCAAGTTCGTGCAAACAAGAGGAGGTAACAAGTATTTCATCACTTTCGTGGATGATTGTACGAAATACTGTTATGTGTACTTGCTGAAAAGCAAAGATGAGGCAATTGAGAAATTTGTTCTCTACAAAACGGAAGTTGAAAATCAACTTGATAAGAAGATCAAGGTGATTAGAAGTGACCGTGGAGGTGAATATGTAGAGCCATTTAGGGACTATTGTTCTGAACATGGCATTATTCACGAGGTCACTGCCCCCTACTCGCCTCAATCTAATGGTGTGGCTGAACGTAAAAATTGCACTCTTAAATAAATGATGAATGCGATGTTGATAAGTTCTGGGTTGCCACAGAGCATGTGGGGGGAGGCTATTTTGACGGTAAACTATCTTTTGAATAAGATACCCCGTAAGGATGAGAAAGCAACTCCTCATGAGTTGTGGAAAGGCACGAAGCCATCCTTTACGTACTTGCGAATGTGGGGGTGCCTTGCGAAGGTATTAATCCCACCCCCAAGAAGTTAAAGATCGGATCTAAAACGGTTGACTGTATCTTTATAGGATATGCACATGAGAGTAGTGCTTATCGCTTCCTTGTACATGAATCTCATCATCCCGAGATTCACAAGAACACGATTATGGAATCAAGAAATGCAAATTTCTTTGAGGATGTGTTCCCTGCCAAGGAAAGGGCCGAATCGTCGAAAAGGACCATTGAGTCATTAGACGAAGGCGTAGTAATTCCTGACGATCTCGAGGATCAAGAGGAGGAAGTGGATGAACCTAGACGAAGTAACGGATTAGGACCGAAAAATCATTTGGTCCTGATTATCTAACGTTTATGCTTGAAAGTGAGCCACAAAGCTATAAAGAAGCTGTGAATTCGTCTGAGGGGCCTATGTGGAAAGAAGCGATTAAAAGCGAAATCGACTCGATTCTACACAATCATACTTGGGAGCTAGTGGACTTACCTCCGAGGTGTAAACCACTGGGCTACAAATGGATCTTCAAGAAGAAGATGAGAGCAGATGGCTCGATTGACAAGTATAAAGCTAGACTTGTAATCAAAGGTTATAGACAAAAGGAAGGTCTTGACTACTTTGATACTTATTCTCCAGTCACGAGAATAAGCTCCATTAGAATGATACTTGCTATCGCCGCGCTGCGTAAGCTTGAGGTTCATCAAATGGATGTGAAGACTGCTTTCTTGAATGGAGATTTAGAGGAAGAAATCTACATGGAGCAACCTGAGGGGTTTACGGCTCCCGGTCAAGGAGGAAAAGTCTGCAAGTTGGTGAAATCATTGTATGGTCTCAAACAAGCACCAAAGCAATGGCATGAGAAGTTTGACCATGTCGTCCTTGCCAATGGTTTCAAAATAAATGAGTGTGATAAGTGCATCTATGTGAAAGACACGGAAAATGGATATGTAATCCTATGTTTATATGTAGATGACTTGCTCATTGTGGGTAGTAATGAAAAGATGATCAAATCTACCAAGGACATGTTGAATTCTCATTTTGACATGAAGGATATGGGACTGGCGGATGTGATCTTGGGGATAAAGATCATCCGAAGCTCTGATGGTATCACCTTAACCCAGTCTCATTATGTAGATAAAATCCTTGAGAAATTCAACAAGAATGACTCAGAGGTGGCGATGACTCCAATAGATCCGAATTTGCATCTACGAAAGAACAAATTGGAGGCTATTAATCAGGTGGAGTACTCGAGAGTCATTGGGAGTCTGATGTACTTGATGAGTTGTACTAGACCAGACATTGCCTACACTGTAAGTAGGTTGAGTAGATACACGAGTAACCCAGTATGACTCACTGGAAAGCAATAACTAGAATATTGAGATATCTACGTTATACTCGTGATTATGGTTTACATTATTCGAGTTATCCAGCTGTAATTGAAGGATACAGTGATGCAAACTGGATACACGATATAAAGGATCTGAAATCCACTAGTGGGTATGTATTTACACTAGGTGGAGGAGCAGTCTCGTGGGAATCCTCTAAACAAACGGTTATTACTCGATCCACGATGGAATCTGAGTTTGTTGCCTTAGATAAGGCGGGTGAGGAGGCCGAATGGCTCCGTCAATTCGTAGAGGACATTCCTAGATGGCCGAAGCCTGTGCCAGCCATATGTATACATTGTGATAGTGTATCTGCTATTGGAAAGGCTCAGAATATGCTCTATAATGGGAAGTCTCGTCATATTCGACGGAGACATAGTTCCATAAGACAACTTCTCTCAACTGGAGTGATCACAATTGACTATGTAAGGTCGAAGGACAACATAGCCGATCCCTTGACTAAAGGGTTGAATCGAGAGATAGTTGAAACATCATCGAGAGGAATGGGACTGAAGTCCATTAAATGATGGGTTACGTACGTGGACACCCAACCTATGTGACTGGAGATCCCAAGATCTAGGTTCAAAGGGACAACTAAACTGCAAAGACCCATTGCGATTACTGTGGGGGTTTCATACCTCCTATCTTATTCCTATGATGAAGAAACAGTGATGTGAATGGAGGTTAAGCATTAGGTTGCTTTTAATGGTTTATGGCATCAAGTGTGTAATACTTGAAAGAGCGTATAGTTTCTGGAACTGCTCTTACGCCAAGAATCACCTATGTAAGCGAGAAGTGTGGCCGCTTCGAAAGGGAATTGTTGGGACGCAATTCTTTAGAAACCTTACAGAACTAGGCGTGTGCCATGGCCTGATTAATGGACACAACTGAGGAAAGCGCAAGGGCTAGGAAAGATGTCTGTGGGAAGTGCATTGTCGTTCACACAAGCGGTTGGGGAAGTTCAAGGACATCGCGTCTACTTCCTAACCAGTGGGCTAAGTGTACTCTCTCAAGGGAAAGTTCAAAGGGTGACACCTACTTATCCTATGTAGCATCTATGCCGTCGAAATGAATCTATCACCAAGTCAAACTCTGTGTCTGACGTGATTGTTCTGATTCCTACATCAATATCTATTCATGTGGGGGATTGTTGGAAAATGATGGTTAAAAGGTTGAAATTTGTCAACTTTTTGGGCTTCGTTTTGAGTAGGACCCGAACGGATTTTGGGTCAATGGATGTCATTTTTTGGTTCTCCTCCGCGAGTACTATAAAATCGACTATTTAAACTCTCAAAACGGATCAAGGGTGAATGAGATATGAATGTTTTAAATATCACTCTTGAAAGAGGAAAAAATGGGCGAAAATTGGCTCAGGTAATTTTCTCTGGACTGTCCAAAATGCGTATGGACCGCATGGAAGTCTCTGGAAGGCCCAACCGCATAATATATATGGAATTACTTGTGTGTAATTCTTAAGAGATAAGAACAAAATACTTCCATATTTTGTGAGATATCTTGTCTTAAATAAATATGCGGTTTACCATGTTTAATATTATGAAGAATATTAGTACAAATATTTCTTCTTTTTCCAGCAGATTTGATTCGAGTATTCATGGAATGTCTCGGATTTGATGAGTTGGTGATTGGAGAATATTCTTCTCCAATTACAGAAAATCAGAATATCATGTTTCCATGATTAGGGTCTCTTAGAGTAGTATAAATAGAGCCTCTAAGTCAGTCAGAAAACTCGCACCATTCTCAAGTTCCTCATTTATTCTAAACTTGAGTCTCACTTCTTTTTGTCTCTGTCGGTGATAGTCCTTCGGGCCTTGCGTGAATCCCAGGTAACTCTTAAATGTTAATTGTTGCCTGCGATGGTTTTATCCTAGGGAACGATGTCCACGACGGGACTCATTCGTTTCAAGGGCAGCGAGTGATACTCGTGACTCCATCAATTTGTGATTACTTGAAACGTGATTCATGCTTTGATTATTTGTAATTTAAGCTTTTCGATTGTATGCTTGAATAATTAATAAAATTGTATTATTCTTGCATTTGTTAATTGCTCGTTCAATTTTTTGTTATTTGATTTTCGCATGATATAATCAATATATGTCCAACAGTAATCATGATTAATTAGATGAATTACCGAGCAAAAGTACGGATTTTTTGTGTATGAAAGGCCACTCCACATGTCCATCATCATTCATCACAATTCATCTCCCATTTGTTGAGTTGTCTTACTGTTTCTCTTTCATTTCTCGATTCTTTCAATTTCCCCTATTTTCTATCTGCTTTTTCCGAGGTGATAAAAAATGTCGCCTATCTTTTTCTACTTTCCAATGCATTTTGATTTTAGTCTCTGCATGCACTCTTTTGAGAACAAGAGGAAGAAAGATTGTTCTTTTTCTCTGTTCTTTTGAGGAAAGTTTTTTTGGGTTTGTCTCAAGTTTATCTTTAGGTTGGATCTTGTATGGAAGTTTTCTTTCTGGAAAATCGGTGAAACGGCCGGTTGATAAGATAAATCACATTATTGATTAGATTAGATTATGATTTATTATAATCATAGTTATTTCCTTATTATACCTCTATTATATTTTTTATATATTTCGTCATCAATAATATAACTCCTTACGGAAAAATCATTATATCATGGTATCCGAGCAAGTTCTTATCATAACCTAATATTTATTTTATTTTATTTTCGTTTTTCCGACCAAATTACCGCCAATTCCTGACGAAAATCTGGTCAAAAGTTCCGGTCAGATTCTAGCTAACTTCCGGTGATCCCGATCAGTTCCCATAGCAGATTCTTGGTGTCCACTCCAAAAAAAATTTTCTCTGGCGTCAGTAGCAGCCATCTTCGATCATCTCTGGTTTGCTGCATCCGATTCAGTTTCCGTCTCCCTATAAATTTGTTTACAGGCGATTCAGTTTCCAATTTTTGGTGTCTACCGCGGCATCATCAATTTGAAGTCAAGTACTTCGCGGCATCCTCTGCGGCATCAAATTTGTGCATCGTCTCCGGTGTCTCCAAAGTCAAACCATCCTCCGGCCAACAGCGACTTCTCAGGCGGTCTCCATCTCCGGTCAGGTCTGCTCTTCTCGTCCCCGTCTAGCAATCACCATTGGTGCGTGAGATCCACGTGCGTTAGTTCATATCCGCGCGTGAGGAACACGCGCTAGCAATCACTGCGCATGACGTCCACGCGCTCTAGCTTTTCTCTTCGCATAAAGTCCACGCGCCCGACAACTTTTGCCATTTTTGTCCTTTTGGCCTGATTCCTTTACAAACTCTATTTCAGCTCCTCATATGGTTTATTTGGCGCCTTTATCTCAAGAAGATTGTTCCGCTATTTGGATTACGGGCAAAGCTTTGTTTTAGGCCAGTTTGAATGGTTCCAACTGTCATCCTTCGTCAAATCAATGGATCGTTGATTCCGGTGTTACATTTCATATTACTGCTCATACCAGTCATCTTGATAAGGTACAATGTTATCGTGATTCTGATGCTATTCTTGTTGAAAATGGTGAATCATTATCTATTTCTCACGTCGGTCAATGTCATTTCTTTGGTTTATCTGTTAATGATGTTCTTGTGGTTCCTAAGATTACTAGAAGCTTATTGTCCATTAGTAAGCTTACTCGTGATTTACATGTCCGTGTTATATTTGATGCCGACTCATTTTCCATTGAGCACAAGCATACAGGGACGATAATTGGTAAAGGTCATCATAGTTCAGGTCTTTATTTTCTTAAGACTGGTGATATCAGCTTTTTAGGCGAATTACGCTCTAGAAAGCTTCATGCTTCTTTTGAGCAGTGGCATTCATGCCTCGGTCATGTGTCTCATGATACTGTTCAGTTATTGAATCGACGAGGCCTTATTTCTGTCACTTCTGATATGCCTGCATCTGTTAGTTGCTCTCCTTGTCAGATAGCCAAGAGTAGTCGTTTTCCTTTTTCCATAGTGACAAGCACGCTACTCGTTTGTTGGATAAAGTGCATTGTAATTTGTGGAGATCGACCCCTCTTTTATCTGCCAGTGGTTTCTCTTATTATGCCATTTTCATCGATGATTTTTCGTGATTCACATGGTTTCTCCCGATGCAGCATAAGTCGGATTTCTATGACACATTTATCCAGTTTCAGAAATTCTTTGAGACCAGTTTTCTGCTAGGGTTAAAAATTTTCAGACCGATGGTGGCACAGAGTTTACCAATCACCGACTTCAAGCTCACTTCATATCATGTGGCATTCATAATTAGATGTCCTTGCCCTATACATCTGCTCAGAATGGTCGAGCTGAGCGAAAGCATCGTCACATCACAAAGACTGGTTTTACCATGTTTTTTCACTCTTATGTGCCGCACTGTTATTGGGTGGAAGCTTTCTCCTCTGCGGTTTACATTATTAACTGTCTGCCTAGTTCAGTTCTTAGTGGCAAATCACCTTTTGAGGTTATTTTTGGTCATGTGCCTGACTATATCCTCTTTCACACATTTGGTTGTCGTGCATTTCCATGTATGCGTGCCACTGCTATTGATAAGTTTGCACTGCAATCTATTCCGTGTGTTTTTATTGGCTACATCCCTCATCACAAGGGTTTCCAGTGTCTCGACCCGACTTCTGGGTGCATCTATGCCTCTCGATACGTTCATTTTTATGAAAATTTATTCCCCTATGTCTCATCTTCCGTGGACAGTCGTTCTATTTCGGATCTGGAGATTTCATCATTTTTTAATGGAGTTGTTAGCTCATCAATTGGGGCCACCACGCCTGTGCCTGTACCACCTGCCCCTCTTTCACCACCATGCTCCATCTGGACGACCGACGCGGACCCAGCTCCTCAGCCGACGACCACCACACCTCAGCCAGTCTCGACCGTCCTTTCTGTGGTGACTTCCAATGGCCACTCTCTGGTCAGCTCTGCTTGATCTTCTTCGGTGTCGTCTGCTGGTTTGACTCCTCCAGCTTCGCCGTCGCAGTTTCATACCCATAGGATGGCTACTCGGTCTTCTACTGGTGCCATTCAGTGCCGAGATTATTCAGATATTATTTCTCATGGTCTCATTGTTGCCCTCCTTTCTCAGACAGAGCTCACTGATTATCGCTCTGCCATTCAGGATCCAGCCTAGGTTTCAGTCATGGATGATGAGATGGCCACTTTTCGTGGTCAGCACACTTGGGATTTGGTGCCTCGACCTTTGAATGTCAACATTGTTGGCTCCAAATGGGTATTTAGGCTCAAGTATCGACCAGACGGCACTATTAAGCGTCACAAAGCTAGACTTGTGGCGCAGGATTTCTCGCAGATTCTGGGTTTTGATTTTGATCACACTTTCAGTCCTGTGGTCAAAGCCTCCACTGTTTGGCCGGTTCTCGCCATAGCAACTATACGTTCCTGGACACTTCATCAGTTGGATGTCAAGAACGCTTTCCTTAATGGTGTTCCTAATGTTCTGGTCTATATGAAGCAGCCCGTTGGGTATCAGGATTTTGCTCATCCAGACTATGTTTATCGCTTGCGAAAGGCCATTTATGGTCTTAAGCAGGCTCCTCGGGCTTGGTTCTAGCGCTTCAGAAGTTATCTGACATAGCTTAGTTTTCAGTGCAGCTCAGCCGATACTTCTTTATTTGTCCTCTCGAGAGGTTCGTCGTTTATCTACTTGTGTATGTGGATGATATCATTCTTACAGGCAACAACCCAACTCTTCTTTGCCAGTTCATTGATCGGACACACAAAGAGTTTGCGATCAAGGATCTTGGTGCTCTTCATTACTTTCTTGGTCTTGAAATTTTGCCTACCTCCTCAGGGTTACTTCTTGGCCAAGCAAAGTATGCTCGTGATATTTTGACTCGGGCATGTATGTCTGATGCAACACCTATTTCTACGTCATTTGTTGCTAGTTCTCAACTTCACAACTCTATCGGTCCTCCATTTTGGGATCCAACACTTTATCATTCTCTTGTTGGTTCTCTTCAGTATCTCGCCATCACTCGTCCGGATTTGGCATTCTTGGTGAACACATTATCTTCAGGATCTCAGAGATGACCATTTTGCTGCAATGACACGGATTTTGCGGTATGTTCGTGGCACTCTTCATTTTGGTCTTAGCTTTTGTTCTACTAGTACTCCTGAGGTGTTAGGATACTCTAATACTGACTGGGCCTGTTGTCTGGAGACTTGTCGGTCCACTTACGATTATGCGGTTTATCTTGGTGGGAATCTAGTATCTTGGAGTGCCAAGAAACAACCCAATGTTTCTCGCTCCAGCACTGAGTCTGAACACCATGCTCTCACCAACACTACTTCAAAGATGGTTTGGCTCACTCATTTACTTCGTGATCTTTGTGTTCCACTTTCTGGTTCTCCATTGCTGTTATGCGACAATAGCAGTGCTATCTTTTGGGCTCAGAATCTGGTGCGCACAAGCGGGCGAAGTATACTGACATTGACTATCATTTTGTTTGTGAGTTGGTGACATCTGGAAAGCTGCGTGTTGCTCATGTTCCGACTTTTCTTCAGATTACAGACATCTTCACCAAAGGGCTTTCTTGTCCACTGTTTGGGTATTTTAGGTCCAAGCTGTGTGTCGGCGAGCTTCCAACGCTTCGCTTGAGGGGGGTGTTAGGATAAATCAGATTATTGATTAGATTATGATTTATTATGATTAGAGTTCTTTCCTTATTACACCTCTATTGTACTATTTATATATTCCGTCATCAATATACAATTCGTTACGAAAAATCATTCTATCGCCGGTGGCCTGACCGATCCTTTCTTAGAAGGGTGAATTTTAGTTTTCTGGTCAGAGAATAAAATCAAATGAAATTAATGAATAGTAAATGAGTAAAAGTCTCAGGATTTGGTAAACTTGGTCACCATCGGAAAAATTGTGTTTATAGATTTTTGTTTACTTATCTGTCTGCTTGTGAAGGAAGTTTGATGAGAGTGAAGATTGATTAGTTGATTCTGGCGCTATAGTTTTCTTGTCTCCTGGTTAATTTTTAAGAAGCATCTGTTACTCTTTTTTTTCCAATGATTTTACATGTCATATGATTTTGAATGGTCCTCTCGCTATTATAACAAATTCATTGATTGTCCGTCTTGAATTATGAGGTGTATTCGTTTACTTATATGATGCAGCTGTTATTATTCAGCGTCTATATGTTAGTTGTACAATGAATGACCTTTTTTACATTCGTTGTTGATTATTCGTTTTGAATTACGAGGTGTATTCGTTTACTTATATGTTTCACTTGTAGCATTCAGTGTGTACTTGTTAGTTGTACTATGTATGCCTTTTTTTATTTGTTGTTGATTGTTTGTTTTAAACTAGGAACTGCACATGTTTAGTTATATGTTGCATCTGTTAGTATCTAGTGTGTACTTTTTAGTTGTGTTGTGTATGATTTTTCTGATCTAGTATGTATGTTGTTCATCTTGAATTACGGATGCATTAGTTTCGTATATGTTGCAGTTGTTATTATCCAACATGCACCTGTTAGTTGTACTGTGAATGACCTTTTTTTCTTTTTTTATTTGCTGATTGTTCGTTTTGAATTTCAAGTTGCATCTGTTTGATTATATGTTGCACATGTTAGTATTCAATGTGTACTTATTAGTTTTATTGTGTATGACCTATTGTTTTCATTTGTTGTTATTTGTACGTTTTGAATGGCGAGTTGCATATGTTTACTTATATGTTGCATCTGTTAGTATCCAGTGTGTACTTGTTAGTTGTGTTGTGTTGTGTATGACTTTTTTTTTAAAATGTAGTTGGTTGTTTTTTTTGAACTATGAACTGCATCTATTTACTTATATATATTGTATATGTTAGTATCCAGTGTGTACTTGTTTGTTTTATTGTGTTTGAATTTTATTTTCATTGTTGATTATTGTTCGTTTTGAATTACAAATTGTACATGTTTGCTTATATGCTGCAACTGTTAATATCCAGCATGTATGACTTTTTTCAGGAGTTGGATCAATAATTTTTTTAGTTTTAGCTTTTAAGGAACCATACAACACTGTACATTGGATTACGCAAGACATTCCAACATGAGTTGAATTCAGATGAAAATGACATTGAGCTTTAAAGATTCGAAGATGATCCCCCTTTGAAGATTAATAATTGATGATACATTGTATTAGAGACTGTTAGTTAGTTTAGATAGGAATACTGTTGTAATTGTAAGTTTCCTAATGGATGATTTCTGTTACGGGCACTTTATCTTCCATTTTGTTTAGATGTTGAGAGCCTTTATTATGTTTGAATTTGACAAAATTTTCATGTTTTTTATACAAAGTATGCAATGCTTTACGTGTGTTGTTTTCACGCCGGCAATACTTTCCATGACCTCTCTTTGATTTAAATAAGAGAAATCTGCTAATGTTTTTTTTAAACAAACACATGTTTTAATGTAATCAGTATATATTTTAAGGTTTTAAATGTAGTACATATTAAAATTTTAAAAACTACAAAATTATGTGACCTTTTTATGTATACTATAAAAGAGTACTAATTGTAGACTAACATATGCATGTTTTAACAAAACATAAATGATTCATAATGTAACTTATGCATCACCTCATGTCAATGTTTTGCTATTCATTAAAGGAATTGATAATTCTAAATCATATGCGTATTTTTATTTAAACAATGCATGTTGTAAAGTAATTAATGCAGAGTTAATATGACAATTTTAAATTGTAAAAATTTACCTTAACTTATACATGATCTCCTGGAAAAGTTTCATACTCCCTCCGTCCCAGTCTTTTCTGCAGAGAGAGAATCTGGAACAAAATTTTTCATTCAAGTGAAATGTCTCTTTTGCCCTTTTACACCTCCTGCAATCACCATCTCCAATGACCTTCTTCTTCCACCATAAGTAAAATCACCACCACATCCAACAACCTTCTTCTTCCGCCATAAGCAAATACCACTGTAACCATCTTCGGAAACAAATTAAAACACAACCCAGATGCAAAACAATACTCCGACGAAAACCCAGAACACCCAGATGCAAAACTTCAACGAAAACCCAGATGCGAAACTCCTACCAAAACTCCAAAAAAAACCTAGATGTGAAACTTCGACAAAAACTCTGGCGGATGAGAGAGGAGAATGAAGGCGTGCGAAACTCCGACGAAAACCCAGATGCAAAACTTCAACGAAAACCCAGATGCAAAACTCCGACGAAAACTCTAGTGGATGAGAAGAGAAGATGAAGGCGGAGAGAGGGCGGAGGAAGGGTAGAAGGTGGAGAGAGGGCGTAAGGAAGGAGGGGAGGGTGGGAGAGTACGGAGGGAAGAGGAAGAAGGCGGAGCAGGGCGGAGGGAAGAGGAAGAAGGCGGAGCAGGGCGGAGGTAGGGCAGAGGAAGCTGGAGAGATGGTGGAGGCTATGTATTTGATGGGTCTGCAGTAGATGTAGAAATTTTTAGAGATAAGAAATGAGTGGGGGTGAGTAAATAATTGAGTTTTAGTTGGAAAACATTGTAAATTCATGAATTTATTAAGGGCAGATTTGGTAATTCATATGACAAAATTTGCCAAATGAGAAAATTTTGAACTTGTGCAGAATCGGATGGGACAACCAAAAAAGGAAAATGTGTAGAAATGGCTGGGACGGGGGGAGTAATTCATATTCAGAGTTTTTAAAACAAATGCATGTTTTAATACAAACGATACACGTAAGGTAACAAGTGCATATAATATACAGAAATTTTCAGCATCATTTATTTTATTTTTTGTATATTTGCCACATATTTTTTACATGTTCATAGCATCAGAATTCATACATTCATAAATTTCAACAACAATTTCATTTACATCAAAGGCAATTCCACAACATAAATTCACCCAGATGTAAAATATTCATCTCTTTGACACTATTAGACTCAATTTCATCCTCTTGAAACTAAATTTCATTCATTTAAAATTGAAATTCGTTGATGTAGATCTTGTTGCAGGGTAATGAGCTCATCGCAAATTTCGCCGGACACTAATCGGTTGTTTGAAAAGGTTAATTGAAAAAAAAAACGAATTGACCGGAGAAGGATTTGGTTGTTGGGAAAAATAATAATAAAGGCTATGGACAAATAACTCGAGGTTGTTTTTTAAATATGAATAATTTTGATAGGATATTACACACAACGCTGAGTTTAATCAGCAACTCACAATTCAGACATACTTCTTAATCTCTTAAACATAATTGTCGTCCGGTACTGTAGAGTACCCATTCCACAGCATGACGCTGCCGTACTTCGGGGAAGAACTAATGGACAGAATGAACCCAGAAAGCACACGAGGTGGAATATGGAGATTGAAGTGTGGGAAGGAGATTGAAGGAAGAAGAATGAAGAATAGAGAAGTTGCAGAGGATGGAGCAGCGCTGCACGTCAAATTTGGGGAAGAAGAAAGAAGTTACACCCACACGATCGCCCAAGTGGTTGGGCATGTGGTTCCATTCCCCATGGGAAGGGGTTCGAACCTCGGCAGACACAGTGTGGGGGTTCTCCCAGTGGGGGGACTCCTTGTGGCCACCGAGAACGTTCGAGGACCATGTGCTTGATCGCTGAGAGTGTTGTGATTTACCTCCTCGGTTATGGGCGTGGTGTTGTTGCGGCCGAGAGCCTGACGGCGAGGGTTATCGCCTTTTGGGGAAGAAGAAAGAAGGGTTTGGTATGCATTGACTATTACCAATATTTGCAATTAGACCCACAGATTTTGTTTAATTTTCGTTAATTGCAAATTGACCCCTGGTTTGTCTATAAGTTTATGGACATGTCGCCTGTTAGGAGAGCCATTCAATAAAGTTATAAATTTTTTTCATTCAATTCAATTCATTTTTTGTCTAATTAAAAAAATATTTAATTTTTTGTATAATTAAAAATAAGGGCAAAATACATATATGACCCTATGTTTTGGTTATAAGTGCCAATATGACTCTGCAAGATCAGAAAGTGCTATTATAACCCTATGTTTTGCATCATAAGTGCCGATATAACCTTTTAGCAGCATTGACTTTGTAATTCCTAGCATTAACCTAATACAAAAGGACTAAAATGCCCCTAGTCTTAATACTAAAAAATTAATGATAAGAATACCTCTCCACACCACCTTCTTCTTCTTCATCTTCATCTTCAAAACAACTGTTCCGCCACCACCTCCGCCAGGTCACCGCTTCTCCACCACCACCTGCCGCCACAGCTCCATCACCACACCACCAGCTCTGCCACTGCGTCATAAAGTAAAAACTCTGGGTCTAGACTATCCGATTGGACTCAACATGAAAAAACACTGGAACCCACCGGCCATTCATTCATTCTTCACAGCTTCTGTAATCTCCACCAGCCTAAAATCTGAGATATTGACACTCGAGCTCTAGTTAATATAGCATCTCGCGCATAGAGTAAATCAAGCAGCACAAATTGAACACCACCAGAAATTGAGGCTACACATAAATTGCACAATTACCTCGTATGAACAAACGAACAAGTAAAGACATAATGTGATAATTGCACAATTATTTCAAATGAACAAACAAACGAACAAGATGACGTTCGCCTCTGCTGCCACAACTGCGAGGTAGTCGGTGTAGATGGTGCCGAAGGCAGAATTGATGACGTACCCGTCACTGTGGTAGTAAACCACAAGTGGGAGCTTCTCTCCATCCTTAATTGATCTATGGAGGAACAACCTAGCTCCGACGCTGTGCTCCAGGGAGATGATGAAGTCCCTGGAGGCGACGGCAGAGGGACGCTCAGAGTTTAGAAAAGCGACATATCTGGGCAGATTTAGACGGAGAAGAGAATGTAAGCGGTGGCGGGATGGGAGAATTAGAAGAAAATCTGAATTAAGAGAATGAATATTGAAACGGCAGTAGGGCGAGGTCACAATACTAGAATCGAGATAACAATAATTTGAGGTGAAGGAGAAGAAAGAATTTGAGGTGGATGAATCGAGATGAGGGCTGGACGGGAATCGAGAGAGAAAGAAGAAAGTAGAAGGACAAAACTATCCTTTCACTTTTTTTTATTATTTTTAAAAAACAGGGGTATAATAGTCAATTCATAGAATTCTGGCCAAATTGAAGCATCAATGGTTATATTAGCATTTTCGAGCAAAACATAGAATTACATGAACACTTTCTAACTTTACAGAGTCTCATTGACACTTTCAACTAAAAATAAGGTTATATGGGCATTTAACTCTAAAAATAATTAAGCTCCATTATTCTGGACGAGGTCTTTAAAGTCTGCCCATTTCTCCATTATTAATGGGAGAATGGGAAAGCACAGAATCTCTCAGATTATGCAGAGCTAGCTTACCAGAATGATCTCTCAGAAAATGTGCAAACTTTATTTGTGCTAAAGGAGTACTCAAGTTTCCGTTTAGAGAATGCAGTATGCAACCATGGTTTCTTCATGATGGCTCCCAATGTTTGGGATCCTGTAACTAAATCCTTGTCCCGGCCTTTTGAGACTTTCTGATTCCATAAGCTCAGTCAATGTCACCATCTCTAAGCCTTGTAGCTATAATTTTTTACTGGTGCTGGTTCACGATGTAGATCGACTATATGGTGCAGATAAAGAAGCCATTTTGGTAAGTCTTGTATAGTTGATTTGTCGAGTACTGTGTTGCTTTCCTCAATCATCCGTTTGTGCTCTTATAGGATCAAGTGTCGAGGATGATGCGGCTATCAGCTAAGGATGAAGAGGACGTCCAACAATTTCGACAGCTTCATTCCGAGGCCAAGACTGTTGGATTCGGTCGCATTTTTCGAGCTCCAACCTTGTTTGAAGATGCGGTCAAGTGTATACTTCTCTGCTATTGCAAGTAAGCGATGCTCTAGTTTTTCTTTTCACCAGCTCAAATTGAACATTCTACTTTGTAACTAATGTTTACTCATGTGTGAGTAGCTGGCAGAGTTCTCTGAGGATGGCTAAAAGCCTTTGTGAGCTTCAACTAGCGCTGTCTCGCGGTGGATCAAACAAGAAGAGGAAGCGTGATATTTATTGCTCCACACCCCAAGCCGTGGGAAACTTTCCAAGTGCACAAGAATTGGCAGATGTGGATGTGGGTGCCTTGAAAGAGCTGGGACTGGGACTTGGAGCACATAATGTTCATGAATTTGCCAAAGATGTGGTGGGTGGAAGAGTTAAGCTGAGTAGGTTGGAAGCCTGTGAATCACAGACCGATTTGCATAAGAAGCTGATGCAAGTCAAGGGTTTTGGTTATTTTGTAGCTGCCAGCGTTTCCATGTGCTTGGGATTCTACTAGCGTGTCCCTGTTGACACTGAAACCCTCAGGCATTTGAAGGAGGTACGTATTACTTTTCCAGTAACTATGCTTTCTTGGACATCCAAATTAATCAATGCTTCAGGTTCACAAGAGGAAGATTCGAATGAAGAGCAAGAATAAGAGCCAAGCAATTGCAGTCTCTAAATCTGTCTACAACAAGTTTGCACCATGTCAGTGTCTGGCTTTCTGGTGATTAATTAAGGGCATTGCTATATCACGCCCTGTATTTTACTATCCACGCCCTAATACGTATAGATACACGTATTTATATTTTATAATTAAAAAACTAATTGGAGAAAGTAGTATAAAAGTGGTGTCTCTCTCCATTTCTTCCATTTCTATTGCCTCTCTCCATTTCTGCAGCTCCCAGTCGCCGGATTCCTCCGCCGTCGCCGCCGACCGCCGCCTCTAGCCGGAAAACGTATGTTTTAGAGGGAAAATTTTTAATTTTCCTGCGAATTGTATGGATCTTGCTTGAATGTTGTCCATCTATTCGAATTTTGTTGAACTTGTTGGAATTGTTAGAATTGGGGTTTGTTAGAAATTTGGTAAATGTGGAATGGATGTTGGGTTGGTGGTGCGTATTGGCCGGAGGTAGTGTTGGGCTGGAGGAGGTGAACCGGACTGGGCCGAGGCGCACGGCGGAGAGGAGTTTTGCGCGGCGGCGCACCGCGCGTGGCGAGGCGGAGGGACGCGCATCGGGTCTGGGCTTGGGCGGCGCGCGTCGGGCCGAGGAGAGGAAGAGTGGTGACGCCGGCGGCGGAGGGATGGTGGCGGCGCAGAGGAAGAGAAGGAGAGGGGAGGGGGAGGCCGGCGGCGGAGGAGGACGCCGGGGAGGGTGGAGGGATGAGGAAGATGAGGGGTTTGGTTATAAATATAAAAAAATAGGAGGGTTTAATGTTAAATTAAATTCTTTCATGAGATAATAGGAAATTAAAAAGTATGATAAATTGGAAAAATCTGATATTAGGAATTTTATGAATTTTGGAATTAAAATGAAGAAATTGTTATTTTTAGAAATTGTTTGGTTTAAATTTGGAAATGATAACTATTTTAGTAATTTGGAAAGTATATGTAACATAATAGAATATAGTCTTATGTAAATTAACATTATGAAAATCTAGTTTATTAATCTGATGAAAACAATTGTGTAGTAAATGATTATGAAATATTTTAAAAATTGTTTCTTTGAATGTTAATATTAGTGTGACGTGGAAAAAAAATTCAGATTGTTGTACAATGATTTAGTAATGTAATTTATAATTTGCAATTAATAAAAATGGGTAGTTCGTTGTATGGGATTGCAGAAGAATTAAATGTGCTGTTGAGAGGGGTTTTTTATGTTATGTTAACTTTTTTCTATGCATTATAGAATATGTTGTTTCCATAATTTGTTTGAAATTATGCACTGTTTCGTCATATCAGTTTACACGTTGTTGAAATGTATGTTAATTTATTTTATCATATCAGTTTAAATAAATTGTTATACTAATTACATATCTTGTGTTGTAGATGAGCACTGCTGGTCAACCCGACGACCATGGTCGTTCTATACGACGAAGAGGAATTAGTGCTTCGGCCAGACAGGCGAGAGGCAGTGTGGTCCGGGAGGAACAGTCGCAGGAGCGTAATGTAGGAGCTGAGCAGCCTTCTCCACGACGCGATCATGCATTCGATCCCATGCCAACATGGGACGGTCCGAAGCTTAACATTATCGCGTTCGGTGGAATGCATGCAATCCGTGATGATAGTGATTGGCAGTCGATGTATGACTTGCCGGTAGAATGCAGCCCACTCGGGGCCGATGGTGGGCAGGGACAGAATACATGCAATGTCCCCCCGTCTGGCCAACCTGGGACGAGTGTGCAATTGGATGCTGGAATCGAACGGTATGCTGGTGGAGGAGCCAGACACACCGTCAGGAATAGAGCTGGCCGATTCGCACAATCTTCTGGTGGATCGTGCAATGTCGGTGAGACTGGCACTGGAAGGGCACCGAGGAACAGGAGAAAGCGACAAGCCGATGAGACGTGGCTTGTGCGGGGACCGATGGGTGGTGGCCCGCAAGATGACCTCGTGATACCAAGCTTTGGAGGACACGTCGCAGTCGATGTTTGGAATGGTATAGAGCGAGGTGTGCTGAGATGCCATGCTCGTTCGACGCTATGCAAGCAGCTAGTCATTACGCTCCCTGACCGGAGCGATGTTGTACAGGCCCGGATACGTGCCACCGGGTTGGCCCACCTTCCTGCGATTATGTTCCAGTTCCTTGACATGGCATTGATATCCGCTTTTGTCGAGAGGTGGCAGCCGGACACGTACACATTTCACATGCCTTTCAGGGAGATGACCATCCTGATGCACGACGTAGAGATGATTCTTGGCATTCCTATCGCTGGTGGCGTTGTTGCGAGTACCATTTCGGTGGAAACTATTCAGGAAGCAGGCGCTGAACTATTTGGGAAAGACGTGGAGTCCTTTGTCGTGGAAGACTGGAACGGGGGTAACGTAGATGGCCAATCATTGATGGCGAGGTGTGTAGCGGCTGGTCAGAGCGATAACTTCCAATTTATGTGCTACATGCTGACCCTGTTTTCATCAACGCTTTTTGTGGATAAAACTGGGAATAAGGTTAGAGCCAATCTTCTACCTCTACTTGATTCGCAGTTGTCTTGGGGCTCGGCGACATTGGCCAGTTTGTATCTACAGTTGGGAATTGCGTCCCGGGCTAAGGCCCGCGGCCTATGCGGCTGTTGCACGCTGCTGCAAGCATGGATATACGAGTACTTTCCGATGTTTCGATCGAGACTGAGTACACTGCCAGCTCTTCCGGGATGCGCCAACCGGTGGCACACAGGGGATAAAATGTGGAGGGACACTCGGAGGCTGGCTACCATCAGGCGTCAATTGGGTGCCTTACAACCTGACCAGGTATGAATTCCATGCTTCTACACTCTTATTCTAATAGTAGTAGGTAGATCGGATTCTGTATGAACGTTACATTTCTGTGAAACACGCGCAGGTGGATTGGTTGCCATATGGACTGGACGTGGTTAGGGCTGCGAGGGGGAGGACTCACTATCGCGGCGTGATTCGATACCTTGAAGCAATGGAGGCGTACATGCCAGATCGTGTTGTGCGCCAGTTCGGTCTCGTACAGGGTATACCGCAGAGTCTTAGGATTGTGCCTGAGCCTTGTTCCCGGCCCGCTGATCCAGCTAGCTATTCAGTGACCTACTCAGGGATGATGCAGTTGACCCTATGGCATATGGCACACGCTTGGCACGACGGTCAGCTTGCTGAGTTCACGATTGCCACAAGTCCGTCAGAGTGCACCTTGGATTACGAGGAGTGCTACGCGAGTCATTCACACCCATTGATCGCAAATCCTGAACATGCTGCCACGAGTAGACCGGATAGGACACATCTTTTGTCACTGGTAAGTTTTTCGCCACTATTTGCTGTGAGTAATTATATTAAATTGGATTGTTCTGTTATTGTAAAATGTGTTTCCTGTGCATCAGATGTTGAGTGACATGATGAGCGACTTGGATCCGTTTGACTCGACAACCGTTGATGGACTCGTCGACCCGTGCATGAAGGAGTTGTTGACTACTTGGATCAGTCGTCGCGATGAGTATCGTAGGCTCATGGGTGATGAACCCATTCCCTAGGCGACTGTTTGCTTATGTATGAACCCACTGTTTGCCTTCGGTTTGCTCATTTATGTAATCGCAACTATTTTTGCATATTAAAGTTATAAAACTATTGTTTTTGTAATCGGAACGCTTTGATAGTAATTGTAACTTATAAAATTATGGCCGAAATATTTCATTGGGTACAACAATTAATTACGAGGCGTGTATGCTTTTGTCCAAGCAATCATCCTCCTACGAAAGGGTAACTCCCAACCAACGACATCAGACTTCCTCAATGTGGTCCACAGATTAACCACGGGGGGCATGGGGCAGTTTTCCTTCACGTGTATCCGGACGAAATGGCTTGCACTGCGTACGTATACAATGTGTAGCTCCCTCCTTGTTCCATCCTCGCCGCCACCTACCCTCAATGGAAGGACTGTACAGCAATAGTCTGCCGACCCATTCTCTAGAATGTAATATAGAACTACAGCCGTGTTGTAGTAGGTGGCGACAGGAAACATGTCTGCAATGACCGTAAACCAATGCTCTTGACCACATGGACCTTTGGTGTGGTGTATACGGGCTCTAGCTAATTCAACGTTGTCTTTCGAACCGTATATGGGAACATAGTCAGGCCAATGAGTTGATATCTCGTTAAATACTGCCCGACGCGCTCCAGACCATTCACCTTCACCGTCTACATGGAACGCATCAGCAACGCATCTGAAGCCACAGTTTCCATCACTCACGACATCGTTCCAGCCTTCGATGTAACGCCTGACAATGTGGGGGACACTTTCGAGGAACGGGAATGTCGCTGGAGGAGAAAACATTAAGATTAATTTCATTGTAATGCGGCGTTCATTAGGAAGAATGGTGTTTGTACTTACCGTGCCGGCTACCTCTCCCTGATGTGGTGCGCCCCGGGGACCTTGAACTACGACCGTATCGCCTGTTCACGTGCTCGTGGTAGCTCGGTGAACGTCGGGTTGATCTTGATCGGGGGACCTGCTCGCTTGGTCTCCCACGTGCACTTGTACAATTGTCCGGCTCGCCAATGCCGCTGTCCGCTGGACGCAACTGCTCATCTATGTAGCTTGAAACTCGTCGGAGAACCGAAGGGTCGCTGCGTGCCAGCTCCTCCAACTGAGTGTTGAACAGTGACTGATCCTGTTCAGCCCTCGAAATATTTTCCATGCTCCGCACGTGATCACCTAATGCCAAGCTCTTAAACAGTGGATGAATGTCGTCCAAGTACAAGGGGATTCCTTGTGCAACTGCCCTCGACATGACGCATGCACATGGTATTCCGTGTGTCGAACGCAGTACACAACCACAGTATGCATATACCTGTGCTCCGAGTGCATCAATCCTCCCGTACTCGACCGTCAATTTATCCAGACAATATTTGGACACATTATTGATCAAGTTGTTGAAAAGGACTCTACGGTGCAATCTACCAGTGCACGTTCTTGATTTCTCTAGGTTGGCCTTGATCATAGTAATTTGCCCGGCTATCTGCAGGTCGACACGCCTCCATATCGTATCCAGTGAACCAGTTGACGTTTGTAACCACCCTTTCAATGACGAGTGTGCACTTTCGACCCTGCATGTAGTTGTGTTCCCAAAATGCAGAAATCTGTTCGTCCATGCCCTCACGAATTTCTCCTTATGGGGGTTGAGCCACGTAGTCTCAGCGTAACTAATAACAGCTTCGCTCCAAGACCATCCAGCCCTCATATCTACCAAGGCGGATTCGTACGCTGAAACGGTGGACGCATTGCAAACCGGAACCATGCACCATTCTTGAAGGCTGCCCCGCTCCTCTTATTCCCTGTTAGCACCATAGCACGTGCCTCCACATCCTTGTTAATATGCCAGGTGCAAAGCAAATGATTCGATTCTAGAAACACAATTCGGAGTGGCCTAATCAGTCCCATCTCTCGATCGGTGACCACAACCTCAGGGAACGGTCCATCGACAAGCAAGTTCTTGAGTGCGTTAAGAACCCACTCATAGGTATCTGCCGTTTCTTCAACGACAATTGCGTAGGCAATCAGGAAATTTGTGTTGCAAGGCGACATCCCAACCATCTCAATGAATGGCATGCCGTAGCGATTAGTCTTGTACGTTGAAACGATGGCCACAACCCACGGAAACGTGCGAAATGCCACAACAGCATCGGGATGAGCCATGAATAAATGAGTCAAAGTACCATCAAGTGCTGAGCGGTGACTAGTGACATACCCGTTCGAGGTGGCAAGATGCAAACAATTCTCCGCTGTGTTGCGCCCGCCTCGCCTTTCTGTTACATATGCCGATCTCTCATTGTACACCTGCCTAATGGTCTGGTGCAGGTCTGGAAACGATTGACTAAGGCTGGCATTGATATGCCTAGGGGCTGTTTCTGAATCTGTCAAATCTCTAATCATTTGTTTCGCGTCCGCATGGAGCATGCTGCTCTGTCTATAACCCTCAGCGTACAATGAGAATGGGTGGTTATGCATCCCTCGGCTAGAATCCTTGCACGGTACTACATTCCAACCCTCCCTCGTGCTACTCTCTTTCATGACAATCGTGAATGGGCAGTCACAACTTCTAGTCGAAGTGTTACTCCGTCGGACTATATCAGAATCGCTCACATCGATAACCTTATCTTTTTGGCCCCGGCTGCAAATGCAATATATCCTCAGGGGACCATTCTTATTTTTTTTTGTAGGACCCCATGACAAGTTCAAATCCTACTTGAAGAGCAATCCGTTGCAGGTAGGAATAAGCCTCGCCGTGACTTGGAAACACATTTGAGGTTGCAAATGGAAAGTATCCATTCCCGCCAGCAACAGCTTCACATGACTGATTGTCATCCTTAAACAGCAATAAACATCAAGTAATTAGTTTCACTCAACTACTATACCAACAACAATGATGTCGTCAATTAACATTTAAATAAATTAATTGTTAAAAAAAATTATCATAATATAAAGTACAAATTATATTATAGGAAATAAATTTAGGCTTACAATTATAACGTTACATAAATAACTTTTACAAACTAAAAAGTGCATTGCTTGATTTTTAATTATCGTTAAAACCATATATTTAAATATGAACAAATACAGACAAAATTACAGTTAAAACATTAAAACATATATTTAAATATAAAAACATAAAGATAAAATTAAATTAGATGAAATAACATTACAATTATAAAATTCCCGTACGAAAATTAACTCCCTAAACTAAAATTACATTCATCCATTTCAAATTGTCCATTTAAACAAAATAATACAAATGTAATGTTTAATAACTATTACTTATGGACTTAATGGTGCACTGCTCCATTTCTTATTAACAACTAAAACATACATGTAATTGTAAAAAAAAATGTGATACTTATATTTGATGAAATAAAATTATGGCCAGAATTAATATTACGTTCTTACATTTTACATGAAGGTTTAAAATTAACGTAACGAATTTAATGTTTAACAATGAACTTCTGGAATTAAAAATGCAACCGGGCGAAATTCAACCATAAAAAAACGTAAATTCAGAGTACATAAATGTGCAATGATTTTAACGTTACAATTAATAAATTCAAATACTAAGATGAGCATAAATTTCTACTGCAAAAAATAATAAATAATAAATTTAACTATTACTTATGGACAGAAAACTAATTAGTAAAATTACCTCCAAAGACATGCTGTAAAAATTTGTAGATTTTTAAGATTCTAAAGAATTTTTACAGAGCAATTTATAGAAGAAAGTTACATTTTTTCGGGTGTGATAGAGTAAATGACATTAAATGTGGGTAGTTGGTTTTGGGGAGAGGCGCCCGGTTCTCCGTTGGGCCGTGGAGAACGGAAGCCCGTCCGGTTCGTGTCCAGTCCGTGGCGAAAGGGACGGCGCCCGCTCGCGCCCAGGCCGTGGCGAACGGGACTGCCTCCGTCTCGCGCCCGATCCGTCGCGAGCGGAAGGCGTCCGGTTCGCGCCCGATTCGTGTTGAACGGACCGGCGCTTGGTCGCGCCCAGGCCGTGGCGAACCGGACAGCCTCCGGCTCGCGCCCGATCCGTGGCGAAAGGGACGGCGCCCGCTCGCGCCCAGGCCGTGGCGAACGGGACTGCCTCCGGCTCGCGCCCGATCCGTCGTAAACGGAAGGCGTCCGATTTGCGCCCGATTCGTGGCGAACGGACCGGTGCTTGGTCGCGCCCAGGCCGTGGCAAACCGGACAGCCTCCGGCTCGCGCCCGCCGTGGCGAACGGACCGTCGCCTGTCGCGCCCGGTCAGTGGCGAACGGCCCAGTGCCCGGTCGCGCCCGGTCAGTGGAGAACGGACCGACGCCCGGTCGCGCCCGGTCCGTGGCGAACGGGACAGCCACCGGCGGCGCTCGGCGGTGGGGCTCTGCCGCGGCCGGGCTCGGCGGCGGCGCCCGGCGGCGGGGCTCTACGGCGGCGGGTCTCGGCGGTGGCGGGGCTCTACGGCGGCGGGTCTCCGCGGCGGCGACGGCGGCGACCGGCGGCAGGATGTTTTCCAAGATAACATTAAATTACAATATTTAACATTTAACATTTTTTACTTCTTACATTTAAATATATATTGTATATACACAGTATAAATACAGGGCGTGGATAGTAAAATACAGGGCGTGATATAGCAATCCACTTAATTAACGCTCATTCAACTTTGTAATGTCAACTACTCCCTCCATCCCAGTTAAAGCTGCACATTTTTTAGTCAACTTTCTCAACACACGTTTAACCATAAATTTCAACTAGTATATAGATACCAATATATCATGTGAGATATTGTTGGATTCTCTGCATGCTGTATTTTCTAAATATCAAATTTTAACACACCGTTAATATACGTAACTAAAGTTATCGCTGGTCAAACATGATCGAAGGAAGTTAATAAAAAAGTGTGTACATTCGACTGGGATGGAGTAATAGTATAGATTTGTGTGACATTTGATTCATTGAAATAGGTACGAACTGTCAGCATACTACAGCAACAAATTCGGAAAACTGAGTCAACTACCCAGCTCCAGCTATTGTATGGTTACCGGAAGCACCAAAAGCCCATGATCATTTAGTTTATGTAATTACTATATATAGCATTGTAATTGTAATTTTGTCAGCTGCTGATGAAGCTTTGTAATTTTGTTTGCTACTGATGAACCTATCTACCATGCATTTCCTTTCTCCTTGTAGCAGCAAGGTAGAAATTTAAGCACCAAGTATCCCAAACCAATTTAATTTGTGTCTATCTTGAATAATCATACTCCCTCTGTTTCGGATTAAATGACCGAAGATATTTTTTACGGTCTTCAACACATATTTGATCGTTAATGATAGAATGATTTGTTCAAACGACAAACATAGTCTGGATGGACAGAATCCTGATAACCAACGGGCTGCTTCATGTAGACAGGAACATCAAGAACACCATTAAGGAAAGCGTTCTTGACATCCAACTGATGAAGTGGCCAGGAACGCATGGTGGTTATGGCGAGAACCGTCCTAACAGTGGAGGCTTTGACCACAGGACTGAAAGTGTGGTCAAAATCAAAACCTGGAATCTGCAAGAAACCCTGCGCCACAAGTCTAGCTTTATGACGCTCAATAGTGCCATCTGGTTGATACTTGAGCCTATAGACTCATTTGGAGCCAACAATGTTGACATTTGAAGGTTGAGGCACCAACTCCCAAGTGTGCTGACCACGAAGAGCATCCATCTCATCATCCATGGCTGAAACCAAGGCTGGATCCTGAAGGGCAGTGCGATAATCAGTGGGCTCTGTCTGAGAGAGGAGTGCAGCAGTGAGACCATGAGCAATAACATCTGAATAATCCCGCCGCTGAATGGCACCAGTAGAAGACCGAGTGACCATCCGATGAGTACGAAGCGGGGGCGGCGAATCTGGAGGAGTAGAACCAGCTGATGACATGGAGGAAGATCGAGCTGTGCTGATCGGAGAGTGGCCGTCGGAAGTCACCGGAGAAAGAGTAGTCGATACAGGTTGAGACGTGGTGGCCAGTGGCTGAGACGGTGGCTGAGGAGTGCTGGCCAGCGGCTGAGATATGGTGGGCATTTGGCGAGGAACCGGGTCCGGGTCAGCCGTCCAGATGGAAGATGGTGGGGAAGGAGGGGTAGCTGGAACAGGCACAGATACAGGCGTAGTGGCCCCAATTGATGAAGTAATAGTTCCATCAAAAAATGATGAAATCTCCAGATCTGAAATCGAACGACTGACCGTGGAAGCTGAGACATAAGGGAAGAAAGTTTCATCAAAACGAACATGGCGAGAGATATAGATGCGCCCAGACGTCTGGTCGAGACACTGAAAGCCCTTGTGACAAGGGCTATAGCCAATAAAAACACAGGGAATGGATCGGGGTGCAAACTTATCAGTAGCAGTGGCACGCAGACATGGAAATGCACGGCAACCAAACGGGTGAAAGAGGGTATAGTCAGACACATGACCAAAAACAACCTCAAAAGGTGATTTGCCACTCATAACTGAACTAGGCAGACGGTTAATAATGTAAACCGCAGAGGAGAAAGCTTCCACCCAATAACAGTGCGGCACAGAAGAGTGAAAAAGCATGGCAAGACCAGTCTCTGTGATGTGACGATGCTTCCGCTCGGCCCGGCCATTCTGAGCAGGTGTATAAGGCGAGGACATCTGATGATGAATGCCACATGATATGAGATGAGCCTGAAGTCGGTGATTAGTAAACTTGGTGCCACCATCGGTCTGGAAAATTTTAACCCTAGCAGAAAACTGATTCTCAACGAATTTCTGAAACAGGATAAAAGTGTCATAGAAATCCGACTTATGCCGCATTGGAAGAAACCATGTGAATCGTGAGAAATCATCAATGAAAACGGCATAATAAGAGAAACCACCGATAGATAAAACAGGAGCTGGTCCCCACAAATCACAATGTACTTTATCCAATAAACCAGTAGCACGCTTGTCACTAGTGGAAAAGGGCAAGCGGCTACTCTTGGCCATCTGACAAGGAGAGCAACTGACAGATGCAGGCATAGCAGAAGTGACAGAAATAAGGCCCCGTTGATTCAATAACTGAATAGTATCATGAGACACATGACCGAGGCGAGAGTGCCACTGCTCAAAAGAAGCATGAAGCTTTGTAGAGCGTAGTTCGCCTAAAAAACTGGAATCACCAGTCTCAAGAAAATAGAGACCAGACCTATGACGACCTTTACCAATCATCGCCCCTGTAAGCTTGTGCTCAATGGAAAATGCATCGGCATCAAATATAACACGAACAGGTAGATCACGAGTAAGCTTACCAATGGACAATAAACTTCTAGTAATCTTAGGGACCACAAGGACATATCATTAACAGAGAAACCAGATAAATGACATTGGCCGATGTGAGAAAGAGATAATGATTCACCATTTCCAACAAGAATAGAATCAGAACCACGATAACGTTGTACCTGATCAAGATGACTGGTGTGAGCAGTGATATGAGATGTAGCACCTGAATCAACAATCCACTGTTGTGACGAAGAATGACAATTGGGACCATTCAAACTGGCCTGAAGCAACACCTTGTCCGCAATCCAATTAGTGGAGCAATCTTCCCGAGATATAGGGCCCAAATGAACCATAGCGGAAGACCGAAAAATGGCACAGAAATTGACTGGATGCTGACGAGAATTGGAGAAACTCGTCGGAATGTGAGCAACTCGTGAGAAACAGCTTCAACTCGCGAGAATGTGATTCAGCTCACGATAAATTGATCAACTCGCGAGAATTTGAATCAACTCGCGAGAACTTACTTCTGGACGCGAGATGACTCGCGCGTGGCTTCACGCGCGAAATTCCTTCTGGCGCGCGAGATAACTCGCGCGTGGCTTCACGCACGGACGAGTTCTCCTGCTCCTCCTTGACGCGATCGGCCGTTCTTCTCCAGATGGCTTCCCGATCGTACTTCACCGCTGAACTTCGCGATCGAACTTCGCCGCTGGACTTCGCGATCGGACCGGAGGAGGAGGCCGCCGCTGGACTTCGCCGGAGGAGGACGAAATTTGACCGGAGCTTCGCCGGAAAAGAGAGAATGAGAGAGGCGCTGAATTAAAATTTAGGGATTAGGATAAGAACTTGCTCTGATACCATGATAGAATGATTTACCGTAATTAATTGTATTATTGATATCTGAATATATAGAGAGTACAATAGAGGTATAATAAGAAAAGAACTCTAATCAGAATAAATAATCATCTAATCAGGAGTCTGATTTAGTCTAACAGTTAATATATTTAACTACGAATAATATTGTCAAATAAAAAATTACTTTTTAAAAAATATATGTTATAACGAATCTAACGATATTACATGCAACAATATTGTTGTTATATATCTACTTAAATATGTAGTTAAATTTTTTAAAATTTGACTGAATTGTTTTTATGTTACAATTTATTTCGGACGAATGGAGTAAGAATTTTCGGAACATAATTGAAGTGTCCTAATTAAAAGATGAAAAACCAAGTAGTATCTAGGGAATCATGAAGCTACACTTCTTTGTAGGCTATGATTAGGAAAAGTAGTGTGATTGTTTGATTTCTCATCACACTGCACGAGGGCTAACCTTTCATGGATACAAGAGGTAGATAAAACGAAACATTGATAATACTTATTAAAGGTTTGAAATGATTGTGATAATATAAAAGGGAGTAACCTTTTTGCTTCGGAAGGTAATCATACTAAACCAACTAATGATTAACACGAACTTTAATTCTAAACAAATTCTTAGAAGTATCAGAGCAATGGTTGTAATTGTTAGTGATTTTTATCAATTAAATATATTATTTCTCTAATTTTTTCTCTTTTATCTCATTTTAAGAAATCATACATTTTTTTCTCCATAATGGAAATAAACTACTTTCTGCCATTCATAAATCTCACTTGATTTTATTTATTATACTCATTAATTTTATCATTAATATTTAATTTAATTTAATTTGTTCACCCAAAATAAGTTGAATGTGAAATTTAATACTCCCTCGGTCCCAAATGAATTTGCACAAGCACTATTCATTCAGTCAAAATTGGTTAATTTGAAAAGTAAAAATCAAGTAATATATAAGAAAATATACTATCATGTGGGATTTTGTTAAATCATCGTAGCATCTATTTTCATAATATCAATTTTTATTATTTTTAAATTTGCACAAGTAAAGATATTAACAGTTAAAAATAATTTTGGTCAACTTGCAAAAGTCAACATGTGCAAATACAACTGGGACAGAGGGAGTAGTACATTATAAATTTTATAATATAATTTTGCTTTTTTTTTAAAAAAAAGTATTAAATAAGTCTTTTTTTTCAATTTTCATTTTTTATTATATAAAATATTTTAAAAAATTCGTTTTCCTTGTCAAGAAATTATTATATGTTTTTTATCTAAAAATAAATAATAAGATAAATTGATTTTTAAAAAAATATAAAAAAAATTACATTAGCAAAGACCAATTATAACGACTAGACAAATTACAATAAATGCTTAAATAATAAAATATTAATCTAGTACGACCAATTATTACAAATTAAAAATAGAAATATTGATATAGCCCGACCAATTATTACAAATTCTGACGCAAATTGGCCCCCACCAATTTCTTAACCGGTTTCCACACAAGAAACCATGTGACAGTTTCTTATTAAGAAACCGCTCTATAAACCATCACTGTAAGTGCTTTCGGTTTCTAGGGCGATTTCTTAAATTTAGGAAACTACCAATGCACATGCTCTCACCCTTGGACTTTGTAAATTATCTTTTATCTTCTTTCTTCTCTATTGAAATCAATTTTATATCTTCACGATTTAAAAATAACTAGATAACACCCATGTCGATACACGGATTATGAATGAAAATTTAAGATAAAATATAATTTAAATAAGTTATAAATTTTGAGTCTGTCTCTTGAAGCCCGGTATTTCCACAAGGTATGGAAAAATCAGGGGCTAAAGTGCAATTTTACAACAAAAAGATGAAAATTTGCTGGTTAAAGTAATTAAAATCCAGGTCAAATTCGGGTTATAAGCTATTTGGGTAGATTCACACGCCTATTTGAGTTTGATTAGTAATGTTACATTTTTTTTTGAAAATAAATTATTCCAACATGCTGGCAAAAATACCAAACGGCGATTATAATAAGTGCAATTAACATCCAAGCTAACTAGCCTCTAACAATAACCAATCTATTGCAAGGATATTCAAATTACATGTCAACCAGACTGATCGTCTGTACTATTACAGATTAGAAATCCAATAAAGTTGTAACATCGCCCTCAGGGATATTAACTCGCTTCCGCAAAAATTATGACCACTTAGCGAAGAGGAGTGCATCAACATCAATATAACTACGCCAAACAGGTATCTACAACAATTCTAGCACCACTTGATCTTGATCCAAAACATGATCTATATTGTCCGAATTGTAAACACCTTGAAAAACACATATCGAGAATGAAACTCCTAATAGAAAAACACAAGCGAAATCACGAACATGCAATTTGTAAAACCAGATCGGACAAAATATATTGACATGAACAACTAGATTAGATGATCATCATGGACACATCAATCTAATCCACCAGGTTGAAGAAAAATACTAATGTAAGGAAACAAATCCATACTTATTCAATAACATAAACATTAAAAGTATATCAATTGAAAAGATTATGGTTTTCCCATCTCCCCAAGATGAGGAGATGGGGAAAACAAGGCGGGAGAAAAAACTTTAGAGGAAGAAGGGCCTCAGCGAAAGCCGTAGGGTTTCAGTCTGCGTACAGTACAATTGGTAAGGGTACGCATAGTGTGTAATGTTACATAGACACACATAAGGGGAAAATGCAAAAATAACCCTATTAAATTGTGAATGTGCAGAAATGACACTATAAAATCTAAAAGTGCAAAAATAACCCTAAGATTTTGAGCAATGGTGTATATATAACCAAATTACACTATACCAGTGTTGACTGAAGTAATTCACAAGCTAAAAATAAAGAAAAATCTGGTGACCATTATACCCCCTAAGCTTCTTTTTCTTCAACTCCAAACACCCTAAATCCGTTGCCGTCGCCAGAAACCCTCCGCCAATAGCCCTAAACCGTAGCTCTTCATCCGCCCACCACCTCTGCCAATAACCCTAAACCCTAGATCCTCCTCTGTTCGCCACCACTCAACACTGTCGATAGCATCCGTCCCTAGCCCAGAAACGCAGCCCCATAGCTCCGAAAGTCAACACCTCTGCCAGTGGCCTCACGGCCCCGCCGGCGGTCCAACGCCTAGCCCGCCCCAGCTCCTACCAGCATTCGTCACTAGCCCCCTCACATATCCGCCTCCGTGTCTGCGTGCCTAACCCGCCATTGCCGCTATCCCCGCCACGTATCCTCCCCACGCCTAGAACCAATTCGTCCTTCTGTCATTTCCACCTCTGCCGCTAGCCTCGCCACATATTCTCCCTCCAAAGACAACCCCAATTTGTCGACGTCGGTGACAACCTGATTCAAAGGCCAAATATATTTCTACTCACAAACGACAGATAAGTGTATTTTGAAGCAGTTAGCAATTAATTATGAGGAGAAGGATTGTTCATTCTAATAGCTCTCCTTTGAAAGAAGCAGCAGTGACAAGAAACTGGAAAAAAAATCGTCGAGATATATCAGCAAAATCATGATCTCCATGCCTCCAAAATTATCATAACCCGCAAAACGGCGTTCCACATGGCGGAAACGGATGGGCGAGAAGAAACAGTCATACAACTTGTTGAGATAATGAAACATGATGATGTGCAAGCTAGAAGGCTCTAACGACGGTGAATGAGCGGGGTAATACGCCGCTTCATTTGGTGGCAGCGATGGGAATCGTTCTAATGTGCAAGTGCATTGCAGAGGTTTGAATTTGTCAGCGGCGGACGACCAGGAGCCATGACGATAAAAATTCAGCGACGGGAGGTGGCAGAAGTGAAGAGGAAGTGGAGGCGATGGGGTGGAGGAGAAATTGGCGGTGGCGAAGGAGTTTGTTGTTTCGGGGTGAAGCGATAGTTTCCACCTGTAGTCTGCTAGATCCTCCATTGAATTGATGGATGAGATTTTGGAGGGAAATGACGAGGAGGTAGGCGGCTATTGATGAGGAGGGAGGGTGTGATAGGTGAGGGCTGCTGAGGGTAAATAATGTCTTATTTTATTTTATTTGATTTGAATTTTTTAACTCAAGGGTTTAATGGTCATTTCACCTATTTTCGGGAAATTTGATTGTTGACTTTTGGTCAACGAAGTCCAAGATTATTTTTGCACTTTCAAATTTTTCAGGTTATTTCTGCACTTTCATCCAAAATATAGGGTTAATAACACACTTTTCTCTACATATAAACATATAAACAAAACTCAAATATTTACCTCGCATTTATTGCAAAGTATAAACTCCAACTTCATATTGTCTTAATTAAACATCATCTTTTTATATGCATATGGAAATACGATTTTTCTCAAGATTTTATCATAAGTTTTTGATAGATTTATATGAAAATTATACACGATGCAGTAATTGAAATAAATTAATATATTTATTGATATTGTAATATACTACTAAATTCAAAAATAAAAAATGTGCTGGATGTTTGTTGATGTGTAATAATCAACTATTTATATTTAAACAAATATGTGTATATGTGTATTTTATATTATTAATTTATTAATAGTTGTATAAATAAAATTTAATATGAAATATATGTTGATAATGAATAAATTATTATTTATTTAAATTTATAAAATTATGTGTTTGTTAAAAGAGTCCGTCTCTTGAAAGACGGTCTTTCCATAAGTTATGGAAAACCAAGGTTTAAAGTGTAAATTAGAAGAAATGAAGATAAAATTTTTGGGTTGCATGAACCGGGTTATAAATTTTATAACTACTACATATTGCATACTAAAATTTTAATATTGCAACCAAGACCTTTTACCTTTTATTATTCTAATTATACCCCATCTTTCCATAAGCATATGGAAAAACCGTCTTTCCCAAGATTTTGCCTTGTTAAAAATTAAATATTATATAAATCAAATTTACTTTATACACTAGTAGAAAGCCTTTGATTTAAGGCAACGGTCAAAAGAGGTTCCTGAGTAACCGCCTTTAATGAGGATCCGAAGAAGTTCCAAGTTTAAAACCACCCTTCCAAGTTAGTCTTATATAATAAAGGTGGTTATCAAATTGACCAAAGACAATTCCACCTTTAATAGAAATTGGTTAAAGCTGATTTTATTATAGAATCACATTTAATTAGGATTTGAAAGAGGTTCCGAGTTGGATTAGGGTTTTACCTTCGTTTTCCCCCTAATTCCTAACTTTTTGGCTGTTCACCTTATTTCTCCCTCGCCGTTCTCCTTATTTCTCACGCAGTTCTCCTTTTCTCCCTCGCCCGCCGTTCAGCTTTTTTCCATCAGCCTCCATCATCACCCTAACGCCGCCCGCCACCCGCCACCATCACCCTCACCCTCACCCTCACCCTCACCCTCACGTCGACCTCCACCGCGCTTGCACCGCTTGTCTCTCATTTGCCGCGTCGCCTCCTGGAGAAGGTTTCCGCCGCCGTCGCTGCCTGGGCTCCGCCGTCATTTCCTGGAGAAAGGCTCTGTCGCATCACCGCTGGAGAAGCTTCGCTACGTCGCCGATAGAGTTTTGCCCTGTTTTTCTTTTGTTTTGTTGTCCAGATTCAGTTTTTTTCTATTTTTGTTTTGCTTTGCCATTTACATCTCTACTACGTTTGTCCTGATTCTGATTTTGATTTTCCACTAGAGTTTTGCTCTTTGCGATTTAGTTTCACGGGAGGCTGTCGGAAATCTAATTTGGTTTCCGGCTGCCTTTTTTGATCGTTAACTATGCGGAACTAGAGAACTCACCCAAAGTGTGTCTTATGTGGTGCAGTATAACCGCCTTTAATAAGCCTGTTCACTCATGATAAAAATTATATTGATAAGAATAAGAGTAATACCATATATTTCTTTTATTAGTCCTCTGTCTCAGCTGAATTTGCGTCATCATTATTATTACGTTGTTCAAGAAATATGTTTGACCGTTAGTATATTTACCTATGTATAATGATAAATAAAAAGTTGATATTAAGAAACTACTTGTTACGACGAATAGAACAATACCATGATAATAGTATTTTTCATATAACTATTCAAATATGTGGTTAAACTTTGATAGGAAATAGTAAAAAAAGTAAGAGTGCAAATTCAGTTGGGACAGAGGAAGTAGATCATTTATTTGATTAATAGATGATGCAAACATGAGTGATACCACATATTTCTTTGGCAAAATCTTGGAAAATACGGTCTTTCTATAGGCTTATGGAAAGACGAAGTTTAATTACAATAATAAAAGGTAAAATGTCTTACTTGCAATATTAAAAATTTATTATACAACGCGTAGTAGTTATAAAATTTATAACCCGATACATGCAACTCAGAAGTTTTATCCTCATTTCTTCTTATTTTCACTTTAAACCTTGGTCTTTCCATAATTTATGGAAAAAACGTCTTTCAAAAGACAAACTCTATTTCTTTTATTAGATCACTTATTTGATTAATATATAATGCAAACCAAGAGTAATACCATATACTCCCTCCGTCCCAAAGAAAATGACTCATTTACTTTTTTCAAGTCAAACTTTGCAAATTTTGACTCTAAATATAAATTAATATACATAAAATAAAAATATCTTGTGAAATATTGTTGGATTTGTCTTAACATCTATTTTTTAAAATTGTTGTATGTAGGTAGAGATATTGTTGGTCAAATATGATCATTGAACACCGTGAAAGTAAATGAGTCATTTTCCCTGGGATGAAGGAAGTATTTATTTTATTAGACTAAAAATATTTGATAACTAATTAACAATTGTGGATATAAAATGTTTTATCAATAATTGTGCACAAAATTTACTGGTGAACGTCGTTTCACTCACCTAAATAATCTGCAAACTTTAGAAATGAAATTAACACAATAGTAAGCAGAGCCCACGAGGAACATAGCAATAATTAAAATAAAAATACCTACTAATGTAGAACACTTTTGGTATAGTCACAATGCCTTTATTCAAGATTTTTCTAAAAACTAATGATGCAAACTAACAAATATCAAATATGCATTAAAATGAAAACTAACAAATATAGAAATCTAGAAAATAGATGATGAATGTAATTGGTGTATAGGCAGCCCAGCAATCAAACGGCTGGTGGCCGCTAGGCCCAGCCCAATAACATTCTATAGCGAAACGAACATTTTTCAACCCAAAATGCAAGTCAACTAGACGCAAGGCTTCTGGTCGTGGCAGAAGACGTGGGCCGAGAAACACGGGATGAGCAACGAAGATGAAGGCCACGAATGAAGAACGTGGTGATCGTGGTGTACCCACGATCTTAATCCTTAAAAGCAAGGAACTACAACTATGTCAGCCTATAGATACAAGCTCTTGGCTAACTAAGGTAAGCGTGACTATCTTGAGAAATTCCAATTCTCATGAGGGAAAACTGACTTGATTGTCGGAGCTTTCCTCCCGGAGTCATTTATGGGATAAGTTTTGTAGGTGAAGAAGGTTCAAAGAGTGAGCAACAGTTTTCCTGAATGAACTACCACATCATTTTGCGCCGTTTGTGGGGACAAAGTTTTCTTTTCGTTTCAAGGCCAGTCAGGTAAACAATGGTGTTCACCAAGAGTGAGAAGAGTCATAATCATTTGTCTCAAGAGCAAACACTTGGGCGAGATAGAGGAATGCATCATCATCAGGATCACAACCCAAATAGGGAAAAAGAACATAGTAAATGAGAAACAAAAGAGGAAGAAGAGGAAGTGGAATCCCCAGATAATAACTATGATAAGGAAAAGAGGGCGTTCGCGGCATTCCAAGAAGCAAATAGATAAGGTCTTTACGATCAATTTTTGAAGACGCTCAAGCAAAAACCCTCAAAACTAGAAAAAAGGTAAGCCAAGAGCATCAGAATCTCAACTACGAAGAAGAGTTGCGTGCCATCGTTACAGAAGACAAAGCAGACAAATCGACCTTAGCACCGCATATGCAAGATTTTAAGATGCCAAAGGACTTCAAACTTCCTTTACACGCTAAAATCTACGATGAGACCACAGATCCAAAAGAGTTCCTACATTTATATAGAAACAGCATGAGATTTTGCAACGCGAACATCGAATTAGTTTGCAAGGCGTTTCCCATCTTTTTGTCAGGAACAACGATCACTTGGTAAAGACCTTCCGAATGGAATTATCAAATCTTGGACATAGTTTCGAAACCTATTCTTGGGCCGCTTCTATCAGAAGCAAAAGTTCACCAAAATGATCGCAAATCTTAATAACATAGCCCAGTGAAGCGATGAAAGCCTGCGAAAAGTCTACAGGTTCGCGACTTGTCATTCCAATCGTCATTAGGAGCGTTCAAAAGAGGCATGCGATTAGGAGAATTCTACAAAGAGTTGACAAAAAATATGCTTGAAAATCCAAGGGAACTACAAAATATGATTAAACAGCATGTGCAAACAGAAGAAGCAAAAAACCGCAAGATAAAGCGGGGACAAGGCGAAAAGAGAACGACAGAGGATTTGTAGAAAGGATTTATGAAGAAGGGAAAGAGAAACATCTCTTTCAAGGGAAGAGAACCAAGTTCGCAGGCTGCACCATTCCAAGATACGCCTCTACCAAGGACAAGGAAAGAAATTTGGAAAGCAAACAATGAGCTATTTTGAGAACCATGACCTATGTTAGCATCGCTAGAAAAGAGATCCAGAGAGTATTATTGCACTTTCCACAGGGACCATGGTCATGATATTGAGTATTGCAGAGACCTAAGAAGATAAATTGAAGAAAATTTGAGGAATGACTTCTTAGGCCAATATAGAAAGAAAGGGGGAAGCCAGTATGACGACATTAACAAAACAACGAACCCATCAGCAAGGAGTCAAGGGACAACGTCCACACAGGCAAAAAAATAGTAATTAAAGAATGACCGTGGTAATTGACTGCAAGGATGATGCAAATGATGAAATACCAGAAATAATCATCTTGTATATACATGGATCCACGGAGTCACTGTCCAACAATGTCTGGATGGCTAGGCAAGATACTTCCCCCCCCTTCACGCAAAAACCGGTTAACAAAAGATTCTGCTCGGATGAAGCAATCACCTTAAGCGAGGAGGATGCAGTGCCTAATGCTTCGCCTCACAATGATCACATGGTAATTATAGCAAAATTTGGAAATGCTACAGTGCATCAAGTGTTTGTGGATGATGGAAGTGCAGTCGAAATACTATTTGTGGACTGCTTTGACAGGTTGGGTTTCAAGCAAACTGACCTAAAAAAGTCCACATCCTCGCTAGTTGGATTCACAGAGAGAGCAGAAACACCTCTGGGCAATATACAACTACCTGTCACTGTTGGGGAAAGCGAAAAAAATTGCACCATCTTGTGCAACTTCTTAGTCATGGACTCTCCAAGTACCTGTAATACTATTATTGGATGACCATGGATGAACAGAGCAAAAGCAATATGGTCTCTTTACCACCTGGTTCTGAAATTCCCATCTCCGCCCGGAATTGCGACTATAAGAGGAAACCAGCAAACAACAAGACAATGCATGGTTATTGCAATGAAGACGGGAAGAATGAGATAGAAGGCGGAGATGGTTAACACAACCTCAGAGGGTGGTTCATCAGATCAACCAGAATCAGTAGCAAACTTAGGAGAAGACACGAAGCTAGTTAACTTAGATGATGAAGATAGCTCAAAATGTGTAAGGGTAGGAAAACACCTTCCAGATGAGGAAAAATCAAGAGTTATTGAAATCCTGCGAAAACACAAAGAAACTTTCGCATGGAGAGTTCATAGCATGGGGGGAGTAAACCCAAACATCGCTACCCACTCGCTGAATATTAGTGACGCAGTCAAAATGGTTAAACAAAAGTAGTGTTGCTTCGCTAGCAATAGACAGAAAGCGATCAAAGAAGAAATGACAATACTGCTCCAGGATAGCATATTAAGGGAGGTCATATACCCAAAATGGCTAGCGAACCCGGTCATGGTAGATAAGTGAGACGTAGGTTAGATGATGTGCATTGACTTCACAGATCTGAATAAAGCGTGCCCAAAAGATTTTTATCCATTTCCAAAAATCGATCAACCAGTTAAAATGATTTCGGGGTATGAGGTTTTAGCCTTTTTAGACGCATACAAGGGCTACCACCAAATATAGATGAATCTGGAAGATGCAGAAAAAAACTTTTATAACAAGCTTTGGCACATTTTATTACGTAAAGATGTCGTTCGGGTTGAAAAATGCGGGGGTAACATACCAGAGAGTAGTTGACAACGCGTTTCGTAGTAAAATAGGATGAAATGTCAAAGTATATGTCGATGACATGGTTATCAAAAGTAGGAAGGTGGATGGCTTTGCGGCAGATTTACAGGAGACTTTAGACACATTACGTGCCATAGAGATGAAGCTCAACCCCAAGAAATGCATATTTGGAGTGGGCGCAAGAAATATTTTAGGATATCAGGTGTCTTACCCAGAGAAAGTCCAAGCCAAAGTCAATCTTCCTTAGCCGCGAATTGTCAAACAAGTACAAATCCTAATGGGGTCGCTGGCAGCACTTAGCAGGTTCGTCTTGAAAGCAGCGGAAAAGCACTTTCCACTCTTCAATGTTCTAAGAAAGGCCAAGAAGTTTAGCTGGAGTGAGGAATGTCAAGCACTATATGATGGTTTAAAGGAACAACTTCTAGCATTACCAATGTTGAAGTCACATGCCCCTGGAGAAACTTGATACTTGTATTTGGCGGTCTCGCAGAATGCAGTCAGCTCTGTTTTGGTTCGCCTTGGAAACCAGAAGTAAGTACCATCCTACTATATTAGCAGAATATTGCAGAGTGTAAAACGTATATGCTAGTTGAGAAATTAATCCTGGATTTGGTATACTCAGCACAAAGACTGCGAATGTATTTCCACGGCCACCGCATCGTAGTCTACACTGGTTTTCAAAAAAAGAACGTCCTTAACAAGCCTGAATTATCAGGAAGACTGACAAAATGGGCTTTGGAACTAGGCTAATTTGAGATCCAATTCCAACCTAGAATTGCGATAAAAGCTCAAGTGTTATGGCACTTCACTATAGAAATAACTAGCTAAGAAGCACAAAAAATGAGCATGTATCATACCCCGAGAATCGAATAGGGTAAATCAAAGTGGGAAGAATTGGTATGGATATTGTTCGTTGATGGCGCATCCAACAAAGAAGGTTGCGGAGCAGGATTGCTGTTCGTAAACCCATACGGAGGCGAACACAGATACTCATTGCACTTCGATTTCCCACTCACCAACAACGAAGCAGAATATGAGGCCCTAATTTAGGGACTAGATATTACCACCATAATGAAGGTTAAGAGTGTTCGAGAGTCCAATGATTTGCTAATCATTGTCCAGCAAGTTCAAGGAGACTATGAGGTGCGAGAAGAACAATTGGCAAAATATTTAAGGAAATTTCAACAACTCATTGCCCAGCTCAAATACTTTGACATACAACACGTAACTTAAAGCAAAAATACAAAGGAAAAATGCGCTAACCAAGTTAGCAACAACAGGATTTAATTCTCTCAACAAATATGAAGACATGGTGATTGAAGTCATTCTTGTCAAAAGCACAGTGTCAACTATTGTGTTGGCAATCCAACAGATGAGGTAAAATAGATGACACCACTAATATCTTTCTTCGCGAGGGGAATATTTCCAGAAGATAAGGTACATGATAGGAAGTTGGAGTTACGTTCTAGTAGTTACACCAACATAGATGGGACATTGTACAAAAAGGGTTTTCTGTCTCCATGGATAAAGTACGAAGGACCAGCGTAGGCAGCAGATATTTTAAAAGAAGTTCATGAAGGGCTGTGCAGAACATATCAGGTAGCTACAACATTAGCAAAAATGATCATCCGAGCTGGATACTACTGGCCGACCATGTTCAACGACACCTACAACTTTGTACTTAAATGTAGGAGTTTTCAAATCAACGCTTCACTGATGCATAAGCCACAAGTAGCTTTAAGAGAAGTATATGGAGTCTGGTCGTAGTATCCAGCTCGGACCATTCCCAAAGAGAGAGAGCAACGCCAAATTCCTAGTCGTAGCAATCAACTACTTTACAAAGTGGGTGGAAGCGAAGCCATTAGGACGAGTCACAGATGAAGTCACTAGGAAATTTGTGTGAGAGAACATAGTATGTCACTTTAGGGTGCTAAATATCATTGTCACAGACAATGGTACACAGTTCACGAGTGGTGCATTCATGGATTGGTGTTCGAAACTCGGGATTCTCCAGAAATTACCTCCGTAGTGCACCCTCAAGCCAATGACTAAGTAGAGGTAATGAACAAGACTATCGCCCATGGGATCTAGAAGCAACTGGAAGGAAAGAGAATTGATTGGGGAATTGAATTACCAAACAAACACCCTATGGTCATATAGAACGATTGTCCGAGAACCAATGGGGAAGACACCATATAATCTGGTTTACGGTCATGAAGCGGTTATACCAGTGAAAATTGGTAGTTCAAGCCTTTGAGTATTCGATTAAAATGAGGAAGACAACCCAAAATATGATGAGGTTGGAACTGGATGAACTGGAAGAGAAAAGTGATTTAGCAATGATCACATAAGCTAAGTGTAAGGAGAAAATGGCTAGAGTTTACAATCATAAGGTGAACGAAACACGATTTCAGATTAGTGATCTAGTGCTAAGGAAGAACGAGGCTAGCTTGGTAGAAGAACGAGGAAAAATATGCCCAAAGTGGGAAGGACCTTACAGGGTAAAAAAGGCCAACAAATCAAACTTGAACTGGAAAGGTTGGATGGCACAAGCCTTCCCAACACCTGGCATGTGGTTAACTTGAGATGGTTTTATGTCTAGATTTACGGTGGAGAATAGCGATCATCTATTTGTACGGAAATCATGAGATCATCATTGGTGCCTTTCGATTCATTGTTCTCATTGCGACATTATAACGCTAGTACATTATTAATATAAAAAATCACATTGTTGGACCACGATTACGTTTCTCAATCTTTTCTTGTGAATGTTAGAAAATAGTTGATTCGTAACATATTATGATCAAAATACTCATACTTTTCAAGCCGAACATAATCTGGTGAGCAGCAAGCTACAAATTTTGCACAATTATCGGTGTTCACAGGCTTTGGATCTTGCAACTTCGCGAATCAAACACCCCCAAGCTATAGACCTTGCATAACTATCAGTGATTACAAGCTTTAGATCTTACAACTTCGCCATACACACGATCGCAAGCTATGGATCTTGCTCAAGAGCATATTTTCTCATAAAGGTGTCAGGCGCAATGAATATTGCATGGCACAAAGCCTAAGGCTTCGCTATAATAGAAGCGAGCCATAGATCTTGCAGCTTTGCAACTTATGGCTCATAACGACCCATTTACTCAGCAAGGCGATATATATATATATTAAATAGAAGACAGTTCATTAAGCAAGAACAAAGATGCAAGGTTCGCAAAGCCATTAGCAAATTTATTAAAACATTACAAGAAAGGATAAGTTGTTCAATATAATAGATCTATCTACGCCTTGAGGCTTGTGAGGATCTAGAAGATGATGAACCACCACAACGGTGACCGCGCTCAGCTTCACGGTGAGAAAGCTCAACCCTATAGGAGGTCATCACCGTGCCTCTCAAATATAATATTTATAAGCCCAAATTACGGCTAACTACTAAATAGTAGCTAGTGGTAAGTCGGGGTCATCCACGAGGAAAATAGGGTTTTATCAAGTGTAAAGTGTAGTTAAAAAGCACACGAAGGAGTCACTCTTCATGTGTGGTAACCAAGTTGTGGGGGTTGACTTTGAAAAACACTACGACTACTTTAAACTACTAAAACAAACTACTAAAGAGAATGATGCAACCACGAGCACAAATAGAACAAAGAACTTAACTAAGATTATAATGGGTCTTGGGTGTAATTGGTTTACATTTATAGTCATCCTTTGTTTATAGATTAATTATCCCATTTTTATGCATTAATCACATGCAGTAGAGAGCTTATCAAAACCTTTCTAGTGTTGATATTTATCACCTCTCCTTGGTTATAGTTAGAGTGAGCAATCGGCACCACACAGTAATCCTTATCCTCGGGTCACCCTAGATTATCGACGTTATAGACTTCCCCAAGGATAGAAATACACACGAAGACCCAACACAACTACCACAATGCCTACAAGCGAGAAATACACAGATAGCACAAGTATATCTACTAATAACGACTACGAGGATCAGATATCATGCTAATCATTATTAGTGGGCTACACTGATAATTAGTCAAACCCATTCAAATTCATCCTAAGTATAAGAAATTCCATCAATCAACAATCATAATTAGTTTTCACTCCTAATTATAACCTAGAATTGACCAACAAAAATCACGTTGACTAAAAGCCAAAGTCTTTCAGGTTTGACCAAAAACCTAGAAAAGAATAAACCCATAATTATCAACTAGTTGATCACCCTAGTATAAATCATGCATTAATCACACAAGAAAGCACCAAACATACTTGATAATCAAAGCAAAAAATAGGATAAATTGAATCTCACAAATTCATATTATGAATGCTTACCAATTGCTCCTAAGATGAAATATAGCCTAGAAAATGAAACCCATAACAAATCTACAATAATCCATGGAAAGGATGCAAAAACTAAGAAAAGATGAAGAAATCTAGGGTTTGGAGGGCCCCCAAGTTGTGATACAATGAAATGGGTAAGTAGATGGGCTATTTATAGCTTAAGGTTAAAAGAAAAGTCAAAAGTAGTGCTGCAGGCTCGCTGGGCACGCGAGAGTGCTGGGCTACTGGGGCGAGGATGCTTGGCCGCTTGGGCCAGGGTGCTTCTCGCACCGGCGCACAGGATCAAGTGCCAGGCGTCCATTTCTGGACCGAGAACATGCGCCATAGTTTATTTCTCTCACGCGAGCGTATAGTTATGGGCCCAACCCGCGCGCCTGGTCTTATTCATTGGCCGGTCGGTCTTCGCATTGTTACGATTAAACCGTTAATCCAATTTTGGAGTTGTTGTATTCTATTTTATAGTGCTCGAGAAGAGAAATCCAATGATGCCATCCTTGTAGGCTAATTCTTCTCTGATCATTTTAAGAACTTGGTCGAAACTTTCGAGTCACAATTCATCCGCTTCTTTGTCTTCCTTTTTCGACCCTTCTATCTTCTACCACATTTTGGTTCGTGGCCTTCACTAAACCACTCCGAAGTGCTCATGAGCAATCTACAAATTAAGCTCAAAAAAAGGAATCTAGATGCTCATAAGGACCAAAATCCATTAGACTAAAGATAGGTTACAAAATGAAGATTTAGATAAGAAAACCAAAAACGGTTATCTAAACCCAAGAGATATTAAATGCTTTGGAAAATGCACACATTTGACGTCTTATCACCCTACAATGATTCTCTTCAACTGCCTGCTCTTTATTAACCCAATGATCGTACCGCCATTTCATATATAAATAAGCAGGATGACGTATAAGGCCTCTACGTTCCATGTGCCCAAGATATCTACCATAGTATTCCTTGAAGTCAGTACTTGGACCAAACTCCTCGCAGTCCAACTGTATGCTCATAACATTGATGGTTTCTTCATATTTCTTTATCTCAGCTTTCAAATTATATACCTCCTCTTCTAGGCTCCGAAGATGAAATTGAACAGGCTCAGACAAATTAATCCTATGACCACCAAGCTTCATTGTAAGATCTCCACAACTAGCTGCCCTTCGAGATGTTGAGGGGAGAACCTGGAGTTTATCTTTATATTTAACACAACCCCATTCGAGTTGGTGCACAGATCTATCAAGGCGGTTGCACTTAGCGTAGAGCTCCACATTGTCACTTTGTAGCTGTGTGTTAATAGCAAACTGTTCGTCGAACTTTGCTGCCAACCAATAGCAAAGGTTGAGAGGTGGTCACATTCCTTCTACTTTTTCTTCAATCAATCATACAAATCGTCCATAAAGATACACTTCTTGTCAATAATCGTTATTTTCTGGTGGAGTTCGCCCGTCTTCTCTGCGACATAGTTCCTAGTCTCCTTTTGTTGACGAATTATTTTCACCATTTTGACTGTTGCTAATAGATAAGGTCATTCTGCTCGTTACAAATTCTTCGCAGATCACGAACAACATCTCGAGTCTCTTTCACGGTCTTGTCCCACTTTGCGTTGAGGTCGTTAACACCCAACAACTTGTACTTCTGATAAATACCCAAGGAAAGTGGCCATTCTTGAACAAGAATAGGAAGGTTAAGCGAATACAAGTACACTGTTACAGATTCAAGATCAACCAAACAACAAATGATATCTTTACCAAGTGACTCAGCATTATAGCCATAAGATATAAGCTTACTGTAAGGATAGGTTGTAGGGGAAGATGGGGTCGATGAAGAAACCAAAAATTTCCACCCAATATGCAATGAAATGGACTCCACGCAAGAAAAGAGATTGGAAGAAATAAGTTAGGAATATTTTTTTGATATACGCTTGGACGCTTCAATTAGGTTAATAGGGAAAGATTCGGAAGACGAAGAAAACCCTTTGTGACAAGGAATACAAACATAATACCCTAGATATTCAACATTAAAAAAATGGATCCACCATAATATCAAAAACCTGCAAGCAAATAAATGTAAAAAAGATCAGTTAAGATAAGCGAACATAGAGGCCACATCAGTAACCTATAATACAAAATCGTACAAACATACTTGGGAGCATTATTATAGATTACATAAAACAAACATAATATGCCTAAGTTTTATAGCGCTAAGAATCACTAACTTTAGCAGGACAGGGGGGCAAAGTGCAGACAACCAGAGATCCATCTCCTTATTTACAGAAGGATAGGGAGCTTTGCCATTCAATTTTCCCCCAAGGTTCACATTATCATTAACATTAGAATTGTGCTCAGGATGGCGATCCTCAAAGTTGGAGGAACTGAAGGGGAGCTCCTCACGGTAGTCAATGGCGTATTTATTCAGCTCGGCTGCAGAAGGAAGAGTTGGAAAACCAGCAAGATATGATAGCAGCTTGAACGAATGACCACCATCAGAGAAACTCTTAACAAAACCCTCTCTAAGAATCTTTGTTTGCTTCACCAAAATATTTTTAAACTTGGCCAACCTAGGCAGCTTGTTAACCTTCGCAGTCGGATTCAGCTTTCGCAACTCAACCAGAGCCTTACAATAACCGACTTTACGAGTATTAGTTGAGACCTCCTCGAAGAGAGCATAGAAAGAGTTTGTCTTGACGAGTTGGTCAACCAGAAGCTTAGGGTATCTGGGTGAAGTAGGGTCATTCGTCCGTATATCTTCCAGCTGGAAATGCATAGTTTCCATCTCTTTCTTAGCGACCATAGCGCCCTCCTTAGCAAGACGTGCTCGCTTCTCGGCCTCTTTAGCAGTGGTGCTTAGAGCAGCACATTCCTACTGGTTTTCCTCCAGTACCACACCATCCCCTTTAGCGAAACTAGCAACCCGCTCGTTGACAAGTTGCAAACTTTTGCCAACCTTGGTTTCAAAGCAATCTAAAAAGCGGAGCGGTTATACAATAAGGCAAAACATTTAAGTCATGATAACACTTCAACAGAACAAGAGCATTTCACAACCATTGTTTCCGAAAGGGAAAATTTAGCAAGCATAACGGGAACAGTTCCCTCCATAAATAAATTATGGCTAACACACACCTTTTTCTTCATAGGCTCCAGGCCGGTAGAAGTATTATCGGTTCGTTCCTTATGCCTCCATTGCTGAGCTATTTGTCTAGGGATTTGATTGCCACCTTTCTTGATTTCTTTGGTATGTGAGCTAGACACATGAGCTTGAGTAATAGTTTCAGCAGCCACCTCTTGAGGAATAACAACCTCAACATTTTCATTGACTTCATTAGCCATGGTCTACATCTCGTTGTTCTCATCTTTGGACATGAAGTTTCTCTCAGCAGAGCGTTGAGTTAGATCCATATCTGGAACTTAACACATGAAAAAAATTAAGTAAACATGCAAACATAGATACAAAATAGAAGAAAAGACACACATAATCAAGCTGAACAGGGCAGCAACAACTAAGTAAACAACAAGTTAGATTCTTTGCTTAAAGAACTAGCTGGGCAAAGTGAGATGGAATGCTGGCTAAGTGGCATTAAGGCGAACCCCAACCTTAAGAATTTTGGACTTAGGAATGCTATAATTCCAAATCGAAAAGGCTTGCCTACTATCATTGCCAAATTTTATGTAGAAAAGTTTTTCACACCACATCCCACAATTATTGGGGAACCTGCTGACAAATTCAACAGTGGGGATCACGGGATAAAGGGTGAACTCATCAGAGGTGTTCTTCACATTGCAAATATGGTAAATATTACAAAATAATTCAATAAAAAAAAGAATACCACCCACTTCACATACATGGTAGATGAATACAAAGATATAAACAACTTTGGGATGCAGCTCACATAAGGAAACTCTATAGTGCAAAAGTAGATCCAACATATGTTGGGGTAATGGGAAAGAGAGACCGAACTTAAGATAATCTAAGTAATAAGACATATAACAAGAGGGAGGATCGCGAACACTCTCACAAGCTTCATGAGCTTTAAGTTCGTAGGAATGTAAAAAGGAAAGCTATTTTTCAACTCCTCGACATAAGATTCAGAGAGGAGACTACAAATTGAAGAACCAACGAGGTGATCGGAATCCTACCCGGAATCAACATCAACTTCACAAACATTTGGCGCAGAAATTCCAACATTATTAGAAGCAGACATTGTAGACCTCAAGATCCCTAAAATCCAGATTAATGTGGCATCAATTAAAACAGAATAGGCCAGAATTCACAAATTCCGACCAAAGTCCAAAACAGAAACAGAGATATGGAAAAAAATATACAACCTCAATCACAAGGAAACCAGACCATGCTATAAAAGTACAAGCTCCAAACAGCTAGACCAACACAGCTTTACATAGAACAAAATAAAGAGAACAAAAGAAGAACTTACTGGTTTGGCAGAGAAGATGAGAGAAAGCCAGAAGCAATAAAGAAAAACTTAGAAGACAAAAGATTTTGAGGTTATGTGAATCTTTAATTAAAGAAGTTAAAAAGTTAAAACACAAGAAGTGGAATAATACATAATCATTACAGCCTAATAGAAAGCAACCTACCTTTTTGGGAAATCAAGATAGCGGAAAAAGTACACTGAACAGGGACAGCTATTAAAATGCAAGATTCAAGGTTATTTAATAGAGAAAATGTAACGACGGGCGAGAGATTTACGGAAAAGATAATGAATACATAGGAGTGAATCTCGGCTACAGGATCGCAACAGCTACTTACCTGCACAATACGCAATTGTTCAAAATTGTGAAATTTTAAAAATAGGGGTATGATCTAAGAGAGTTGAGATACGCAACCAAGAAGCATACGACACTTCGTGAAAGTAATTCAGGTAATTGCAAACATTAATTGCTTATTACGCGCAACTTTGAGCCACTATAATAAGTTTTAGCGGAGCTACTGAATATAGAAATACCTGTGTAGTATGGCCTTCATGGGTGGGGAAGGCTTATGGTGTATCGGCAGCCCAACAATTGAAAGGTTGGTGGTCGCCATGCCCAGCCCAATAACATCCTATAGCGAGACGAGCATTTTTCAGCCCAAGGTGCAAGTCAGCTGGACCCGAGGCTTTTGGTCGTGGAGGAATACATTGGCCAAGAAACACAGGGTGAGAAACGAACACGAAGACCACATACGAAGAATGTAGTGATTGTGGTGTACCCAAGATCTCAATCCCTAAAAGAAAGGTAATGAAACTATGTCAGCCTATAAATACAACAAGCTTTTGATGAGCTAAGGTAAGAGTGACTATCTTGATAAATTCCAATTCTTAGGAGAGAAAACTGACTTGATTGTTGAAGCTTTCCTCCTGGAGTCATTTTCGAGATAAGTTTTGTAGGTGAAGAAGATTCAAGGAGTGAGCAAGCACTTTGCCTGAATGAACCACCACATCAATACTGAACCTCCATGTGTAGCCGATCTATCGTACGATCTGGTCTATACCATTCCCCATCGATTTAGATCAAAATACAATGGTGTCAGGGACCCCAAAAATCACAGACATGTAATTAAGTAGCACGCATTCAAATTTGACACGGGAAGATAAAGTACAAGCCGGTCATCCATATAATATCATAATAATTCAACACGGTGTGATAAAGTACACTCCGCACTTAATCGTTATGAAAACATAATAATTAAATAGAAAAATCAAAATATTATCAAACAATTTATCCATAAGTTATCATTTCGAATGGCACATTTAAATTAACAAGCATAATGTAGCATGCAATTATCCATTTTTAATTTAGTTCGTACTAGGGCGATGAAAACACTTTCCTTAATAAAAGCCAGAACCAGTTGGAACTGTTGCATCTCCATCTATTAAGGAGATATTTTGTTATATGTTGCATATATCTTGTACTAGATAGAATCATTTTCCATTTGTGATTACGTACATGATGCCTATAACCATCAATAATATCAACCATTCATATTTTACATGGTATCAGAGCTAAAAGTCCTGAAATTCTAAGAATTTACCAAGCCTTAAGAATTGCCCCAACTGACCCATGCGCTTCCGCTGCTGCCCCGCTTGTTCTTCACTCGCTACCGTAGCTGAATCAATGTCACTGTTGTTGAAGACTTTTGTGCTGCCGCTACCGCCTGCCCTCTGCCACGGTGATGGATCTCTACAATCAAGTCGATATCAAGGACCTTGATGTCGTCGCCGACCTCACTGTTGTCGCCGAGGATGATGCTCCAGACTTACACCTTGGAGACAATCCGCCCGCCACCCCTATTTTGCTCTCTGACACTAGTTCCACTGCCTAGGGTCTCCCTACTGGAGGTTCACTATCGCTGCTCCAGGTTTCTAGCATTCTGAATCTGCCAGACTTTCCCGGTACCGACACCACAGTCCTCCAGGCTGCCATTCGGGCAGTGGCATTTGGCACCCCTCAGGCCATCCGCCAGTCAGCCATCGACTCTTCTCACAGGTTGCCTCTTACTCATCCTACTATTATCATCGATAATTTTAATGATTGGAGTACCTCTTTACTTAATGCATTTTCTGCAAAACGTGAGCTTTGCTTTATTGATAGCTTTATTGCTAAGATTTTACCTGGTGATTCAATTTTATAATGACTGGAATAGTGTGAATTATATGCTTATTTCTTGGATTGTTCAGACTCTTGATCCCTCTATTAGTGCGGTTATTACTTATTGTGTGTCAGCTAAGGAACTTTGGGATGACCTTAAGTAAAATTTTTTTGTTAGGAATGGTCCGCGCATGTGTGAGATTCATACGACCATTTATACTTGTCTTCAAAATGGTCAATCTATTTCTGCCTATTATGGAAGATGCAAGAAGCCGTGGGATGAATTGTTTGCTTATTTTCCACCTCAGACACATGTCTGTCTTCCATTAAGGAGCTTGAGAATGAGGTGGTTCATCTTTTTCTCCTTGGTCTTGATGATGGCTATCATAATCTTCTATCGCATATCTGGGCACAAGATCCCTTACCTTCTATTGGTTGTGTTTATTAGCTTGCAATTCAGGAGGAGAGTTATAAGACTATCGTCAATGCCCGTGAATCCACTCCGGACACCATAGCCTTTGCCTCACGTCGACCAGAGGTGTTACTTGCTTCGAATCTAACCACCGCCGCCCCGAGTAATTTGCCTGCCGCTGCAGTTGATTGGAAGAGCCTCCTATGTACTCATTGCAACTGCAGGGCCACACCATCACTAATTGTTTATGCATTATTGGTTATCCGGATTGGTTTTTCAAAAATAAACCTCCAGATTCTGAACCAGTGAACTTGCGCCCAACATTGTCGTGCCTGATCGCACGCCCTGCACCAGCACGAGGCATGCGTCTCGGGCAAAATCTGATGGACCGTGCCAACATAAGGCCACGTCAGTAACACGGGATGTACCATTCGCGGTGGTCTATGTAAGCGGTGGCTAACTAGGGTTTTGGCCTATTTTGGGCCTATTTTTAGGCCCAATCCCTTACTACTATAAATATAGCCTTAGTATACCAGGGTTTCATATCAACTATAATTTTTTAGTATTTGGAAGAGTAACTTAGAGAGAGAAACACTCTCTCTTCTCTCTAGGTTGTTTCTCTTTTTCCTATTTATTTGCTTTAGCCCAAAGTTGTGGAATTCAATGAAATACTTAAATTCTATGGCTAGGGAGTAGTTTTATAGCTTGGGGATAATTTGTATTCATGTGTTAATTATGTTTTTGTGAGATTCATTAGATCTTCCTAATTTATGTGCTTGTAAAATTATGATGGCTTTTTCTTGAATGTTATAATTGCATGAATGATACACTCCATTAGCACACACTCTAGTCTACATTCATTTTTGTGCAAATATTGATACCCCACAGAGAAGAGAAACCTGGATGTGATATGGGTAGCTGGGTCCAGGTTCACGTGGGTATGTGCACGTAGGTCTTTTCCGAGTTTTACTGTTATGATGACATCACACCAGTCTTAGGTGGCAAGTTGGTCTGAAGGGTTACGGGTAGAGATAGCAACTAGTAGCAAGCTAGGGTTATAAAAGGTCCTAGTGTCATTGATAAGGTGCCTACCTCCCTTTGCCTCATTTATAGGCCTAGGGGGTGGAGCATCTATGGTGTAGTGACCGGGACGTAATCGTAGGGGGAGAAACAGATATGCAGAATGGTTATATCGTTGTTACACTCCCCTAATAACGGAAGCGGTGCAAATGGAAGATTGGAAGAGCACCTTACGTGACAGGTATGGGGAAGTACTGGCCATCGACCACTTCACATGTTATGAGAACTAGATTAGGTTGTTGATATCTTATATTTGATTAAATCGAGAATCAGAACATTTAATCAACCATGTTACACAAATATTTCCCAAGTGTCTATTAATATAGTTTACTTGCATTGCATATTTTATGTTAGTAGTTGTTAATTGAACCCCCTCCCCATTTACTATACTATCTATTCCTAGAAACACAGATGGATTAACGACCCATATGTGGTTGTATTTTAATTGACTATTAGGCCCTAACATCTTCGTGGAGATACCAATGCTTGTTACTAACTACCCCACAAGTAGCTTAGTAGTGAGTTGGGTGCAGAACTATAAAATTTTATCTTTGGCCCTCTCATAAGCCCTCCGCTTGGATTAATTTATTTATAACTTGACGACCCCGAGTGGAGGCGGGTCACCCCTCCAGCCGCACCGTTTGCCGGAGCTGCCCCTTCTGCCATCACACCTCCACCAATAATCAACACCGCTGTTGTTCTTTCCAATGCTTACGGCATAGCTTTTGGTCCTGCCTTGTCCAAGGAAAAATGGAGTACAATTATTAACATGTTCTCTAAGATGAATAATACTGACAATGAGTCAGGTAAGCCCACTTAACCTTAGATTCTTGATACCGGAGCTTCATATCATATGACTTATGCCAGATATCTTCTACTTGAGCTTGCTGATAATGTTGATGTCATTCTACTAGATGGTTCAATCTTTTGCTACTCAACATGGAAACTTATACTGTGGTGATATTATTATTTCCCATGTTTTGTGTATTCCGGAATTACGTTATAATTTGTTCTCCTTTGCCAAATTAACTGATGCTTTAAAATGTTTGGTATTGCTTACCGGGAAATTGTGCATATTAAAGGACATTAGCATGAAGACGGCGATTGGCACGAGTGATCAACAGGGTGAGGTTTATTGGTTGCACAGACTGGGAGCTCTACCATCTTCGTCATTGTCCATCTCCATTGTCAGCGCTGTGTCTTCGTCTGATTTATGACATCAATGCTTTGGGCATCCATCATCTTCAACATTTTCTTCTATCCCAGTTATTGCTTTAAGTCGTAGTGAATTGAATAAAAATTCTCCTTGTTTTGTTTGTCATTGGGCAAATAAATCTAGAAGTAGTTTTCCTTTAAGTAATTCTAAGGCTAGTTTTTTATTTGAACTTATACATTGTGATGTTTGGGAGCCTTATGCCTCACCATCTTCTAACGGAGCATTTCATTTTTAACTATAGTTGATGATTATTCCCTAGCCATTTGAGTTTATTTATTAGTGTCTAAGTTTCATGTACTTGCCAAGATGAATGAGTTCTTTGCTTTTGTTCAGACACAGTTTTGTCATCCAGTTCAATGTGTATGAGCTGACAATGGAACTGAGTTTCTGCCTCTCAAATCTTACTTTGTAGAGAAAGGAATTCAGTTTGATACTTCCACCATCTACACGCCAAAACATAACGGGAAAGTGGAATGAAAGCATTGCCATATCTTAAATATGGCTCGTGCTCTCCATTTTGAAGCTCATTTGCCAATTGACTTCTAGGGAGAATGCATTCTTGATGTTGCCTACCTGATCAATCACAATCTGACGCTGGAGTTGAATGACCTTTTGCCTTATCAACTTCTCGATGGTCACACACCAGATTAGAGCCATCTCTGTGTGTTCGGTTGTCTATGCTTTGCTTCTCAACTTCTAAATCCGCGTGATAATTCTGCATCCCAAAGTCACAAATGTGTTTTTCTAGGATATCCGCTTGACAAGAAAGCTTGGCGCATTTATGATATGGAGTCTCGTACTGTGTTTGTTAGTGGAGCTATTGTATTTTATAAAGATGATTTTCCATACCCATTTTCTTTTGATATGACAGCTTCAGTTAATTTGGTGCACTCGTTGTCGTCCGCTGTGTACGACACATTTTCACCGCCAGCATTCGCTGCGTCGCAGCTAACGCTGCTTACACCTTTGCCGCAGTCCACCGATCCTCAGATGCCTCCACTTGAGCCGTGATTTGCCCTTCTGAAGCTGAGATTGGCTCCCCCTAAGCCGCGACTTGAGTCGCTTGTTTTGTCTGATTCCGAGGGTGAACCGTCTTCAGGTACTTGTTACCCAATTGCTGATTATCTTTCTTGTAATAATTTTGCAATTTTGCATTTTTAGTTGCAGTTACAGATGGCTAGGACCCTGTTATGTATCTTGAGGCTTCTCGTCATTCTCACTGGCAAGCAGCAATGACAGATGAGATTGATGCACTTGAGCGGAACAATGCCTAGGTTATGTCTCCTCTGCTGCTTAGTTAACATGCTATTGGAAGCAAATGGGTGTTTTGAACCAAGTATAAGTCCAATGGTTCGATCGAGTGTTACAAGTCTCGGTTCATTATTCTTGGAAACCATCAGATTGAGGGCACTGATTATACCGAGACCTTTGCTCCGGTTGCCAAGATGATCTCAGTTCATCTTTTCTTGGCAGATGCTGTTATTTGTGGATGAGATCTTCATCAGATGGGCGTACATAATGCATTTTTGCATGGGGATCTAGATGAGGGGGTTTATATGCGGCCCCTTTCTGGTTATACCATTCATGTGTCTGGTCTGGTTTGTAAACTTCCCAAATCTCTTTATGGTCTTCGCCAGGCGCCCTGGAGCTAGTTTGCTAAGCTAGCTACAACCCTTTGCATTTTTTTGTTTTTGCATAGTAAGGTATATTACTCTTTGTTTACCTACTTTTGTGATGGTGTTTCCCTCTATGTCTTGGTTTATGTTGACGATTTGGTCATTGCTAGATTTTCTCCGACTATGATGGCTTAGTTCAAGAAGTATACCTACTCTTGCTTTCATATAAAACATTTTGTTGTTTTGAAATGCCTTTTGGAGATTGAGATTGCTTGGAGACCTGATGGTATGTTCCCGTGTCAACGAATATATGCTCGGGACATTTTAACAGATGCTGGTTTGTTGGCTGTCAAGCCAACTGCTTTCGATGGAAAAGTAACATTATTTTACGCGCGCAGAGGGACCAACTTATACTGATCATGCTCAATATCGATGACTTGTTGGTTATCTTACTATCACTCATCTGAAGCTTAGTTATTTTGTGCACACTTTGGCACAGTTCATGGAGCATCCGCCTGTGATACACTGGCATACTGAACTGCGGATTTTGCATTTTTTGAAGAGCTATCTAAGTCAAGGTTTATTCCTCCCTGTTTAAAACTCACTTCAGCTTACTGCATTTTGTGACTCTGATTGGACAGCTTGCCCTATTATGCGTCTCTCTTAAACTGAATATTTTGTATGCTTGGAGAATCCCCAATTTCTTGGAAGGCAAAGAAACAACCTACTGTTTTTGCGTCTTCGGCTGAATCTGAGTATCACGCTATGACTGTTTCGTGTTGTGAGTTGTTTTGGCTTAAGTCACTTCTTCGATCTTTGGGCAAAGGACACTCTTTTCCTATGTGTTTATACTATGATAGTGAGGAAGCTCTTCATATTGTAGTCAATCTTGTGTTTCATGAACGTACTATACACATTGAGATTGACTGTCATTTTGTTTGTAATTTGGTACAGTCTGGCGAAGTTGTAACCCATCATATTCGCACTTCCAGTCAACCTGCAGATCTATTGAAGCTCTTAAAACGATAGATTTTTCTTGAAAAGTTGGGCATTCGTGATCCACATGCTCCAACTTAAAGAGTGTTAAGAAGATATTTTGTTATATTTTGTGTATATCTTGTTCCTGGATAAAATACTTTTCCATTTGTGATTCTGTACATGATGCCTATATATTGTATTGTTCTACATCAATAAAATCAACAGTTTATATTTTACACCATCATAAACTAATCTAAACACCTTAATTTTTTATATCTCATTTACAAATGAGATTAGTTTCTTAAAAAATGAAACTGAAGAAACCAATCTTATTATATGTTATTACGAACAAATAAAGGAGGTGAGAAAGTATTGGGTTAATAATAAGAAACGGAATATATTAAAAGAGAGAGAGAGAGAGAAAGAAACAGAATAAAGGAAGGCAGGTTTTTGGGAAAAAAATAGGAAGGCATGGTGCAAAACAGAAATGAAGGAAGGGAAAGTTTGAGGAAATAGGGAAAGTTTGAAGAAATAGGGAAAGTTTGAGGAAATGTGGAATTTCCATAAGATTATGGACAGTTTACTGGGGTTTTTGTCTTAAATGTTTTATTTTTTATAAATTTAAATATTGTATTTTGTAAGTTAAAATAAGTAATAATATGCATTTATAGATGAAAATATAAAAAAATATATGATATAAAAAATATTTTTCAAAATTCAAAAATTTTTATGTAATTTAACAAATGGAATATATAAGATAAAAAAAATTATGTATAAGCTTATGGACAGAGCGTCTGTCAAGATACCCACTTGTGAAGAAAGGCAAGGTTCAGCTTCCTTATTAAGGAAGACACGAGGTTGCTACCTTATTTGCTAGTAGACACATACTGGGTTAAACTTAATATTACTTATGTACTGAAAGCGTTAAGGGCGGGGGTTCACACCAATTCTTTGAAAGTACTGAAATAACCCTTGACCGATACTGACTTGAGAAATTTTTCCCATTCTGAATCATAATTGGCATTTATTTGAAAATTTTCAGACGAAGTCGAATAGAAATGACATAAATGTCTTAAGTATTCAGGCTTACTTGTTTCGGAAAAAAAAACCCCCCTGAACTGTCGAAAACTACCAGCACCACCTTACCACCGGAAGCTGGTGAGTCCCAACTACCACTGCACTTCACCTCTCACATACAATACTGTAACCACTACCGCCACACACGGCCACTTCACACCACCACCAAAACCATGAGTCCCAACCACCACTACACCAAGTCTACCTAACAACCAACACCATATCACCTTACCTTAATAAAATCATGGTAGATCTTCTCGAGAATCCTTATATAGATATGAACTTTCATAAACATACTTATGAATCACTAGAATATGGGTGACACGAGGCTTCTTAACTCCCATATGATATACAAACCATGATCCTCCGACGCCATGTTTCCCCTATCACCGCAAACTAGGTTTGCCTTTTCACCACCAGCCATATAAAATCTAAAATGTTTGACATCAACTCGTCATAAACATCGCTTTCATGACAATGATGTTTCTGACATTGGCTTTCTCATCTAAATCTCGAGTTTTGTAGACTTAATTGGAGCTAATGGATATTTTTTATTCATGTGCACCTAGATCTCCCTTTCTGATCTTACTGGTAGGTTTCTTGCGAGTATTGTTTTTGTTATTTTGTAGAAGACCACTTAGAAGGGTGGTAGTATATATTAGAAGGCCGCTTGCAAGGGCGGTAATAGACACGAAGGCCATAAGCTAAAGCGTGGTAGTAGATGGAAAGAAGCCAGAAAAAGAGTGAAGTTGAAATCCAAGATTTTAAGATGAAGGCCAGCAGCATCAGCCGACAAGGTCCGTGCCATCTGACACGGTTGTTCCAGGAGGCACAAGCATGAGGCTCACAACACACCACGACCTGTGATAGCCAGCCTTGGCACGAGGCCCCTGTCCCACATGACCCGTGCCAGAGGCCCTTGGCACGAGGCTTCATCCAGCATAGTCCATGCCAGCCTCTTTTGGCACGAGCCGCTGGTCCCTGCACGACCGTGTCACTCACCATTCCAAAAATTGGCTAAGTATATATGTAATCCATTTCCCTTAAAATGGTCTGTGTTGTTTCAACTAAAGATTGAAAGACCACACAATGGGGTGTGACGTTCTACACGGCCGCACCATCATTTTGCTCAGAAATCGACTCCCATCTGTTGCCCCACAAAGTTTCGCACAACCTGTGTTGTTCAACTGGTTAAGACACCACTCTCTGCCGATTGCTCACACCAAATGATACATGTGTGCATGATCAGAAGGCCAAAGAAAGTGCCCATATGATAGTCTGTGTCAGCCGGCACGACATGTACCAAGAGTGGCCAGCACGACCGTGCCAAAACCACCCAGCACGCACGTACCAGGTCGCACGGCCCGTGCCAGTAGTGTGCATCACGGCCGTGCCAGAATGCACAGCCCGTGCTAGCAGTGTCTAACATTGATGTGTTATGCCGCATGGCCTGTGCTAGCAGCACCTAGCACGGCTGTGCCACACGAGACATCCTATCCCATTTGCGACTACTTGGGTTTTGGCCTATTTTGGGTCTTTTTCAAGGCCCATTTCACTACTACTATAAATATAAGCCTATGTCTACTAGTGTTTAAGTTTGGCTAAGTTTGGAGCATTATTTCACTCTTGGAGAGCATTGTAGAGAGATAAAGAGGATAACCCTTCTCTCTAATTCCATTTCTTTTCTTCTTGATTTTTCCCAAGGGTATTGAATCCAATGAAATACTTGGGTTCAATGCTTAGGGAGTAGTTTATTTACTTGGGAATTTTGTTTGTATTCCTGATTTGATGTATGTTTTGGGAGACTCTCTAGATCTACCTATTTCTATGTGTTTATGATATTATGTTGACTTGTTCTTTATATTCTTGTTCATTGCATGAATGATACACTAAGATTGGCACACATTGTAGTATTCATTCATGCTGGTGCATATATTGATACCCTTCGGGGAAGAGAAACCTAGATGTGATATGGGTAGCGGAGTCCGGGTCTATGTTGGTGTGTGCACATAGGCCTTATTCGAGTTACCTTTATGATAACACGCTAGTCTAGCTGGCGAGTTGGTCTGAAGGGTTACGGGTAGAGATAGCAATTTGTAGCAAACTATGGTTATTTATAACCCTAAAGACATCGATAAGGTGCTTACTTCCTTTGCCTATGTAGGCCTAGAAGTAGAGCATTTATGGTGTAGTGCTCAAGATGTAATTGTACAGGGGAGAAACGTATCTGCACAGCGGCAGGGCCATTGTTGCACTCTTCTAATTACGGAGGCCATGCTGATGGAACATTACAAGCACACCCTACATGACAGGTATGGGGAAGTGTTGACCATCAACCACACCATGTGTCTTGAACACTAGAATAGGTTTTTATGTCTTGAATGTTATTGTGTCGAGGCTCAAAGTATATCATCGATTATGTTACGCAAATATTCCCGAGTGCTAGCTTATATAGTTTTGTTCTCTTGTGATCTTGCATAATTGTAGTTGGTAGTTAATCACCCCCCTCCAAAAATATGTTTTGCAATATTTAGCTATTCCTAACACACATCAGATTGACAACCCGGGCATGGCTACGTTTAGTTGACTTTTGGACATCTAGCATCTCCTTGGACAAACCTGGCCTTGCCACTATCTACCCTCTAGGTAACTTAGTAGTATGTTTGGGAGCAGAATATAAATCTTTATCTTTGATCACAAGCCTTTGCTCGGGTTTAATTGATTTCCTAGATTGATGACCCTGAGTGGAGACGGATCAAATTTTGGTGCCATCGCCGGGGAGGATCCAAAAAATCATCTCCCAGAGTTCCATCTTGTATGCACTAACATGAAGCCATACAGAATATTGGAAAAAGATTACAAACTTAGACCATTTCCCTTCTCACTGCGGGATTCGAAAAATGATTGGTTATACTATCCTCCGCCGGTGTGCATTACATCATGGATGGATATGAAAAAGTGTTTCCTTGAAAAGTACTTTCCAACTTTAAAATCACGGGGTTGAAGAAACAATTGTACAACACATCTCAGAATGCAAATGAGTCCCTATATGAGTATTGGGAAAGATTCAAAAGATTGTTGGCTAGTTGTCCTTATCACTCATTCAAGGATGCTGAATTGGTGTATTACTTCTTCGAAGGGCTATGTGATGATGACATTAGGATGGTTAACGCAGCATGCAATGGTTACATCGCCAACAAGAGTCCGAAGGATGAAATAGCTTTGTTCAAGGAAATGATGAATGGAACGAGGCAATTCAACACAAGACAAGAGTGAAAATGCTGGATGATCCGACTCAGTCTCCCAAGTTGGAAGAGAAAGTGCAAGCACTTGCCTCTATGATAAATAAATTCATGAAGGGGAGAATCCAACAAGTAAAAGTGTGCGGAATATGAAATTTAGACCATCCCACTGACATGTGCCCACAAGTGGTTGAAGATGTGGAAGAGGTGAACGCGTTGGATTTCAACGGAGGCGATAAGAAATTTGCAAGGGAACCAAGGAAATAAGAGGCAAGATCCCTATGAAAATACCTTCAAACCTAGGTATCTCGATCACCCAAACTTTAATTTGCGCGAGGAGAATCAAGGTCAAGGGTGAAACCGAGGTTAACAACCTTAACCATATCCTAGGGGAGAAGGGCCTTCCAATAACAAAGTCTCTCTTTACAAGTCGGATAGAGAAAAAATCCTAGATTCCATTGGCAAATTGGAAAAGAAGTATGATGTGTTCGTGGAAAGAACAAGAAGAGAAATTGAAGAACTTGGTACCAGGACATTTTCAAGCATAAAAAATCTCAAAGTCCAAGTCGGGTAACTCACAATCTTGGTGAGCCGACTTGAGGCTAAGGAATCCGGAAAGCTACTTTCCCAACCTGAGGTGAACCTAAGGAATGTGAGTGTGTTAAAGCTAAGGAGCAGGAATGAGGTGCGAGAGGTCGAGAAAGACATTGTGCAAGAGAATGATTTAATTGTGGAGGCCGACAAGATCAACTTTGAAGAGTGTGAGATTATTGTTGAGGTGGAGCCTCCCAAAGAGCTCCCAACCACCAAGGCGGAGTGACCATTCCGCCACCTTTTCCTAGTGCACTTAGGGGGAGGCCGAAGGTGGCAACAAATGATGCAAACATTTGTGAGATCTTCGAAAAGGTTGAGGTAACCATTCCTATCTTGGAGTTGATTGAGCATGTTCCCTCTTATGCTAAATTCTTGGAAAATGCATGCACTAAAAAGAGGAACAAACTAATTAGGAAAGTAGGGCAATTGAAAATGGGGGGAGTCGCCACTCTAAATCATAAGAATTTGCCTAAGAAATGTGATGACCCAGAGATGTTTTCAATACCCATTTCCTTAGGTGGGAAGTTAGTTGAAAATGCTATGATTGACTTAGGAGCATCTATTAATGTTATTCCTTATAGCCTTTATGAAATCTTAGACATAAGTGAACTTAGGGACACTAGGGTGATTGTCCAATTTGTCGATCACTCCCAAGCTAGCCCCCAAGGGTTAGTGAAGGATGTAATGGTTAGAGTGGGCAAGATAGAGTTTCCGATAGACTTCTATGTCTTTCACGTAGCGCATGATGGTAGTGCACTCCTAATATAATTGGGGATATATTTTCTAAGAACATCAAGGACAAATATCAATGTCCACTTGGGAACACTAGGATGACATTGATAAGGTGGGGTTCAATATATACAAGTGTAAGCATGATCCGTCCAATTCCCCTCTTATGTGGAAAAGGCGTAACCTTGTTTGATGAACATGTTCAGTTTGACAAGTCTTTCATAATGACTGATAAAGGATGCCTAGATGAGTTATTTGTTAATGCTGATGAATTCGATGCAATGCAAGATTTTAGTGATGATATGTCTGTCTTGGAATGTAATTCTATGCTCACTAACTTGCAGCGGTTATTGGAGAATGACGAGGACATAAAACCTCCTCGAATATCTCCAGAACCCAAGGAAAAAGCTAGGGATTCATCATTAACTAGATATAAACACACATTTTCTTTGGTGAACAAATGTCGCAAAGGTAAGGATGACGCCTTGTGGAGACCTCTCCACAAGGATGTCATCGTGGATGGAGTTGCCGATGGTTACTCCGGAGACTTAATGGTAGGTTCATTTTAATTAAAATACATGAGAAAATAAGTCACGTGGACAAAAATAAATGTACGGTGCTCTTTCTTGATTTGATGCTTTTGGTAGATAGATAGATTTTGCATGTTTGTGATGTTTGACAAAGGATCTTGCTATGAAATCTTATTGGTTGTTGAATCTAAGATCGAGTATTGTGTTTTATGATTGTTGTGAAATTGGACTTTGTGAGTGAAAAAGGTTCAAAAGAAAAAGGGAGAAGCCAGTGCAGCACGTTCGTGCTGCATCACGGCTCGTGTAAAAGAGGATCATCACGAGACTACTTCGTGCCAGAAGGCATCGGCATGAAGCTCCTTGTGGCACGTCCATTCCACTACCTCGTGCTAGGCTGAAAATGGGTTAAAATTACATAATTAAAATTAAATTTTTTAATGAAGACATATATTTTTGGCCCATTAATTCAGTAAATCTTTTATTCCCTAGGATTGGTGATGTGAATAGTACAATACTAAATATCACCACCTCCCTTGAGCATTAATTGAGTGACATTTTTGTACCCTAAAGTTTCTATTTTTTCAATAAATCATCACTATCTCCTTTGTACCTCCCTCATAAATGACCCATTTTGGATGAGCATGATCCTGAAATTATAATCATAGTACACCCTCCTTATCCATATTATTCCTTTAACCCATTGCAAGTTTTTCAAAAACACTCACTCTAACTTCCCCTTTGGAAAAACTCAAAATTTGGAAGCTTTTCTCTCAAGGGAGAGCAAATTTTGCTTCTTCTTGTGTGCTTCTTCAAATCTTAGCTTCAAATTTTGGGTAATTCTTTGAACTTTGTGTTTATTTTCTTTGTTTAGCATGAATTGGTTGTGATCAGAAGAATTGGTTTTAAAATCTTAATGTGTTCTTGGGAAACATGTGGGTTATGTGATTGAATGAATTTGTGATGATCTAAGTGTGGGGGAAGTACATGATTATTGGGTTGAAGATGATATGAATTTTCATGTTGTGGTTATTTAGGAGGAGTGATTCTTGATTATATAATTGGTGTATACCTAGTCCAAAGGTTGGGCCGCATGCCTGAAGTTACAAGCAAGCCCAAGACCAGCTTGCGATCCAAGCAGAGATAGAGGCAACCCACGAACTGTGAAAAAGGGATATCATGGTCAGGCGTCGACCATGAACCATATTTCTTGGAACCATAATCCAGCACACGATAACAAACCCGAGAAAAGCTGAGCCACATTCAGAGCAGGCTATAAAAGGAACAAAGAGGTCACAGATACATGTAAGTGCAACCAGATTAGAGAAGCTTGATTTCTGAAAAGAGGATACTGACTTGAGCGTTAGAACCTCTTCCCCGGAACCACTTTCAGTATCTCTTTAGCAGGCATCCTGTGGTGGACAACGATCAATTAGCCGAATTGGGAATACCACAACATTTGGCGCCATCTATGGGGATAGAAATTTTTTCCAGTGGTTCATTCCCAACGAGGTTGATAATGGTGTTCACCAGGAGTGAAAGAAGTCAAAACCACCATACTCAAGAGCAAACAACTGGGAGAGATAATAATATACATCCTAACCAACATCAGGATCACATTCCCAGCAGAGAGCAAGAACATGCTAGGGATAACACAGAAAATGAAGAAGAGGCATAATCCCCAAACACAAATAAGGAAAAAGAAAGAAGAGCGTTCGCGTCCTTCCTAGAAGCGAACAAAGAGCAACTGTATAATCGGTTTCTAGCTACTCTCAAACCAAGGTCCCCCAGGGTGAGTCAAAAAATTATTCAAAATAATGAGGGCCTTAAATATGGGGATGAGTTGAGAGACATAGTAGCGGATGACGATGCAGACAAATCACCACTAATGCCATATCTTTGCAACTTCAAGATGCCAAAGGACTTCAAGATACCATTACATGTCAATATATATGATAGGGACGACCGACCCAGAGGAATTCCTATATTCCTATCATAATAGCATGAGGTTTCGCGTTGCTAAAATTAAGCTGGTGCGTAAGGCATTCCCCATATTTTTGTCGGGAACAATGATCACATGGTACGAAGATTTACCAAACTGAAGCATCACATCTTGGGCACAATTGTTAGATCTGTCAGATCTACCAAGACAATCACAAATCTAAACAATGTAACTCAATGAAGCGATAAAAGCTTGGCAGAATACAATAGTAGGTTTGTTACAGAGAGTCTGCAGGTTCAGGACTTATCGTTTCAATCTTCTTTAGGTGCGTTCACAGGAGGCATGGAATCGGGAGAGTTATAAAAGGAACTAACAAAGAACATGCCAGAAAATCCAAGGGACCTACAAAAAATAATGGAACAGTATGTACAAATCGATGAAGCTTACAATCGCAAAAATAGAGCATGAACGAGGTGAGAAAAGAGTAATTGAAGACTCGCAAAGATTTTTGGCAAAGAAGGGGAAAGGAAACTTTTATTTCAAATGAAGAGAAGCAAGAAAAAACCCCTTGTCCCGAGAGACACCGCTAACAAAATTGCGAAGAGAGATCTGGCAAGCAAACAAAGATCTATTTCGCAAACTAGCGCCAATGTTAGCGCCTCCAAATAAAGAGTCAAGAGAATAATATTGTGCCTTCCATAGAGATCACGGTCATGATATTGAGTATTGCAGAGATTTACAAAGGCGGATAGAAAAGAACGTGAGGAATGGTTATCTTGGGCAATACAAGAAAGAAGATGGAGGTAATAGATACAATGAAACGAGCAAGGCAGGAAGCTCCATGGCTAATACCCAAGCCACGACAAACACTCAGAATAGAAATTAAAAGATGACGGTGGCAGTGGATTTTGAAGAGGATGCGCCCAACGAAGCTCCAGAAAAAAAGTGGTTTTCTCCATACTTGGGTTAACAGAATCCATATCAAATAATGCCTAGAAGGCTAAGGCCAGGTATTCACCTCCACAAGAGCCCATAGACAAAAGGTTTTGTATTGAAGAAATAATAACATTTAGCAAAGAGTACATTGTTCCTAATGCCTCGCCACACAATGATCCCATGGTCATTATAGCTAAAATTGGGAACGTGACTGTTCATAGAGTGTTTTTCGATGATGGAAGTGCGGTAGAAATTTTTTTGTGGACTGTTTTGACAAACACGGATTCAAGAGAACGGACTTGAAGAAATCCACATCTGCACTTGTAGGATTCACAGGATAAGCAGAGACACCGCTTGGAAATATTCAGCTGCCTGTAACTATTAGAGAGAATGGGAGAAACTGCACTATGATACGTGATTTCGTTGTCATGAATGCTCCAAGTTTGTTTAACACCATTATTGGCAGGCCATGAATGAATAGAGCCAAAGCAATATGGTCTCCATACCATTTGGTTATGAAATTCCCTACCCCAACATGTATAGCAACGATGCGGGGAAACCAATAAACCGCCAGACAGTGTATGGTTATCACAATGAAAGTAGGAAGAATTCTAGAACAACAAAAAATGGTCAATACTATCACCAACAGCGACTCACTTAACCAGGTTGATCACCCAGTAGTGATAGGAGAACAAACTGAAGATGTCATTTTGGATGACAACAATGCGTCAAAATGTGTCACAATAGGGAAATGCCTTCCAGATCGAGAAAAAAAAGGGCGATACAAATTCTAAAAGATCACAAGGATGCATTCATATGGAATGTACAGAACATGGGAGGAGTTGGCCCAAGTGTGGCAACTCATTCTTTGAATATCACTGGTTCAATTAAGCCGGTCAAGTAGAAACAAAGAAGCTTCGCCAGTGATAGACAAAAGGCAATCTAAGAGGAAGTAAAGATGTTTTTGCAAGCTGAGATTATAAAAGAGGTAATATACCCAACATAGCTAGCGAACCCGGTGATGGTGAAAAAGGCAGACTCCGGGTAGAGAATGTGTATTGTTTTTACCTATCTAAACAAAGCATGCCCAAAGAATTGTTACCCTTTGGCAAAGATCAATCAGCTAGCAGAAGCAATCTCAAGATACAAAGTCCTTGCATTCTTGGATGCTTACTGATGTGTCCATTTTAGACGCATTATTTAGTAGTATTTAGGATCACTTTTGTGCTCTTTTATTATCGAGAGCTTGTGTTTTACCTTGAAATTCACTTAGGAGAGGCAAAAGCAACTTTGTACTCTTTTACCTCTTCTAAGTGGATTTTGTGTGACAAGGGAAGAACACAGAAGCAACGAAGACCGGAAGACATTGAAGACTATACTTTCGAAGACTTTTGGATACTCACTTCAAAGACATGAAGACCGGAGGCCGTTGAAGACCATTTTTGGAGCCGTTGAAGACTTGAAGATTGAGAGGGATGGCTATGAAGAAGACAAAGAAACAATGCAAAACTCTGGCTCCCGTCGCGACCCCGTCGCGACACCATCGCGAGTCGCGACCAACACCGTCGCGAGTCGCGACGAACTCGTCGCGAGTCGCGACCAACGGGCGGCCAGAAATCAACTTTATCTTCTTTGCACTATAAATACTACTCTCTTTCCTCCTCTTCTCCAGTTTTGCTCAGCCCGTTTTCTCTCTGGTTTTTGGGCGAAAACCTAGGTTTTTTCTCTTCTTTCTTTCCTTAGCTTTTTCTTAGTTTAATTATGTCTTTTGTTGTTCTAGAGTAGTTCTTGTACTTGGGAGCTATGGATTGAAGCTTCCACTTCTATGTATTGAGAACCATTTCTATCTATCTATTTGGTGTTTTTGCTATTGTGCATTTATTGTGCTTCGAATGTTAATTGTTGATTCCATTGATGTTGTTGGGAGCTTGAGGATATGAATGCTTGTATGAATTGCTAGCTAGGGTTTGGGGGATTTGGGTTAATTTCCCCCCTGTTCTTGTTAGGAATGTATGAGTGTGAATTAGAGCTTTTGATTGTGTTAGTGTGTTGACAATGTGCTATACGAATGTGATTGATGTCGAACTCTTCGTCATGTTCGTTTGTGTAGCAAACGAGAGAGTTATATGCTCTTGGATGAATGTGCATTGCACGTTCATCCAATCTCGTGTAATTGCATGAATTGGTTAAATGCTTAGTCACGGTGTAGTGGTCATAAGCATTGCCAAGCTTGTTGGTTCTTCGTGATTAAATGCCACCAATGATACCTTGAGTCGTGGTCGCGACAACGGGAGTCATTGGTGAGGTTTGACGAGAGATGTCGAACTCACTCTCGCAAACTACGAACTAAGAAGGATAGGAGTTTAGTCTCCACAACAAGTAGTTGAAGTGTTAAATAGATGGTTTCTACTCTTTTTTGAAGCATGTGTTATTTGGTGTTTATGTACTCTTGATGGTGTGTTTCACTTCGTGTGTGCCATGAGTAGTTTGAGCATAGGGAGTGCTTGTATGTTTGAATTGTTTAGGTGTTAGGAACGTGACGAATTCCGTAGCTCCTTTGCATAAACATGTATGAGCAGGAACTTAGAACTCCTTGTGATGTATGTGTTGTGATCCTTGCTCGATGGGTATGTGAATGTTAAGTCATGTATGTTATATGATGGAATGAGTGAATGATTCAATGACCTACATATGATTTGGAAGTGGATATCCGTTGCCCCCAAGGCTTTTTATCTTTGTAGTTTAAAACCCCTTTTCTTAGTTTTGTTTGATGATTAGCATAGTCACTTGACCATGCTAGTTATCTTGTCTTTTTATTTTCGTAACTTAGGAACAACCAACCAACCAACCCCCCCCATTTACTTGCTTTTAAGTGTGTGTAAATATAGTTACTCCTAGCCTAGTATCAACCATTTGTGCTTGATTGCTTAGGAAGATCCCTCTTCTCATTGGACGACCCCGATTTGCCGCTATCTACCTAGTTGTAGAAAGTAAGCAAAAAGGGCTTATAAATTATCTTTTGCACGGCGGGCACGACGACCGCCCGCCCGTCACTTACAAAGGGTATCATAAGATATTGATGAACCCTAAAGATGAAGAAAAAATGGCCTTCATTACAAGTTTTGGGATATTCTGCTACGTGAAGATGCCATTCGAGTTGAAAACATGGGGGCAACGTATAAGAGATTGGTTGATAATGCATTTCGTGGTCAAATTGGGCGCAATATAGAATCGTATGTGGATGATATGGTCATAAAAAGTAGGCGAGCAGGTGACTTTGTGGATGACTTAAAAGATACCCTGGATACATTAAGAGAAATAGGAATGAAGCTATATCCTAAAAAGTGCACAATAGGGGTTGGCACTGGTAAATTCCTAGGCTACAAGGTCTTCTCAAGAGGGATTGAGGGTAACTCAGTAAAAATACAAGCAATCGTTAACCTTCCCCAACCACGAATAGTGAAGGAAGTCCAAATCTTGCTGGGTTGCTGGCTTCGCTCAGTAAGTTTGTGTAAAAAGCAACTGAAAGGCACTTCCCACTATTTGAAATCCTTAATAAGGCCAAGAAGTTTAGCTGGAGTTAAGAGTGTCAATCAGCATACTAATCACTGAAAGACCAACTTCAGACATTTCCATCGTTGAAAACACCAATTCAGGGAGAGACACTATACTTGTATTTGCCAGTTTCACTGAATGCAGTAAGCTCAGTCCCGGTAAGGCAAGAGGGCTAGAAATAGATACCAGTACTCTACACCAGCAGAATACTGCAGCAGGCTAAAAAACCGTATCTTCCAATTGAAAAGATGACCCTAGCATTGATATATTCGGCAAGAAGACTGCGAACCTATTTCCACACTCATATTATTGTTGTCTATATTGATTTCCTAATTAAGAATGTCTCGATCAAGCCTGAGTCATCCGGGAGAATGACCAAATGGGCACTTGAATTGGTACAGTTCAAGATTCAATTTCAACTGCGAACCTCAATCAAAGCACAAGCTTTAGCATATTTAATTGCTGAAATGACAAGTGTGGGAGCGCAGCAGGAGAAAACACAACAATTTCTTGACCAAGACAAAGGAAAGGCCAAATGGGAAGACGTCACATGGAAACTATTCGTAGATGGAGCATCTAGCAAGGAAGGATGTAGAGCAGGACTGTTGTTGATTAATCTGGATGGAGAAGAATATAGATACTCAATTCGCTTTGATTTCTCACTTACCAATAACAAAGTTGAGTACAAGGCATTAATATGTGGTTTAGACCTCATAGTTAACATAAAGGTGAAGAGCATGCATTCAACATTTCATACATAGTGGTCCAACAAGTGCAAGGAGATTACGAAGTGTGAGAAGAGTAATTGATGAAATACTTAACTAGGGTTTGTCAACTCATCACTCACCTTGAACACTTTAACATCTAACACTTCCCAAGAATTGAATACATGAAGGTAGATGCCTTAAGCAAGTTAGCAATAACAGGTTTGATTCCTTAGCTGACCACAAAGACGTGAAAGTGGAAGTCATTTCGGCTAGAAGCACAGTGAGGACAATCGTGTCAACAGTTTAAGAATATGAGGTAAACTGGATGACACCATTGATTGAATACTTGGATAAAGGGAAGCTACCGACAGATAAGGTACAAGCCATGAAGCTAGAAATGCGATCCCACAACTATGTTTATGAAGATGGAACTTTGTACAAGAAAGAGTATATATCTCTATGGATAAAGTGTGTGGAGCCGTCACATGTAGTAGAAATCTTGAAAAAAGTACACGAAGGATTGTGTGGATCACATCAAGGATCTTGAACGATCGCAAAGAAGATCATTCGAGCTGGATACTACTGGTCGACCATGTTCAATGACGCATACAATTTTTTCCTTAAATGTACAACCTGCCAGATAAATGCTCCAATATCGCACAAGCCGCAGGCAACATTAACGGGAATATATAGAGCTTGGCCTTTTGACAAATGGGGAATTGATCTCGTTGGATTATTTCCGAAGGTGCTGGAAGTTCCAAGTTTTTAATTGTGGCAGTCGACTACTTCACAAAGTGGGTAGAAGCAAAGCCCTTAGGAAGAGTCACGGCGGAAGTAGCGAGAAAATTTGTCTCGCAGAATATAGTCTGCCACTTTATCGTTACCAACAATGACACGTAATTCACATGTGGGATCTTTACATAATGGTGTTTGAAACTGGGAATCATGCATAAATTCACTTCTATAGCTCACCCTTAAGCGAACGGGCAAGTAGAGTTAACAAATAGAACGATCGTTCACAGTATCTAGAAAAGAGTGGAAGGAAAACGAGCAGGCCGGGTTTATGAGATACCCAACACCTTATGGTCGAATAGAACAACAGTGCGGGAACCAATAAGCAAAATGACGTACAATTTGGTATATGGGCATGAAGTGATAATACCCGTTAAAATCAAACAATCAAGCTTTCGAGTCAGATAATACAAAGAGGACAATCAAGTTTTCATCGCTTCGTTGAGCTGTATTGTTTAGATCTACAATTGTCTTGGTGGAATTCTGCTTCTGGTAGAAACGACCCAAAAACAAGTCTGATAGTTGTTCCCAAGATTTGATGTTTTTGCTTGGTAAATCTTCATCCCATATGATCGATGTTCCCGATAAAAATATGGGGAACGCCTTACATACCAACTCAATTTCAGCATCGTGGAACCTCATGCTATTATGATAGGAACGCAAGAATTCCTTTGGGTTGGTTGTCCCATCATAGATTTTGACATGCAATGGTAATTTGAAGTCTTTTGGCATCTTGAAGTTGCGAAGATGTGGTGTGAGCTGCAACTTGTCCGCATCATCTTCTGCAACCATGTCTCTTAATTCGTCCTCATAATTAAGGCCACCATTATTTTGAAAAACCTTTTGACTTACCTTTGGGGTCTTTAGTTTAAGAGTAACCAGGAACTGATTATATAGTTGCTCTTTGTTCGCTTCCAAAAACGATGCGAACACTCCTTTCTCTTTTTCCTTATTCATGTTAGGAAACTCTGCTTCTTCTTCTTCTTCTATGTCATCCCTGACATGTTCTTATTCTCTGTTAGGAATGTGTTCCTGATCTTTGATAGGATGTATTTTCCTATTTCTCCCCTCTGTTTTCTCTTGAGTGCGGTGGTTTTGAGTCCTTTCACTTCTAGTGAACACCATTATCAACTCTATTAGGAATGAATGACTGGAAAAAATTTCCGTCCCCACAGTCACGCTAAATGTTGTGGTATTCTCCAATCCAACTGGTTGATCATGGCTCACCAAAGTATACTTGCAAAAGAGATCCCGGTAGTGGTTTCGAGGAAGCAACTCCGACGTTCAAATCAGTAATCTTTTTTCTGGAATCAAGTTACTTCAGCATAGTTGCACTTATATAGATCCGTACCCTCATTCTTCCTTTTATAATACATAAAGATCGTGGCTCTGTTTTATCTGGAATTGCCATCGTGTGTCTGATTGTGGGTCCGAGAAATGCGGTTCGTGGGTTGACTCCACTTGCTCTGCGTCCGTCTGACCCAGACTGCTTTGCTAGTTCGCTTCAGGCCGCTTGTGATTTTGGGCTTACTACTTATTTGGGCTAGGTTGGGCTAGGTATGCACCACACATAAATGTACCTTCTTCTGAATCCTCTACCTTTTTTACCAACAAGGGCATGAGAATTTTTAGTATCTAAGACTTTTCCCGTATTCATCATCACCACTTCACATGAAGGGATCGATGTTTCCAGAACTGATTGTTTCTCACCTCAAAAATTATTGAAGTTTAAATTCCCCCCACTTGTCATTTTGAAAAGATGATACTTCTCCAAAAGGACACATTCTCGAGCAACAAAACACAGTTCTCGGAATGACTGTAGAAGTAATGCCTCTTTAGCTCTTTTGGTTATCCCACAAAGATACATTCATCAGACTTGGTGCAAGCTCACCGGGAAACATTGTTTCACAGATGCCTTGCAACCCCAAATCTTTAAGAGAAAAGGCATTCAAGGAACCCTTCCTTGCATATCCCATATTATGTCTTTCCTATGGCTTTAGACAATGCCTAGTTCAGTGTGAACACTACCTTTTTAGAAGAACATGTCCCTCATAAGAAAACTGGAAGACTGGCTTGAACCATCATTGAACTAACCATATCCAATAAGGTATCATTTATCCTTGTGGACACACCATTCATTAATGTGTTCCTACAGGATTCAATGATGAAAGAATGTCACATTCTCTCTGGTGGTCAACAAATTCCTGACACAAATATTCACCACATCAATCTAATTGAAGTGTTTCAATTTTCTTTTCAAGTATATTCTAAACTTCATTCTGAAACTCCTTCAATTTCTCAAAAGAATCAACAGACAACTATATCCACTCAAATTGTCAGTGAAACTAATGAAGTCATGAATCCACCTCTTACAATTGAACACATTTGGTCTACAAAACACTTTGTTAGTAAGAACAAATAGTTCACTTTCTCCATCATCCATTACTATGAAGGGTGATTTAGTCATTTTGCCATCACAATATTTGCAGGTCTCAAGTCACTCCTAGTCAAATGATTCCACAGTTCCCTCACATTGGAGTCACTGGATGCAATTTATGTTCATGCGGCCAAATCAAAAACTCCACAGGTACCCCAGACTCGAATAATTTGTTTTTAGCCCTTTTGATATTCAGTCCATAAACTTGTTCATCCATATCAAGCAAATAGACAATTGTATAATTTTGCAAAACCACAACACATCCATCTGAAATGGAACAATTGTTGCTTCTATTACAATGAAAACCTCTCGTGTCCAACAAAGAAATGGTAATTGTGTTGTAGTAACACTTAGATCAAAATAACTATTATATAACCTAGTGTAAGCCCATAAGGCATAGATAAAATATAAATTCTTATGGTCAATGGAGCAACCCTTGCTTCATTTTCTTCATGTAGGTTGACCTCTCTCATCAATATTAACTCCTACCTTTTTCTCTCTACATTTTTTGAAATTGTGAGAAACACACACAGTATCTAATACCCATCATTAGAGTTATTAGCGATAGAGATTGTCCATGACGTATATAACTGCAATGTCACCTACCCACCCATTCTTTGTCCTCTAAGAACTAGGGGAAGTATCCTTTATAGTGGCATGTGTCATTGCAGTAGAAGTATTAGGACTTATCAGACTTTACAACTTTCTGCTACCTAGCAGTATGTTGTGTCTTAGGCGCATGAGTACTATGGTTACCCTTGCCCTATCCCATTTCCTCATTCTTCCATTTATGATTCAGATCTCCTTCACTTATACACCAATAGAACCTTATTTCTGGTCTCAATCTTGACATTTGACTCAAGATTATTTTAAGCATTCTATGCAGCTTAGTCAAAGTATTTTTTCCTACTTAAATGGTTCCAAACCATCATAGAGTGAATAGAGATAGATATCAGGGCCAACTCTCAGCCATAGGTAAAATAATGTATCTCCATGTTATCAAATGATCCAATCATTTTCAAAATATGAGATCCCACTAATTTTCCTTTCTCGACATTACAATCAAGAATGGTCTTAAAGGTCTCAAACCTCTCAATCTTAGCTTGATCCTGAATCATATCTCAGAGCTCCAGGTTGATGTTGTAAGTATCTGAGTTTAAAACTTTCCTTAAAATTTTGGACTCATACTATTCAACATAAGACACTTGACATCAGGGATTTGAATTTTAATGGCATACACCTTCTTTTCTTGCATTAGACCTATAATCAAGTTCCTTTGCCAAGTTATTGTCGTTCAATTCATCCTTCCAAAGGATTGAACGCATATTAGAAGAGTTGATGCTTGTTGTTATACATGATTACTATAAATGCAATAAAAACCATTTAAACTGAATAATTTGAACAAAACTACAAGCCTTATTAAAAGTTATTCAATATTTTATTCTATCCAAGTTGGTCCCATGAATAAAATGATTTCAAGACCCTCAAAATCACAAGGTCTTAAGCATTTAGCTTGTCTCAATTTCTTTAATTTTAGGTAAGCAATCTCATTGCTAATAGTATCCAATACTACTCTTGGTCGATAGGGTACATCCAATGTACTACCTATCTTCTTTTGCCTCAACGTCTGAGAACCTTTCACTGATATTGACGAGCAAACCAAAACTATCATGTAGACCCCTTTCACTAGGTCTACCCGCATTTTTCCCAAGATTAGAAGTGCCACTATCGCTTTGGCGAAATCTGTCACTAGTGATCGAGGGCTTAATGGGTGCTCTTGTTTCGGAAAGGAATTGTTTTGCTCATTATTGCTTTTGGGACCTTGGTTCGTTATGTTGGTTTGATCATTACTGAACTAACTTCATAATCATCCCACACACAGAACCAATGCATGCGTTTATAATATAAAGCAATAAATAAATGCATCTAAAGTGATCCTAGTATGGCCCCCTAACCTTAACAAAATCTTTATCTTGTCTGTTGGATCCCATCCTTTGATCTTCTCATTGAACTTACAATTTATTTCAACTTAAATTTTAAAAATGGAAATAAATTTACAACATATCAATAAACGGTACGCAGACCGTATTTAATTACAATACTCAACAAATGGTACACAGACCATATCTAAATATCTAATTGGGGCATACTAATCACTGAAAACCCTGCACTTAATTCCAATTCATATATGTATCCCTTCATTTTAAATGAATGGCCCAAAAACATATAAAAGCAAATTGGAACCAAATCACATAATAAATTATACAATTAACCACACCAAAATAATTACTAGGAGCCTAGATAGTAATTATATGAGAAATGAGTTTAGAACTCATTAACTCTAATTGGGCTAGACCCAGATTGACTTGGATTAGGGTTTCTTGGATTAATGACTATTATGTACGAATAGATATTTTAACAGAAATATTCATGAAGACAACATTAGAACCCTGGCCGTTACAGATGGAAAAAACTAGAAACCAATCCAACCATTATCAGAAAATAAACATCACCGTATAGAGAAGAAGAAAGACTGGGTCTTTGCTTGCTGATCAATGTTCTAAGCTGACGGCGGTGTAGGCGAACTGACCGTGTTGTGTGAATACGTATCGAGGAATCACATCTGGGATTCTTGTTTCCATAGTTGATTGAATTCGATGGTAAAGCATGCTTCAAAGGTAATCTAAACTCTTAGATGGATTCAAATTAAATGCATGCATGAGATCCAGGATTAGATAATTGATTTTGGCTAAATTTGATTTAATCAATTCCCATCACATGAAACATGACATAGTATAAGTGGGAATGTCTTGTAAAAAGATTTAATAAGCCCTTCCTTCCCCCATTTCGATAGTTGCTTATGTTCTCAACTCTCTACCTTTGACCAGATCCTGTTCTTAACCTCTTCCAGCGTCGCAGTCTTCGAGCACCCGAACACTATTGGAAGTCCTAGATATTTTTCATGCGTAATTGCTTCAGTCATCTGTAATATTTAAGACTTTACTTGATCACTAGTGTTTGGGCTAAACATGATCGAGGACTTGTTTAGATTTATCTTCTGTCCTGAGGCTTTCTTGTAGGATTGTAAGATTCTTTTTAGCTTATGCGCTTCCTGATTGGTTCACCCTCCCAGTATCAATGTGTCATCCGCAAACAGGAGATGTGACAGTATCGGTGCATTCCGTGCAATCTTGAGACCATGTAATCTTTTACTTGTGACTACCCCTTGAACCATTTGGGAGAAGACCTTGGTAAATAATGGGGATGTACGAGGATAAAGGGTCTCCTTGACGTAAATCTCTGGTAGGTGTAACTCTTCTGAAACATTCTCCATTCAGCATGAAAGAGAACCGGACTGTCGTTACACATCTTTCAATTAAATCAATGAATCCTTGATCAAACCCCATTTTTTACACTTTCATTAGAAGAAAAGGCCATTCAATTATATTAAAAGCTTTACTCATATCTAACTTAATCGACATATAGCCTTTTGCACCTGTAGTCTTTCTCTTAATGTAATGATGCACTTCTTGCGCAATAATGACATTATTAGATATTAATCTATTCTTGACAAACACACTTTGGTGAGTTGAGATCAATGTATCCAGGATAACTTTCAGCCTGTTAGTATGCATTTAGATATCAAACAATATATCACATTGCATAAGCTAATCGCTCTGAATTGCTAGACCTCTTTTGGCTTTTGTACCTTCGGAATAAGTATGATATTCGTATCATTCAAGTCTTGTAGAGATCTACCTTCATTCAGGTATCAGAGCGCTTCATGAGTAACCTTAGGCCTGATAATACTCCAATACTTTTGAAAAAAATGATGGGGGCATTCCATCAGGTATTGGTGATTTATTCCCTTTAGAGCGGAAAGTTTATCGCTGGGAGTATGAGGTCGTGTGAGGCACTAATTCATGCCATAGGTGACTTTTGATGGGATCATCTCAGCCAAATGGCTTACAATGACTAGGGATGGGTGTGTGCTTTGGAAAATATTGTGTAAATAGCTAGATATTATGTTTTCCATTTCTCGTTCTTCTGTGCACAATCTCCCATGACCATCCCTTAGCCTATGGATTGTATTCACCCTTTTGCATTTATTAACAAAAGAGTGAAAGAAATCTATGTTTTTGTCTCCTTTTTCCAACCAATGTTGCTTTGCTCTCTGTTTCCATCTAGACTCCTCCATGTTGAGCTATTTTTCCAGTTGAATCTTCAGCTTGGCCATCTCGGACTGAACCTCAGAGGTTATGACACCTTGGTGTAGCCGATGGAGTTGGTCTATAAGCTGATCTTTTATCTTATGTTGATTATGAAATTCATATTTAGCTCACAATAAAAGACCTTGAGAACATTATGATATAGCTGATGGTAAGTTTGACAATGTGTCATTCCAGCATTCTAAGACCTTGTTCTGACAATGTGGAGATTGTATCCAGTAGTTCTCAAAATCAAAAGGTCCATGACTCCGTCTTGATGTTCCCCCTACTCTGTCTCTTAGGTGCAATAGGATGGGGACAAGGTCTGATTGATGACTGTATAGATGTTTGAGCTTTGCAATAGGGTATGCAGACATCCAGGATGGCGTTGCTACTGCCCTATCTAATCTTGCCTTCACTGTTTGAGGGTTTTACCAATTTCTAAACCAGGTATATTTGAACCCCTCATAGCCCAGATCTAGAAGATTTCAATGACTAAGAGTCATTCTAAAGTTATCAATTTGATTTGGAGGGTGCCTGTTAGTGCTTTCAAACTCACTTTGGTGCAACACTTCATTAAAATCACCAATACACAACCATGGTAGGCTTGAATTATTGCACAGGTTAGGAAATTGTTCCCAGAATTATGGGCGCTTGTGTGTTTTTGGCTCCTTGTATACACATGTGCAGTGCCATAGAATTGTTTTTTGGGATCTTTCACCGTGAAATCAATAAAGCTAGAAGAGTAACACAAACCAAAATTTTTACTTCTTTATTCCAAAGAAGGTCTAGACCCCTGTAGTTACCATTAGTATCTACAAAAATACCACGTAAATCTAGAGAGTTTTTTATTCCTACAAGCTTACTAGCAGTACTTTTGGTTTCTGATAACAAGATTAAAAAAGGAGAGAATTTGTGGATAAGGTCCTTCAAGTGTTTGACTGCGTGAGGGTGTGAGAGCCCCAGGAAGTTCCAGCTTAAGATACTCATGGTTTTCGGCTGCACTCTATGCTCAAGAGCACATGTTGTATTTACCAGCAATATATCAGGACTAGCCTTCGAACAAAATACAGCTAGAGCATTCTTCCACATTCGTGAATTGGTTTTATAATTGTTGCATTGTAGACGGCATGCCTAGTAAACCTTGTGCGTATGCAAGAAGGCTAAGTTACACTGTGAGAAGGTACTTAGGGTATGATATTAATGGATTTACTTTTGCAACGACTGAAAATGATAGCAAGAGCATGACACATGGCATTGGTGTTTACATTGAATTCGAATTGATGTGATAATCTAGCAAGAAAGACAAAAACCCTATCATTGCAGTGATGGCCTTTTATGAGGTGATTGAGGAAAATTGGGAGTTGGACTATGTTGAGTTTAAAGTTGTAGTTTTTAAGTGCCGGTGGGTTGATAATGGAGTCGGGGTTTGAATGGAGAAACCCATGGGTTTCACATACATTGGTGGACCTTAGCCGAGTTGGGTTTGAGGATGACAAGTGCATCTTAGCCACCCAGGCATGACAGTTTTTTTATGTCCATGATCCTAGCAACGAGAAGTGGCATGTCATCCTACATGGGAAAAATTTCTACTTCAAAGATGAGATTGATTGGCCCGTCTGAGCAGAATGTCCTGAGTTCCCATATGTATTTCCAAGTTTGGAGGATGTGGGTGAAGCTTTAGTAAGTAGACAGGCACATGGTGATGTATTATGGGTTGATGAGTGCGGTCAAATGGTAGGGGGTGATGTTGTCTTGAAAAGGAAAAGATAGGTGCATCTTGTGACCGTAAATGTGATCACCATTATACTTTTGTATCCTCGCCCATGTTCTATCTGTTCTGAACAATCATATTAATATATTGATTAGGGTTTACCTTATTTGTAGTGTATTGTTGCTCGTTACTTTGTTTCAATTTGTTTTAAATTTTTCATTGTACAATTGAAAAACAAACAAGCACCGGCTATTTGTATAAAAATCGGTGCTGGAAAACAGAGTATGTGTTCTGTTTATTGTAATGGCACCGGTTTTTCTATACTCGGCAGCGGTTCTTAGATTGGTACTTAGAAATTATTTTGGTCCCTTGCTCTCGGGTTGGGAATGACATTTGAAATAATAATTCAAGGCATCCTTAAGCACTTGCTTTTTCACATGTCAGCACCGGTGTTTTACAAATCAACACCAGTTTTGGGCAATGGTGTTGTGTACTTAGAATAATTTTTTCCTTTTGCTCTTGGTTAGAAAAAAATATGAAAAAAATATTCAAGCCAGCCCTAGGAAGCTTCTCTATCAATTCTAGGGCATCAATATTATCCAACCCAGCACCGGTTAGGACATCGGTGTTGCGGACTTAGATTATATTTCATTAAACGGATCTCTATTTGGAGATGAAGCATAAAAATTCAGCATTAAGCAGACCAAAGCAGCTACTTTATGATATGTTTGCACCAGTTTAGTCTTTGAAGCACCGATATTGGTATCGCTGTTGTGTACATAGTATTGTTTTTTATATAATTATGCTCTCGGGTTGGGAAAAATAGCCAAAATTTTAATACAAGGCAGCCTCGGGTAGCTTCCTATCCCATCTCAGCACTGGTTTTTTTAAGTTCTTAGACCAGTGCTGACTATTTAAAGTTACACATATACACATGGATCAACAAAGGCAATGCCTACCGATTCTAAAACTTAGAGAGGATTATCATGATTTTATATTGAACTCATGGTGGTAAAGAAAAATGATTTTCAGTTAGTATTTCCAAACCATTGTTACACATTTAGTCTACAACATGTACTTGCGCTTTTAAATTTTTTACTATAAAAAAATATATTACATAAAATTCATTCATTTAGGTCATAATAACAAGTATTTGAAATCAATGGTAAAGGTGATACTTTGTTTCAGGCAACACTACAATTTCTGAAAATGTTGCTATAGTTTTCTATGTTCAGCTTCGAGGATGTTTCATTCACCCAATCAAGTCCTAATTGCATAGTTATGATCATACAATACTCAATTTCACTATTGAATCGCCAATTTTGAGTTCACCGATTCTAAGATTCTTGGAGGGACGTAAGTGTAAAAGGCAAAAACTTCACTCGGAGGTCCAAATTTTAATTTGCTTGGATGCAATCCTATATTATGAAAGGGGTATGCCAATTCCAAGAACGAATTTGAACATTGAATAATATTTGGTGGGAAAAACTCACCAATAAATATAAATCTTCCCGTTTAGACTTCCTAACTTCTAAGTTATCTAGAGTAAGTTTGTCTAAGACATGTACTAGCATTCTACCACATTCCATGAAAACATGAAATTCTATTAAAAATAATATACTAACCAAAGAATACATAATATGAAGTAATTTGGCTACGAAAAAGACAGTGTAACTCAGTTTTGGGCAACAGTGAAATTTTTACAAAGTTCCATGAGGAGCGTTCCTGGGTATCAATTGGGCACGACTTCGAACCACGAGATATATTGAATGGCGCATTGAATATTTTTCAGTCCAATTGAATTAAAAAAACAATGGTCGAATGAGGTACATAAATTAAATATTGCAAAATAGTTGGATATTGATCAGCATCGGTATTGGTCGTCTCAACACCGGTATTTTTTGGATGGGGTCAAAAATTTAAAAAATTTTGCGTTCGAAGAGGTGAGAAATTTGAACTTTCGCGTTTCCGACTTTGCACATGTTTAAAAACTGGTGCTGTGAAATAGACCTGTTTCCCGCCCAATAAAGATTGAGCCAAAAAGGTTTCAGCCCAAAAATTATTAGATAGGCACCGGTATCAACAGATCGGGCACTGGTACACAAAACCAGTGCTGACAATGGAATCTGTGTCGGGATTAAACAACTTAATGTAGCTGCTTTATTTGATTATGGGCACCAGATTTTCAAATGCGTGCACCAATTTTGGAGTTGGTGCTCTGTACTTAGGCAAATTTTTTTAACTTTGCTCTCGGGTTTGGGATAAATAAACAAAGCAGGCTCAAGCAGCTGATTTATCCCAAAATGGCAAACCAGCACCGGTTATTGTCCCGATGCTCTGTACTTAGAAAATTTTTCATAGCTTTGCGCTCGGGTTAGAGAAATAAATGACCAACACAGCCTCACGCAACTGCTTCATTAAAACTTGGCACCGACACTATATTATTCAGCATCGGTATTTTGGGTCATGTACATGTGCTGGCTCTATTTATATATAACAAGACAGATCATCTTCGTCACATAATGGTCGCATTTTTTATTCTTCCCCTTTAAGCCAAAAGGTTCTTCCACCTTCACCCCCATTAAAACTCCACGTCTAAACCTGTTAATCCCCATTCAAGCTACACTGACCCACTTCCTCAATTCCACATTCTATGAGAACCCAAAAAATCCTAGTTTTTGTAGCTTCACTAGGTTTTTGAGAACTCGTCGGCGGGGAACCTAAATTCCTAAGGATTCCAGCCAGATTCTTGGAAGGTAATACTCAAAACATTTATTCTAAGTCTTATCCAAACCCTAGACTGATTGTCATTTAGTGATATTTAAATGATTTTATAGGTGTTTGATGAAATGTATGAATTGAGCTTTTACTGTGTGATATTGGGATGTCATGTTAATTGTGTGATGTAGGAGTGTGATATACATTATGTGATAGCCATTGTGTGAGGATGAATTTTTTTTGATTGTTTGATGTTGGAGGGTGGTTATGTTGGAGTGTGTTTATAATTTTGTGATGGTTATTTTGTGATCCAAAATTTGTTTTGATTGTTTGATGTTGGAGTGTGGTTATGTTGGAGTGTGTTTATGATTTTTTGATGGTCATTGTGTGAGGATGAATTTGTTATGATTGTGTGAGGATGAATTTTTGTTGTAGTGTGGTTAGATTTAAGCGTGGTTATGATTTTGTGATGGTCATTGTGTGAGGATGAATTTATTTTGAGTGTTTGATGTTGGAGCGTGGTTATGTTGGAGTATGGTTATGGCTGTGTGATGGCTATTGTGTCAGGATGATTTTTTTTTATTGTGTGATGTTCGAGTGTTTTTATGTTGGAGTGTGTTTATGATTGTTCAATGTGTGTTGAGGGATTGTAATTTTCATTGTCATTTTCCATATGCAGATGCCTCCTAAAACCAAAAAGGTGGCTGGAAAGAGGAAGAGGGGTGACCCTCCACCCAAACAGAAGAATGTGGAGGAAAAGGAAGTTACTTCAGAAGCTGAAGAAGGGGAGGTTCCACCGGTAGTACCCCTCAAGATTCAGTTTGAGGGAGATCAAGTGGTCGAAATTGCTGCTCACGAGGACGGAGTGGAAGATCACCACGAGGGTGATACCGAGGATGAAACCTTACGAGATCTGGGTGATGATAACCTCCCTAAACAGGCGGTCCTCAGAGGAAGCTATTCGATAAATTCGAGATTGCATCATGGTGTGGGGAATGGGGTCTGGCTACTTTCCAGTCCATTATGTTGGCCAAAGAAAATCATCTTGGCCCCGTTTCCTTCGAGGAAGTTAACGATCAGCGGATTTGTGTTAAAAAAATGGAGTGCATGAACCACATATTAAAATTACACATTTGAGAGGCGAGTCAGATTTGGTACGTGAACACACTGGCCTGAAGTCCCCAAGGATGTGAAGGAGGAAGCGTGGAGAGACATAAGGGTACAAAATTATTTCATAATAAGTAATTCATAATCACCATATTTTTTACTGTTCAACAATATAATCAGCTCCTAACCTAAATATGTTTTTCCATAACAACGCAGGCAAGTTTCACGATGGAAACAAAATTGACTTAGGAGCAGTGGAGCAAATTGAGGAAGACAATGACCACCAAGACGGGCGATGCACATCGCAACTGGAAATCCAACGTGGTGAACAAGTACATATGGTTAATGCCCAATGGGAAAGTTCCAAAATACAAGTCGTGGGAAAAGTATCGATGGATGGATGAGGAAGAGTGGAAGAAATTCGAGGAGCACAGAAGGACAGAGGATATGATTGTAAGTAATATTTTTAATAGACATAATAAATAATATTTAAATATGGTGCAACTAATTTATTGTTTTAATAATTAACCCTTTTTTTCTTCAAATTTACAGAAATAAAGAAAGAAGAATAGAGATCATTCAAAGGAAAATAAATACACATGTCATACCGGCCCGAAGGGGAACATGGCCACGAAAGAGAAACTGATAGAGCAATTTAAGGAAAATGAGAGGAAGAAGCTAAAAGTCCAGGGATTCATGGAAAAAGATATTAAGGAGGTGATCAGTTCAAAAACATTTCATGCCCGACAGATCCCTGATCTACTTGGAGTCAAACAAGGGAAAAAACAAGGAATATGCAACTGAAGTAGTCAAGGCCATACCAGACAACATTGTAAGTATCCAAAATTGTTTATATGTTCATAATTAACTAAGTTGATAATTTTCACTCATAACACAATATTATTTGCCGCAGTCGAGGATGAATGAGGAAAAGGAGAAAAGAACCCTAGAGTTAGGTCCGGGTGAAGACATATTGCTATGAGCCACCAGAAAGAAGGATCACCTGAGTCGTTATAGAGGTACCCAGTTCCGACTACCTACATCGGTTTCTATCCCAGTCATAGAAAGAAGCAAGTGCACTAGCATCTCCTTGTTGCAGAAGAAGGAGACCAAGAAACCTTTCGCTCAACAGTTAGTGGTCAAGGCGATGGTCTCGTACCTCGAGCAGTTGGTAAAGGGCATAACTTCAGAAGGGTGAGTAAACATTCCCATAGGTCTTGCGGACCCAAAGAGCTTCATTGAGAATGCCATTTTTTGAGGTGTATCCAGCGGTCTCAGCGGTTTGGACCAAGATCCCCCTAACGACAGAGAAGAGGATGAAGAGGTAAATATGCATTACAGTTCTCATAAACTATTTTAGTTTAACTAACTTAACACGCTTAACCTATTTTAGACTAACTAATTTTCACTAATGTTAACAAGACAGTGATTTGGTGACCTTGTACATCGAGGGCCTTGAGGGACAGCGGCAGAGGGTTGCAAAAGCATGGCTCCAAAAATCTAGGCGTGTTGAGAAGCCACATGGTCCAATGGCTCGTGTCTGCATGTGCGAGCTAGTATACCATCCTAGGGCTTGGTTTCCATCTGCCAACCACCATTTCATTGACGTGGGAGATGTTTTGGGGAGTGTGGTTGATTGGCCAATGACTTTGGTCAAAATTGGAGATGACACACAGATCGAGAACATTGAAGGCTACAAGCCCATGGGTGATGATGTATATTTCCTCAACGTCAGTGAAGATGAGGTAATAAAATCTACCAAATAATACAACTTTTAGTTCTCACAATTTTTTATAAGTAATCATTCTAATTAAATAACTTTTCTATGCAGCTATAAACTCCTAAGCAGTTTGAATTAACTAGCTCCTACCGGCCCTCGAAGGAAGAAGTAGTGAAACATATGCCTCTAAAACTGGTAACTCTTAAAAAACCATTAATTTTTACTATACTTCATTATTTATCAATTTCCCTAATTTTCTTGCCAATATATTATTTTATATTGTCTACAAGTGCCAGTTCAAAACATATCCCAACATGGAAAATCACATCAAATACTGCAACGAGCCGATGAAAATCATGCACAAGTTGGGAACGGTGGTTTTTGTATCCTGATTATTGACTAATTACTTTTAGCAAAAAACATAGTGCTGCATTGTTCATCGATTGCTTGGTGAAGTTCGGGAAAAGGCTTGGCAACGACGGAGGAATGGCCTGGCTATCGAACTTCATGATTGATGTTTGGATGGGGTAAGGTTTTCTTTTTCACATTAATAGTTTTTATTTTTACAATAAAATGTTCTAAATATTAACTAATGCTATTTTTGACGGCACCTCTGGGACCAAGTCTTTGAAACCAACCATGGCCGCATCCAGTTTGTTCTGTCCTGTATGTGAGGCTATGTCGTGGAAATCAAGGATGCAGAAGTTGAGGGTCGAGCAAAAGCCATCCTAGAAATCATGTTGAATGTTGATGCCGTGATTTATGTGGTTCCATACATTAAAATGTAAGTGGCACTCTTCAACTTTGCTCAATTACAAAAAAATTATACACTGCTGAATAATTCATTCATGTGCTACTATTTTTTCAACGCAACGATCATTGGTACTTAATACTCATCCATTCTAGTATAGAGGAGGTTTTTACCCTTGACTCGCTAACTGGAGGAATCAAGCCTAAAAACATCAATGAAAACAAAATCATTGTCAGGTAATTTCATTGCTTCTTCATACTAATTTCAACATCTACAAGTGTGATTGACCTAACCATTACAAGTTGATCATGATTACCAGGACTGCATGCGAATATCAAAGGTAGAAGATGGATATGGAACTGCCTCACGATTACATATGGAAAATCACAAACATTGATGTAAGTCATTCAATCCAATAGTTCCTTCATTTCCACCATTTTTAATACAATTACGTTTAACTCTCATTTTTCCATTTGTAGTACTGAAGTCAAATGAGTGGTTGGGAATGTGGATACTACGTCCTCGTCTACATGGAAGAGTTGGTGCTGAAGACTACTTCTACAGATATTCTCAAGGTTGGTTGACATATTACAAATTAAAATTTTTTAATCATTACTTAGTAACTACATTCACGTAATTAATCATCACGTTTTTTTCATTGCAACAACTATTTCTTGAAAAATGAGGAGCATACAATGCCTTGGAGTTAGCAGTTGTAGCTGATAAATGGTGTCGGGCATTAGTGGACGACTTTTTCAAACTTCGCAAGACTTCTATGGACATGGACGAGTTTAAGCAAGTGTAAACAATGGATGACAGAGATATTTAATCTTTTTTCATTGATTTTCTTTTTGGAGGGGTTATGTATTCTTAGACAATTTTATTTTATATTACATTCATTTCTTCTTTATTAGTATTAATCTAGTTAGTTGATTTTTTCTTGCTGACTGGCTGATATAGGTTTCATCTATCATATTTGGTTGAGTTTTGATTTGGATAGGTAGGGAATATTTAAAATAAGACATTGCAAATGAAAATCAAGACTAGCACCTGTTTTCCAAAAAAATACTGATGCTAAAAAAAAGAACATACTACAGACAAGTTCCAGAATTAACATATACATATACATATATATATATATATGTATATGTATATGTATCAGTTCTGGATTTAATAAACATACACTGCTCTTCATACACAAATGAATCTAATAATATTGGCACCACATACCATATAACAAGGCATCAACAAGCATCAGACCGGTGTTGGTATTCATTTATAAGCAGCGGTTTAACTCACCTGGAGCTGATTGTAATACGAACTGGTTCAGTATATTTCTAGTTAGCACCACCACTCTATTCTTGGCACATGTATTAAAAATCGGTGTCGTATATCCTTAATCAGCACCGGTATTAATAACCGGTGCTCAATATCATTATTTAGCACCGGTGTTTTCTTACCGGTGCCTTTGTAACTACGTTTCAGCACTACTATACTTAGGCACCAGTACTTTTGGGCCCCGAAATACCGGTGCCTATGTCCCCAAATACCGGTGTGATTGGGGGGCTTGCAGTAGTGCATGCTAAGACTGTCGACAATAAAAGACTCCTCTGCCTCCTGCGTGTGAGTGCTTTTATATGTCCTCAAACCCTACTTTTCCAGTTCTCTTAAGGAATTGGAAAGTAAATAAAATTCTATGAAAATTAAAACTATTAATATGTCTAACAAAATAATAATAAGAAAGGTAAATATCTCTTTTCTTCAAATTATATAAATTACAATAACAAAATCAAGAAGCAATATTTTCTTCATTATTTCTTCGAATCTTCATTTTCTTCATTTTGATTCTTTTCTTCTTTTATTCAAATGGTGGAATAATGAAATATCCATTGGAGCATACTACCTCATTAAAAATGATGTTAATTAACAATGTTTTACTGAGCATAGCAGGATACTGGGAAAGTATAGTAAGTATCAATGGAAGTTTGCATGAGACAATAGTCAATATTTGCAGGAGTTTTCTATGGGGTAGAGAAGATGGGCAAAAAGGATTCACACCTATTTCTTGGGTTGCTTTGTGTAGAAGTAAAAGGAAGGGATGAATGAGGGATGGAGGATCCCTCGACGTGGAACAAAGCAGCATTGATTAAGCTCATTTGGGACCATAATTAAACGAAATACATTCTTTGGGTGCGATGGATAAATGCATATTACTTGAAAGGATATAACTAGGAGAACCTTCAATATAAGAAGCATCAGAGCTGTGCATAGAAAAATATCGATAGCCTGAAACTGAAGACACTATAGTTTTTGAGAAAAGGGAAGGCGAGTACTCATTTTGTCTATGATGAACTGAAGGGAGGTGAAGAATTTGTAAGCTTGGCAAAAATGGTTTGGCATAAAACTCTTCTGCCAAAACACAGGTTCTTCATTTGGAGATAATTCAGAGGAGGACTTGCCACGGTGAATAATCTATAGAAATGTAACGTATTAGGGACCCTGCACGATTGCATATTTTGTGGGAAAATACAGGAAACATTGAGGCATTTTTTCAGTGAATATAACTACACAAAGGTCATTATAAAGAAGCTACTTGGTATGGATTTCAGAAATCTGAGAAGCCTGAAAAAAAATCTGATGAGAATGATAAAAAAGGAAGTAAAATGGCAGTGTGATGAAACTGGTGGCAGATCTTTATCATATCTGAGAGGAAAGGAATGAGAGAATTTTAATGGCATGGAAAGGAAGAAGACAGTGATCTGTGATGTGGTAGAATCAGGATGGAGATGGAGGAAAACAGTGAACTGAGAGAGAGGGAGAATTACATTATTGGAAGATACCTCCACAGGCATTGGTATTTCACCACATAGGCACCAGTAGCATTTTCATATCGGTGCCTAAATGACCCGGTGCCTACAAAACTACATTTTTTGCACTTGGTCACTTAGGCACCAGTATGAAAATTCTTGAAATGCCGGTGCCTGTGCATGAAATACCGGTGCTAGTAAATAGGCGATCAATTAAAAAAAATCCAGCCAGTGAGAATAAACTCACTGGCTATAATATGAAATCCAGACATTCATAAAGAAAATAGGACGAACAAAACAAAAAAATTCATGTAAGAAAACTGGAAAATTCATAACCACATCTCAAAAGTTCATTACATATATTTGAAAATACATAAAAACTCACAATTCATGAAACAAACTAGACCTAAACATAGATTAACAACATCAATTATCATAAAAACTAGAACCTAATTTCCATAAACCCTAGATAACATCAACGAACCAAAACCATGAAGGTGAGGTCAGATATGAGCTGAACTGACAGTTTTGGTGGAGCTCGCAACTCCGACCAGTAACCAGAGCTCGGGGAGATAACATCGGGAATGGTGCGCTATAGGGAGATGGAGGCACAACTTGTCTGGGAGATGGCTTCGGGGATGGTACACCACGGGGAGGGCGGAGATGGAGTCGGGGCTGGTCCGGTAGATGGAATCATTGGTGGTGTGCCATGTGGAAAACAGAGAAGGGATAGACGATGGCGGTGTTAAAGTAGAGAGAGGGTGCACTGTCATCAGTGGCTGCAATGCTAGGCTGTGGTGGAGAGAGACAGAGAGGTGGTGGAGGAGGAGGAGAATATGGAGATGATGTAAAAGTAAGATAATGGGAGGGCAATGAGGGTGGGTAGGTTTAGGGTTTTAGATTAAGTTTATACAGACAAATTTTTAATGGTTGAGATTCAATCAACATAAGAAATCAATGGTTCAGACTCGATATAGAGCCCGAGTACAAGTTATTTCATTCTCTGTATAACGTTACTGTTTGAGGCAAAGCCTCTGAAAAAGTCATTATAGTTTTGAATAGGCAGATGAGACAAAAATGTTTTACGGTCCCCAATAACTCGGGTGAATGGAGGGATAATAAGAGAGGGCTCACTTTCAACTGTATCAGATATAAGGTTCCCCAATGGAACCCTGAAGTTATCGTCGAGGCCCAGTTGCTAGAGAAGTTTGTTTGTCCTGTTTGCCTCGAAGATAGCCGAAACTGCCCATCAGTCTCGTCCCCCCTCGTATGTTTATTACTTCAACCTAAACAACTCGATTGAGAGGCAGGATTTGCCAAGTGAGGTTTTTCATAAGTATGTCTATGAGCTAGCCAAGAAGAATAAATTGTCAAGGCTACAACATTTGGCTCCCAAAGGTGAGCCCAGGTTGAGCAAGAAATAAAGGAGGCTCGTTAAAGAGAGCGATAGACTTCAATCTTCTCTTGACCAATTCATTCAAGAGCCCCATCTTGATATATCTATTGATTATTCTGAGTATTCCAAAGTTCTTGAATTTTTTTAACGTCTTATTTCTACTTTTGCATCGTTGTGTCATTTTTCTTTACTAATTTTCTTTTTATCATTTCTAGTGGGCATGATCTTGGGTTCAACTATGATCAAGAAGGGGAGCAACAATAACCCTTCGAAGGTTATTCCCACTGCCCCTCACATGACTACAACGTCTGGACTAGCACCGCGAGAAGTAGAAACCCGAGGGAACCCCCTCCACTAAGGAATCTTCTAAAAGGGGCCACATGATAGAGTTCCTCAAGGGTATTCTACGAAATTTCTCCTAACTGGGGCCAACATTGTTGCACCTCCCCCCCCCTCGAACCTTTCAGCCATAGGAACCGATGTTCTCGGCCCTTTTGCTGAAGATCCCCAGGTTAGTTTTCCACTAGTGCAAAGTACTCTCTTTTTCTTCTTCTTTTTTTGTGTGTTAAGTTTTCCCAATCCTTCTATTTCCTTTTAGTTGGTTAATGATTTTGACTTGGTGTCCTTCTCTCTCTCCTCCCCCCTTTGGGGAGCAATAATAACCCTTCGAAGGTTATTCCCCTTGCCCTTCACACCGACCTCGAGGCTGAGAATAATTGCATTATCCTTGAGAAGAAATTTTTTACGGAGGATGCTAAAAAAGCTTGAGACATGGAGTCTCAGGTTCTCTAGAGTCAAGAGCTATTTAATGTCTTTGTCGATCTCCTCGACATGGCCAAGGGCATTAGGCGCAATCTCTTAGTTGACAAAGTCATTCTACCAAAGATGTCCTCATCTTTGTTTGATGATGCCATCAAACTTTTGAAGGATGAGGCTAAGTCTGAGGGTGTCAACCAGAAGTCAGATGAGGTAGTCTAGGGGAGTCTGAGCTTATCCATCTTGAACCTTTTAAAGGCCTCGGGTAGGTATTACTCCGTTGAAGAGATTCGTGCTATCCTCAATGCCGATGAAGAATCCAAGGAGCCTAAGACCGAAGTTGGGCCCAACAACAAGGTTCAAGTAGGAAGTAAACCTCTTAATGTAGGGAATGTTGAATATCTTGCCTCTTTGGGATTTTCATGTAACTTCTCATTTTTGCTATAAACGATCTTTTCCCCTTGTTGATTTATGTCTATTTTTTCATCTTCGTAGCTTAACGCATTGTGTAGGGAAATTTAGTCTGTTTGCGAAGATTTTTCTAGGACTCAAGTAGAACTTGAGACTGCTAGGGAGGATTTGGAAAAGACCATGTTGTTTTAAGAAAGTGCTCCATGGATTTAAAACCATGGCAAAGTAGGACTCATCCTTCCATAGTAAATCTTGAGAATGAGAACTCGGGCCTAACTGTGGCGCTAGACTCCACAAAGAAAGAATTGGCGGCTTGGCGAAGCGGCAAGCATCATGGCTTTTAGAGTCTATCTGAGGTATCCCTCGAGGTTCAACTTGTTGAGCAAAGAAAAATAATAGCATGGTACCCCTCGAAGTTGTTGATAATTGTGATCTTTCCAAGGTAGACTATCAAGAAACACTATACTAGATAACTAACAAGTTTGCATGTTTGAAAAGATGTCTCGCTGATGCCGATAGGTTTCCTATCATCAAAAGTTATGATATAGCTAACCAAGGTGAAATTTACAAACTTAAGTCTCGGGTGCGGGACGTTACAAAACCCCACCAAGTAGCTTTAAATGAGATTTCAAGGCTGAATGAGGCCTTGAACGAAAAAGAGATAGTTGTCCATGAAGATCCTCCCTTAGTGGAATCTGTTCTCGCTGAGAATACCCGACTTACAAGAGAGATCAAGACCTTGGTAAACAACATTAAGAGTTAGAAGAAAAAATTTGCCTTTATGAACACAGTCTTCGAGCTCATAGCCTATTTGATGGTGTTGCTCGCCCAAAACTTATCGACAACGAATCATTACCAAGATATCTCCTTAAAGCTTCCCAGCACAGGATTATAAAGCAAAGGTAGAGTCGAATGGGACCGATGTTCAGAAAGAAGCTTCTAATTCTATTCTCGAGTGAATATGAGAATTACCTGTCTACCCTCTGAGGGGTCGAAGGTCTTTGAGGTTAGCAGCTAAGACGGTTAATAAGGGTAGTGGCTTTTCGAGTCATAATACCAAGTGGTCAATGAAAAAATGTGATAAAGACCACAACTCTCGAGTAGGACAAGCAACAAACGACCCTTTGCTAAGATATCCACGATCAAGGGTTGTGATCAATTTAGCCAAGTATCCTGAAGAGGAGCAGGAAAAGGACTTTCAATCCACGGCTGTCATCAAAATAGAAGAATTAAAGAGAATGGAGGAGAAATTAAAGAAATTAGTTCCTTGATACCTCGAGAGTTGTATTTATGGGTTCCTGATTATCTCGAGGGTTGTATTTATATGTTGTACAATAGTTGTACTCTGTTGGATATCGTTCTCGAAATGGTATTTCCTCAAATGAAAATTGTTTTTATAAGATATTCTTCGCATGTTGTTTTTCGGAGTTGCTTATATCCAAATTTAAGCTACAGTGCGTAGCATATGAAGCTCTTTACTGATGAGTGTTTGATGCATGTGAGCAATCAGTAACTAAAAAATACAAGAACATAAGAGATATTACCTAGGTTCAGTGTTTCCACCTACATCCTGCAAAAATAGTTCTACTAGATCATTGATCGAGATTGCAATCAACATGGGTATCAAGAGAGTGCTGCTCATCAGCTTTTCACTCATCCTATCATCCTTAGCTGGAAATATACAAGAGGATCACTTATCAACTTTTCACTCATCCCCTCAGCTGGAAATATACAAGAGTGCCGCTTACCATCTTTTCACTCGTCTACTCAGCCTTAGCTGGAAATATTACAAGAGCACCACTTATTAGCTTTTTGCTTGATTCATCAGCCTTAGCTGGACACTGTACAAGAGCACCGCTTATCGGCTTTTCCTTCGATTCATCAGCCTTAGTGATATGCTTCATTTCACATGTGTTAACCGTTGCACTCAGCATAGTTTTTAGCTTGTTTCATTTGGTGGATTGCTAGTATTATTTGAGTTTACGTGACAGGGGTTTAGACAGCCATGTTTGGTTTTCTTGTCTAAATCCTGCGTTTTGTAAACTTAATTAGTACTAAAGAATATCTTGTCTCCACGGGCTCCTAGATCTTCCATTTTATCATCTTTAGTAGGTCACCTGTGGGTAATGTTTTAGTACATTCTATGTGAAGGTCGTTCGTAAGAGCGGTAGAAGATATTGAAGGACGTTCACAAAAATAGTAGAAGAGATCGAAGGCCATTCACCCTAAAATGGTAGTATATGAAGGCCACAGACATCAATATGTGGTAGAAGGAGATTGGAATCAAAGATAGGCGGCAACGGAGATCAAGCGGACAATGAAGAAATGGTGAATCATGGTCCGATGAGTTGTGCCAAATTCTGAGAACAATCTGAGAAGAATTAGCCTTCAAAGCTGATTCTATTTGATTTTTCTTCTCGAGCACTAAAAATAGACTACTAGAACTCTAAAATTGGACTAACACTTCACTCGTTGTGAAGGAAACAAGTTCAGCCAGCCAAGGTACCATGGGTCGGTGTGGGCCGTTCATGGTTAAGCACCAACGGCCCGTGCCAAAAAGTTTGGCACGTGCCAACAGTGTTCAGCATGAGGCTATGGCATGTATCGTACCAATCTGCACGGCCCACGTGCAGGAGTTCAAGACTTCACTCAAATTGGCTAAGTATGGATGCAGACCGTCCCGTTCACAATGGCTCACGACATTCCAAGTCCAAGATGCAAAGACCAGCCAAAGGATACACCCCGTGCCAAGTTTCTGAGTAAACCTATGATTCTAACAACAGCTCGCGCTAAGGTTTTGAGCAGATCGAGCCTCCTGATGATAACCCACACCAAGACCTGCGCCTCGTGGTTCAGAAGTCTCAAATCCAGCAGTGTCAAAGGCCATGGTCCGCTCCAGATGATGCAATGCAGCCTGTACCAGATGCAGCACCAGATCCTACAGCCCATGACAAGTACGTGGCGCGGACCACGCCATCCGCGATGACCCATGCCGGGCGGCGGCTGGACTAGGATTTAGTCATTTTTTGCCTATTTTGGGCCTAAGTTTTGGTCCAATCCCCTTGTTCTATAAATATAGCCTTAGTCTACTAGGTTAAGTGGGTTATATAATTTTTAATTCATCTTGTAGAGCAGCTTTAAAGAGAGAAACACTCTCTCCTTTTCGTTTCTTTCAATTTACTTATTTTTATCCTAGATGTGGAATTCAATTCCATATTTGAATTCCATATTTTATGGCGTAGTTTTCATAGCTTGGGGATAAATTGTAGAATATGTGTTAATCTTTGTTTTGTGAGATTCTAATGTTCATCCTAATTTTGTTTCATGATATTATTGTGATTGCTCTTAAATGTTTGAAATGCATGAATAGTACACCACATTAGCAGATACTTTAGGCTATATTCATGTATGGTGCAAATATTGGTTCCCCATTGGCAAGAGAAACCTGGATGTTAGAATGGGTAAGGGTGTACGTTGAGTATGCGTGGGTGTGTGCACAAGAAACCTGAGTATTGCTCTGACTTATTTTCCATCACATCAGTCTTAGCTGATTACGTAAAGTTTTCCAATAGGTTGCAGGTAGAGATAGTGAAATAGTACCAATCTAGGGTTGTAAGAAATCCTAGTATCATAGATAAGGTGCCCATGATCGCTTGGCCTAATTGATAGGACCAGGAAGGAGTAGTGCATTCGTAGTGGAAGGCCAGGACATAATAGCACGGGGGAGAAACAGGCCTACAACCAATGGTCGGACCTTGTTGTACTCCTCTAATTACGATGGCGGTGTTGATGGAGGGTTGTGAGGGCACCAAACGTGACAGGCATGGGGAAGTGTATGCTATCAGCCACCACACGTGTTATGAACACGTTATTAGGTTGTCTAGTAAATCTTACATGTGAATGAATCGAGGATCGCAACATTAGATTAACTATGTTGCACAATGACTCCCCAAGTACTTAACTTAATTAGATTTCTTTCTTTTTAATTTCATGTTTTGTAGTTGTTAATTTGAAAAACCAGAAACCCCCTTTTTTTGTTTGCATTTACTAGTTATTCCTTTCACTCATATGGATTGATGACCGGTACGAGGTTGTGTTTTTAGTTGATACTTGAGCCCTAACATCTCTTTGGAAAAACCCAAGGCTTTCCGCTAACTACCCTTTAGGTAGCGTACTGGTTAGGTTAATTAGCTACAATATACGACCCCGGGTTGAGGCGGGTCAAATTTTGGCATCGTTTCCAGGGATGCTATCCAGCTTAAGTATCAATTAGCATAACATTTTAGTAGAGTAGGTAGTAATTTTTTTTTTGTGTTGATAGTTTGGTTGTGGAGCTATTGTGATAGTTATTTCGTTACCTTTTGATTCATTTGCTAGTGTTGTATTCAGAAGGGTATTGTTAGCCTAGTTTATGGTATACAACCATACCACTAATCTAGGCATCTTACACTACCCGACTGAAAACACAAGTGTTTGGAGGAGAAGGAGACAAAGAACTAGGGCAGAAGTTTAACCGAGGCAAGCAATGTTGGTTGAAGAACCACAAAGAATGGCAGAAGACAATCGTACCTTACGGGAGCTTATGGCACCCAACCTGGAGAATCAGCCATTATGTATTACCTTCCTGCCATTACCCGCCAATGTTAGTTGTGAGCTTAAAAGTGGCATGATCCATTGCCTACCGACATTCCGCGGATAGGCGTAGGAGGACCCAAACAAGCATATATCGAAGTTTCACTTGGTGTGTACAAACATAAATTCCACGAGAGTATTCGAAGATGACTACAATTTGAGATCATTCCTGTTTTCCCTTCAAGACAGAGCTAAATACTGGCTCTACTACTTGCCCCTGGGATGCATTGGTTCTTGGATGGACATGAAGCAGAGGTTCTTAGAGAAGTATTTTCTGACGTCCAAGTCGGCCATGTTGAAGAAGCAACTTTCAAACATCACCCAAGGGGCTACGTAGAGCTTGTATGATTATTGAGAATGCTGCAAGAGATTGTTGACGAGTTGTCCCTATCATCACTTCAAGGAGGGGGATTTAGTGTATTATTTCTTTGGGGGGGTTATGTGGTGAAGATATGCAAATGGTGAATGCCACTTGCAATGGTTTGATAGCGAATAAGAGCTCTAAGGATACAATGGCCCTCTTTGAAGAAATGGCTAATGGTATGCGACAATTTGGCACAAGTTCAAGAGTTAAGGTTTTGGATGAACCCGCACAATCGCCTAGTTGGAGGAGCAAGTCTAAGCTCTTACTTCTATGATGAGGGAGCTATTGCAAGGAAAAGTGCATCAAGTCAAAGTAGGCAGAATTTGTAACCTTAATCGTAACTCTGAAGAATGTCTCGAGGTTGTAGATGATTTGCAAGAATTGAAAGCCGTTGAGTACAACAATCGGGAGAGACTACAGTTTGCTAGGGTTTAACCACAAGGGTTCTAGGGGAACCAAGGAGAAGCAAGGTTGGATCCCTATGCAAAATTGTTCAACCCAATGTATCGAGATCACTCAAGTTTCCAATGGAGAGAGGATAATCAACCTCAAGGATAGGAGGGTGAACAAGCCACTCCTCAACAATATCCTTGAGGTGAAGGCCCTTCCAACAACCATGCCTCGATCTACAAGTCAGATCAAGAAGAGATCTTAGAAGCCATCGGTTAATTGGGCAAGAAACATGAAATCTTCACGGAGAGGACAAGGCATGAGATTGAAGACCTTGGTAATAGAGCTTTCTCAAGTATCAAAAATCTTGAAGTTCAATTCGGGAAACTTCCCACCTCGGTGAGCCAACTTGAAGCCAAGGAGTCCGAAAAACTCCCTTCCCAACCGGAGATCAATCCAAGGAAGGTGGGTGCACTCAAGTTGAGAAGCAGGAAGGAAGTTTGTGAATCTGAGAAGAGGGTTATGCACACTTTGAAGAAGATGAGATTGTGGTCAATAAGGCACCTTCCAAGGAGTTTCCACTATTCGAGGCACAAACTACCATTCCACCTCCATTTCCAAATGCTTTGAGGGGAAAGCCAATGGTGGTGACCAATGATGCAAACATTCGAAAAGTCTTCGAGAAGGTCAAGGTAACCATCCCTATCTTGGAATTGATTGAACATGTGCCATCATATGCTAAATTTCTTAAAGTTGCATGTACAGAGAAAATAATTAGGCCAACTAAGAGTCTGGGACATTTAAAAATGGAGGGAGTCGCCATTTTGAACCATAAAAATTTGCCTAAGAAATGCGATGACTCCGGAATGTTTTCTATCCCTATCTCCTTAGATGGTAAACTTGTTGAGAATGCCATGATAGATTTGGGTGTATCCATCAATGCGATCCCATATAGTCTATATGAACGCCTAAAAATAGGTGAGCCTAGGGAAACTAGAGTGATTATTCAACTTGTGGATTATTCCCAAGCTAGTCCTCGTGGACTAGTAAAGGATGTGATGGTGCGAGTTGGCAAGTTCATTTTTTCGGCGGACTATTATATCCTAGAAGTGGCGCACAATGGTAGTCCACCCCTAATAATTTTGGGGAGACATTTTCTTAAAATATCTAGGACTAAAATTGATGTCCACTTGGAAACTTTGAGTCTAGAAGATGACATTGATAAAGTGGAGTTTGATATCTATAAATCTAGGCATGATTCAACAAATTCTTCTTTTATGTGAAAAGGTGTAACCTTATGTGATGAGCATGATCAAACCTCTTGTGCTACCAACGAGCATGAATGTTTGAATGAATCCTATTTTGATGATATTGTTGATGAGTCTGATGAATCGCATGATGTTATGGATAGTATGTCTGTGCTAGATTGTTTTTCCAGGCTAACTAACTTGCAGTTGGAAAGGGAGAGTGTCAAGGGTTCAAAACCTCCTTGACCTTCCCCTAACCCCAAAGTGGCATTCACGGACTCAATTCTAGCTAGACACGGAGATTCATTTCCCATCACGGACAAGAGTTCTGAAGGTAAGGATAGCTCATTGTGGATACCTCTCCACAATGATGTCATTATGGGTAGAGTTGCCGATGGCAATTCCGGAGACCCACATGTAGGTGTTTCTTATTAGACTTGCATGAAAAAGAAATAATTTGTGAGGATAACAACAAATATACGGTGTTTCTTTTTGCTTTCGTGTTTTATGTAGTGAGTAGATAGATTTTCCAAATTCTTCTTTGCAATGAGGATTTTTTAGATGAAACTCTTGTTTGATTTGAAAATTTAAGTTCGAGACTCCTGATTGTGTTTGGATGGAATTAGATTTGATGGACGACATACTTTTTTGGAAAAAGTGGAAAAACTAAGGATTAGGTCAAAATTTTGGCAATCTTGTGCTAAAACCTGACACGGTCCATGCCAAGAGCCTCGATCCATACAAGGAAAGTTGGTGCAAGGGGATGCCTCGTGCTATGGATTTAGCATGAGGATTAATTCGTGCCAAAATGTTTAGCACGAGGCCTTGTTTCGTGCCAAAATTTTTGGCGGAAGGCATGGATCGTGCTAAGCACATTTTGCGCTGAAAATCAAGTTTTCATTGCCAAATTGTTCCAAAAATGCAAATTTTCAAAAATTCTGGATATCTAACTCAAAAATGCATTTTTTGCTTCAAGAATTTTGAAATCCCCTATTTCCTTAGGATTTTTTATGCAAATAATAATTCCTATACTCCTAGGATTAATTGATTGGTACTATTATCCCCTAATTTCAAAATTCCAACCTTATCCTAATTGTACCTCTCTGCCTATTCACCTAGGCTGAACTTCTAAATCCATGGTACATTTCTCCACCTAATTTCATCATTAACACATTCTTCCTTCTCAAGAAACACTCACTCACACACACACACTCTAGGTGAAACTCAAAAAAATTGAAGTTTTTCTTCAAAAAATTAGTAATTTTTGCTTCTTCTTGCATGGATCTTACAGCTCTTACCTTTAATTACAGGTTAATCCATTGAACTCTTTGTTTACATGCTTTATTGGAAGGCTAAGGCAAGATATTATCCCCCACAAGAGCCTGTTGATAAAAGGTTTCGATCAAATGAAGCAATCACTTTTAGTGAGGAAGATGCGGTACCCAATGCTTCACCGCATAACGATCCCATGGTCATCATAGCGAAGATCGAGAGTGCAATTGTTCACAGAGTGTTTATAGATGATGGGAATGCAGTCGAGATACTATTTGAAGATTTCTTTGATAGGCTGGGTTTCAAAAGAACAGACCTAAATATGCCAACATCTTCATTAGTTGGATTCACGGGGTGTGTAGAAATGCCTTTAGGGAATATACTGCTGCATGTCACGATCAGAGAAAATGGAAGAAATTGCACCATTATGTGCGACTTCGTGGTTATGAATGCCCCAAGTACATTTAACGCCATAATTGGCAAACCATGAATGAATAGAGCTAAGGAAATTTGGTCCCATTACCACCTGGTAATGAAATTCCCAACCCCAGCTGGTATCGTGACCATAAGAGGAAACCAAAATATGGCCAGGAAGTGTATGGTCATAGCAATGAAGGTAGGAAGGTTAGAGAAGAAAGCAAAGATGGTGAATACAATCTCAGGTGGTAGTTTACTGGAACGGTCAGATGCACCAGTAGACTTGGGAGAAGAAACGGAGTTGGTAACCTTAGATAATGAACACAAATCCAGATGCTTAAAGATTGGGAAACACAATATAGAAAATGAGAAAGCAAAGATTATTGAAATCCTGCGAAACCCTAAAGATACGTTTGCATGGAACATAAAGAACATAGGAGCCCAGACATCACTACTCATGCATTGAATATTAGTAGCTCAATTAAACCGGTTAAAAAACAACATTACTTTGCTAGCGAGAGGTAGAAAGCAATCGAAGAAGAGGTAGCATTGCTGTCGCAAGCCGGTATATTAAAAGAATCAGATATCCAAAGTGGCTAGCGAACTCGATCATGACAAAGAAATCAGAACTGGTTGGAGAATGTGCATTGATTTCATGGATCTGAATAAAGCATGCCCAAAAGACTGCTACCCTTTGCCAAAAATTGATCAACTGGTTGAAGCAATTTCAAGATATGAGGTCTTGGCACTTTTGGACGCATATAAAGGATACCACCAAATATTGATGAACCTAGATAATGCAGAGAAAACGGCCTTTATAACAAGGTTTGGAATGTTTTGTTATGTAAAGATGTCATTTGGACTCAAGAATGCTGGAGCGACATATCAAAGGGTAATCGATCATGCATTTTGCAGTCAAATAGGAAGAAACGTCTAAGTATATGTTAACGTCATGGTAATCAAAAGTATGAGGGTGGATAGCTTCGCTGCAGATCTAATAGAAACTTTAAACACATTGAACGCTATAGGGATAAAGCTCAAACCCCCAAGAAGTGTGTAATTGGAGTAGGCGTTGGGAAGTTCTTAGGATACAAGGTTTCTTCAAAGGGTATCAAAGCTAACCCAGATAAAATTCAAGTCATAGTGAACCTCCCCCAACCATGAACGGTTAAAGAGGTACAAATCTTAATGGGATCATTGGCAGCACTTAGTTGTTTTGTCTTGAAGGCGGCAGAGAAACACTTCCTACTCTTTGAAGTATTGCAAAAGTTTAAAAAGATCAGCTAGAACGGGGATTGTCAGAAAGCATATGATGGGTTGAAGGAGCAGCTCCAAGCATTACGAACATTGAAATTGCCCACCCCTGGAGAGACACTATACTTGTACTTAGTGATATCACAAAATGCTATTAGCTCAGTGTTGGTTTGCATAAAAGGACAGAAGCAGGTACCAGTCTACTACATCAGCAGAATCTTGCAAAACGCAGAAAAAGTTTACATGTTGATGGAAAAGTTAACTCTAGCTTTAATATATTCGGTATGAAGGTTGCGAATGTATTTCCATAGTCACTGCATAGTAGTTCACACGGGGTTTCCAATCAAGAACATCTTTACCAAACCCAAGTTTTCAGAGAGATTAACAAAGTTGGCCTTGGAATTAGGTCAATTTGAAATACAATTCCAGCCTAGAACAACGATCAAAGTTCATGCATTAGCATACTTCATCGCCAAAAAGACAAGCAAAGAGGCATAGAGGACGAGCATGTATCAGAGCTTCAGAATTGATAAAGGCAAGTCAAAATAAGAGGCAATTACTTGGACATTGTTCGTTGATGGCGTGTCCAGTTAGGAAGGTTGCGGAGCAGGATTGCTATTTCTAGACTCAGAAGGGGGGTGAACGCAGATACTCATTGCATTTTGATTTCCCGCTCACCAACAATGAAGTAAAATTCGAGGCTTTGATTTACGGACTAGATCTTACTGTCTGAGTGAAGGTCATAAGTGTTCACTTATCCAGTGATTCGCTAGTTATTGTCCAGCAAGCGCGATGAGACTATGAGGTGCAAGAAGAACAATTGGTGAAGTATCTAGGAAAAGTGCAACAACTCATAGCCCAGCTTGAATACTTCAATATACACCACATACAAAAATATAAATGCGGGCATTCTAAGCAAGCTAGCTACAACATGATTTGATTCTCTTAGTGAGATGGGAGACGTCACCATTTAAGTCATTTTGGTCAGAAACACAATGTCAACTATCGTGTCAACAATCCAAGTAGATGAAGTAGGATGGATGTCTTCATTAATAGATTTCTTTGTGAAAGAGAAGCTACCAGATGATAAGATGGAAGCTAGGAAGTTGGAGTCATGTGCTACGAATTATGCTTATGAAGATGAGACCTTATACAAAAAAGGTTTCTTGTCTCCATGGATAAAATGCGTAGGACCAACGAAGGCAACTAAGATTTTAAAAGAGGTTCATGAAGGTCAATGTGGAACACATCAAGGTGCTAGAACAATAGAAAAAAAGATTATCCGAGCTAGATACTACTGGCCAACTATGTTCAATGATGAACACAACTTCGTCCTTAAATGTAGAAGTTACCAAATTAATACCTCGCTGTTGCAAAAACCACAATCACCTTTGAGAGAAGTCTATAGAGCCTGGCCATTTGACAAATGGGGGATAGACCTAGTCAGGCCATTCACAAGGGGCAAAAGCAACGCCAAGTTCTTAGTAGTAGCAATCGACTACTTTACAAAGAAGGTGGAAGGAAAACCATTAGGATATGTCATAGCCGAAGCCACCGGGAAATTTGTATGGAAATACATAGTATGTCGCTTTGATGTGCACATACCATTGTCATGGACAATAGTATACAGTTCACAAGTGGGATATTCACCAATTGGTGTTCGAAGGTTGGGATTCTCCAAAAGGTTATCTCCGTGGAGCACCTTCAAGCAAACAACTAAGTAGAGGTAACGAACGGGACTATAGTTCAAGGAATACAGAAGAGACTGGAAGGAAAGTGAACTAGCTGGGTAGACAAGCTTCCAAACACGCTATGGTCATATAGAGTGACTATCCGGGAGCCAGCGGGGAAGACGCCATGCAGCCTAGTTTACGGTCACGAAAGAGATAGACAATCTGGATAAGTTGAGACTTTAATTAGATGAACCGGGAGAGAAAAGGGACCTAGCAGCAATCACAGAAGCTAAATAAAAAGAAAGAATAGCAAGAGTGTACAATTAGAAGGTGAAAGATCACATTAGTGACTTAGTGTTGACGAAGAGCGAAGCTAGCCTAGCAGAATAGAGAGAAAAGCCCTATAAAGTCACAATAGCTCACAAGTCCAAAAGCTACGAACTAGAGAGAATGGATGGTACCCCAGTCCTGAACACGTGGCATGTGATCAACTTAAGAAATTTTTACATCTAGAAGAAAGATAGCGAACATCCGCCTGTATAGAAACCAGGACATTATCCTTGGTTCCTTTTGCCTCATTGTTTCGATGGGACGTAATCACAATCATATATATTTAATATAAAAACCCATTTCACTGGACCACGATTACATTTCTCATTCTTAACTGGAACATGTTAAAAGATAGTTGGTTCGTAACATTCTACGATCAAGTTACTAAGACTTCACAAATACAACTTAATAGTAGGTTATAGATCATGCACCTCTATCGACGATCGTAAGCTTTAAATCTTGCAAACTCTGCAAATCAAACAACCGTAAGCTATAGATCTTGCATAATAACTGATTTTTGCAAGCTTTGGATCTTGCAATTTCGTGAAGCACACAATAGCAAGCTATGGATCTTGCGAAAATTACCAATCCTTGCAGGCTTTGGATCTTGTAACTTCACAAATTAAGTACCCACAAGCCATAGATCTTGCACAATTTTTTATGCTTGCAGGCTTTAGATCTTGCAACTTTGCATACAAAACAACCGCAAGCTATATATCTTGCACAATCATCGATACTTGCAAGCTTTAGATCTTGCAACTTCCCAAATCACATAACTGCAAGCTACCGATCTTGCTCAAAATACCGATGCTTACAGGCTTTAGATCTTGCAACTTCACAAATCAAGTACCTGCAAGCCATAGCTCTTGCACAATTTTTTATGCTTGCAAGCTTTAGATCTTGCAATTTTGCATACAAAACAACTGCAAGCTACAGATCTTGTGTAATTATTGATCTTTGCAAGCTTTAGATCATGCAAGATCAACCACATATGCAAAATATAGACCTTGTTCGAGAGCAGAGTTGCTCATACATATAACATATGCATATTGGTATTGTGTACCACAATCCAAAAGGCTTTGCGATTATAATCAGGAAAGCTAAAGAAACCTTACAAACATCTTGAAATTTAGCTAATAAAAATAAGGCGATAAGAGATAGCCACATTTTGAAGCTTCACAATTTATAAGATTCAAGAGATGAAGCATATATGATAAAGTTTGAGTAGCAAGGGCAAAGATGCACACTTCACCAATTCACTAGCAAATTTATTACGTGATAAGTTGATCAAAAAATCAAATGTATCTACGCCTTGAGGCCCGTGAAGATCCAGAAGATGACAATTCACCATAGCAGTGGACACACTCGGATTCGCGATGAGAATGATCAGCCTTACGACGATTCTCTTTGGCGGCCTCCTCTTCGCTAACCAAATTCTCTGTCACCACTTTATATGTAAATATGCGGGATGACAGATAAAACCTCTTTGTTCCATATGTCCTAGATGTTTAGCATAGTATGCCTTAAAGTCAGTAATAGGACCAAACTCCTCGCAGTCCAATTGCATACTCATAACATCAAAAGTTTTCTCATAGCTTTTCATCTCAGCTTTTAAGTCCTGAACTTCCTTCTCTAGAGACCTAAAGTAAAACCAAACGGACTCAGAAAAGTTAATTCTTTGACCACCAAGTTCCATTGTAAGGTCACCACGACTAGTAGCCCTATGAGATGATGAGGAGAGAGTCTGAAGCTTGTCTTTATATTCAACACAAGCCTGCTCAAGTTGATGCACATAACTATCAAGTCGATTGAATTTGGCACAAAGCTTATCATTGTCACTTCGCAGCTATGTATTAACAACAAAGTGCTCGTTGAACTTTGTCTGCCAACCAATTGTAGCGGTTGAGTGATGATCACATTCCTCTTTCTTTTTCTTCAATAGATTATACAAATCTTCAATACAGGTACACTGCTTACCTATGACCATTGTTTGGTGGTTGACTTTGTGTGTCTTATCCGCTGCATAGTCTCTAGTCTACTCCTGTTGGCAAAGCATCTTCACCATGTTCATTTGTGTTGATAGATAAGATCGTTCTGCTTGCTATATATTCTTCGTAGATCACAAACGGCATACTGAGTCTCTTTCGCAGAATCCCACTTCTCTTCAAGATCATGAGCACCTAACAGTATGTACTTCAAAAGAATACCCAAAGTTAACGCCTATTCTTGGACACGAACAGGAAGGCTAAGTGAACGCAAGTACAGGACAACTGATTCAAGGTTAACTAAACCGCGAATAATATCTTTGCCAAGAGAATCAACATTATAATCATAGGGTATAAGCTTACTACAAGGACATGGAGAGGAAGAAGATGAGTTTGACAAGAATTTTGGAATCTTCCACCTGGTATACAAAGGAATGGGATCAACTCCAGAAAAGCGATCGGAAGACATGAGCTAAGAATATTCTTTTGTTATACACTTAGTTGCCTCAATCAGATTGATAGGGCAGCATCCAGAAGACGAAGTAAAAACATTGTCCCAAGGAAAACAAGCGTAACAACCAAGATATTCAACACTTTTCAAAAAAAATCTGTCAACCATAATATCAAAGCCTTGCAAGTAAATAAATGTAAAAACATCAGTCAAATTATAAGAAGCGAGCATAATGATCGAATCAGTTGCCAATGATACAAAATATATACAAACATACTCCAAAATATTGTCATAAAATTATATCAAACAAACAGAATAGGCTTCAAGTCCATGGCGCTTGACTAACTTTGGCAAGAGAGGAGAGCGAAGAGCAGAGCACAACAGTGTCATCCTCCGTGCTTGCAAAGATGAAGAGAACTTCGCTGTTCAACTCACCCCCAAGGTTCGTAGAATTATTAACAATATTTTCTTGCCCAGGATGGTGATCCTCATAGTGTGAAGAGCTGAAAGAAAGCTCCTCACATTAGTCAACCATACATATCTTCAGCTTAGCCACGAAAGAAAGAGTTGGCAGACCAGCAAGATACGACAGCAGTTAGAAGGAATGACCACCGTCAGAGACACTCTTCACAAAACTATCATAAAGAATTTTTCTCTACTCTGCCAAAATCTTTTCAGACTTGGCCAACTTTGGCAGCTTCTCAAGGTTCGCGTTTGGATTCAACTTCTGCAGCTCAATTAAGGCCTCAAATTAGCCAATATCACGAGCATTAATTGAAACTTCCTCGAACAAGGAATAGAATGAGTTAGTCTTCAAGAGTTGGTCAACCAATAGCTGGGGATATCCAGGCAAAGTGGAACCATTCGTCTGCTTCTCCTTCAACTGAAAGCACATCTTTTCCATTTCTCTTTTAACGGCCACAACACGCTCCTCCATAGCCCGCACTTGCTCATCAGCATCCTTAGTAGTGATAGTCAACACACCACACTCCGCCTTACTGGCCTGCAACTCTGCCAGTATTACTCCTTCCCCTTTACCAAAGCTAGAAACTCGTTCGCTGACAAGTTGCAAGCTCTCACCAGCCTTAATTTTGAAGTACACAAAAAGTAAGAGCGGTCGTATGATAAGGAAAAGCATATGATTTATGATAATTCTTCAAAAGAACAAAAACATACCACTGCCATGGTTTCTGAAAGGGAAAGTTTAGCTTGCTTAGCAAGAACAGTCCCTTCTATGAACAAGTTGTGGCTTAACATAAGAGAATGTGGAGGAAGTTGGTCAACGCACCCCTTCTTCTTGATATGCTCCAAGTCGGTACAAGTATTGTCAGTCCGCTCCTTACGCCTCCTCTAGTGGGTTCTTTCTTTAGATTTCTGCTTATCGTCCCCCTCGGTTTCTTTAGTACGCGAGCCAGACACAATCTACTGAATACTGGTGTTCGCAGCATCCACTTGGAGAAGAACAACCTCAGTATTTTTGTTGACCTTGTGAGTCAAGGTCTCTATCTCTTTATCCTCATCTGCAGAAACAAAGTTTCCCCCCAGTAATACGACGAGTCAAGTCCATATCTGCAATCCAGCATGTGTAACAAGTTAAGCGAGCACATGAACATAAGAAGCCAAACAGAAACACTTATTAACTACATCAAGCTGGGCAGATAAGCAACAACTAAAGGATCAATAAGTTCAACACCTTTGCTTAAAGTACTAGCAGGGAAAAGTGCGATGGAATGTTGTTTAAGTAATATTACAACCGCAGACTCGGTATCCAGGCGAACCCCAGCCTTAGAAATTTTCATTTTAGGAACGCTGTAATTCCAAACTAAAAAAGTTGAACGATTTTTGGGGTCATGTTTTATATAGAAGAATATTTCACGACACCCTACAATTATTGGGAAACCCACTAACAAACTCAATGGTAGGGATCACAGGGTAAAGAGTGAATTCATCAGAGCGATTTTTTACTTTGCAAAGATGAAAAAGGTTACGGAATAGATCAATAGAAAAATTGACACCGGCCGCTTCACATACATACTAAAAAATACAAATATTGAGATTGCTTTGGGGTGAAACTGACATAAACCCACTTTATAGTAAGAGAGGAGATCCAAAACATATTAGGGGCAAAGGAAATAATAGCCCGAACTTTAGGTAATCTAAATAACAGGAAAAATAACCAGGAGGAGGAGTGCAAACACCCTCAGAGACCTCGGGTGCCTTAAGCTCATACGAACGTAAAAAAGTGAAAGTATTTTTCAATTCCACAACATAGGAGTCTGTAAGGAGGCTACTAGTAATGGAAGATCCGGGTATATTGGTCGGAATCATCTCCGGAATCAACATGGATTTCACGGGCGTTTAGAGCAGGAAATCCAAGGTTGCTAAAAGTAGACATAGGTGAATTTAAGATCCCTAAAGTCATGATGAATGGGTGCGCCAATTAAACGACAAAAGCTAGAAAACACTACTCCAGCCAGAATCTAGAACATAGCGATAGAGAAAGAAGAACAAAGGTTTTTCAATTACAATGAAAGCAGGCTACACTAAGAGAAGAACATATACACAGATTGAAAACTACACAAATTTCTCAAGAAAAAGAAAAGACAAAAAAATAAAACTGAAGAAGACGGAGGGAACCTTACTATTTTTTAGTGCGGAATACGAGAGAAAATTGGGAGCAATATAGGAGATAGAAGAAGGAGAATGGGTCTGAATTTGCGTAACATTTTAAGCAAAGAAGAAGAAGACCTAAGAGACAAAAAGGGGGAATTATGCGCAATCATGACGATTTGACATAAAGTGGGTTATCTTTTTGGATTCTTGAGATGACTGTGGCAGGAATACTCTGAATTAGGGCAGTTTTTGAGGAACTAAATTCAAAGTAATTATAGGAAAAGATACTTTTAACGGTAGCTGAGTAATTTACTGAGTGAATAAACGAATATAAAGGAGCGAATTTCAGATACAAGATTATAACGGCTAGGCGTTATGGAGATAAGAAAGACTTGGAGATTTTGAAATTCAACATGAATGCGTGATTTCAGGAAACATCAGTATATAGCCAAGAAGCATACAACACTCCGCAAAAATGGTTCGCATCGCAGTGCAAGCGAATGAGCTACAATGCATAAATAAAAGGCAAGATAACAATTTTGTTACACAACTTAGAAACCTAGTCATTGCTTCGTGTAGTATTGGCTTTGTGGCTGGAGGGCTTATGGTGTATATGTGGCCCAGAAAGCAAGGCTAAAGGCTGATTGGCCCAGCCCAACATTATAAAGTAATGAGGTCAAAAATTTTCCACCCCAAACCGTTGAAAGCCTACACACATACTACAAAGAATGGGGGGCGATAAACAAGGAGCGAACGGCGACCATGAAGGACCATGAACTCAGAAAGTGGGGATCTTAATGCACCCCATGATCTCTATTCCTAAGAATAGGAAACACCTTTGAGTCAGTATATAAATATAACAAACAGAGAAGAGGCTAAGGTATGCGCAACTATCTAGAGAAATTCTAATTCTCGACAGAAAAGATTGATTTGATTATCAGAGTTGTTCTCCCAGAATTACTTCCTGGACTAACTGTGTAGGTTAAAAAGATCAAGAAGTGGAAAACCAATAATCTACCTGAACAGACCACTGCATCAGATGGTAAAAAGCTTTAGTCGTCTCCCCTGGGTTCTGTTTAGTCTGGTACAATTCCAACAGAGTTTTAGTAAATTTCTTCTTTTGGGTGTATTGTCTCAATAATGCCGCACTGAAATCTCTATAGGAATGCAAAGAAGCTCTCAGCAACTTTTTATGCTACTCTTGAGCTTTCCCTCGAAGGTAATTCCCCACTAACTTGCATGTCAACTTTTCATCGAAATCCCTTGAATTCATTAAACGCGGGAATGTCTGAATGATCTATTGAGGTTCTGATTCTCCACTGTAGGTAGGAAGCCCCTCCGGGGGTTTCATATCCACTGGCCAGCGTTCCCCTGCTATCAATGTAGTGAAGGGCAATCATGCCGCTTGGCCAAGCGGTCCAATCAACCTGTTTAATTCCCTTTTCGGTGAATCTCCACTATCTGCCATTGTCCCTTGCTGCTCTCCTTGTAAATTCAATCCTCTATTAGTATTTCCACACGACATTTTATGTATAGGCTACTGACCCATATACCCAGAATTCATCCAAGACTGCATCTCCCCTGAAATTACATAAGGCTTTCCATAAGGACCATAATATCCTTGACTAGCTGGGGAATTAGGTATTCCTATGTTGCCATACCCATGAGGCCCATATCCCATATTGGCTCTAGGGTAAACAGCCATTGAAGTTACCGGCATCAAGGAGGGTACAGAGTATATCAAAAATAAGGGAACACCAGCACGGATATTCTGGACCTTGCCCCCTAATGGATATTTTGGAAAGCAAGGTCGAGGTCGCGCCTGATACCCCTCTCAAGCATATCAAAAATAAGGGAACACCAGCACGGGTTATGAAATATTACCCATAGGTATCTCCATAGATGTCAATGGTATCACATCCCTCGATATGCCCATGGGTATCGAGAGGGGTGTAACTTGATACTCTGCAGCTGCTAGCATCTGACCTTCTTGCGCCAAATCTGGCTGCGAACTAGCTAATCCCATATCTCGATTTTCCTGCATTGCCCATTCATAAGCCTCGATATGAGAATCTCCAGAAGCTTCTGTGAAGCGACCATCTCTTATGTTATACGACCCAGCTGACACGTTCTGTGTGAGATTTGTGACCCCTTGCACCCTGTCCCACATTATCCTCCAGATGCCTTGAAGGTCCAGCTACATCTCGATGAGGCATCTACTATTGGTGGACTAGGCTCGATAGAGCCTTGCATTGCCTCTTGCCTACCAGTCGAGACCTGTAATGCTCCTAACTTGCCTACTGAGGCTTGTACCATTTCTTGTTCAATGTTCTGTGATATCGAAGGGTTAACCATCCTTCTTTTTCTTCTCTATATGGGGATTGTATCTCGTTAGTGGCACTTGTCCCCTTCAAACTTAATCTCTCACTTCTTCGAGTAGTCGTAGAAGTGGACAAAAACAAAAGAAATAAATATGACTAAATTTGTCCCACTGGGCATGCCAATTCATATGTCTCGAAACCAATCAAGCTACTCTGTTGAGTCTCTTGGTCTCTAATATTCAAGACAACAAGCCTCGGGATGTCCCGGGGGGAAAATCTCTAATGCTTAAGTCAGAAGAATACTTGAATATGTATAAAAGTGTGAATGAATAATAATGAATACGTACATGGTACTTATACTATACAATCAAATAGTATTTAACCTTAATTATAACTCTTATTTCCCAATATGGTCACCAAATATTCTCTCTCATAATACCTATATTGGGCCAAAAGCCTTCTGGGCCTGTACCAGGTCTGACTATCATCACTAGTGCGAACCAAACAATAACAACGGTTTTCCTTTTTCTTTCCATCTGGTTGAACCAAACTACCCCAGTCACTCAAACATGTTTACGTTGCCTTTATTTAAAAAAGGGAAAGTCTCAGGAAATGCGGCATGTCCATAAGCTTATGGACAGGTCATGGATGAAAAATGGGGTTCAGTTTATAGTTAATCAAAAATTGGTTGCTAATTAGAAAGTCTCCTGAACCCTTTATTCTTCTTCAATTTTTAATCTCCTCTTTCTCTCTCTCATCATTCTTCTCCATTTTTGCTCACCGACGTCCGTATAAATTCCCACTGCCACGGCCGTAGCTCTTCTGACGTTACTGTTTGTGCTTGCATGGTGGTCTAATGTTCCTCCTCCTTCTCTGTGTAAAGGAACTTTTCAAGATGATATGGATTATTGGCGAGCTGGAGGAGAAAGACAAGGCGGAGGCGGTGGATCTCCTCAAATTCCTAAAAGCTCAGTTGAATGGAAACAAATTCTTCACCAGAGATCGTGCCAGAATGGTGGACATTGTTGGAAACTTCATAGCTTTCTGGTACAGGGCCATTGATGAAGCCCTTGGTCTGAACGTTTTTACCAAAGAAAAGCTTCCTATAAGGATATTGGAGTCCAATCTTCCAAGCCAGGGAAGCTGGTTCATCCTCTAAGGCAAAAACCAAGCAGTTGTGTGTTGTGTCCTGCGATATTTTCATGAAGCAACCCAATCTTCTTGAACTCGAAGCACCCAGCAAGATTTGGGGTGTGTGTTGATGCGTTTCTTTTTTTTCCCTTTCATTTCTAATCCTTTTGCTTGTGTTATGAGATGATGGTTATGAATTGTGTTTGGAATTGTTTTTCTTAGCGCGATTGTGAGATATGATCCATCCCCAAAAAGGCTCAGTAGTTGTTGTGAGACTAGTATATGTTTTTTGTTTGTATACCAGATGAAGAACTTTGGTTCTTGATTTTTGGTGTTGAACTTAGAGGTCGAGTAACAATTAGAAGTGCTAATGCTTGTTGTAATTAATTCACTGCATTTTAGGGGGTGAAGAATGATCACTTTTCATACTGTTTAAACTGTTTGGAAGTGTACGCTTTATGAAATTACGAGATGCATTCATTTATTTACCTGTTGCAGTTGTTATTATCCAATGTGTATTTGTTAGTTGTACTATGAATGACCTTTTTATTCTTCTTTGTTTTGCTGATTGTTCGTTTTGAATAACAAGTTGCATATATTTACTTATATGTTGGATCGGCTAGCATTTAATGTGTACTTGTTAGTTGTACTGTCTATAGACCTTTGGTGAATGATTTTTTTCTTCTTTGTTTTGCTGATCGTTCGTTTTGAATTACAAACTGCATATGTTTACTATATGTTACATCTCTTAGTATTCAATGCGTGCTTGTTAGTTGTACTGCCTATGACCTTTTTTTCATTTGTTGTTAGTTGTACATTTTGAATAACGAGTTGCATTTGTTTACTTATATGTTTCATCGGTTAGTATCCAGTATGTAATTGTTAGTTGTGTTGTGTATGATTTTTTAATATAAATGTGATGTTGGTTGTTCGTTTTGAATTGGAAACTGCATATGTTTACTTATGTATTTAATGTGTTAGTATCCAATATGTACTTGTTAGTTTTATTATCCAACGTGTACTTGTTAGTTTTACCGTGAATGACCTTTCTTTTCTTCTTTTTTTTCTTCTGATTGTTCATTTTGAATTCCGAGCTAGATCTGTTAACTTATATGTTGTAGCTGTTATTATCCAACGTGTATTTGTTAGTTGTACTGTGAATGACCTTTTTCTTCTTTTATTTTTTGTTGATCGTTCGTTTTGAATTATGAGCTGCATCTTTTTACATATATGTTGCATATGTTAGTATTCAATGTGTACTTGTTAGTTGTATTGTCTATGACATTTTATGAATGGCTTTTTTTCTTCTCTTTTTTGCTGATCGTTCATTTTAAATTAAGAACTGCATCAGTGTACTTATATGTTGCATCTGTTAGTATTTAATGTGTACTTGTTAGTTGCACTGTCTATGATCTTTTGTTTTCATTTGTTGTTAGTTGTACATTTTTGAATAACGAGTTGCATTTGTTTATTTTTATGTTACATCTGTTAGTATCTCGTGTGTACTTGTTAGTTGTGTTGTGTATGACTTTTTTATATATAAAAATAAGTTGTTGGTTGTTCATTTTGAATTAAGAACTGCATATGTTTACTTATATATTGCATATGTTAGAATCCAGTATGTACTTGTTAGTTTTATTGTGTTTGACTTTTACTTTCATTGTTGATTATTGTTCGTTTTGAATTAGAAATTATACATGTTTGCTTATATGCTGCAACTGTTAATAACCAGTATGTATGACTTTTCCCAGGAGTTGGATCAATAATTTTTTTGTTTTTAACTTTTAAAGAATCAGACAACACTGAACATTGGGCTACACAAGACATTCTGACACGAGGAGGATTCAGACAAAGTTAACATTGAACTTTAAAGATTCAAAGATGACCCCCTTTGAAGATTAATAACTGATGATTCATTGTATTAGAAACTGTTAGCTAGTTTAGATAGGAATACCGTTGTAAAATCATATTCGTGTTTTTATTTAAACAATGCATGTCGCAAAGTAATTAATGCAGAGTTAATATGATAATGTTATACATGATCTCATAATTTTTTTTATAATATATATTCACAGTTTTTACAATAGGTGCATGTTTTAAGGCAAACAATACGTATTATAAGGTAAAAAATGCATAGTATATACGAAAATTTTCAGCAGCATTTAATTCTTTTTTTTAATATTTGCCACATGTTTTTAACATGTTCACAGCAGCAGAATACATTCAGAAGTTTCAGCAATATTTTACATCGAAAGAAGTTATACAACATAAACTTTTGTTATCTTCCCAAAAGTGATCTTCCTCCATCGACCAAGTGATCTTCCCCCACTCTGACCGAGGTTTTCCGGGCACCACATCTAGCTTCTCCACCAGAATCCAAACCCGAAAGTGGAGTCCTCATCACCACTTTTGTGTCCCGATGCATCACTCTCCAAGAATGACAATGCTCTAGTCCTGATAGAAGTTTCTTTGTGTAGCATTTAACCTGTGAAAACATCAGAATCATTTTTATAATGCTCATTTCATTCTGTAACATGATTCTAAGATGCTGATAAAACACCAAGTAATATGATCCTAAGATGCTTAATGGTTCTCCCCATTGGGATATGATATATTGGATACCTGCATATATAGCACATCACCTAAAGTTAGAGATGCATTCTAGCCTTACTATGTCAAAAGGCCATTTCAAGAAATATCAATCTGTGGAATCAGCATCATATCCCCCACTTGACAAGTTTGGAATTGTTAATTCAGTGTATATAATAAAAAATAGTATCACAATGATGCTGAAGGAAAAAGGAGAATTACCAAGAAACTGACAACCAACTAACCGGGGAAAGGTCTACACTTCTCAGGGACATTAATCCCGAATATCTTTGAGCTAATCCACTGATCTGAATTAAAATTTGCAAAGGGAAACGAGCTTAAGATACACTGTCATATTTTACACTGAAACCAATTAGTCAATCCTTCATACAGTAATACTAATTTGAAAACCTTGCATTCAAGCTTTCAACTATAAAAATAACAAATTGCACACAACGATTAAACATTCATGTTCTTCTTATGAGTCACCAAGATAAATAGAATAACAAAAGCTTAAGTAATTGGATGAGGAAAGGGTTTCATGACTCGTTGCCTCATCAAATGAGCAGCAAAGGGCCAAACTGAATTAACCCAATTTACACACACAGGGAGAGTATACAATCAAATTTGAATGTGTGTTCTTGCCTATTGGAAATGGATAGCAGAATATGATACCACAAACTTCAGCACAAGAAGCGAAAAAGTGCAGAGAAAATTACCTTCCAATAGCTCTGCAACCTATAACACATAATTCTTTGTTGCAGGCTTACACTGCCCTAGACAGTAGCCAGTAACATTCTCCTTTTCTCCCACAATAACAAACTCATTCTCCTTTTCAGGTCCAGCATTCAACTTGTAAAGAGCCTTGCTATCTTGACAGACATGGAATAAATCCCACCACAAAAACCTTTGTCAGAAGATACAGTGACAATAACACTCTTCTTGACATCAACACTTGGCATATCACCAAGAAGAGAAGTGAATGGTTTCCACACGACTACAAACATTTCAGTACCTCGAATAAAGAACCAATAATGGGCAAAAAGTGGCTTATGAGTGGAGGCAACCATTCATTTTCAAAGAACAACTGAACATCATTCTAGTAAACTTATTCCCACAAAAGCACACTCAAACTAATAAAACAGTGAAGAATCAATAACAAAACCAATTCATAAACAACATATACATTAAGCATAAATATGAAAAACCCTAATTGCAGTATCATAGTCCAAATTGGGAAGGTGAGTGAGTGTAGGGTGTACCTGGTCCATGGCGAGCTGAGCGGTGATCATGAGCTTGGTGGTGAGGCCGATCTTGCAGTGGGTGCAGAGAACGACGAAGGAGGTGATGTGGCTATGGCACTCAGAGGTCTCCTCCTCCATCTTAGCGAGGACGTAGTCTGGTCTTCCCGGAGTAACATCCCCGAACGAATGCCATTTCGTGGAATCCTCGGCGGCGGATCTGAGTTCGATGACTTCCGACGGCTATGCTGGCTGGATCGGTGGGGAGGAATCGACCGATTCCAGCTCGAAGCAATCACAAAGTGGTGATACTCAATTTTGGGGAAGAAAGCACATGGGTTTGGATATTTGCAATTTAACCTGCGAATTTTGTTTATTTATGTTAATTGTAAATTGGTCCCTATCCTGTCCATTATGGACAAGTCGCCTGTCAGGAGATCTACTCTTAAAAAATCTTGGGCAAAATACTGATATGACACTATGTTTTTGGTGGTTTGTGCTAATATGACCATGTGAAATTGGAAAGTGTTATTGTAACCCTGTGTTTTGCATCAGAAGTGCCGATATAACCTTTTGGCACTATTCCAGCATTGACAAAGCATTTTTTTGGCATTGATCATAACTAAAAAGACTAAAATAACCCTAATCTTAAAACTAAAAATGTAAATACAAATTTACCCCAAGTTCTTCTTCTTCTCCATAACACGACCACTGCTCCGTCGCTCTACCACTCCGCTCCATCGGGGCACTGGAATCTGGAGTTCCGCTCCATCATCGCCAGAATCTAGTTGCCGCCATCGCTGATCAATCCGTCACCACCTCGCCTACCTCCCCTCACCACCACTTCTCGAAACCCTACCTCACCTCCCCGTCGTCACTACCGCTATGACCACCGCGCAGACACCAGTACCACCGTCATTTCAGCCCGCCAAATCAAACAAACCAAGAAAAAACAATCTCAAATAACCCAAACCAACAAAACCCACCACGAATCTGAACAGAGCCGAACCAGAAAAGCTAGAAAATTGGGGAAATGGATCTGATTGCGTACCTAAGAAGAAGGAAATGATAACGAGTTGAGAAGTGGCAGACGACGACGGTGGTGGCGATGGGGAGTACGGTGAGTTTGAGAAGGAATCAGAAAGAGGGCAGAGCGGCGGCAGCGAAGCAGTATTAATACATCGTAATATTTGAGAAAACCAGTTTAAGAAGGAATCAGAACTAGGGCGGAAAGAATGAGGAAAAAAGAAATAAATGAATGAGGGCATAATTGTCTTTTCACTTTTTCTGAATTTTAATTTTTTAAAATAGGGGTATAATAATCATTTAATATATTTTCGGCCAAATTTAAGCCTCAAGGATTTTATTAGCATATTCAAACAAACACATGGTTAAAATAACACTTTCCAACTCCACATAATTATATTAGCACAAACCACCAAAATATAGGGTTATATGGGCATTTCACTCAAAAATCTTCCATCTTTTGAGTTTGAGTTTTCAAGACATTCTTTTGGAAAAGGGTAATATGCAAATATAACCCTATATGTTGGAGAAAGTGCAAATATAACCCTGAGTTATTTTTTAGTGCAAATATAACTCTAACTATTATACATATGTGCAAATATAACCCTAACTATTATACATATGTGCAAATATAACCCTAACTATTATACATATGTGCAAATAGAACCCTAACTATTATACATATGTGCAAATATAACCCTAAAGCCATTATTTCCGGCATTGACTGACCAGGGTTATATTTGCACTTTCAATTATCGCAGGGTTATATCTGCACTTTTATTATTGCAGGGTTATACATGCACTTTTCTGTTTGGAAAAAGAAAGGCGAGCATTTGAATCGGCTGTGAGGAGGGTTGCGTTAAATAAAGAGTCGTGGTTGTGGAACCCTAAACGGGGAAGCGTTGAGAAGAGTGCACGAGCAGTGGGTACAAGTATGGTGCTAAAACCAGTGTTTGCCGTCACCAATTTTGGTACGCGGCTTGTCGTCCCTGTTTCCCTCGACTGCACCGCTGGTCGCTTCAAGAGTAAGTCGCCTTTCTGAAAATTTATTTAAAGAGTCTTGAATCCTGATGATTGAATTTGCTTGGAAAACTCAGGGTGGATAGCTTGGAGGTACTCCATCCATGTCTAAAGTCTCGTGAGAAATTGCTATGTTTGTGGCTACAGTTGCCACAAACAGCAACTCAATATGGAGGACGCATTACGAAAATGCGTCCTCTTAATTTCCCTTTTTTTTGTCAAATTTTGGTCAAAAATCTCAGACGATGGAGGAGGTGTTGACACGTGTCGAGGATGCATTTCCATAATGCGTCCTCCGGGTCAATTTTTTTTTAAAAATAAATTCTGGTAAAAAATAGGTATTTCCACGTGGCCGAGTGGGGCCATGCCACGTGGCGAGGATGCGTTACCATAATGCGTCCTCCCTGGCAGTATTTGTTTTTACAAAATCTGGAAAAAATGAGGTGGTGGAGGCGATGCCACGTGTCGGCGCGGAGTTATGCCACGTGTCGGCGCGGAGTTATGCCATGTGGCGGTTGGCTGTGCGGCAAAATGGTGGTGCAATTGTGCTTCGTCACGTGGCGAGGACGCATTTCCATAGTGCATCCTCGGTGGAATTTTTTTTTAAATTTGGTCAAAGTCAAAAATGTCGGTCGAATCGTGCTCTACCACGTGGCGAGGATGCATTTCCATAATGCGTCCTCCGTGGATTTAAAATTTTTTTTGAAAAAGCTGGTCAAAGGTGGGAATTGTGGTCGAATCCCTTGCTGCCACGTGGCGTATTGCGTGGGAAATTCTTGCATAAATGCAGCCGAATTGCTCCCCTTCCAACACTGTCAATTCTTCTTCCTCCACCATTTCTCACCTTTCTCCTTCAGTTTGCCTCCTTTCTGCCAGTGTCTTGCCATCCTGGGAATTTCTCTACACTCTTTCTGCGGTATTGCTCCACCGGCGTTTCGCCATTTTCATCCGCAGTCCGAATTTTTTACAAGATCCGGTATGGTTCCCTGTTTTTTGCTCAATTTTTGTTTTGGTTTTTTGATAAATACCACTGAATTCGTAATGGGGTTTCGGTTGTAGAGATCAGATTCAGACTGAAGTGGACGCTGCTGACCCGATGTTGACCGCATTGACCCGACGCTGACCCAGCGTTGACTGAATTGACCAGGTTGACCGCGTGACTCGACGTTGACCGCGTTAACCCTTTGCTGACCTCGTCGACCCGCCATTGACCGCATTGACCCGACGTTGACCTGGCGTTGACTGCGTTAACCGCATTGACCCGACATTGACCGAGTTGACCCGTAAGTCTCAGACTCCCTCCCACTCTGTTATCCAATTTCCAGTAGATAATTGCTACTAAAGAATTATACGAACGTGTTCCGACATTATGTGTGTATGGCACGTTGCCGTTCGTCGGTCAGTTGTTGTCTTTCGAGTTGAATTATAATCTGTTGATACGCCGGAGTAATTTAGTTAATTTAATTGTATGTGTATGATTGTGTTGTCTGATTGTGTGTACCTTCAATGATTAAGTTTGGTCTGTTGCGTGTAATGATCCCGTGTTACTGAATGCAGTAATTATCGGGATTGTTTAGTGATTGATGTATTGAGCTTGTAGCAAAAGTAATGACATTTGAGGATCTTGTGAACTAGAATGTGGAATGGGAAGGAAATGAAAGTGATGCCTATGTATAGCAGTTGAACTGATTAATGTGTTATATCCGTGTCGATAGTGCTGTTAAAGTGGCCGGGCGGAGTACATGTACGTACCTAAGGATACAATGAATAGGAATGTCCAACTAGTATGAATCTGAAGTTATGTGTTTGTGTGTTGCAGTTCTGCGATGTTTTTGCCGGTGTATATGTACAGAGGGGGTCAGATTAAGTTTAATTTGAGTGTGGGTGTGTATTATGATCCTCCAATACCGGAGCGAGTTGTGACTCTCGAGAGGAGGTTGAACCACTGGGAATTGATTCATTCAACTGTAACGAGATTGGCCATTGTGAGGGAGAGTTGTTCGTTGAAAATGTATTACCGATGCCCCGAGCTGATTGGTTCTGCGGTATACTATCGATGTTATCCCGTGGAAGATGATGAGTCAACCACTTTCTTCTTCAACATTGTTGATCGAATGTCATTGTCTTCCGCGGATTTTTACATTGTTATGGAACATTTACCAATCGCTAATGATGGGGCACAGGGAAGCATGTTCATGTCATTGCTGAGCAACGTGCAGAACTCTGCCGCTGTACCCAGTATACCACCACCTGTTCATAGCCGGGGTCTTGAATTTGGTGAGTCCAGCCAACCTGGAAGGTATGCCCACGTGGATTGTGCCCAGCCGTCCACAAGTGGTGGTATGTATGTGGTAGACTATGGCGAGCATAATGTCTTCCGCAATGATTACGCGGGGGACATTAGCGACCGCGATGCTCGGCATGATGGTAGCGAAGATAATGGCGAGGATGCTAAACTTGACGGTGGAACTGAGGATGATCGTTCCTTATCAACCGATTCGAATCCCGGGGACGAGGAAGTGCAATTGGTGTGCACGAACAATGTACCCACGTCGTTTCATATTCTGGCAAACTCGGATACACAAGCCTACTATAGAGATTATGGGGGCCCCGATGAGGATAGCTATGACCCTACCCATTTTGGGTCCGGCATTTCTACCTATGTTCAAGAGACTAGTGAAGTGGACGTGGGTATGCAATTTCAGACAAAGCCGCAGTTGGTCGAAGCTATTTCTCGATGGAGTTCTATGATGAACAGGGAACACAGGGTTGTGGAGAGCAGTTCACGCACATGGTATGCGAAATGCAAGGACGTCGTCGAAGGAACTGGGAATTGTGTTTGGGTTTGTAGAGCTTCGAAAAAGGCTTCGCATGGTATGTGGGAGATCACCAAATGGGCTAGTAGCCATGGGTGTGTCGGGGCTGGTCGATCTACGGGTAACGTGAATCTGACGTCGGTGATGATCGCCCGTTCAATCCGTCACCACATTGATGTAAACCCTTCGTACACAGTGAAAGATGTGCGAGCTCAAGTGAATGATGAGTTCAATGTCACGATCTCCTACAAGAAGGCCTGGTATGCTCGGCAGAAGGCAATTGACATGGTATTTAGAATGTGGGAGGATTCTTTTGAACAGCTCCCAACTTTTATGGATGAGCTTGTAAGGGCTAATCCGACCACCGTTGTTGATTGGGCTGACGTACCTAACAGAATACACGGTCCCGGGAGTAGGAAATTTAAATTTGTGTTCTGGGCATTCGGTCAGGCAATTGCAGCCTTCCGCCACTGCAGGCTAGTGATCAGCGTAGACGACACTCACTTGAGAGGTGCATATAAGTCCATAATGCTGGTCGCCGTGACCCACGATGCAAATGATTACATCCTCCCTATCGCTTACGCAATTGTCGACGAGGAATCGAATGAAAGCTAGAACTGTTTCATGGGGAGACTGCATCTTCACGTTGTTGGTGGTGATAGCAGACCAATCTATGTCATATCAGATAGGCATGCAGGACTTGTAAATGCGATGACAAATATGGAGGAGTGGATGGAGCCAGCCGGATACCACCGGATTTGCTTGCGGCATTTTCAGTCAAACTTCTTATCACATGATCGCGGGAAGTTCAAGAATGCGCTCATGAAGACACTGGTGTGGCAGCTTGGTAGTGCCAGGCGAGAGAGCAGGTGGAGGGAGTACAAGGAGGAGCTGGAGAGTATGGAGCCGTCCGCTTGGGCTTGGCTGGAACGGCAAGATAGGAGTAGGTGGTGTCTTGCCTTCGATGATGGTGATCGGCGTTGGGAAATTTTGAAAACGAATCTGTCAGAGAGCTTCAACAACTGCTTACGGCGCGCACACCACCTCCCAATAACCGCGTGTGTCAAAGCGACGTTCGAGCGAACAGTTGAAATGTTTGCACAAAGACTTACGGACGCTACGAATTGGAGGTATATTGTCAGTTAATTGCATTTTCAGATTTACCCGTATGCCAGCTTACTGATTATGAGATATTGCCCGTCTATCCAGGTCCGTGTTCCCTAAGAGGATCTGGAAAAAGTTCCAGAAGCAGGATACATTGGCACAGGGACATATCGTCACCCTGTTCGGGCACGCGTCGCAGACTTACAGGGTTGTGGCGAGGAACATCGACGGGAGCATTAGTGAACGACAGTACACGGTCAAATACCGAGGAAGAGAGTGCACTTGTTGCGAATGGCAAATATTTCGTTTCCCTTGTTCCCATGCCTTGGCCGTTTGTCGGCATAGACGTGACAACCCTGCTAGTCTATGTGACAGGGTGTATCACACGACCACATATGTCCAACAATACAGTCAGGGTTTCATGCATGTGCGAGATCCATCACTCTGGCAGCGTGCCCGTTGGAGGTTGATTCCGAATGTAGAAAAGTTTCGCAACAGGAGGCGTGGACAGTTTGCGGAGAGGAGGATAAGGAATCAGATGGATGATAGGGTGGCGGGTGAAACCAGGGCAGTGCGTAGGCGTGGCCGTGCTTAGTATCGTGGTGTCATATGGTGTCTGTAATAGAACCTCCATCTTTCATTTGGTTTGCATTGTACACCGGTGGGAGAGGGCATGCTTAGTCCGTCGTTCGTAGTGTGATGTATTTTTTCTTGTATTAAATGATATGTGTAGAAGATTATGTGGTATTACTTATATTTACCAAATATGTGTCACATTATGCAGTACGCAGTGTTACTTTTATCTGTGCTATTCTTCCAGAAAAAACATCTAACTTGGGTTGGTATTTGCGCGCAGGAAAACACCATGTACCATCCAGGACCCATTGAGGAGGACTTGCTGTACCTCCACCAGGAGCACCGTGCTCGTGCCCTATACAATGGACATTTAGAGAATGAGGCACTGCAGGTGCGTCGGTGCGACGGGGCATGCTGGACCGAGCGACTGCCAGAACAGGTTATGCAGTATGTACGTGATGCGGGATTTCAGGGACTCTTGGACTCTGCCGCAATACAAATTAACCACTCCCTCATCACCGCCCTAGTAGAGTGTTGGCACCCAGAGATGCACACGTTTCACCTACCGATGGGGGAGGCTACGGTCACCTTGCAGGATATAGGGGTCCTGTGGGGTCTACCGATCGATGGCATCCCAGTAACAGGTGTTGACACCGTTAGGCGTACGGAGGACTGACAGCTCATCTGCACAGACTACCTGGGAGCTACACTAGACCCCACTTGCATCAGGGAGGGTCGCATTAAGGCCAGGTGTTTGGGAATGCTATTGCACAGTCCGTTCCCCGCTGATCCCACTGATGTACAATGCCAACAACGAGCTAGGGTTTTCCTTCTGCTGCTTCTTGGTGGAATGCTGATGTCCGACACGTCCGGCCACCTCATCCCGTTGCTCTACTTATCCGCACTGACGGATCTGGGTGCAGTCCATCGGTACAGTTGGGGGAGTTCGATTCTTGCATGCTTGTACAGGTCATTATGTGACGCGGCAATCCCACAATCTAAATCCATATCTGGGCCACTTGTCTTGCTACAGGTAAAATTGTTGGTCAACATATTCGTTCATACATACCGTGCTTAATATTAACGGGCATTTCTATTGCATTTACTGGCAGTTGTGGGCATGGGAACGCATACCATCCATCCGTCCTACCGGGGCACTACATGTGACAGTGACGATGAGTGCTCTTGGATCCCGGTACATGTCTGATTCCTCAATATGCGGTATTCATAAGTCCACATGCAATTCCATAGTATGGCTAATGTATTTCACTCGGTTCCCCATAGGTGAAGGGCCCGTTACGATTGTTCACAATCGCCAATGCACGTTCTCAAAGTGTACCGTGATCAACTGACGTCTCTCAACCATAATCAGGTATAGGAATAACTGGATTTTGATTTCTGGACTTTGCACGAAAAATGGTTTCATTTACCTAACTGCAACACATGCATGTTGTCTCAGTTTATCTGGCAGCCATATACGGAGGACGTCCTGGAGCAACTCCCGCGGTATTATACAGATGGTAGAAACAATTGGCTGCTTTGCGTCGACCTCATCTGCTAGCATGCCGTGGAGTTCCATCATGCGCATCGTGTGCTCAGGCAGTTCGGCCTGATCCAGCCAATACCCACCTAGTTGGTCAGTAGGGATGAGTACAACTTACTCCATACTAGAGACCGTCGAGGAAGGTCTGGCATGGATTGGCGTGTCGAGCTCAGAAGATATCTCGACACTTGGGAACATCGGTCGAATCGATAAGTACCCACACTGGGGAGTGCAGATTCATACCTACCCAGCCGTGATTACTTGGAGTGGTACTTCCGCAAGACGGTGTCCCTCATTGATCAACCAGGGCGGCCTGTAACAGCTACTGAGGGTTTCCACGGAGACGGTGCAACCTCGGAGTACTTGGTATGTCCTAAATTTCAAATATTGTCAAGAAAGAATACAACAGAGCTCCTCAAAATTATATATCTGACATGTTCATCTCGATTCCGCAGTTGCAGGCAATGACACAGTTGCATGGCATGTCAGACATTAACTTGGATGGTTGCCCCCCATATTGTGCGGACGTTATAAGGGGGATGCATCATGTTATCACACGTAGTCTACAACATGCGCATCAGCCGTCCAGGCCGCAACACTATCAACCGTTTGTGCACTGTGAGGAACCGCCCCCTGGTGTCAGATATACTGACCTCAGAAGCCACCGTCAGGCCCCACCTGGTTGGCAAGGAGGTCGGAGGCCTCATGCTAGGGGGCATGCAGAACACATTGGTCCATCACAAGCGGGGCCCTCACATGCGAGTCCACCGCTTTGCGGACCATCAGCCGGGGAACCCTCACAGTATAACATGGATGCATCAGATTACAATGCATATGTCACTCCAACATCCAGTCATCGATACATGTCGCTCCAACATCCAGTCATCGATACATGTCGCATATCGATCCATCACATACATGTACTATTCCATATGCCTACTGTGATCCGAACGAGGAAGCGGGATACGAAATGGAGGAGGACATACCGGGGGAAGCTCCACATGAGGAAGAACATGTACCTGCACAGACGGTTGTACCACGGCGGACATCCAGGACCATACGTCCTCCCCCGTGTGGAACGGGTGGAAAGCTTTGCAGAGACCATCGATAGGACAGTACATGCTATTCAACACTAATTGGCATTACATTTCACTTGTATTGTTCTACACTGTACATTGATACTAACTAGTATCCATTCTAACTATGCAATACTCCGTTCCTGCACCGACATTCAAGACTAGTCAAAAAAATTCGAACAACGGGACCCAAAATCATCATTTGACTATTTCCCAAATTTTTGTCAAACAAACAAAAGTCTGCTTATGCGCAATCTTGACCGAAAACACGTGGATCAGAAATAGTAAGTTACAAACTGCAGCAACCCACGATAATTTAATACTCAAATTCACGACTCATTTGAAACTCCACACTCTTGTTGAATTCAGGGCGGAATAGTATAATAAGCTTTCTCCCCAATACATAAAATTCTCCTCACGATAAATTTACCGAACATAACAAAATATAATAAACATTATTTCATTCACAGATTAGATTAGCACCGTAGTTAATTGCAAATCTCATTTCCAACTTTTTCAAAATAATTGTAGGAAACAATACCCATTCCAGGACTCGTTCGAGGAGCTCCCGATAAATAAATTTATGCAAATTTGCACTAATTTCCAACATTTCGCGGATTAATTTTCCGAGAAAAAAAATTAGGCGGCTTCCAAGGACTCATTCCAAAAATGAGTCCCCCGCATAATATCCCGAAGAGCTAGATAATGCCAGATTTGTAGACTGTTTTAAAAAATGAGTCCTCTAAATTCTTCCGTCAAAAATCAAATTATTGCCAGGTCTGAGGGCTCGTTTCAAAAACGATTCCTCCACATACTTTCAAAAAAACAATCGGCAGATCTGAGGAGTCGAACCCCAAAACGAGGGCTACGAAAATCATTTCGGGAAAAATAAAGTAATGCTAAATCAGGCATTATTTTATTTTATAAACGAGTCCTCTACTTGATGCTAAAAATAAAATCATTTCCAAAACGAGTCCTCTAATTGATTTTAGAAACAATAAAATAAATGCTAACTATTTCCGGAAGAAAAAAATGCGCGGCCTATTTGCATTAAAAAACAAACAAAAATGGGACCACTTCCGGAAACAAAAAAGGGGAGAATTCTGAAAAAAAAGGGAAGGACGCATTATGGAAATGCGTCCTCAACCCTCTACTTCCAAAACCAAAAGCTGCCACAAGTTGGACCATTATTCTACTGTACACAACACAAAAATCATGCACTCAAGTCTGGTCCTTTATTTTTTAAAAATGGGAGATGAAGCTCTACTTGTTTGTTACAGGTCAAGTGGGAGTCTCTCTTTTACCGCCTCACTGACTCGGTTCCTCTGGAGTCTGGAGTCTGCTTTTACAGGAGAAGACCGCTCTCTTCATATTATGGCATCTCAATCAGGTTGGTTGCTGTGCTTGCTTTTTCGAGTGCATGATTTTTGTGTTGTATAAAGTAGCATGTTGGTCCAAATGGTGGTACCTTTTGGTTTTGGAAGTAGAGGGTTGAAGACGCATTACCATAATGCGTCCTCCCCTTTTTTTATTTTTTCAGAATTCTCTCCCTTTTTAATTCTCTCCCTCTTTGTTTCCGGAAGTTTGTCCCAATTTTTTTTGTTTTCGGATGCAATTAGGCTGCGCACTTTTTTCTTTTGGAAAACAGTTAGCATTTATTTTATTGTTTCTAAAATCAATTAGAGAACTCGTTTTGGAAATGATTTTATTTTTTGCATCAATTAGAGGACTCGTTTGTAAAATAAAATAATGCCTGAGTTAGCATTGCTCTATTTTTCCGGGAATGATTTTCGTAGCACTCGTTTTGGGGAGCGACTCCTCAGATCCGGCGAATTGTTTTTTTGAAAGTATTTGGAGGAATCATTTTTTAAAGGAGCCCTCAGACCTGGCAATAATTTGGTTTTTGACAGAAGAATTTAGAGGAGTCATTTTTTAAAACTGGCTACAAATCTGGCATTATCTAGCTCTTCCGGATATTATGCGGAGGAGTCTTTTTTGGAATGAGTTCTTGGAAGTCGCCTAATTTTTTTTCTCGAAAAATTAATCAGCGAAATGTTGGTAATTAGTGCAAATTCGCATAAATTTATTTCTCGGGAGCTCCTCGAAGGAGTCCTGGAATGGGTATTGTTTCCTACAATTATTTTGAAAAAGTTGGAAATGAGATTTGCAATTAACCACGGTGCTAATCTAATCTGTGGGTGAAATAATGTTTATTATATTTTGTTATGTTCGGTAAATTTATTGTGAGGAGAATTTTATTTAATGGGGAGGAAGCTTATTATACTATTCCACCCTGAATTCAACAAGAGTGTGGAGTTTCAAATGAGGCGTGAATTTGAGTAATAAATTATCGTGGGTCACTGTAGTTTGTAACTTACTATTTTTGATCCACGTGTCTTCGGTCAAGATTGCGCATAAACAGACTTTTGTTTGTTTGATGAAAATTTGGAAAATAGTCCAATGATGATTTAGGGTCTCGTTGTTTGAATTTTTTTGACTAGTCTTGAATGTCGGTGCAGGAACGGAGTATTGCATAGTTAGAATGGATACTAGTTAGTATAAATGTACAGTGTAGAACAGTACGAGTGAAATGTAATGCCAATTAGTGTTGAATAGCATGTACTGTCCTATCGATGGTCTCTGCAAAGCTTTCCACCCGTTCCACACGGGGGAGGACGTATGGTCCTGGATGTCCGCCGTGGTACAACCGTGTGTGCAGGTACATGTTCTTCCTCATGTGGAGCTCCCTCTGGTATGTCCTCCTCCATTTCGTATCCCGCTTCCTTGTTCGAATCACAGTGGCATATGGAATAGTACCTGTATGTGATGGATCGATATGCGACATGTACTGATGACTGGATGTTGGAGTGACATATGCATTGTGATATGATGCATCCATGTTGTACTGTGAGGGTTCCCCGCCTGATGGTCCGCAAATCGGTGGACTCGCATGTGAGGGGCCCACTTGTGATGGACCAATGTGTTCTGCATGCCCCCTAGCACGAGGCCTCCGACCTCCTTGCCGACTAGGTGGGGCCTGACGGTGGATTCTGAGGTCAGTATATCTGACACCAGGGGGCGGTTCCTCACAGTGCACAAACGGTTGATAGTGTTGTGGCCTGGAGGGCTGATGCGCATTTTGTAGACTACGTGTGATAACATGATGCATCCCCCTTATGACGTCCGCACAATGTGGGGGCCAACCATCCAAATTAATGTCTGACATGCCATGCAACTGTGCCTTGCCTGCAACTGCGGAATCGAGATGAATATGTCAGATATATAATTTTGAGGAGCTCTGTTGTATTCTTTCTTGACAATATTTGAAATTTAGGACATACCAAGTACTCCGCGGTTGCACCGTCGCCGTGGAAACCCTCAGTAGCTGTTACAGGCCGCCCTGGTTGATCAACGAAGGACACCGTCTTGCGGAAGTACCACTCTAAGTAATCACGGCTGGGTAGGTATGGATCCGCACTCCCCAGTGTGGGTGCTTGTCGATTGGACCGATGTTCCCAAGTGTCGAGATATCTTCTGAGCTCGACACGCCAATCCATGCCAGGCCTTCCTCGACGGTCTCTAGTATGGACTAAGTTGTACTCATCCCTACTAACCAACTGGGTGGGTATTGGCTAGATCAGGCCGAACTGCCTGAGAACACGATGCGCATGATGGAACTCCACGGCATGCCAGCAGATGAGATCGACGCAGAGCAGCCAATTGTTTCTACCATCCGTACAATACCGCGGGAGTTGCTCCAGGACGTCCTTGGTATATGGCTGCTAGGTGAACTGAGACAACATGCATGTGTTGCGGTTAGGCAAAGGAAACCATTTTTCGTACGAAGTCTAGAAATCAAAATCCAATTATTCCTATACCTGATTGTGGTTGAGAGACGTCAGTTGATCACGGTACACTTTGAGAACGTGCATTGGCGATTGTGAACAATCGTAACGGGCCCTCCACCTATGAGGAACCGAGTGAAATACATTAGCCCTACTATGGAATTGTATGTGGACTTATGAATACCGCATATTGAGGAATCAAACAATGACCGGGATCCAAGAGCACTCATCGTCACTGTCACCTGTAGTGCCCCGGCAGGACGGATGGATGGTATGCGTTCCCATGCCCATAACAGCCAGTAAATGCAATAGAAATGCCCGTTAATATTAAGCACGGTATGTACGGACGACTATGTTGACCAACAATTTTACCTGTAGCAAGACAAGTGGCCCAAATATGGATTTAGATTGTGGAATTGCCGCATCACATAATAACCTGTACAAGCATGCAAGAATCGAACTCCCCCAACTGTACCGATGGACTGCATCCAGATTCGTAAGTGCGGATAAGTAGAGCAACGGGATGAGGTGGCCGGACGTGTCGGACATCAGCATTCCCCCAAGAAGTAGCAGAAGGAATACCCTAGCCTGCTGTTGGCATTGTACATCAGTGGGATCAGTGGGGAACAGACTGTGCAATAGCGTTCCTAACCAGCTGGCCTTAATGCGACCCCCCCTGATACAAGTGGGGTCTGGTGTAGCTCCCAGGTAGTCTGTGCAGATCAGCTGCCAGGCCTCCCTACGCCTAACGGTGTCAACACCTGTTACTGGGATGCCATCGATCGGTAGACCCCATAGGACCCCTCGCCTCCCCCATCGGTAGGTGAAACGTGTGCGTTTCTGGGCGCCAACGCTCCACTAGGGCGGTGATGAGGGAGTGGTCAATTTGTATTGCGGCAGAGTCCAGGAGTCCCTGAAATCCCACATCGCATACGTACCGCATAACCTGTTCTGGCAGTCGCTCGGTCCGGCATGCCCCATCGCACCGACGCACCTGCAGTGCCTCGTCCTCTAAATTTCCATTGTATAGGGCACGAGCACTGTGCTCCTGATGGAGGTACAACAAGTCCTCCTCAATGGGTCCTGGATGGTACATGGTGTTTTCCTGCGCGCAAATACCAACCCAAGTTAGATGTTTTTTCTGGAAGAATAGCACAGAAGAAAGAAACACTTCGTAATGTGACACATATTTGGCAAATATAAGTAATACCACATAATCTGCTACACATATCATTTAATACAAGAAATGCTACGTCACACTACGAACGACAGACCAAATGAAAGATGGAGGTTCTATTACAGACACCGTATGACACGACGATACTAAGCACGGCCACGCCTAAGCACGGCCCTGGTTTCACCCGCCACCCTGTCATCCATCTGATTCCTTATCCTCATCTCCGTAAACTGTCCATGCCTCCTGTTGCGAAACTTTTCTGCATCAGGAATCAATCTCCAACGGGGACGCTGCCAGAGCAATGGATCTCGCACGGGCATGAAACCCTGACTATATTGTTGGACATATGTGGTCGTGTGATACACCCTATCACATAGACTAGCAGGGTCGTCACGTCTATGCCGACAAACGGCCAAGGCATGGGAACAAGGGAAACAAAATATTTTCCATTCGCGACAAGTGCACTCTCTTCTTCGGTATTTGACCGTGTACTGTCGTTCACTAATGCTCCTGTCGATGTACCTCGCCACAACCCTGTATGTTTGCGACGCGTGCCCGAACAGGGTGACGATATGTCCCTGTGCCAATGTATCCTGCTTCTGGAACTTTTTCCAGATCCTCTGAGGGAACACGGACCTGGACAGACGGGCAATATCTCATAATCAGCAAGCCGGCATATGGGTAAATCTGAAAATGCAATTAACTGACAATATACCTCCAATTCGTAGCGTCCGTAAGCCTTTGTGCAAACATTTCAACCGTTCGCTCGAACGTCGCTTTGACACACGCTGTTATTGGAAGGTGGCGTACGCGCCGTAAGCAGTTGTTGAAGCTCTCTGACAGATTTGTTGTCAAAATTCCCCAACGCCGATCACCATCATCGAAGGCAAGACACCACCTACTCCTATCTTGCCGTTCCAGCCAAGCCCAAGCGGACGGATCCATACTCTCCAGCTCCTCCTTGTACTCCCTCCACCTGCTCTCGCGCCTGGCACTACCAAGCTGCCACACCAGAGACTTCATGAGCGCATTCTTGAACTTCCCGCGGTCATGTGATAAGAAGTTTGACTGAAAATGCCGCAAGCAAATCCGGTGGTATCCGGCTGGCTCCATCCACTCCTCCATATTTGTCATCGCATTTACAAGTCCTGCGTGCCTATCTGATATGACACAGATTGGTCTGCTATCACCACCAATAACGTGAAGACGCAGTCTCCCCATGAACCAGTTCTAGCTTTCATTCGATTCCTCATCGACAATTCCGTAAGCGATAGGGAGGATGTAATCATTTGCATCGTGGGTCACGGCGACCAGCATTGTGGACTTATATGCACCTCTCAAGTGAGTGCTGTCGACGCTGATCACTGGCCTGCAGTGGCGGAAGGCTGCAATTGCCTGACCGAATGCCCAGATCACAAATTTAAATTTCCTGCACCCGGGACCATGTATTCTGTCAGGTACGCCAGCCCAATCAACAACGGTGGTCGGATTAGCCCTTACAAGCTCATCCATAAAAGTTAGGAGCTATTCAAAAGAATCCTCCCACGTTCCAAATACCATGTCAATTGCCTTCTGCCGAGCATACCAGGCCTTCTTGTAGGAGATCGTGACATTGAACTCATCATTCACTTGAGCTCGTACATCTTTCACTGTGTACGAAGGGTTAACATCAATGTGGTGGCGGATTGAACGGGCGATCATCACCGACGCCAGATTCACGTTACCCGTAGATCGACCAGCCCCGACACACCCATGGCTACTAGCCCATTTGGTGATCTGCCACATACCACGCGAAGCCTTTTTCGAAGCTCTGTAAACCCAAACACAATTCCCAGTTCCTTCGACGACGTCCTTGCATTTCGCATACCATGTGCGTGAACTGCTCTCCATAACCCTGTGTTCCCTGTTCATCATAGAACTCCACCAAGAAATAGCTTCGACCAACTGCGGCTTTGTCTGAAATCGCATACCCACGTCCACTTTACCACTCTCTTGAACATAGGTAGAAACGCCGGACCCAAAATGGGTAGGGTCATAGCTATCCTCATCGGGCCCCCCATAATCTCTATAGTAGGCCTGTGTATCCGAGTTTGCAAGAATATGAAACGACGTGGGTACATTGTTCGTGCACACCAATTGCTCTTCCTCGTTCCCGGGATTCGAATCGGTTGATAAGGAACGATCATCCTCAGTTCCACCGTCAAGTTCAGCATCCTCGACATCATCTTCGCTGCCATCATGCCGAGCATCGCGGTCGCTAATGTCACCCGCGTAATCATTGAGGAAGACATTCTGCTCGCCATAGTCTACCACATACATACCACCACTTGTGGACGGCTGGGCACAATCCACGTGGGCATACTTTCCAGGTTGGCTGGACTCACCAAATTCAAGACCCCGGCTACGAACAGGTGGTGGTATACTGGGTACAGCGGCGGAGTTCTGCACGTTGCTCAGCAATGACATGAACGTGCTTCCTCGTGCCCCATCATTAGCAATTGGTAACTGTTCCACGACAATGTAAAAATCCGCGGAGGACAATGACATTCGATCGACAATGTTGAAGAAGAACGTGGTAGACTCATCATCTTCCACGGGATAACATCGATAGTATACCGCAGAACCAATCAGCTCGGGACATCGGTAATACATTTTCAGCGAACAACTCTCCCTCACAATGGCCAGTCTCGTTACAATTAAATGAACCAATTCCCAGTGGTTCAACCTCCTCTCCAGAGTCACAACTCGCTCCGGTACTGGAGGATCGTAATACACACCCACACTCAAATCAAACTTAATCTGACCCCCTCTATACATATACACCGCCAAAAACATCGCAGAACTGCAACACACAAACACATAACTTCAGATTCATACTAGTTGGACATTCCTATTCATTGTATCCTTAGGTACGTACATGTACTCCGCCCGGCCACTTTAACAGCACTATCGACACGGATATAACACATTAATCAGTTCAACTGCTATACATAGGCATCACTTTCATTTCCTTCCCATTCCACATTCTAGTTCACAAGATCCTCAAATGTCATTACTTTTGCTACAAGCTCAATACATCAATCACTAAACAATTCCGATAATTACTGCATTCAATAACATGGGATCATTACCCGCAACAGACCATACTTAATCATTGAAGGTACACACAATCAGACAACACAATCATACACATACAATTAAATTAACTAAATTACTCCGACGTACCAACAGATTATAATTCAACCCAATAGGCAACAACTGACCGACGACCGGCAATGTGCCACACACACATAATGTTGGAACACGTTCGTATAATTCTGTAGGCCGCAATTAACTACTAGAAAATGGATAACAGAGTGGGAGGGATTCTGAGACTTACGGAGAAAGTGACAAAGGTGACAGTCAGCTAAGGTCAACGTGGACAATGTCGGGTCACGAGGTCAACGACGGGTCAACGCGGGCAACGTCGAGTCAATGCGGTCAACGATGTCAACAAATGCGGTCAACGTCGAGTCAACATCGGGTCAACGTCGGTCAACGCAGGTCAACGACGGGTCAATGCGGTCAACGGCGGGTTCGACGGCGTCCACTTCAACCCGAATATGATCTCTACAACCGAAATCCGATTAACAAATCAGTAGCAATTAACAAAAAAACAAAACAAATATTCAGCGAATATTCAGGAAAATACCGGATCTTGTAAAAAATTCGAACTGCAGATAAAAATGGCGGAATGCCGGTAGAGCAATGCCGGATAAAGAGTGTAGAGGAATTCCCGGGATGGCAAGACACTAGCGAAAAGGAGGCTAACAGTGGGTGAAATGTGAGAAAGGATTGCTGAAGAAGATGGACAATGTTGGAAGGGGAGCAATTCGGATGCTTTTAAGCAAAAAATTCTGACGCAGTACGCCACGTGGCAGCACAGGATTCGACCGCCAATTCCACTTTTGACCGGATTTTTTTTTTAAAAAAAATAAATCCACCGAGGACGCATTATCATAATGCGTCCTCTCCACGTGGCTCTCCCCGATTCGACCGACAACGCGGCATCACCCTCGGCCGACACGTGGCCTCTCCTCCATCAAGTATTCGGCCACGTGGCATGACGGAAATTTGACTAGAATTTAAAAAAAATTCAAATGGCTTGGAGGATGCATTACCATAATGCATCCTCGCCACGTGGCAACTCCCCATTCGGCCACGTGGCAATTCCTAAATTTCACCAGAATTTTAAAAAAAATTAAAATGGCCACGTGGCAATACGGAAATTTGACCAGAATTAAAAAAAAAATCAAATGGCTTGGAGGACGCATTACCATAATGCGTCCTCACCACGTGGCAGCTCCCCATTCGGCCACGTGGCAATTCCTAAATTTCACCAGAATTTAAAAAAAATTAAAATGGCCACGTGGCAATACGGAAATTTGACCAGAATTTTTTTTAAAAAAATTTAATTGGCTTGGAGGACGCATTATGGTAATGCGTCCTCGCCATGTGTCACCACGTGTCGCCACGCCGTACGTCGCCTGATATTTTTGACCGAAAAAGGCAAAAAAAGAAGAAAAAAACGAGAGGACGCATTACCATAATGCGTTCTCCATAGTAAATTGCCGTTTGTGGCTACTGTAGCCACAAACAATTCATTTTCTCTGCTTTTTCTCAAACTCTGATTGCAGTTGTAGGACTCATGTGTGTGCATTGCAGTTCCTTTGGAAAATAAAGAAGCATCCCTTGAAGAAGAACAAGTACCCTTTCAAGTTTCCCAAAGCTCTCATCTTTCTCCAGAGGAAGAAGAAATAAGGAGAACTGAAGATGCTTCTGGTCTCCAAATGCAAGAAGCAGGCATAGAGGGCCTTAGCCAGCCCGTCTCCGAAACAATCTCAGTGTCAGGCATTATAAACAAATACTTCTCCACTTGTGACGACGAGGTGAACTCATACCCAGTGATGAATATATTTCCTGTTGTCCTCCAAACACATCAATTCCAGGATGAACATAAGAGGACCAGTGTCAACGATGAACATAAGAAGACCAGTGTAGGAGTGCGGGTCATGGAGGCTTCCCAAAGGTTTGGAATTTCTTCGACCAAAAAATGTCCTGCTCATCATCTCTCCAAGCTCATTGACGGAGGATCAACGGCTCTGAAATCTACCAATAATCCTGTTAGAAGGTTAATCTTCGATTAAGGATGGTTAAATCCTCGACGCTAGCATTTTTCATTTTGTCAGAAGATGGAGCTCATAAACTTCATTATGCATATGTGCAAGTTGTAGTTGGTTTTTACTCCAGCAGTTCATGTAACATCTGATGCTAATAAGCTGAATGGAGTGATTGACTTACCATGTTCTGGTCTTGTTTGTATACCATTGGTGCATTTCTTTGAGGATTCTTTCTAGTTCATATAGAAAGCAGAAGGAATCATTTGCATTCTAACTGGCTTTTTGGTGCTTATTTTGTTACTTAACTGTGAGTTCATATCATCTGTTTTAAAGTTGTGGCGAAAAATTGGAAAAAAAGTTTTTGATCTTTTTTATAAGGGTAATATGCAGATATAACCCTATATGTTGAGGAAAGTGCAAATATAACCCTCAGTTATTTTTAAGTGCAAATATAACCCTGACTGTTGAATGAAAGTACAAATATAACCCTCCGGTCATGTTTCCGGCGTTGACCATCAGAATCCGGCGGTTGACCAACTTGTAATGACCTCAATACCCTTATTTCTAAACTCCTGACCTAGAGTGACGAATTTGCCCTTATTATTATCCTTTTAACCACAAAAAATCATTCTCACTTTGTTGTTTTTGAAAAACCTGGCCGTTCCTTCTCCACCAAAGCAGATAATCCCAGGAGGTTGCGCCACCACGTTCATCCTCCACTTCGCCGCCGCGGTTGCCTAGGTCTTCTTCCCCCATCCTTTTCCCGTCAATAGTTCAGGCATCCCTTCCCGGAGATTCAGGTCGTTCGGTCTCTGCTGAAGGTAACTCATTTATTCCATTGAACCCTAGATTTGAATTTGGGTATAGCGATTTCTTGATCTCCGTGGATAAAACTTCAGATATGATGATTAATTCTGTTTAGAGTGTTGTGTTGAATGAAGTAGTTTTTTCTCTGTTCTTGGCGAGGGATTGGAATGGCTTCGTCAAGTTACAGTATGAATGGTGTGCTTTGCGAAGGATTCGAATGCCAGGTTTGTCAGAAGGCAACGATTGTTTGTGTGTCCCGCTCGGCCAAGAATCCAGGGAGACCTTATTATCGGTGCCCTCGTAATCACGGATTTCAGGGTTGGGTTGTGTCCGACATGTTTGATTCGGGAAGAGGAAGTACGGGAAGTTTGTTGCCCCAGCACGAGTTTCGTAGTCGAGTTCTAAGAGGCAATACTGCCGGCCATATTGAGGTCGAAGAAGTTGTGGTTGTGCCCGGTGAAGCATATGTTGCACCGCTGAATGGTTGCAACTGCTCGTTCATTCTGAAGGCTTTGATGGTGATGAACTTGGTTTTCCTTGGTGTGAACATGGCCATGTTCTTGTTGGGGTTGATTGGAAAGTGAATGTTGGTCGCATCGTAGCATGGTTGCAACTTCTCATTGATTCTGAAGGCTTTGATCGTAATGAATTTAGCTTTCCTCGGTACGAACATGGCTATACTGTTGTTGGGGTTGCGAACATCCTCGGTGCGAACATTTGGTTTATAGGATCCAGTGCAGCATGGTGGGAACATAGCTTCATTCACTTCTTGACTTACACAAACATGTTGTAGTTGTTGCTTCGGTTTGCATTCTGTTTATACTTATGTAGCTTTTAGACTTGTCGAATGTTCGTCTTCAATTTATTCGAGGTACACAAGCACTTGAAAGTGATCATTTGTTGCAGTATTACTAATTTATGTATGTGATCATTTGTTGGCTTATTTATGAATGTGATAATTTGTTAGCTGATTTATGAATGTGATCATGAAGTGCAGTAGTACTGATTTAACCTTACATAAGTCAATAAAAGTGCAGGTATTCTGTTGGTTTAGGTATTCCGTAGAACTATTCGTCATATAACCTTCGGTTCAGGTAATCTGTCCATACAAAAAACCACTTATCCCTACACATGCGATAATTACCAACACATGACATTGCATGAACATAGGTTCAAATTTATGATAATCGAATTGAACCACACCCAATGTATAGTGTGCTACATAGTTCCTATAAACGTATTTTGAACCCAACATTGCTTGCAAAATAACCAAAAATAGGTAACCTACAACAGTCGTAGGGCTACAGAAGCCGCTACAATTGAAACAGTACATTGTCAAGTGTGTTCATAAGTTCAAGCGCGTTCATCTGGCGGTGGTTGTGATGCACTTCTTCCTGGACTTGTTCTTTCTTTCTCTGGGTCTAGTGGGACAGAAGGAGGTGGCTATGAGCTGGAACGTGGGACATCAGCACTGGGGGTGGTATTCACCGACGGAGCCAAAGTTGTGCCGAGCAAACGCGCTGTCCTCGGACTATATAGAAAAGTCCTTCCCCAAATGTTGTTGCGGGTAGCCGCCGCATTAGTACCGAATGTAGGGAGCTCTGTTGTTGAGGGGGGGGGGCAGATAGCTGAAAATAGAAGAAGATGCCGATGTAATCAGTTCTATGGGATTTGGATATAACCGTACACGTTAACGTTATCAACATGTGCAGATATAACCCTACATAATTTCAATATGTTCATATGTAACCCTAAGTAATGTCAATATGTGCAGATGTAACCCTAAATACTATTAATATGTGCAGATGTAACCCTAAATAATATTAATATGTGCAGATGTAACCCTATCTTATGGAATGTTAGTGCAATGATGACCCTGTATATAGAAATTACCTGTGGGTTAGATGGATCGAGATGGTTGACAGTTTCAATCACAGTGTTACCCGGTATTGTGTGAAATACGACTGGAAGGGGGAAATCCTGAGCATCGTAAAATTGATGGAATTAATTATAATGCTATAACTGTGATCTGTAAACATTGTTTGATGAAGAAATGTAAACACGGAAAATTAGAAGACCTCAGCACTGAACTGGCATAGTAAACATGTCCGAGTCCCAACACTTGGTTTTATACCTTTATTCTTGCCAGTGTCCACATCTGCTAATACATCTTGGTCCTCTTCCATTTGAAGGTCCTCCACAACAGTCTCCCCCGCAACTTGCTCCTCCAACGATGGTTGTCCTTCCAACGATGCCTGTCCTTCCATCACCACTGGTGTTTCCTCCACAAGAATTTGCACTGGAATCCCGTTCCTGTCATGGACTTTGCATGTGGTAGTCGCATCTTGGATGCTGAACTCCTGCTCGACGGCATCTAGTGTTGCTTGCATCATCCTTTCACCCCCATCCTTACATTGAAACTCATCTTCCTCCTAACGAAGAGTACCAGTTAGGATTTCAGTACATTGATTAGAATTATTTGATTTTGATTTAATGTCTTACCTCGTAGTCAGAAGCGTCCTCTGATATGTTACGCTTAACCTTCTGCTTTGTCCTCCTGTATTTCTGCACATTCTTAGGCTACGCCTCTGGCAGAGCGATTTCACTCTCCACTTGTTGAATGATAGGCATCACATCCATTATCTGCAAGACAATATTACCAATAGAATATTTCCACATTAGTAAGACATGTATAATTCGGAACGCACAAAAAAATTGGAATATTCATAAGACAGTGAACTGTACTTGTGTTTTGTTCAAACATGGTGGTGGGAATTGCATCTCCGTATCAAATTGCAACCATGTATCATCATCTGCTTTATCCTACAGTTCGTAAAACGAAAATTTTCTTCATGTTATTAAATTCTAATATAACCCTACAAATTTTTAGAAAGTTCAGACATAACCCCACATAACTTAAGTGAGTTCAGATATACCTCGACAGCCTGGTTACCATCCGTTGGAGCCTCATCCCTGTTTTGAATTCGCACTTCGGCATCTAATTGTACCTTTCTTTGTTTCGTGGAACTAGCAGTTTTTCCCTCGCTTTGATGCCTGGCTTGCCACGGGCATACCTCGAATTGGTGGTTGCTTAGAAACTTTCTTGGCCACCGGTCTACCTCTCTTGATTCCAGCACGTTGTGTGGCTTGTGAAGTACCTTCGGTAGTGCGTACTGTAGTGGCCTGTGATGTGCATTCTGTAGTGGCCTGTGACGTGTGTTCCGTAGTGGCCTTTCTTTCTTTGGCTGTAGGTCCACCTTGACATCCCCTTATATTGTGACCAAATTCTCCACATTTGCTACACTTTCTTTTCTTGCCGCTTCCCTCTCCCTCCCAATCCTCTTTTATTCTATTTGTCCTTGGTCTCCCAATCTGACGATGTAATTCTGGAGGTTGACACGGTTGGGCAGTGGAGCTTTTTGGCCAGAACGCCCTGTGAGGCAAGGGCTCGATCATGTGGGAATAGGCTTTCAAAAATGTGTCTTTAGATAGCATGGGATCACATGATTCGTGGAGGGGGTGTCTTTTGTGCAACAATATCGCCGCCGCATGTCTACATGGTACACCCGTGTGATCCCAAACACCACAGTCGCATGACCGCTTATCTAGCCGCACCCTGAAATGAAGATCACTGTGTACGACTTCATAATTTGTATCCGAACATGGAGTGAAGGTAACTCTGTGAGATTGTCTTGAAACAAGCTTTTAGATTTCTTCAGTCCGTGGACACATTTTGCCCTTGAAAACCAACATCTCCAACCTCTTGATAGCACTCTTCATAGTACCCATGGTTTTGAAAACCAAGGGTTCTTTCTCGGTCATCGTGCTTTTCCCACAACAAAGGGCAAGATTCGGTAGGATGGTCGGAACGACACATCCTACAAAACCTTGCTTGTTGAGCCTCTCTTCTCATCATGAGTTCCCTCAAGGTGAGACGCTCCATTAAATTTTAAAGTTCAGAATCATAGTGCAAGGATTCTCGATAAAATAAATTACCAAGAACTCAAGCAATACCTACTCCAAACAAAAACAACCACCAAGTAGTGGAAAATAAAAACAACTAGCCAATACACAACCAAATACACCTAAATACTTAAAAATAAATGCCTCTTCCCCGGCAACGGCGCCATTTTGATAGCGGGCGGTCGTCGCACCCCCTATGCAAAAGATAATTTGTAAGCCCTTTTTGCTTACTTTCTACAACTAGGTAGATAGCGGCAAATCGGGGTCGTCCAAGGAGAAGAGGGATCTTCCTAAGCGCTTAAGCACAAATGGTTAATATTATGCTAGGATAAAATATATACACACACACATAAAAGCAAGTAAAAATGGGGGGGGGGGTTGGTTGGTTGGTTTTCCTAAGTTACGAAAGTAAAAAGACAAGATAACTAGCAAGGTCAAGTGACTATGCTAATCATCAAACAAAACTAAGAAAAGGGGTTTTAAAACTACAAAGATAAAAAGCCTTGGGGGCAAGGGATATCCACTCCCAAATCTAATGTAGGTCATTGAATCATTCACTCATTCTATCATATAGCATTACATGACTCAACATTCACATACCCATCTAGCAAGGATCACAACACATACATCACAAGGAGTTCTAAGTTCATGCTCATACATCTTCATGTAAAGGAGCTACGGAATTCGTCACGTTCCTAACACCTAAACAATTCAAACATACAAGCACTCCCTATGCTCAAACAACTCATGGCACACACGAAGTGAAACACACCATCAAGAGTACATAAACACCAAATAACACATGCTTCAAGAAAGAGTAAAAGCCATCTATTTAACACTTCAACTACTTGTTGTGGAGACTAAACTCCTATCCTTCTTAGTTCGTAGTTTGCAAGAGTGAGTTCGACATCTCTCGTCAAACCTCACCAATAACTCCCGTTGTCGCGACCACGACTCAAGGTATCCCATTGGTGGCATTTAATCACGAAGAACCAACAAGCTCGGCAACGCTTATGACCACTACACCGTGACTAGGCATTAACCAATTCATGCAATTACACGAGATTGGATGAACGTGTAACGCACATCCATCCACGAGCATATAACTCTCTCGTTTTCTACACAAACGAACATGAAGAGTTCGACATCAATCACATTCGTCCAGCACATTATCAATCCATCAACACAATCAAAAGCCCTAAATCATACTCATACATTCCTAACAAGAAAAGGGGGGAAATCAACCCAAATCCCCCAAACCCTAGCTAGCAATTCATACAAGTATTTCATATCCTCAGGCTTCCAACAACATCAATGAAATCAACAATTAACATTCAAAGCACAATAAGAGCACAATAGCAAAAACACCAAATAGATAGGTAAAAATGGTTGTTACTACATAGATGTGGAAGCTTCAATCCTTTGCTCCCAAGTACAAAAACTACTCTAGAACAACAAAAGGCATAAAAACTAAGAAAACAAGAAGATAAAACCTAGGGTTTTGGCCCAAAACAGGGGCCAAAAGCTGTGGAGAAGAAGAGGTGAAGAGATATTTATAGTGGAAGAAAAAAGGGGAGAAAAATGCTGCTGCAGAACTGGATTCGCGCTGTCGTCGCGAGTCGCGACCAGTTCCATCGCGAGTCGCGACCAGCAGTGAAATCCAGCCCTGTTTTGTTTTGCTTCCTCCGGGTGAACCGTTGATCCGTTTCGGGAGTTCTTGTAGTCGATTTTATAGTGCTCGAGAAGAGGAATCCAATGGTGCCACTCTTGAGGGCTGATTCTTCTCGGAAAATTCTGAGAACCCTGGATCATCATTCATCCGTTGCTTTGCTCTCCTTTCTTCATCTCTTCACTTCTTCAAATCTTCACAAAGCTCAAATGTAAAGGTCTTCAAATCTTCAAATTTTCAAAGATAAATCTTCAAAGTCTTCAAATCTTCAAAGTCTTCAAACAAATCACCTTGTCACACAAAATCATCTAAAAACTGATAAAAACGTCAAAGCCGCCTTTATCCCTCCTTAGATGATTTCAAGGCAAAATGCCACATGTAGAGCACAAAATTGCACAAAACCTAATCCTAAAAAGCCTAAAATAACCATCTAAAATGGACACATCACTAGTTTACAACAACAAAGGGTGAAATCGGAGATGGTAAAAAGTCAATCATACAAGGTTATATAGTCACATAATTTAATCATATAGGGTTTTATATGCACATAATATAATCAATCGGAGAGGGTTATATATGGACATAAGTTAATCATACAAGGTTATATATGCTCATCAGTTAATCATACGGGGTTATATATGCACATCAGTTCATCATACAGGGTTATGTATGCACATAATTTAATCATACAAGGTTATATGTGCACATAATTTAATCATATAGGGTTACATATGCACATAATTAAAACAATCAGTAAGGGTTATATATGCTCATCAGTTAATCGTACAGGGTTATATATGCACATCAGTTCATCATACAGGGTTATATATGCACATAATTTAATCATACAAGGTTATATGTGCACATAATTTAATCATATAGGGTTATATATGCACATAATTAAAACAATCAGTAAGGGTTATATGTGCACATAATTTAATCATGCAGGGTTATATATGCACATAAGTCAATCATTTAGGGTCAAAACTGCACATTAGTCAATTATTCAGCTACTGCATCAGAATCTGCACGATTCATCAACCCCAGACCTAAACTAAACAGTCACCAAAATGAGAATGATAGAAAAGCACACCTTCTGCCGGTCGGTCATGAATGCCCACAGTTTGTTTTCTTCGAATCCTCCCAACAAAAACTCCATTTGTTTAAAGAAAAATAGCCAACTGTCTTTCGATTTAGACTCCACATAAGCGAAAGCGAGAGGGAATATGCCATCATCTGGGTCATTGGCAATTGCACTAAGCAGAACCCCACCGTACCGACCCTTGAGATGACAGCCATCAAACCCCAGAAATGGCTTGCATCCAGCCAGAAATCCCTTCTTCACAGCTTCAAAACCAATGAACACCCTTTTCACAAATGGAACTGGTTGGCCCGGGCCGTACTGCATCATTGCTTGACTTCCTGGGTTGCTCTTACGCAACTCTTCACAATACTGTGGCAGCGCTTTGAATGATTCACCGTGGCTACCATCCAACAATAATTTGGCCAACTGCCTTGCTCTCATCAACTTGTAGCGGCTAGGCTGAACACAAAAAGATGCCAGGTGCTCTAACAACACCTCATTGGACACCTGCCGATCAGCCTGAAGCAGTTTAGCAATCCTCTTCGATATCCATCCCTGTGGTGCCTTCACCTCTTGCCTACAGGTGTGTTTCCCTTCCACTGAACGAATTCTAAATGTATGGCTGTCGGGGAGTGTCGAGCTATGGAGCCTCCATCCACAGTTATCCGCCGCACAAGTCACTATTACTCTACTCTTCTCGCTCTTCACATGTTTGAACACAAATCCTTCCTACAATGAGTAGTCGAGCAAAGCAGCCTTGAAATCTTTCTGGGTCTGAAAATCCATCCCCTTGAATAGTTTAATTTTATCCCCAACTTTGACTTCAAACTTGTCCTTGTTGGTACAGTTGTTCATGGGATCATCATCCAAATCAGTATCTTTGTCCAAACCTCGCCCTCTGTCACTGCCACCATCCCCATCCGACTCAATCTCGGAACCTGCCTCAGTGTACCGATGAAACCAGTCCCAGTCTTGTTCTTCGTGGCCTTCTTCAGGATTGGGTTGCACATAATCTTCATCTTCGCAGCTGTGTTCTTCCACCAAACCCTCGGCCACAGCTCTACCACCTTCTCCACTATCTTTCTTCCTCATTTTTTCCTGCTTCCCCGTTCTGCTGCTCTCACCCCGAGAACCACCTTCAGTCGGGGTAAGGACCTGACAATACACCTCTAAATTATTTCCTCCGCAGCTTGAGGCAAACATTTTGGTGACATCCTCTTCTGATTGTAGGCTGACCCGATCATCCCCAAAACTCAACATCAAATCCATTGATTTCCATGCCTCGGCATCCCCGAAGAAATGCTTGGTGCAATCTGACTTCAGGATGACAAGAGAGTATCTATCGGGATTAATACCGTCAAGCCTTTTCCAACGGGTACCATGACGGAGGATAATCGTATACACTTCATCCTAAAACATTGAAAGATAGGTCTAACATTATGAATACATTAAGTTAATCTAAGGGCTATGTTTACACATATAATTATAGTCAGGGTGATATCTGAACATATAAGATATACACAAAGTAACATTTGCACAGTTAGGAAATAGTCAAGGGTAACAGTGCACTTCAGTTGAGTTTTAGGGTTACATATGCACATATCTTCAACGTACTGGGTTATATATGCACATATCAGGAACATACAGGGTTATATATGCACATATCTTGAACATACAGGGTTATATATGCACATATAAAGAACAAACATGGTTATTTCTGCACTAACAGGAAACAATTTACAAAGAGCAGATTCACCAAACTTGCATTCACTGTTTGGTTAACCAATAAGAGGGCCTAATGTCAAGGTTCGGTCACAGAAACATTGAACATTCGGCATTTGGTTAGAAACTTCACCACCTTTTCCATCTACAACAATCAATATATTCTTAAATCTAGTTCACAAACTTGGACCAAACCACCCACTCCATTTACAAAAAGCAAAAGGAGTGATAAATCACAAACATTCAAAATTATCACACCTCAAAACAATAATCAGAAGAAGTGATAAATCACAAACATGTTCAACATCATCCACAATAATGCATTTCCACACATTCAACGAACAAAACAGAATGGTGCATTTCCACCCTACCATAGAACAAAACAGAATCAACATCATGAAACCTACTACCAAGAGTACCATCACAGCCACGAAATAGTTAAAACAGTACCCCTTCAACGAATTTCTCAACCATCTACATTTTAAACCCTAGGCATAGAAGCAGAGCAGATTAACAGCCACACGCACAACAATAAACATATTCAAAGCACCAATCCAGATGATAAGCAATAAAATCGAACTAGAAGGGTTTAAAAACCCTGGTTTCATTAGAACTCTGTGGCCTCTCTATATGTACGGGTTGAAAAGGTTAAATGCACAAAAAACATACTCCTGAACAGCAAAAATATGCACATTCCCACGGATTTACAAAGGCATACCATTTTTTGGGGGTTTTACTGTAGCAATTCCGAGTTTCCTTCACGTCACCACAACCACAACCGGGTTCCCTTCGTCGACCTCAGTGGGTGACCCCCGTCTTCGCCGGACTGCAACTGGAGATGGACTACAACCGGCAGGAATGAGTACAACGGGTTGAGCGGGTCTGGGTTCGGGTTCTTTTTGGCGCAGAGAAGAGTGGGGGAAGACGAGAAGTTGAGTTAGGGCGGGAATGGAATGCACAAAAGGGATATTAATGCGGTTTGGGGGTAATATTGTCATTTGGGAAAATGGTGCTATTTCCAGTTTTTTTTAAGAATCCGTCAGGGACAAATTCGTCATTTCACTTCATTCCAGCCACAAACCGGCTAAAAAGGTTATATTTGCACATAACCTGAATAGATAGGGTTATATCTGCACTTTCGAACATTGCAGGGTTATATCTGCACTTTCTTCAATTACGTAGGGTTATATTTGCACTTTTCTCTTTTTATAACTATGCTGGAGTTTGATTCAAATGATTTTGAAAACTTGAAATTGAATGTTGGGGGGGATTGTTTAATTGCTTATATGTGTGTACTTGTGATGATCCATCGCTTAGTTTCTAGCAGAATGATCACATTCAGATGAGCTTAAACATGGAGGGAAGGACCATAAAGCTTCCCTTCTAAATGGTCGTTTCTAATGAAAACAAACTTGAGCTGTTTTTTTCTAATATTGAAGGTAATCTGTTTCTTTCATAAGGCTGCATGAGCGTGTTTATCTGTTTTATTGTAAGTTGTAACGATGCATATGTCACAGTACCGTTTTCCTAGTTGAGGCAAAGTAGCCACAATCAGCATCATCTAATCGTACAAGTTGAATGAAATCCAACAATCATTTTTAGCGTTCATTCATTTCAGTTGATATTCTGCCTCAAACTTAATGGCCTTGCAGAACATAATAGTCACTGGAACCATTCATCCTAGTGTTCAAAGAAATGCCTATGCAGGAGAGTGGGGGATAGATTATTTTCAGTTCATGTTTGGGCGAGGATGACTTATCTTTGAGCAAGTTTAAGCTTACGAGATATCCCCCCGTGCAAGGGAATGGGCATCTTTCCTTTTTTTAATCATTTGATATTAACATTTAATAGAGGAAGAAGACATCACAGAATCAGCAGATTCCTTCTGCTAATGTGGTGCTCTCCACTGTAGGTGTACAAGATTAAAGCATGTAATGCAAGATTATGTAAATGCTCAGGCTTATAGAGGTAGGCGCAGGTTTGCATCTGTTCTGTTCAATCAGCTGTTTTGTTCACTCTAATTCAACTTGAACCATGTGATTTCAGTTTTTTCACCAACCCAAGCAAATAGGAAACACTAACATGTATTTCATATGTATCAATCATTCTTCATTTGTCTTGCTAAAATGCCACCATACCTCCCACACATTGTCTATGTATGTTGTACTAAAATATGCAGCCTTCTCACCCATAACTCATATTCATTGACTAAATGTAATATTTTGTCATGATTGGCAAACTCTAATTTGACCATAATCTGAACTTCCCCATGAGTACCGAGCCAACATGATATGACTCGAGTTTCACTACTCTATAGCAGAAAGCATATCTATGAGCACCAAACAACGATTTTGGTTTATCCCTGAAAAAGGATACATGAAAATCGTTTTATTGACTTGCGAGTTTTCAGTTCAGTTGAATTAAAGTCTTGATTTGGCAATCCAAGTGGTTCGGTAAAGTCTTATACTGCCTCTTATTGGATTTCAGATATGCCTTTGCCTTTTACTCATATCATACCTACAGATTCCTTAGTTTGCAACAGTATTACCTTTCAATGATCACTTCTGGATTTTCTGAGGATCTTATGCTTGAAAGTAGTGCACATTTTCGAATTTCGACTGTATGAGGAAGCTGATATGATTGTATTGGACACCCGGGGTGGATCTTCTACAATTTGGTCTGCTTAAGAGCTTTTGAGACAAATGATATATTTAAAGGCCTAAAATGCTTAAGATGTAGTAGTTTACATTATGACCACATAATGTGTGGAGAATGGCAAATAGAATGTTACCATTGACTGATGTTTTGCTGGATTTCGACCTTCAGCTACCATATATGTTTTCTATGCTCAGACACTACAAAGGTTTGTTGCTATATTTTTCATCATTTCCCTGTTGTTAGCATGGCATGGTTTGCTTCTAAGAGTCTGCTTGTTGCACCTCATCAAATGTATGATAATGTGTGAAATAGATGTTTCTTTTTCTGGAATTTTACATCTGAAGCTGAATTGCAAACAAAATTTATCAATCTCTGGACTCTGATTTATACCAACTCTCTGAAGAAAGTCTTCAAAGTCTTCAAAATAGGTCTTCGACGGCCTCCGGTCTTCAATTTTTCGTGTCTTCAAAGCAAGTCTTCAAAGTCTTCGAAAAGTGATCTTTTCACGGCCTCTGGTCTTCAAGCCTCCATGTTCTTCCTTTGTCACGCAAAATTCACTTAGAAGAGGTAAAAGATCGTAAAGTTTTTTTTCCTCTCCTAAGAGAATTCCAAGGTAAAACACAAGTTCTTGTTAATAAAAGAGCACAAAAGTGACCCAAAAAAGTACTACGTTATGTACATGAAATGGACATATCAAACCTCCCCACACTTAAACCTTACTCGTCCTCGAGTAAAAAAAGATCCAAGCATACGGAGGAAATGAAGTATCCACATCCTAACTACTATTCTCCCAATTAATACCTCACAAAACTCTCAATATCACACATCCCAATGTTAAGGTCAAATGAGAAGTTTCCCACAACCCCCATTCCTAAATCTACCTGAACCATATCTACCTATAAATTCATTGTTATCTTCAAAACATTTCCAAATCTCGAATTGACAATCTCAACTCCAATGGTACAAAGTGAAGCTAAGGACATGTATAAAATTCAAAATACATGATCCACTTGTATCTATATAAAGTGATTTTTGGGCTTTTTGGGCCAAAAACACATAAAGTGATGTGTATAAAGTTCAAAACACATCTAATGCATATCTTGGATTTTTGGGCTCAATTTCATGTTGCCCTTCGTCATCAATAACATGAATAGTTTGGAAAGAATGATATCTACTAGGATGATCAACAGAATTATTAGTGTCAAATTCTACCATCCGCCCCTTAAATTCCATGGTCAATGTTCCTTTATGCACATCAATTATGGTTCTTGAGGTCTTTAGAAATGGCCTTCCTAAAAGAATAGGTTTAGCACTATTGTCACTTCCCATTTCAAGAACATAAAAGTCTGCAGGGAATGTTAAAGAATCCGCTTTCACCAACACATCCGTCACAAACAAATCATTTGTGACAAATCATATTTCGTGACTTTCCCTTTTATTTTGGGATGTTTTTCTTTTGATGTACGTGGATAATGTTGGCTTTGACACTTTTCTGAGCCTTAATATTTGGAAAACACTTTGGTACTTTTTTTTGGATTTGAGAAACACGAAATTTTGAAAAAGAAATATATAGAAAATGAAAAAAATAAAAAGAATCCCGCTAAGTTGAAAACCCGAGGGGCATCTTAGGCAATATTGGGGGCCCGGATAGGTTGAAAACTCGAGAAGGCAACCTAGACAAAAATGAGAGGCTTAATGTATGGAAAAAGGTGAGATGTAAGCTGAAGAAACATGACGTGTGACTAGGATGAATACCCGAAAGGGCTCCTAGGCAAAATGAGAGAAAATGAGAGGAATTGAATAATGTTAAGTGTTCACTCATTTGCCGGCGTTGGAGTCATAAGGTTGCGGTGGTCATACGGATGGATTGGGTAGCTTGATATCTTGAGGACCTCTTGTAAAGTTCAAAGATGAAATTGACTTTCCCAATCATCAAAGATTTCCTAATAAAAGATATGCATTAGACCGCCGCTCACCACCGCTCGCCGCCGTTCACAACCACCACTTCTTACCCCCATTTCTTCTTACCAAGCTCCACCCATAAATCCACATAAAATTGTTGAAGAACACAAAACCCTAGAATTTGGGCTTTTTTGTATTTTTTGCAATTAGACTTCAAATTATTTGTAGGTTTCACTCCTTTCCAATCCTAGGCACCTAAGTGGTACAATTCTTTAATCTCTTAAGCTTTATTTGTGATTATGATTGAATCAATTATTTTGTGAGATATTGTATGAACTTTGTATGATACCTTAGGTTAGTTTGATTGATTGGAACATTGTAGATGCTATTGAATATATTGTGCTTGCAAGTTGATTTGGAAGGATTGTATGAATATTTGGTATTTACGGCTTGGTTGGATGTAGGATAACATGAATAATCACTTTGAGTGTATTGAGTTGCTCTTATTGGTCTTATGCTTGCATTGCACTATTAGTGTTGCTTTGATTGAGAATGGATTGTGGTTTATATTAGATATGACGCATGTTAACCCTTGATGAGACTTAGTTGTTATTTGGATAAAATGTTATTGTGCTTTGAAATGGTATTTTGCTTAGGGTATTTTAGCCATGGGACTCAAATGTGGACATTGTGAATGTACTAATGGTGGCTAAACTAATTAGGCATGACTGTGATTTTGAGATATAGCATATTCGATTTCAACTATGTGAGGACTTCATGGACTTGAGAATATGGGCATGTGGGACATAATATGGATGGTATGTCTTGATTTGGCTTGTGGTGATGAACTAGTTTAAGGTTGAGTATGAATTTGCAATATCGCATATACACATATTCCCGTGCATTTAACTTGTTTGTTATGGCTATTAGATATGGCCCCTACAAACAGGCCCATGGCTCCTCCCCAAGGCTGGCGCACCGCCGCTCCACCTCCGCCTCCACCACCAGTTCCAGAATTGAGCCATGTACCTCCCCCACCAGATAGGTACATGGGTTTGACCCGGATCACCGGGTCCTATGCTGAAAGTTGGGAAGCCCTGGAGAGTCGTTAACTCAAGGAGACGAGCTTTGTAGATGTGCCCATACTAGATGCTCTTGGGCTCACCCAGCATGCCAGATGCCTCCTCGCCAAGGGGGGAATGGAAAGATTCATGAGAAGGAGTGCACCCTCTTACCAAAAATACACACCAGAGTTCCTGTCCATGGTCAGGATATGCGGCATGAGAGATAATTAACCATGTGAGAGGTAAATTTCTTTCCACTTGGATGATATGTCTAGGCAAATGACCGTTTCACAGATTGAGGAGGCATTTGGATTTGACACTACGGAGATACAGGCCAGGTTGGACCCAAAGGCCCAGGAGCAATCGATCGTGGATGACATGCAATTTTGGAATGTCATCAACATGAGGCCAAAGAACTCCCATGACAAGAGAAGTGTCATCATCCACCCTGCACTTCGTTATGTGCACTGACCGTTGGCTGGCATAGTGCTTTGCTCGGCGGAGTTGACAAATGTGCCAGACAAAGACATTCACTTTCTGTAGCACTTAACAAGTGAGGGACCATAATACAGGTTGTGGGCTGAGTTGTGGAGGAAGAGGATCGTAGAGGTGGTAGGAAAGCCAAAGGGGAAGATCATGGTCGGAGGTATGACAGGCCTTTTAGCGGAGTACTTAGGATTGGTTCCTCCGACTGACTTTCCACGCTTAGGGAGGCGCAGTTCCTACCTCATCACTGCTGAGAGGTTAGTTAGATTTGAGATGCTCAGTGCCACCTGGACCACGGGGCTATTCCACTGGTTGTATGGCTCCAGGAAGTTCACATTCATGGCACTTCCTCAGCCCAACAAGACGAAGCTGGAATTTGATACACCCCTAGGAGACTTGGCTAATTCACCTGACTCCTCATGCGGAGATGACTTCCAGCGCGAGCTCTGTGACCTTGGCCCAGCTCCTGTCCAGCACGATGATAGCACCTACCTTTCTCTGAGCGACAACAGTAGCAGCACTTCCCACAGTCTCTACCAGAGACTGAGCCAATGCAGGAGGACGATGTGCCACCTCACTACTCCCACCCTCCACCGGATTTCTACGAGCGGATGATGCAGACTATGCAGGATGGATTCTGCCGCCAGGACAACATGATATTGGAGCACAATGTGTTTGTCTCCCAGATCTTGATCGACATGGATGAGGAGATTGATCACCTGTCAACTTGCATCCATGAGATGCAGTCCCAGGCAGGCGGTGTCTCAAGCCATGATCCGGGAGCAGAGAGGCGGAGAGCTAGGAGGCAGAGGAGCACAGAGTGGCTAGCTCATTACCAGCAACGCTATTTTGGCGGTGGCCCTTCTTCCTCACATCAATGATTTGTGAGCACCATATCCTTACCCTTTCCATACTTCACTTTGTACGTTTTTGCCCTATTGTCTACATTGAGGGCAATGTAGTGTTCTAAGTGTGGGGAGGGGTATCTACTTTGAGGTGATTGGGGTTGAAGATACTTTTGGAGATACTTTTGCATAACTCTTTTGTTTTGTTTTGAAAATTTTTCCCTTTTGTTTTAGGATCTTTTTCTTTTGATGTACTTGGATAATGTTGGCTTTGATATTTTTCTTAGCCTTAACATTTGGAAAGCACTTTGCTATTTTTTAAATATTTTTTTGGATTGGAGAAACATGAAAAATTTTGAAAACATTTTTTGAAAACATTTTTTGAAAATGAAATAAATAAATAAATAAAAATAAATAAAAAGAATCTTGCTAAGTTGAAAGCCCAAGAGGGCATTTTAGGCAACATTGGGGGCCCGGATAGGTCAAAAACCCAAGAGGGTGACCTTGGCAAAAATGAGAGGCCAAATGTGTGGAAAAATGTGAGATGTAAGCCAAAAAAAAGAAAAGAAAAACATGACGTGTGTCTAGGATGAAAACCCGAAAGGGCTCCTAGGCAAAATGAGAGAAAACGAGAGAAATTGAAAAATGTTAAGTGTTGACTCATTTGCCGGCATTGGAGTCATAAGGTTGCGGTGGCCATACAGATGGATCGGGTAGCTTGACATCTTGAGGACCTCTTGGGAGTAGAAAATTTAGCGGGAGAAGATGAAGTAAGTTATGAAACTCTTGATCATTAATATGCTTCGTTTTTAGGTTGATATATTGATATAAAGTGGAGCATGTGTTTTGAACCTTATACATGTCTTTAGCTTCACCTTGTATCATTGGATTTGGGATTGTCAATTCGGGATTTGGAGATGTTTTAGGGATATCAATTAATTGATGAGTTGATATGGTTTGGGTAGATTTAGGAATGGGGGTGTGGGAAACTTCTCATTTGACCTAAACATTGGGATGTGTGATATTGAGAGTTTTGTGAGGTATTGACTAGGGGGGATATTAGTTAGGATGCGGATCCGTCATTTCCTTCGCATGCTTGGATCTTTTCTTATTCGAGGGCGAGTAAGGTTTAAGTGTGGGGAGGTTTGATATGTCAATTTTATATGAATAATTTAGTACTGTTTTGGGTCACTTCTGTACTATTTTATTATCAAAATCTTGTGTTTTACCTTGAAATTCTCTTAGGAGGGGTAAGAGCAACTTTACTCTCTTTTACCTCTTCTAAGTGGATTTTGCATGACAAGGGAAGAACACAGAGGCATGAAGACCGGAGGCCATTAAAGATTACATTTTCGAATACTTTTGAAGACTTGCTTTGAAGAGATGAAGACCGGAGGCTTTCGAAGACCATTTTTGAAGACCTTGAAAACTTGAAAAATGAAAGGAATCACAAGAAGAAGAAAAGAAAACAGGGTTAAATTCTGGCACTCGTTGTGAGTCGCGATGGCCTCGTCGCGAGCCCGTCGCGAGTCGCGACGAACCCATAGCGAGTTGCGACCAACGGGTGACCAGAATCTAACCTTATCCTTTTTGTACTATAAATAGCACTTTTTTTCCTCTCATTCATATCTTCTTCTTCTGCATTTTTTGTACTGTTCCAAACCCTTTTTTCTTCCATTTTCATCTTTGAATTCTCTTGTATTATGTTTTGTTGTTTAGCATTAATTAGTATGAACACTTGTAGCTAAATCTAGTTTTTTAGAGCAATTGATTGAAGCTACCAAACTTATGTAGTAAGATTCTATGTTTGCTCATTTATGAATATTTATTGGAGATCATTTATTATGCCATTAATTTTATGTTTTACCTCATTTGTACCATGAGTTGGTTGAGTATATGAAATGTTTGTAAGATTGAAATGTTATAGTGTTAGGAAAGTTGCAAATTTCTTAACTCATTTGATATGGAAATCCAAAAGCATGGATTTAGAACTTCTTGTGTATAATGTGTGGTAATTCTTGCTAGATGAGTATGTTAATGTGGTTTTTTTTCATATTTGTCACATTGATGCAAAGAAAGGTTGAGCCTTGAATGTTGTTTATTCTAAGTTTAACCTAATAAATGATTTGTTTGGATTAAATGACTATGTCTTTGGTAGAAGGCTTGTTGTTATCAAACCTATGGTCCTTTGGGTGAAATTCCATTGATGAAATACCCCTATGTTGTTGTTTGTCTAGGGTGATCATCAATGAGGTTTGCAAATGGTTGTTGTTTGTCTTTGCAAACTACTCTTAAGGAGGAATGAATGTTGATCTTTGAATGAGAAGTGATAACATTCCCCATAGACAATAAATGTAAATGAATGAGTGAATGAATCAATGAGCTATATGAAGTTGGAAGTGGAAGGCGATTGCCCCCAAGGCTCCGTTAATTATCATTTACATCGTATCTTTAGTAGTATTGCATGATTAGCATAGTTCTCTTGCTTTGCTAGTTGTTGTATTTCAATTTGATAAGTTAGGACAAAAAACCAACCGAACCCCCATTGTTTACATGCTTTTATATGTATCTATGTATGTATATGGTTAGTATGTTTTATCATATATATGTTTAAACACTTGAAAAGATCCCTCTTTTCGTGGATGGCCCTGACTTGCCATTATCTACTTAATTGTAGATAGGACGCATTAGGGCTTAAAAGTATTAACTTTGAGAGGTATGGCGACGACCTCTCAGTCATCGTCAAATTGACCCTCTTATCCAAGTATCCATTAGCTACAGGTCCAAACGAGGTGCATGTTCAAGGGTTAATTGATGGAGAAATTTGAGAATTCTTATACTCAATGTATTCACAAGAAGAAGTATCCAACAATGAAACCATCCTCGATTTGGCCAAACAGAGCAGACCAGATGACCATACATGGCTGTGTTTCCCAAATAGGAACCACCAGCCCTCTATTTGGGCAAACAAGATCATGCGCCACTACTTGAGCCAGTGACCACCTTCACTTTAGCCAAACAGGCCTCTAGGATCCTTCGTTTGGCTAAACAAGCACATGCACCATTACTGCATCAACCATTAGCCTTCAGTTTGGCCAAACAGACCCTTGAGACCCTCAGTTTGGCTAAACTTGCACCTGCAACCCTCAGTCTGGCCAAACAACACCCTGCCACCATCAGTTTGGCCAAACAAGACCTTTCCACCATATCCGTTTCATTGGATCTGAAAGTCCCAACTTTGGAGTTGAAAGCATTACCACCCGGTTTGAAGTATGTTTATCTAGCTCATCATGATACTCTACCAGTGAATATGAAGTCGCTCAAGTGTTAGGAAGAAAGAAAATTTCAGCTTAGAAAATTGGGGGACCTACGATTAGAAGCGTTTGACCAAACTATGTGGAACAAAAAGAATACTAAGATGTGACATGGCGAGAATTTGAGGTGTAAGAAATTTGTGGTTTTGGGCAGAAATTTCTTGTTTTTTAGTTCAAGTTTAGATCAATGCCATGGAAACTCAAGCCAAAGTGGATTGGACGGCATAAGGTAGCCTACGTTTGGCCAAACAGTCCTCTGCGACCTTTAGTTTGGCCAAACGGGAACCATCTATCCTCTGTTTGACCAAACAGGAACCAGCCATCCTCTATTTGGCCAAACAGGAGGTCTGTGGCAGAACTTGATAATGATCAAATACTTTCTTCTCGTTGGAAATTTCTCCAAACCCATCACTATAAGTTCCTCTTTTCCCTTAAATTTAATTTTTCTTTACTGTGAAGTTTGACTCTGTGTGAAACTTTTTCTCATAAGAGCTTTGCATTATTTTCTTGAGGGCAATCAAAGTTTAAGTGTGAGGAGGTTTATTGATGAAAAGAGGAAAAAACCGATGCAAAGCTCAGTTTGGCCAAACAGGACCCAACGGTGCTTAGATTGGTCAAATAGGAGCCATCTGGGATTAATTTATTCCTCTTGCAAATTAGCGGCAAATTTTGGATGTGGTGCACCAATTTCTTTTTCGCTCCTCAAGGCGATCTGATTCACACTTTCCCTTGGATTCAATTGCACTTGAGATGGTAATTTTGGTTGTTTAGTCCTCATTTAATGAATTCGACAATTGAAAAATTTGTCATGTATGTTCCTCTAATGTTGCCTTAGTCTTCCTGGAACTTTGATGTTTATTTTGCAACATGGTCATCATCATGTCCAGCTTTTCATCTACGGATCTCCCTTGAGTTACTTGCTGGTTCTAAGGGAAAGTCTGTGGCACTCTTTGATTTGGTGGAACATAGGGCTGTTGAGGTTGATTTCCCAAGTCTCTCCAATGAAAATTTGGGTGATCTCTTCACCTTAGGTTGTAAGTATTAGAGTAAGGCTCTTCCTTTTGCTACCTCTCATTCCAATTTTCCATCACATTTGCTTGAACCAGTATCTATCCCATAGTCAAATTGCATTGCGACATTATATGATTAAACTCTCCACGTGTATCGCAAGAGCCTTCTTGTTATACCAAAGTTGCAACCTTGTCAACATCCTTGGAGAGAAACTTCTCCATTCTATCCTTCCTCTCCTTGAAACTATCTAAATCGGATGTATTTGTCTGTGCCACATTCTTCAAGAGTCTGACATCTTGTTGATCATATTCCTTCCTTGAATCCACCAACCTCTTGACGATTTCCCTGGATTCATTCACCTGTAGATAAGAGAAACCACCATTACTTGAAGATTTAATCATATTCTTGTTGGAAGTCGTTATTCCTTGGTAGAAGCATGGAAGTAACTGCCCTTCACTCATTCGATGATTGGGATAGTTCCAGTCGCCTAAACCTTAGCCAAAACGCTCAATGGTTCATCATATTCCTAATTTATGCTCGTAAACTCCTTTTTCAAAGCATTGGTTCTGGTGGTTGGGAAATAATACTCCAAGAAAAGCTTCTTCATTTCAGGCTATGTCAAAATGGAGTTAGGTGGTAAGCTAGAAGACCATTGGTTTGTAGCTCCAGTAAGACTGAAAGGGAATGCAATCATCTTGAATTGATCCTCAGTGACATTATTTGGCCTCTTTTGCACCTTACAAATCTTGATGAATTCACTCAAGAAGTTGTACGGGCCTTCTGTATTTTGCCAATGAAATTTAGGAAGAACATTTAAGAACACGAGCTTGATCTCAATGGGATTCTCTGACAACTGAATGGGTATGGGAGGATCTTTTTCACTATGTCCAGTGAGTTCCAATATATAAGGATTATCGGTATTGTTCCTAATCTAATGTTCTATCTTCCATTCTGGTGTTGCTTTCAGATTCAAATGCTACTGAATTCTAATTGTCAAGCTTTGTTTGGCCAAACTGAGAGTCGCAGGTGTTGGTTTGGCCAAACTGAGGGTTACATGTGTCTGTTTGGCCAAACTGAAGGTCACGGGTGTTTGTTTGGCCAAATTGAAAGTCGCACGTGTCTGTTTGGCCAAACTGAGCGTGTGCAGCAGAATCTAACTTACTCTCCTTCACTTTCTTCCTGTTCTGCTTGGCTGTCTTCTCTATTTCCGAATCAAATATCAAATCCGGCTTTGATGATCTGCTCATGAACCAAGCACTAACACTCAAAATTAGTACGTAAAATTAAATAAAAATTGACTAACCGTTCCCCGATAGAGGTGCCAATTTGGTGAACATCGTTTCACTCGTCAAAATAATCTGCAAACTCCATAAATAAGAGGTCGATCTTACGAGGAACGGGGCAATAACTATCAATAATACCTACTAATATAGAACCTTTTGGTATAGTCACCATGCCTTGATTTTGGATTTTTCTACAACTAAAGATGCAAACTAACAAATATTTAATATAAATTAAAATGCAAACTAATAAATATAAGAAACTAGAATATATATATGATGAATGTAATCGGCTCAGAATAATTCACATTACTTAAACATCGATCATCAGCGCAAAGATAAATTAATTCGTATGCATCTATCAATTGTAGGACGACAAGTATTTGCTTAAACCCTGCTAATTCTTTCTTACATTGTCGACAATTGACCAATTTTAATTAACTAATTATTTCTCTTACCAAGATGTTGAACCAGATACACACCTCGATAGCATTAAGAATGAAAATAAATGACATAGGAAATAACCAAGTATTCGTAAGTAGTAACACACGCTTAATTGTTCTCAATCTTACTGTTACAGTCTTTACTAGTTATCTGTATAGCTTCCACAAGAACATGCTACTTACTAACCCTTTCCAATGATTGCGTATTGGTAGAATTAGATATAATTATTTCAATAATATTCAATTTGATCAGGTTTAAACACATCAAGAATAAAATTAAATTAAGAACAATCAAGAACACATACAAATTAATTATAAAACAATTAAAACTCACAATTCATATATTAATGTTCGTTATCCTATGTTGATATATAAATTTTCTACTAGTTAAATCAAACAAACAAATAGTATAATAATTAAACATAATTAATCTAGCAATAACTAACGAAATTGAATTAAGCAAACCTGATAATTCTTCATTCCAACGTGTTCATTGGGTTTGAATGCTTGCTCTCAATTTTACTGTACACTAAGTGCGATTCACGGTGCGAATTTGTGTTTTTTTCTCTTTTTCCACACCAACGGTCTGAAATCCTTATTTTCTAATCGTTATTGTCGGAACTGATCCCTGTGTTGGTCTCGGCCCTTCGTTGGCCATCGCCGGCCTCGATGGCTGATAATATGCCGCCTCCCAAAACCTTCGCCGCGGCTTTGCAAACCAAATCCCCACCACTCTCTACTCATCTCCCAAATAACCCGGAACTAATCCCTAAATCCATCCACCTCAGCGACCTTGCCTGTTTGTACTCGGATGACCAAATCGCCACGCTTTCTGCACACTACTCCAATGCACTGGTAGGTAAGTTCACCAGAGGCAGGCTGACAATGGATCAGATGGAGACAGCTCTTAAGACAATTGGTTTTGAAGGTAAGTATCAGTTGGGTTCACTAGACTATAAACATGTATTAATTAGGTTTGAGCATGTTAATGACTACCAAAGATGCTGGATGAAGGGCATCTGGAACTTTAATGGTATTTTGCTTAAAATGCTAAAACGGACACATGAATTCTCTACCCATAGGGAATCCCCCATTGTTCCTATATGGTGTATTATCAGGGAGGTTCCCTTGTATTATTATAATTCTGCGTCCATTGAAGCAATTGGCAACAGTATTGGAAATTTCATTAAAAATGATCTTGCTACTGATCTGCTCACTAGACCCTCTGCCATTAAGTTTTGTGTTGAAGTGGACCTACAGAAACCTCTGTGTCATCATATTAGGTTGGGTTCAGTATCTAATAACGCTAAATATCGAATCGAGTATGAGGATGTTCCCCTCTATTGTAACCATTCTGCTAAATTAGGTCATTCTCTGAGCCAATGTAGAGCAATGGCACAGATTACTAATGATAGAACTGATGAAGCTAGGCCTGATCAGATTCAGCCTCCACCACAGTGGCAGGCAACGGGGAAAAAATTTGTAATTCCACCTCTGATCACTGACTCAGAATTTGAACCTACCTCTGAATCTAATATGCCTGCTAGGATTTCAGGAACTACTTCCCCATTAGAGGCATTTCAAACTCCTGCTAGTGGTAATGCTTTGCTTACAGGAAATAGATCATTGGTCATTCCAGAGAATTCCATCTCTAGATTACTTAAGGAAACAGAAAATGCCAAACCTGCTCAGATAATCTATGCTAAAGATGATCTTCAAATTAGCTCAATGCTATTGCCACTGAAAAATACTACTAACAATCCCACACTTTCCTTACCTGGAAAGATGTCAAACAGATTTTCTATTTTGCAGGATGAAGGTTTATCCACCAATGAATAGGAAGGTAACAATGAGTCAACTTCTGAGCATTTGGATTCTGTTCTTGAGTTAGACCCCTCTTTTCAACAGGATCTGAATGTTGCTTCTACTTCGGAACAACCAGGTAAGTTTACTCATCAAGGTAAGGTAAAAAATAAAAAGAATACCTACCTGAGTCATTTGAATAAAATGCTTTTGAGATCAGCTACTAAAGGTAATAAACCAAGTGAAATATGACAGCTAAGGTTAATGTAAATTTTCTGGTTTGGAATCTGAGAGGTATGGAAACATCTATGCTTAGATTGCTTAATCTACTCAAACTTAGGAAAGTTTTACTCCTTTGCATAATTGAGCCCATGCATGATAATTCAAAAATACAATATTACATGAATGCTCTCAACTTCTCTAACAATCTGTTTTTGCCCAATGGGAAGATTTGGCTCCTCTGGTCTAACCCTATAGCTGTGACACTTGTTTCTTCTCATGAACAATTGATGCATGTTAATATTGCCCATACCACTATTAATCTCTGTATGGAGGCTGTTTTTGTTTATGCTTTAAGGAATAGAGAGGGTAGGAAGGATCTTTGGAAAGAATTGCAACAGTTATCTAAGGGGGACACTTTGTTTATAGGGGATTTCAACACAATAACTTCAGTAACTGAATATAGGGGTCCCTCAAGTCCTGCTTTAGGTAGTATCCGTGATTTTAATACTTGGATTAATTCTAATGGAATTCAGGAGATTAATACAGTGGGAAACCTCTTTACCTGGTGTAACTCTAGGCTTAGGGGTCCGACCTCTAAGAGGTTGGATAGAGGTCTTTGCACTTTATCATGGTATTCAAAATTTCCCTCCTCCTCAATCCAGATACTAAATAGGCAATTATCAGACCACTCTCCCCTCTTACTCCAACTGTCCAATCTAGTGCTCTCATTCCCAAAGCCCTTTAGATTTATTAATGTTTGGTTCCAAAGGAAAGATTTCCTGACTTTAGCTCAAGATAACTGGGAAAAACCAATTCAGGATAAAGGTATGATCAGGTTCAACCTTAAACTGATTAGGCTTAAAAAGATGTTAAAAATATGGAATAGAGAAAGTTTTGGGAATATTGATTTAAAGGTTACCCTAGCTGAGGAGGCCCTAAGGGTCCAGGAGCTAAATTATGACATGAACCCAACCCTTTCTGAAAGAGTAAACTTGAACTTGAAAAAAGCATTGCTTCTCAGGGCTTTAAAGGTCAAAGAAAAATACTGGAAACAAAAGGCAAGGCTTAAATGGCATAATTTAGGGGATAATAATACTCAGTTTTATCATAAGGTTGTACAGGAAAAGAAATGTAGGCTGCAGATCAGTAAAATTAAGAATCAGAATGGCCAATGGATAAATACACAACCTGAAATTCAGAAGGAAGCTGTGAACCATTTCACAGCTCTGTTAACTGAACCTGACAATAACACACTTCTGATGATTACTGCTCTCATTTTCTATCTCAAATTCCCACAATACTAACTGAGAGGGATAATCTAAGTTTAGGTGATCCAGTTACTGATACTGAACTACAAGCTGTGATAAATAGTTTAAATAATAACAGTAGCCCTGGACCTGATGGTTCACCTCAAAATTTTACAAAAAATGCTGGTCCTTCATTAAACATGATCTAATTGATGCTGTAAATGACTTTATCTCTGGATCTACAATCCCTAAAGGCATATCTAGCACTTGGATTGTCCTTATCCCAAAGAAAGCAACTCCCAATACTTTTGGAGATTTTAGACCAATAAGTTTATCAAATGTCATTAACAAAATATGCTCTAAGGTCCTCATGGAACGGTTGAAACCTCACATGGAATCTCTAATTTCTCCTAATCAGTCTTCCTTCCTGAAGAAACGAGATATCTCTGATAATATCTTGTATCTTCAGGAAATGATTAGGTTCCTTGATAAGAAAAACAGGATACCCAACTGTATACTGAAATTGGACCTCATGAAAGCATTTGATAGGGTAAACTGGCAGTTCCTTAGGAAGATATTAATCAAATTTGGTTTTAATGGGAGTTTTTTGAATGCGGTTATGAGCAATTTATCTCAGGCATATTTTTCTGTTCTTGTTAATGGAAATCCAGCTGGTTTCTTCAAAGCTACTAGAGGAATTAAGCAAGGTGATCCTCTTTCTCCTTTCCTTTTTAATATTTTCTCTGAGGCTTTCTCTAGGAGTTTATCTTTCATTTATTCAAATAATAGTATCACAGCTTATCAGCTGCCTGCTTCTATCCCTGCAGCTTCACACTTAATGTATGCTGATGATACTATCATTTTTTTGCAATCATCAAAATCTAATTTGATAAAAATCAAGGCTTTCCTAGATGTTTTTGAAGTTACTTCCGGTCAGAAGTTCAACTTTGAGAAATCTGAATTTTACCTTAGTAGGAGAGCTTCTAATTTAAGGTTTAATCAGGTTAGGGCAATCCTGAAAATGAAAAAAGGTTCCTTCCCTTTTACTTATCTAGGTTGCCCCATTTTCCAAGGCAAAACACTAAAGAAATACTTCCAACCACTGCTGGCTAATCTTGACACTAAACTTCAAAGTTGGAAAAATAAGTGGCTTAGTGCAGGGGGAAAAATGGTTTTAATCAAATATTGCTTATACTCTGTGCCACAGCACTTATGGGCAGTAACAAATCCCCCAAAAGCTATTATCAGAACCTTTGAGAAGAGACTGACAAGGTTCTTTTGGGGTGAATCTGAGGGTAAAAATAATAAAATCAGGAGGAAATGGTCTAGTATCTCAGTCCCCACCGAGCTGAATGGTCTTGGATTTAGGTCTATTAAAGCTATTATTGACACTTGTTCTGCGAAACTCTGGTGGAAAAGCCAAATAGGAGCAACCTTGTGGGCAAAATTGTTATGGGCTCTGCCAATATCCCACAGGAATTCTGTCACTTGGAAAATGATAGTGTCAGTTAACTCATTTGCAGAACAAAACTCACACATTATCCATGGTAATGGGAAATGCAGTTTCTGGTTGGCAAATTGGTGCCCTTCAGCCCCTCTCATTAATAGTATCCCTGAGCATATAGTATCTAACTAGCCATATCTCTCAGTGGCTGATTTTATTAAGGATAAAGCTATTATCTTAGATCAGATTGGCCCTCTTCTAGAACATGATACTTTGGTTTTTCTACAGGTTGCAAAACTTACTGAGGACAGGGATGATAGACTCATATGGATGCCGGACCATTCTGGTAATTTTACATCTAAGTCCACTTATAAAGCACTAACTCGAGCCTCAGGTAACTTTCTTGCTCCTAAATATATTTGGAATAATGCTATGCAGAAGAAGATATCCATTTTTACCTGGAAATTATTGCAATCTTTCCTCCCCTTTGATGAGGTTTTAATAACATGTGGGTTTAGTTTAGCATCTAAATGCCCTGCTTGCTGTAGTACAGACTCTATTCAGCATTTTTTCATATCTTGTCATATTGCTAGATCTGTGTGGACAAACATAGCATCCATAGTAGAATTCAATCTCAATCAGGACCACCCCCTTTCTTTAAGATTTTTTCTGTTCTGGGATTGCCATGACTTACCAGGTTGGAAACAGTTTATTTGTAAAATATTGCCTTCTCTCACCTGCTGGTCACTTTGGAAAGCTAGAAACAGGTTCCTTTTTTATGCTAAACGATTCTCTACTGAGGCAATTACTAAAGAAGTAGAGGATCTAATAAAACTGTCTCTGTTCTCCTCACCTAGATCATATTTCACCCATTCTGCAATGGCCTCTCCTCTCAGTCAATGGATTCCCCTCAATCGGCCCCCTCCAAAGCCTAACATATCTAGTGTTAAGTGGGAAAAGCCCCCAGTAGGAACAATTAAAATAAACACAGATGCTTCCTGGTTTCCAGACAGGGCTTCAATTGGTCTAATTGCTAGGGATACTCTAGGTGATCCTCTATTTATCTTTTCGGATACTATTACTGCTGCATCTCCTCTTGAGGCTGAAATTAAGGCACTGCTACAAGCTTTTAACAAGTTTCATGATATTAATTTCAGTTATATCTTTGAAACTGACTGTTTGCTTGCTATCCAAATGATACAAAATCCTTATGCTGCAAACTGGAAGCTCTTTGATCTTACTTATAGAGATAAACAATTACTAGGGTCTTCCTCTTTACTCCATGTGTTTAGAGAGAGCAATGCAGTGGCAAATGCCATTGCCAAAACCCACTTTAGCACTGCTCATAGTCTGAACCTGCAGAATATATCTCAAAATATCAAGGGTCTGATATCATTGGATAAGCTCCAAACGCCACATATTAGAATTTTTTCCATTGCCTAAGGATTGATACAGCTAATTTGGCTACTCTCTCAATGCAGATGGAAATGGACTCTGGGGACACTCTTGGAACCTCAACTACACTGGAGAGCTTGCTGTTTTCTCTCACACTGGTACCAAATGGAGTGCTGGTTTTCAGTACATATCTCTGCTGCACTGGCTGCCTGCTAGCAAGTGAAACCCCTTTTTATTTTTTTACTTTTGGATGTAGTACTGTTTACCAACGTCTACCTGACTTTGAAGTTGCCTGGCCAAGGGAGAATTAACATGAGGGGTGGAGATTCTTTCCTTGGATCGCAACTTCAGTTCAGATAGCGTCTCTTGTGCATAGCTGTTCATATAACCTAGATATAGATTGCTAGGACTTTTGGAGGCTAATATGGCCTCAACGGTTTGTAGGTTTCCTGATGTACTAACTCTCTTATTTTGGTTACCAGGCTTGGGGAACCTGAATGGAAATCCCCCACCTACGGGTGCTTTCATTAAAAAAAAAATTAAGCAAACCCGTATGCTGATGAATGCAGGTCTGCACACAAAACAAAATAATTATGCACCTAACGAATCCTTTTTGTAACTTTGCGGCTGCTACCTGCGGAAAACCAAGAAAATAGGTATATAGTCATCGCGCAAGTGGAGAAAGCTCTACAAAAGGCGACATTAGAACGTGGTCCCATAGGAACCGCCTTTAATTGATATTCGAAATTATTTTTGAGTTCAAAAATTTTTCCCGAGTCATTTTAAGGCAGTTCGAATTAATTAAAGGCAATTTCACCTTTAATTGAATTATTTTTGAGTTCAAAAATGTTTTCTTAGCTCTTTTTTTTCATTTTAAAGGTGGTTCTAAAGGTAGAACCGTCTTTAATGGGCTCAAACCCATACTTAGGCACTTTATTTTGGCCAAACCCATTTTCATTTCTCCCCAGGCCCAACTTTGATTCCCTCCCTCATTTTCATTTCTCCACAGGCCCGCCTTTACCTTTCTTGAAACCCTATTTCCATCACATCTCTCCCCACCCCACACCCCACCTCCGTTGCCTCACTCTCTGCCCAGCTTCAACCCTCATCTCCCACGCCACCCAGCCCTAAGCTCTTCACTTAAACTACATTGCCCTCCGCCTAAGATCCACTGCCCACACCACCCCTCCGCTCGCCTAGGGTTGTTGTCGCTGCTGCTAGCCCCGCCTCAGCCTCCAACCTTCGAAGGTCGCCACATGACGCTTGCATAGGGTTCTCTCCACTACCGCTAGCCCCACCTCCACTTCCTGGCTTCGACGTTTGCCACACGACCCCGATGCACAACACTGCCGCTTCTCGCTCGATGCCGCTCACTCAAGATTGCCTCCGCTGTCTCGCCGCCGAAGGCCTCCACCTGAGATGGAAGCCATGTTATTGTTCTGTTCTTTTTTAATATCTATTAGTGTTTGTTGTTGTGTTTTTATTCCATTTGCTATTTTTTCATTATGCTAGTATTGTTGATCTGTTTTGTTTGTTATTGTTGTTCACTATGCGAGTATTAGTGTTTTCCATTGTGTTTCTGTTCTTGTATGGGTTTTCTCATTCTGGGATCTAGGTTTTCTCACTGCTGGAAACCAATCGGTTTCCAGAATCTTTTTTTTGGAAGCTAAGAAATAATTTATGAACTTGGAAACTATTTAAATGCAGTTTTGTCGCCTTACTAAAGCCTGTTTTTAACCACCATCATTGGAATTTTTAAAGGTGGTCTTTGGAACTGCCTTCTATTAATGGACATTAGAAGACAGGGCTAGAGAAGGCACAATGAAAGTGCCTTTAATGGTTCGATAGAACTGCCTTCAGTAGCCACCCCCTACACTAGTGTAGGTACTTTACCTGGGGTGAGTAAAACATTGGTGCTGATATTATGATAGGCATCAGAGTATTACTGAATTTCATAAAATTGGTGCTGGAATAGTTTATCAGCACCATATATGTGAAACCAGTGCCCAAAACCGGTGCCATACAACGGAACTGACACCAATTTATTGATAAACTTGGAAGGGACCGGTGTTGGATAAAGGTTCCATGTGCGGAATAGTGTCCTTAGCGTAAAAAAATGGAGGAAAAATTGTAGCACCAATAGTTAGCCAGTATGCCAGTGCCTCTGAGAAATGTCAGCATCGAAATTCATAATACTAGTGCCCATAATGGAGGGCCCATATGTGAAGTGGGAGAAATACTTTAAAGTATTTGCACCGTTAGCCCAAAAATGTCCTAACTGGTGTTGAATGTGGTGAAATGGTTATTTTGGCGGGGAAATTTTTGGTGAAAAATTTTCTAGCACCGGTTTGTACCCATAAAACAAGTGGTAGAAGAGCATTTAATGCTTACCTACCACTATTCAATGGCGGGTAAAAACCAGTTTTTGGGGAAAGAAGGTCATTTATGGTGTTTTGGGAGGGTTTTCACATTAGATGCTCCAATGAAGACCCACAAAGGTATTTTTCATGTTATTAATGATCTAATGTGCTACAAATGGTTTGTATGCATATATTTTGTGTGTTTGATCATGTTCATGATACTTGCATTCATGGAAGAAATTGGATTATTTTCTAGATTTGTTGATGTGATTAATACCTTGCTTAGGAATGTGATAATGTTGGGGTAGTTTTGAATGTTTTGATGCAAGTTGTATGTAATATTTGACAAATTTATTTTGAATGTTTAGAATCTTGCGTAGCTATGGTCATTTTGTGGAACTATAATTGTTCTACTTTCGTTAATTTTTAGAGATGGAATGTGCAATGGAGAGGCGTAAGCATGTGTATTGCAACATTGGTTGGTTGAGCAAAAATATATCAATTTCGTGGAAGATTTTTTAGAGCACGCTTTTGGTTATGAGAAGCGAGTGTTATGTCCTTGTCCTGATTACAAGTATCGTAACCATAGTGGTGATAGAGACATCATAAAACTTCTCTTGGTTATGAGAGGGTATGAAAAAGATTATTTGGTTTGGACATTTCATGGTGAGAATGGACCGCCGAAGGTGGTTATAGGTAGTAGAGGAGAGTGTTTTAGGGACTTAAATTTAGATGACATGTGTGAGGAGGTTGTCGATGAATTTAGGGTGAGGCCCGAGGTTTTGTCAAATTTCTTAGGTGAGAAGGACAGGTCGTTGTATCCCGGTTGCAACAAGAGGGATACTGTGATGTCATGTTTGATGGAATTGTTTAATTTGAAAGGCCTTGGTGCATAGAGGGACACTAGCATGAACAAGTTGCTAAATTTCCTGAATGGGAAGCTTTACATCTGTAACGGGATACTGGACAACCTCTACGAAGCGAATAAGATACTAAGTTCGATGGGATTGGGGTATGAAAAAATACATGTTTGTCCCAACGACTGTGTTTTGTACATGGGTGACTTCTTAAAGGAGGTGGCATGCCCCATATGTCACGCGTCACGTGTTAAGAAAAGGAGAAATGTGGTTGTCGATAGAGATGTTGTTGTAAAGTTAAGGAAACGGGTTCCTGCAAAATGCATGTGGTATCTTCCAATTTTTATGAGGTTGAATAGGTTGTTCGAGAATGTGAATGATGCAAAGAACATAACGTGGTACATGGGAAGGTTTTCTGTTGAGGATGTGATCCGTTATCCAACTGATGTCGATCAATGGAAGAGATTTAACAAGAGGTATCCGGACTTTGCATTTGATCCAAGGAACTTGAGGATGGCTTTGTGTACCAATGGAATGAACTCATTCGGAAACATGTCCTCTAGGTACAGTTCATGCCAGTAATGTTGGCCATATACAACCTTCCACCGTATTTGTGTATGAAGATGAAATATGTGTTGATGCCCTTGTTGATTTCTAGGCCAAAACAGCCTGTAAATGACATCGATATGTATCTAGCACCTTTGATAGAAGAATTTAAGGTTCTATGGTCCAGCGGTATTTAAGAGTTTGATGGTTTTAGGGGATCAAAGTTCAATTTAAAGGCAATACTTTTTTGTACCATAAATTATTTTTCCACATATACAAACCTTTCGGGTTATATGGTGAAGAGGCACAAGGTCTGTCCCATGTGTGAAGAGTCCACCGATTACCAACGGTTGAAGAATGGTCGCAAGACTATGTATTTGGGTCACCGGAAATTCTTTCTGATGAAGCACAAGTTGCGTGAGGATGCATTTTAGTTTATTGGTGGGAAGGAGGTGAGGAAGGTGGAAAGACCATTGAAGGGGGTTGTCATACACAACAAGGTGAAGATATTGAAAGTTGTTCTAGGGAAAAAAATGAAAAAGGTTGGTACATTGCCAGCTGAATCTTGGAAGAAGAGGTCTATTTTCTTCAATCTACCATACTAGGAGCATTTAGATGTTCTTCACAATCTAAATGTGATGCACATTGAGAAGAATGTGTGCGAGAGTTTGATTAGTACATTACTTAACATTCCAGGAAAGATAAATGATGGCTTCAATGCACGGAAGGATTTGTTGGAGCTTGGAATTCGGTCGAACCTAGCCCCGACGGTGAGAGGGAAGAAAACTTACCTCACCCATGCCCTGTACAATCTATTTATGGATGAGAGAAGATCAGTTTACGAGTGTATCGAAGGGATCAAGGTATGATCCGGATACTCTTCTAATGTTAGTCGACTTGTGAATGTTGATTTCTAGCCCTGGAGATGAGTGGGATGCGAACTTACCTCTCTCATTCCTCGTACAATCTGTTTTTGGATGAGAGGAGATAGGTTTGCGAGTGTATCCAAGGGATCAAGGCACCATCCAGATACTTGAAATGTTAGTTGATTTGTGAATGATGATTTTTCATTTGAACGCCTTGAAATCACATGATTTTCACGTTCTCATGCAAAAATTGTTTCATGTTGCAATCCGTGGTGTTATGGAGGAGGATGTGCGATTTAGCATTATGCGACTTTGTTTCTTCTTCAACTCTGTCGGAAGAATATAAGTAGGCAGGCAATTGATGTGTTGGAGTGGGAAGGGGTTTTAGTGTTATGTCAGTTGGAGAAGTACTTTCCTCGGTCCTTCTTTGACATCATGGTTCATCTAGTCATTCATTTGGTTAGGGAAATTCGACCATGCGGTCCGGAAGATAGGCATTATAGATGTATGGGTTTTTAGACATACTGGTTCTTAATCATCAATTTCTGTTGTTAGCATATCGTCGGGTATGTTCTAGAGTGATCGGATAGTTGGATAACAACCTCGATTTTGTGAAAGATACCTAGATTTAAACTTTTATACAAGGAGTATGGGATTACATTGATTGAAGCCCCTAAGTCTAACATGGCCTTATGAACACATTTGTCTCCAATTTCACAAGGGATTGTAAACATTCCCGGATCATCACATTTGGGGGGCATTTCATCATTGAACACAACGGAGACATATTCACTCTTCACATTATTTTTCTAATTTTTAAATTGTTGTTTCCTATTGATGGTATAGAATTCTGTAAGGAATTTAGCATACATAGGAACTTGATTCAGAGCAGTTAAGAGTGGAATATTTACCTCGCATCTACAACAGACTTCGTAGATGTCCTTGTTGTCCTCCTATCCTTTAATGCCTCCAGAAACGGTGGTTCTGGCACATAGATAGGGGTTTCCACTCCTCTTGATTTCTTGTGAGGTGGGGATGAGGTCTCGGGATTCTATCCCGGTCTTGGCACAAATGTGTCCTCCTCTGCTTCTTCTCCTTTGCGCTCCCCTTGGCCAACTCCTTGGCCTTCTTCTCATGATCTTCTTCTTTCTCAACCTCTTGCTCAGCGACATCCCTTGCTTGGGGCTCCATCACTTCCCTTCCACTTCTCAATGAGATTGCACTCACATTTTATCGAGGATTGATCTCCGATTGGGAGGGAAGTTTGCCTTTTTCTCGGGCCTCCATCTGATTCACCACTTGAGCTATTTGGCTCACTTGAGTTTCCAAGTTTTTGATGCTTGCCTTGGCTTCATCTTGGAATTTCTCACTTTTCTCCGCACACATGCCCAACCGGTGAATGGCTTGCATCACTTCATCCTTTGTTAGCCTCGAGCTCTCCCCTTGGTCTCGGGGTTTATCTTGGAGCCTTTGAAATTATTGTTGAGGTGGCATGTATCGTTGTTGAGGAGGACGATATGATTGAGGGTTTTGGCTTTCTTGAGGTTTTCCATACTGGAGGTTTGGGTTATCACGATTTCCAGAATTGTACGGCTGGTTTTGGTACCCTTGATAACCTTGGTAGCCTTGGTGACCTTGGTAGCCTTGCCCACCTTGATATCCTTGGTTGCCTTGGTAGCCTTGATTCCCTTGATATCCCATGACACTCACCTCCTCAACATAGTCCTCTTGTAAGGTAGGGAAAGTGTCTGTAGGACGCGCCAAGTAACAAATTTCACATGATTTATCATGTGGCGCATTTCTGGACTTTGTCATCAAAGATTTCACCATGGATGCAAGGGCCGGGACTTGATCCTCGAGCTTCCCACTCTTTGAAGAGTCACTTGCGGGCATTGGATTTCTCCTTCTCAAATTGGCTCTTGAGCTAAAGTTTCTTGATTCTTCCGCTAGCTCTTCATACAATTGCATAGCCTCGGAGGATGTGTTGTTCCCAAGTGTACCACCACAAGAACTTCTTACCAACCTTTGATCTTCATCAAGAAGACCATTGTAGAAGTAATAAACCAAATCCCTTTCTGAATAGCCATGGTAAGGCAACTTGAAAGAAGATTCTTGAACCTCTCCGAATAGTCGAAGAGAGATTCTTCATGCCATTGGAGGATGTTGCTTATGTCCTAGAGGCCGGAAAGTATTTGGCTAGAAACTTTGTTTTCATATCGAGCCAACTCTTGATGCTCTTGGGCGGTAGGTAGTGGAGGCAATCTCTTGCACCATCCCTCAGTGTGAATGGGAATGCCTTCAACTTATAGAAATCTTCATCCACTCCATGGAGGACCGTACCACCACACAAATAGTGAAATATGGTGAGGAGTTTGTTGGCATTCTCCTCTTGCCTATCAAGAAAGATGGGTAGCATGTTGATGAACCTGGTCTTTAGCTCAAAGTGCCTGTTCAATCCAACCACGGGATACTCGATGCACATTGGTTGTTGATCGAGGTTGGGGGCCATGATGTCTCTTAACAAATCTTGCCCCAAAGGAATCTCCCTTTGGTGGAGAGGAGGGGTTCACCCTTGGAGAGGAGGATGTTGAGGCCCCCTCCTAGATACTCATCTTCGTGCTCAAGTTGATTTTCCATAGAGGAAGATGTATCCACAAAATGGTCACAAGGAGGGGTGTTATTCACACTTTCCAAAGAAAGCCTCTTAGCCCGTCTCAAATTCAACTCTAACTCGGGATCGTAGTGTAGGGGTTCTTGTGTAGAGGATCGCGTACGAATCATACACCAAGAACTCAAACAATACATCTACAAGCCAAGTAAAAATGAAAAATAAACTTTAAAAAATCAAAATAAAAGCAAACTATGAAATATTTACAATTAGCATATAATCACACATAATATGCCCAAACACTTAAAAATAAATGCCTCCTCCCCGACAGTGGCTCCAAAATTTGGGAGGTTGTCGTCGTACCTCTCAAAGTTAATACTTTTAAGCCCTAATGCTTCCTATCTACAATTAAGTAGATAATGGCAAGTCGGGGTCGTCCACGAGAAGAGGGATCTTTTCAAGTGTTTGAACATATATAGGAGAAAACATACTAAGCATATACACACATTGATACATATAAAAACATGTAAACAAGGGGGGGGGGTTGTTTGGTTTTTTATCCTAAGTTATCAAATTGAAATACAACAACTAGAAAAGCAAGAGAACTCTGCTAATCATGCAATACTACTAAAGATACGATGTAAATGATAATTAACGGAGCCTTGGGGGTAATCGACTTCCACTTCCAAACTTCATATAGCTCATTGATTCATTCACTCATTCAATTACATTTATTGTCTATGGGGAATGTTATCACTTCTCATTCAAAGATCAACATTCATTCCTCCTTAAGAGTAGTTTGCAAAGAAAAACAACGACTATTTGCAAACCTCATTGATGATCACCCTAGACAAACAACATCATAGGGGTATTTCATCAATGGCATTTCACTCAAAGGACCATAGGTTTGATAACAACAAGCCTTCTACCAAAGACATAGTCATTTAATCAAAACAAAGCATTTATTTGGTTAAATTTAGAACAAACAACATTCAAGGTTCAACCTTTCTTTGCATCAATGTGACAAATATGAAAACAATCCATACTAACATACTCATCTAGTAAGAATTACCACACATGATACACATGAAGTTCTAAATCCATGCTTTTGGATTTCCATATCAAATGAGTTAAGAAATTTGCAACATTCCTAACACTCTAACATTTCAATCTTACAAACATTTCATATACTCAAAAAACCCATGGTATAAATGAGGTAAAAAACAACATTAATGGCATAATAAATGTTCTCCAATAAATGTTCATAAATGAGCAAACATAGAATCTTACTACATAAGCTTGGAAACTTCAATCAATTGCTCTCAAGAACTTGATTTAACTACAAGAGTTCATACTAATTAATGCTAAACAACCAAACATAATACAAGAGAATTCAAAGATGAAAATGGAAGAAAATTGGGTTTGGAATAGTACCAAAAATGCAGAAGAAGAAGATATGAATGGGAGGAAAAAATGTGCTATTTATAGTACAAAAATGATAAGGTTAGATTCTGGCCACTCATTGGGCGCGACTCGCGACGGGCTCACAACGGGCTCGCGACGAGGCCTTTGCGACTCGCGACGAGTGCAAGAATTTAACCCTGTTTTCTTTTCTTCTTCTTGTTATTCCTCTCATGTTTTAAGTCTTCAAGGTCTTCAAAAATAGTCTTCGATGGCCTCCGGTCTTCATGTCTTCGAAGCAAGTCTTCAAAAGTCTTCGAAAATGTGATCTTTAATGGCCTTTGGTCTTATGCCTCTGTGTTTCTCCCTTGTCATGCAAAATCCACTTAGAAGAGGTAAAAGAGCGTAAAGTTGCTCTTACCCCTCCTAAGAGAATTTCAAGGTAAAATACAAGCTTTTGATAATAAAAGAGCACAAAAGTGACCCAAAACAGTACTAAATCATGCATATAAAATGGACATATCAATGACATACACATTCTCAGTATGTATAGGTTACTTGATGGGTTTATCAATGTGGAATGTGTATTTCTCACCACAATAATCAAGACAAATTTTTCCATTACACACATTAATGATGGAGTTTTCCGCTTTCAAGATTGGAATTCCTAACAATACCCATTATGTTCCTTTATCACTAGTATGATTCATCTTTACCACATAGAAATCCGCAGGATAAATAAAATCCTTGACTCTTACAAGCACATTTTCCAATAATCCCTCAGGACACACACAAGATCTATCTGCCAATTAAATTATAACACAAGTGTCTACAAATTCTGCTCCACTTAAAGTTTTATACACAAACAGTGGCATAACAATAATTGAAGCTCCTGAATCACACATGTAAGAATAATCTTCTTATCATCTATGTAACAAGGTAAAGAGAACATACGTGGATCCTTACACTTAGGTGGTACTTTCTTTTGAATTACCACTGAAACCGACTCACCCAAGATTATCTTGCTTGAGTCCTTTGGTTTCCCTGTAATAAAATCCTTCAAAACTTTCTCATGGGAGGTATTCTTACAGCCTGCAAAAAGGGAATATTATTCTCCATTTGTCCGAATATAGATAAGAAATCTATAGACTCTTGTTTCTTTTGCTCCAACCTGCGAGGAAATGGTGGTAAAAGTTTTATAGATGGGTCTTTTAAACTCAACCTTTTACTTAACTTTCAATGTTCATCAGATTTATCTTCTCCTTTTCTTAATCAATTTCTGAATTCGTGCTCTGTTTGGCCAAACTAAGCTCTGTATGCTCATTTGTTCGTTTGGCCAAATTGAGCCCTGCAACCTTTAATTTGGTCAAAAAAACCCATGTGGCCTTCAATTTGACCAAACAGGGGGGTGAGTATGAGAAACAATTTTATTGCTTGTTATTTTGCAATTTTTTCCTCACGAGTAGTGATTTTGGACATTATTAAAGAAAAATGGCGCTGAAAAAAATTGAAAAATAAAGAAAAAAATAAAAAATAAAATATCACCTATATTTGATGTGAAATTACTCGGCTATCTCCTATTAACCATGAGATTGAACATTATAGGTGAATGTCTACTATAAATGGATGATGGTTCAAGAAAATGCATGCATAATATTTTGATCGATATTGTTTGAGTTTAGAGCCCTTAGGATCTCACCAATATAAATGGTCCATATCCCCGTTACAACCCTTGAGAAAGACCTTCCTGATTTGCATATTAACTTCTCTGTGTTATAACTTGTAATTTATTTGAGTGTTTGTACTTCTTATATTGAGAGCGATTGAGTGAAACTGTGAGAAAAATAATCATTGCTTGTTTGGTTTTGACTAAATTGATGATTAAATTTCATGATCTTGAATAATTTTTTTCATTTACTTTAAGGATGATATTTCTCAGGCGCGTTAATGTGATCCTTTACTCCTTGGAAAGGGATAATATATCGTTATAAGAGCAGAATCTAAAATTTTTAAATGTTGAATTTTTGTCTATCTCGTCACTAGTAGAGAGCAGCTCATTAAAGGTAGCGATGGAAAGCGATTAAAAAAATGTGGAATCGCCTTTTTGAGGTACGGAAGGGGTTCCGAGTTCGGAAGCCCCTCCGGAGCCATTTAAAAGGCAGTTCTAAATAATTAAAGGAGGTTCTGCCTTTAAAATCACTTTTTTTGAAGGCCCAAAAGCGCCCGAGTTCGGAAGTGCTTTCCCTAGTCACTTTATTATTTTAAAGGTGGTTCTGTATAAAACCGCCTTTAATGGGCTTAGGCGCTGATACCATTTTCCTTTTCCCCTTATTTTCCCTTCTCTGCCTTTTGAAACCCTATTCTCACATTATTCTCACATCAGACTTCCCTCCCTCACATTAACCCCCCTTCACCCCTCTGCCGCCTCCCACCAGCGTCGCCTCCACACCATCTTTGGCCTCATAACCCGACGCCACCGACTCCCACTGAAGTCGATGCCCTCAGGCTCTACGGACCTGTCTGCCACCAGATCTGTTATCCTTCTGCCTCGCCTCCCATCTCTAGGCCACCACCCTCCTTTCACCGTTCGCTGCTCCTCAACTGCCTTCTATTTTTCGTTCATCCCTCCTCCATCGTTCTCCATTCTCCGTTCATCCCTCCTCCACCATTCTCCGTGGGCCATCCCTGAAGCTCCAGTCCCCACGTTGCTGAAGCTCTTCTCCACCGTGTCACCTCCGCTGGCCGCATCTCTTCGATTAGGTTTATTAATGCTATATGTTGCTATTTATTTGTATGTTGATGTTAATATATGAAAGTGTGTTGCTGTTAATTAGTTGGTATATGTTTTTTTTCTATACCAGCGTTCTGGGATTTCTTCGTTGCCGCAAACTGATTGGTATCCAGCAACTATTTTTTGGAAGGTCAAAAATAGGTTCCAAACTCGGAACCTATTTCGGCCCATATTAAAGGCGGTTATTTTGAACCGTCTTTGATCGAAATTGATCAAAGACAGAACCAGAGATGACACTTTGAAAGTGTCTTTAATGGTTCGATATAACCGTCTTTAATGGCCCCTTTCTTCACTAGTGTGTGGTGTGTTTTGTGTTTTCATCGTACCTTTTTTTTGTTTTCTTTTTAAAGAGTCATTTAGATAGAGTCTCATGAGAGAGTGCAAATTTATGAACACTGTGAATTATTGTGTGATCTTATTTTCTTCACTTCATACTTGAGGGCAAACATGATTCAAGTGTGAGGATATTTGATGTGTGCTATATTGTGTTCATAATTTGTGGGTATTTAATTGAGCTTTTATGAGAATAATGTGCACTTTAGGTGTGTTTTCTATGTAGATTTGATGATTGGATAATTTTGGAGATGAAAGCAAGGAGGATGTAAAACTGAAGGATTTTGGAGCTTAAATGGGAACTTAACACTATACTATTTTTTCCACCGAATTTTTTTTGATGAGGTAATGTGTTGCAATGGATAATGAGTTTTCATTCTTTAGCATTTGAAGAAAAGAAGAAAGAAGAAACAACTGAAGAAATAATTTTATTTTGGCATTTGTAATTTATGTAATTATAAGAAAAGAGATATTTACTTTGGTAAATGTTTGAAAAAGATCGTCTTTCCATAAGTTTATGAAATGACGGGGTTTAATTAAAATAATAAAAGGTAAAGGTCTTAGTTGAAATATCAAAATTTGATTATGCAACATGTAGTGGTTATGAAGTTTATAACCCGGCTCATGCAACCCAAAAATTTTATCTTCATTTATTCTAATTTACACATTAAACCTTGATTTTTTCATTGCTTATGGAAAGATCGTCTTGCTTATGAAAAAGATCGTCTTTCAAGAGACTGACTCATTTACTTTTCTTATTATTATTTAGTTATGCTTATTAATAGTTTTAGTTTCCATAAAATTTTATTTAGTTTCCAATTCGTTTAGAAGATTAGAAAAGTAAGGTTTGAGAATATATAATAGCGTTTGCACGCAGGGGGCGGACAGATACTTTTATCGTCGATTGTCACAGTATTAGTTTCGTTCTCATAGGAAATTGCCGCAGGAGTACTATTGAGTTTTCTGGGTGATTAATTGTTTCGCAGTATAGCATAATTGTGCTCGTGACCTTTTGAGCAGGTTTATTAATATATATAGTCACGGTTTGCATTTGTTTTATTACATTAATCATGTTTTTTTTTAATATTATGAGTAAGTCTCGGGAAATGTGGGTGGTCCATAAGCTTATGGACATGTCAGAGACTGATATGCAAAATGAGATTTATATTGTAATTATTTAAAAATGAGGTACCTAGTAATTAATTAAAGCTGATTGTCTATTTTTAATTTTTATCCATGCCTAATTTTCCTTTTGTTAGCAGCTTTGAGCAGTAAAATTTTTGGAAACTGCAATCATTTATCACGCGTGTTAAGAAGGTCTCCTCATTATTCGTGTGTGTTTTGCCCTCTCTTCTCTCTTCGTTCTTCAATTCCTCTGTTCTTCGATTTTTGTTTTTTCAATTTCGCTCTTCGTTCTTTACGAAATCTCGCCGGAACGCTGTTCAAGTTTGCGCCGGAATCGCCTGAATTCGGTAAGATTGACATTCTAGGTTTTGAAATTTCATTGCTGTTCTTTTCCATTTTTGCTTTATAGTTGTTCGCGATTCTGATGTAAGGTTTTTTTTGTGTATTTGACCTAGTCATGGGTAGGGCGAAGGGGAAAACTATTCTTCCTAAAGCTAAGAAGTTGTCTCAGCCTTTTTCTTCTCCTGGTTCGTATTCTTCCTGTTTTCCATTTTGAATATTTGGAGTTTCCCGCTTTTTTTGTTATTGTTGCATGTGTATGTGTTTTTTCAGTCTTGTTGATGTTGACTCTTTTTAGAAAGTTTATTTGTAAGTCAGATATGCATATGAGTTGTTGTTAACATTTTTGTTAGTCAGATCTGTATGTTTTGAGTCATTTTTATAACATGCATTTTATTGTTTAGAAGTTACATTTGTTATTGTAGGATATGTATTAGTTAGATGCTCTATTTTTTCAGTATGTTAGTAGTTAAGTTATAATGTGCATTTGTTTTCTTAGGAGTTGCATATGTTAGGTTAACAGCTGTATTAGTTATTCATCCTGTTTTTCCGATTTATATGTCAGATCCGTATGTTTTGACTCCGTTTTATAATGTGCATTTGTTTTCTTATGATTTGTATGTGTTAGGCTAACATTTGTCCAAATTAGTTACTCTATTTTTCTAGTTACTTATTTTGTTGTTGACTTATTATTATATTGTGTACTTATTTTCTTAGAATTTGTATATGTTAATATAACTTATGTATTAGTTACTTAGTTTGTGTTTTGAGTACCACTGATTGTTAGTTAGTTATTGTTATTCTTTCTGATTTGCTAGTATGTATTTTGTTTCATTACAAATCACTTATGTTAGTTTACTCCATGCATAAGTTAGTTATAATGTGTATGTCAGATTATGTTGCTTATGGACTGTCGGACTATGTATGCATTTATTTCATTACAAGTTGCATATATTAGTATAGCCTATGCATTAGTTAGTTATACTGTTGTTCTACCATATTAGGTTGCTTATTGGTTGTCAGAGTATGCATGCATTTTTTATTACAACTTGCATTTGTTTGTATGCTTTATGTATTAGTTTCTTACTGTGTGGTATATGGTTATTTTTAGCTGTTCCTGAAAGAGGTGAAGATACTATTCAACGTCAAGAACCTGAGATAGAAGAAGGTGATTGTAATTTTTCTTTTATATTTATCTACTTATTTTCTTATACATTTACTCATTCAAATATGTTATGTTGTTTAGTTTCTAAGAAGGTGGTTAGAAAATATAAAAAGAAGGATGAATCTTCTCTTCAAGATGAGCTGAAGAAGGTTCAGCAGTCTTATGCTTCTAGAGGTTATTTGTTTTCTTTACATTTTGCATTTTATTTGTGTGATTATGTTTTTTTTTAAATATGTGCTTATATAGTTTTTTGTTTTTCATTTTTTGTGTAGTAGTTGTATTGGCACGTAGGTCTGCCAGAATCGGTGGTGGTGCTACTCCACAGATTTCAGTTCCGGTCGTTCCTAAGCCGGGAAATAAGAAACAAATGAATATGGGTGTTAAGCAGCTGAAAGATGGTGAAGGTGTATCAGTTATGGGTGAAGGTGGATTAAGTCAAGAATTTGACTATAACACACTGTTGAATGATGTTGTTCGAATGAGTAGAGAAGTAGTTAGTGTTGAAGAAGGCGGGGGTTCTAAGGTAGTGAAGAAAGATATTAGGGACGTTTTGGATGTGATGATTGGTTGATGCTAATGTTGGCGTTGAAGGTGGTGGTGTTAAGGGTGTTAAGGGTGTTGATGGTGTGGATGGTTCAACACAAATTGATGGTGAAGTTGTTAGGTCTGCTGAGGGGAAGGATGCTTCAACAGATATTGAAGCTGAAGTTGAGGCATATTTTAATGAGTTTTGAATAGGAAAGAGACTGAATATGTTTAGTGAGAAAGCTGTACCTGCAAGTGAAGGTTGTTCTAAGGATGTTGAGAATAATGGTGAAGGTGGGTCCAGTGATGATGGTGACGGTATGATTAAAGACTATATTAATGAAAATCAGTGGATTTTGGATTCAATTACAAAGGCGGAGGCGGCACAAGCTACTGCGGATGTGTGTGAGAGGGAGAGTGAGGGTGGTGAAGCTGATGTGGATGTGGGTGAGAGTGTTGAAGCTTAACCTATTGTGGTGGTCTCATTTGGAGGAGAGAAGGAGAGATTGTCACCTCGTATGTTGAGCAAGGAGAAGGGTAAACAATGTGAGACCTATGCTGGATAGAATAGAACTTAAGTCTTTTGATGGAAACTTGAGCACTCCTTGGATGGTCCTTGGAGATTTCAATGCAATTCTAAGTCTCAGGGATCATCATGGTTCCACTGTGCCGAGTCTCTATCCAATGAGGGAGTTTCAAGATGTTTGTACGAAATGCGGGCTGAGAGATGTACCTTCTATTGGGGAGCATTTAACATGGCATAGTGCGGATTGGAGAACATGGAGGAAGTTAGATCGAGTACTATTGAATCATGGTTGGGATTCGGATGCTTGCCGCACAACCTTCTTACCGATCTCTGTCCAATCGGATCACAGCCCAATGGTTATTAGTATGTCGTAGGAAATGGATGGCAAGCAAAGGCCTTTCCGATTTCAAAACATGTGGGTTATCATCAGCTCCTGGGATGGGGTGATCATTCAGAACCAAGTAACCAGGGCCATCGAGGGTTGGGGGCACGATGAGGATGGATTGTATGTTTTGGATTGGGGAGATGCAGCATTTGTTTCAGTTTTACAGCAGAATAAGAGTCGAGCTTCGTATGAGTTGTGGCATGCACGCCTAGGTCATGTTCACAGTGTAGTGATTTCTAGTTTACATAGATCTGGTTTACTTTAAGTTTCTTCTTTGTTTCCTAAACTGCATACCTGCGCCCCCTGTGTTATGGCGAAAGGTCAACGGTTGGCTTTTGTTGAGAACCCTAAACGTGCTGACAATGTTCTTAATTTAATACATTTTGACAGTTTTATCTGAAAATGGATTTGTGTATTATGCATTATTTGTGGATGATTTTTCGAGGTTCACATGGTTTACCCCCTTCGTTGCAAATCGGATTTTGCGGACACTTATTTGCAGTTTGAGGCACTTGTTGAGAATCAATTTTCAGTAAAAACTAAAGTTTTTCAAAGTGATGGTGGCACTAAATTTTTGAACACTAGACTCAGATCACATTTTGCGGCGAAAGGTATTCATCATCAGGTTTCTTGTCCGACCACTCGAGAACAGAATAGGAGCGCAAAACCCAAGCATCACCATGTTGTTGAAATGGGTCTCACGATGCTTTTTCACTCACATCTTCCGATTTCTCATTGGGATGATGCATTCACCACTGCTGTCTACATTATCAATTGTTTGCCTACTCCAGTACTGCAGGGATCGACACCTTATGGTATTTTTATCATCGAGAACCCATCTATGGTAAATTTCATCCTTTTGGTTGCCAGGTTTTTCATTTTTTTCATCCATTTGTTGATCATAAGCTATCTCCCCGTAGTATTCCATGTATATTTATCGGTTACAACTTGCAATATAAGGGATTTCGGTGCCTCAACCTTTCTACTGGCAAGGTCCATGTTACTCATCATGCTCGGTTTGATGAAACTTATTTTCCTCTTGCTCCGGCATCAAGGACTAGTTCTCCCTCTTCAAGTTTGGCTGTCTCTACCTTTATTGATCCAGACATTGTGACAGCATCGTCGCCAGCCTTGTTTCCACTGCCTCAGTTCCATTTTTCTGACGAAGAGCCATCTCGGCCCTCTGCTCTGCAAGTTGACTTGTATCCCGTGCCTAGTCATGTGATCATTTATGACGATGTCTCATTTGTGCCAGTGCCAGCCGTTACCATGTAGATTCGGTCTCGTCTCTCGCTTGCATCGCAGTCGCACCTCGCACGGCCCCGGTCTCCCACCGTGATGGCACTTTGATCCTTGGCACCTCAGTCCCATCCTACTCCTGCACCACGAGGGCTTTCTCTTGCATAGAAAATCTGTCCCGCATTCCATCTCGCATCACGTCCTTCCCGCAATGGAGCCACAGTCACGAATTCCTCTTGTGGCGCCACGGTCATAACCCCATCTCAGAAAGGCGCATCGGTCATGGCCTCCGCCCTGTTCCGTGATAGTGCCACGGCCACTGATGTGGACAACCACGACCCTGCCATCTCGGCCACGTCTCTGGGTTCTCCATGTCCAGTAGTTTCTCGCATGGTTACTCGCTTTTCCACTGAAGTTATTCAATACCGAGATTACTGAGATTCTTATGATCATGGTCTTCTTGCAGCTCTTCTTGCTCAGAAAGAGCCGACTGATTATCGTTCTGTACTTCAGGATCCTTCTTGGGTTTTTGCCATGGATGAGGAGATGATAGCTCTTCGTAGTTAACATACTTAAGATCTTGTTCCACGCCCTCCGGACATCAACATTGTTGGGTCCAAATGGGTTTATCAGCTAAAATACAAACCAGACGGTTCTGTTGATCACCATAATGTGCGCTTTATAGCTCATGGTTTCTCTCAGATTCCCAGTTTTTACTTTGACCACACTTTCAGCCCTGTGGTTAAGGCATCTACAGTTTGGAAAATTCTTGCTATTTTAGTGTGCGTGCTTGGTCTCTACAACAGTTGGACGTTAAGAATGCCTTTCTCAATAGTGTTCTTGATTCTCCAATTTTTATGGCGCACCCGTTGGCTACAAGGATTCCACTCATATGGACTATGCTTGTCGTCTATTTAAGGCCATTTATGGTTTGAAGTAGGCGCCTAGAGCATGGTTTTAGTGTTTAAGTGCTTATATTCTGCAGCTTGGGTTTTGTTGCAGTTCTTCTGACACTTCTTTATTTGTGTTGTCTCGTGGCTCGTCATTGTTGTATCTGTTGGTCTTTATTGATGATATCATTTTGACTGGAAATAATTCCACTCTTATTTAACAGTTCATTGATCGCACCCATCAGGAGTTTTCCATCAAGGATTTGGGTGCCTTACACTACTTTATTGGCTTGGAGGTCATGCCAACTGCCTCGGGACTTCTTTTGGGCCAGGTGAAATATGCTCGTGACATTGTTTCTCAAGTTGGTATGCTAGATGCATTGCTTGTCTCTACACCATTTCTGTCGAATTCCCACCTTCACAGCAGTATAAGTTCACAGTTCAAGAATGGGAGGTCGTTGCCATGCCTCTCAAAGTTAATATTTATAAGCCCTAAATGCTTACTATCTACAATTAAGTAGATAGTGGCAAGTCGGGGTCGTCCACGAAGAAGGGGGATTTTCTTAAGCATTTAGACACAAAAGGTTGCTATTAGGCTAGAAGTAGATATATATATATATATATATACATACATATAAAAGCATGTAAAGGGGGGGGTTCGGGTTCGGTTGTTTGGTGGTCCTAAGCTATGAAGTTAAAAGACAAAATAACTAGTAAAGTCAAGTAACAATGCTAATCATCAAACAAACTAAGAAAAAGGGTTTTAAAACTACAAAAGATAAAGCCTTGAAGGCAATCGATATCCACTTCCAAACCTAATGTAGATCATTGAACCATTCGCTCATCCTATCACATTTGTTACCTACCACATTAACGTACTTATCTAGCAAGAATCACCACACATTATTCACAAGAAGTTCTAAGTTCATGTTCTTAGATTTCCATGCAAAGGCTAAATAACAAAGGCTTCAAGAATGAGCAAAACAATCTATTCACTACTTCGACTACTTGTTGTGAAGATAAATATTCCATCCTTCTTAGATAGTAGTTTGCAAGAGTGAATTCAACATCTCTTGTCAAACCTCACAAATGACTCCCTTAGTAATAAGAGTATCCCATTGATGGCATTGAGCACGAAGAACCAACAAGCTTGGCAACACTTATAAACACTACATTGTGTCTAAGCATTTAACCAACTCATGCATTTACACAAGATTAGTCAATAACGGTCGACATTCATAGACTTTTCTCATTTTCTACCTAAAACAAACATGACAATGAGTTTAAGAAGCTCTAACTCATGCTCTTGGATTCCACATTAAAAGAGGGGAGAATTAGCTACTTTCTCCCAACCCTAACAAGTAATCATACAAGCAATTCATATACTCAAGCTCCCAACAACATCAATGCCATTAACAATTCACATTAAAAGCTCAATAAATGCACAATAGCAAAAGCACCAAATAGATATGGATATGGTTCTTAGTACATAGAAATGGAAGCTTCAATCTATTGCTCCCAAGATAAAACTAAGCTAGACAATTAAAGACATGATTAACCTACAAAAACTAAGAAAAGAAAGAAAGAAAAACTAGGGTTTGAACCCAAAAAAATGCAAGAAGAAGAAGTTGGATCTGTGTTCTTGAAGAGGAGAGGATAAGGTGAGTATTTATAGTACAAAAAGCAAGAAGATTTTCTGACCATTCGTCCGTCGCGAGTTGCGATGGGCTCGCGACGGCCTCGGGATGGACTCCACATGCAGCACCATTTCTTCTTTCTCCTTTTTGCTTCATATCCCCCTCTTCTCTTCACTTCTTTAATTCTTCAAATCTTCAAAAGCTTAACTATAACTCTTCAAATCTTCAAAGGTATTCTTCAAAGTCTTCAAACAAATTACCTTGTCACCCAAAATTTTCTAGAAAAGTAATAAAAGCGTAAAAGTCGCTTTTAACCCTCCTTAGAGAACTTCAAGGCAAAATGTCACATTTAGAGCACAAAAGTGTACAAAAGCGAATCCTAAAAGTCCTAATATAACAGTATAAAATGGGTACATCAAACCTCCCCGCACTTAAACCTTATTCGCCCTCGAGTAAGAAGAGATTCAAGCATACGAAGGAATTCATATGTCCATATCCTAAACTAATATTCCCCCAATCAAAACCTCACAAAAACTCTCAATATCGTAAATCCCAAAATCAAAGTTCAAATGAGAGTTTTTCACACACACAACCCCAATTCCCAAATCTAACCATACCTACCACTTATCAATTCACTGCCCATAAAAGCGTTTCAAAGTCCCGAATTGCTATTCCCAAAGTCCAATGACACAAAATGAAGTTAAAACCATTTTGGAGGCTCAAGCACATACTTCACTGCATACCAATATATCAACCAAAACGAAGTATAAGAGAATCAAGAATTTCATAACCCTACTTCGTTTTTCAACCCACTAAGTTACCCAATCCCAAGAGGTCTAAAGATGTTGAGCTACCCGATTCATCCATATGATAACCACAACCTTATGACTCCAATGCCGGCAAATGAGTGAAATCATAACATTTTCCTTATTTCTCTCTTTCTCTCATTTTGCCTAGGAGCTCTTTCAGGTTTTCATCCTAGCAACACATCATGTTTCTTTGGCTCACATCTCACCTTTTTCCGCACATTTTAGCCTCTCATTTTTTCCTAGGTTACCCTTTCAGGTTTTCGACATATCCGGGCCCCCAATGTTGCCTAATTTTCCCTCTCGGGTTTTAAACTTAGCGGGTCTTTATATTTTTTTTTTCAAAATTTTAAATTTTTTCTTTCTTTTTCTCGTGTTTTTCCAATCAAAAGTAGCAAAAATCAATCCAAATGAAGCTAGCATGCATGTGAGTCCTCTAACCCCTCCCCGCACTTAAAACATTACATTGTCCTCAAGGTAAGAGGTAGAGTGACACTCGTTTCTCTACATAGTCGCCGGTGATATGGCACAATCAAATGTAATTGTATAGAATCGGTCCCGAAATTGGTTTCAGAGCCAGAAGGGGGAGCAAAAGTGCTGTAGAAGAACTCACTCCTCGAGAAAAACGTTTTCTCCTTGGCGCCGTTTGATCAAGACTAACACCACAAAGAACAACATCAAACTCACAAGTACATAAGGATTTGTAATACTAGGCTTAGCATCAAGAGTTAATAACCATAGTATTATCAAAGAACATCCAATCCATCATGCAATCACCACTATAAGATTTTCCAATAAAAACATCCAACATATATCGCCACATATCCAAGCATCATTATAGAATATAGCAATTAAAGACTCTATGATGTATTCGGCATACTACAATCAACAAAGATACTATAAAGATGCATGAATTTTCATATGTCAATATATGTGAGATGGTTGAGGAATGGGTGGATGTGTGGTGGTTCTTGGGAGTATTTGGTGGAGAAGAAGAAAGGATTATGCAGTGTTTAAGCTCAGTTGAAAAGTTAGATTTTTTTCATCGCGACTCGCGATAACCCTAGTCGCGATTCGCAATGCATTATTGCAAGTCGAGACAGGGTCTGGCTGGGCTCGAGGATGAAAGCTTTGGTCTCGAGGGGCTTGGGTTTGGCTGGGCTCAAGGATGAAAGATGATGTCTCAATGGGCTAAAAAGGCTTCACTGGTCTCGAGGGCTTCTATTCTTGTCCCCTCGAGATCTCGAGGGAGTCAGCTCAAGTCGAGGGTTTACAGCCTTGAGGACCTGAGGTCTTGAGGGTATGATGCACTTTTGGGATCAGCTTGAGTCAAGGGCTTGTAGCCTTGAGCACCGGAGGTCTCGAGGGTATGATGCACTTTTGGGTTCAGCTCGAAGTGAGAGCTTGTGGCCTCAAGAGCCCAAGGTCTCGAGGGCTTCGGCTCGACTCGAGGAATGATAGTCTTGAGGACTCATGGTTTTTTGGGTGGCTCGAGTTGAGGGATTGTGGCCTCGAGGTCTTGAGGGGATGATATCTCGAGGGTTGGGCTTGAGAGGGTGATGGACTTTCAAGTTCTGCTCGAGTCGAGAGCTTTCTTTCTCGAGGTCTTGAGGGGATGATGTCTCAAGGGTCGATGTCAAGAACTGGCCTCGAGAGGGTGATAGACTTTCAAGTTCTGCTTGAGTCAAGGGCTTACTGCCTCGAGGTCTCGAGGGGATGATATCTCAAGGGCTGGTCTCGAGGACTGGCCTTGAGAGGGTGGTGGACTTTCAAGTTCTGCCCAAGTCAAGGGCTTGCTGCCTCGAGATCTCGAGGGGATGATGTCTTGAGGGTTGATGGACTTTTCAGGTTTGGCTCGACTCGAGGTCTCGAGAGGATGCCATCTCGAGGACCGTTGGTCGCGACTCGCGATGGCTCGTTGTAAATCTTGAAAAGTGGAGGCTGGAAGTTGAATTTTAGCACAAAACTTCTGATCACATTGCGACTCACGATGGTCCATCACGAGGTCGTTGTGAGTCGCGAGGACTGGATTTACCAGCACTTAGGAAAAATTCAATATTCAATTACCAACATTCCAAGCTTTCTTCCTTTTCTCATGGATCTCATTCCTTCGTCTCCTCCAATGCAATGCACTTCACTTTGCTAAAAAATTACAGAAAAACATACCGTAAAAAGAACAAGACAAAATAACAAAAACTAAACAACAAAAACCAAAATAAAGGCCAAGTTTATTTACGTCGTCAGAACGACAAAGCTCCATATATTTAAGGTCATCGGCACGAACCCAATGTTATCCATATAGTCAAGGCTTGAACTCCTTCACCATGAGTATCCAAAAGTAGAGAGGTGGGGGTACAAAACTTTCAAGAGGAAAGTCTTGTTGAGGTGGAGATGGTTTAAAGGGAGTTGGGTGGTTAGGAGACTTGGGGTAGTCTTTTGGTTCCTCTCTTGTCTCCCTCAAAACTTTCGAAAATGATGGAGTTGGTTCAATAGGTGGGGGTAGGGGTGGCGATGATAATGAATGTAGCACAATCACTTCTTTCTCTTTTTTATCATCGTCAACAACTAACTCCTCATCCCCTTCGAACTCAAGATCATTTCCCATGGTGACCTCACTCACTGAATCCTCGTGTTCGATTTGGGATGGTGTATTTTCGGAATCACGAGCTTCCATTCGGGCCAACACTTCTAATATACTCCTCACATACCCCTCGATAGCCTCAACACTAGAGGAGAGCCGAGTGTCTGACTCCTCACTAGTAAAGTTGTTTAAGTTTGCTATTGTATTCATGACTTCCTCATGTGTCAAACTTGAACTTCATTGTTGGGCTTGGTTTTGGGGTATGGTATAAGGTGGTGATGGCCAACTATTTTGCTCGTATTGTTGGTTTTTCGGCTCATTCTCATACCATCAATCCGGATTACCACTCCATTCCAGATTGTAAGAATTGTGGTATAGATACCATTCTTGAATTTCTTACCCTTGAAAACCAACATCTCCTACCTCTTGGTAGCACTCTTCATAATACCCTTGGTTTTTGGAAACCAAGGGTTCTTTGTCCAAACTAAAAACTATAAAGCTGAACGTATAGTAGCTAGGTATCCACTCACAAAGTGAAACAAATAAACAAAACATTAAGGTTGCTGTAGCTCCACTTGTTTTGTGTCCGTCTTGTTCCACAGAAGAGAGCACAGGTAAGGGCAGAGGTAGAAAACACTAGTGGTGGGGTTGATACGTAAAGAGATTCAAAATTTCCCAATTTTCTTAAGATTAGAGGGGATTGATAAAAGAATTTTAAAAACATTACTCCCTAATTTCTAAAAACTTTCATCTCGGTGAGGGCTGGAGCCCCCTCCGGCCCCCGCCTAGCTCAGCCCCTGAGCACAGGCCTTTCGGAAAGGGCAAAGAAATTTATTCAACAATAATATATAGAAGAAAAATCGGCAATACAATGATTTAATTAAGGAAATAAGAATATGGAGTAAATATGGTTTTGAGAAAAAAAAAGGTATGATTTCATCCTCTGCAAATGTTCAGGTCAGAGATATATAGCAGCAGAATTGTACAACTGTGTGTAGCTAATGACAACCTTCCACGTGGATGTCTAACAAACTATTATAAAAAAGGAAAAATAGATATAAAAGTAGAATGTACAAATGGAATGATGACGTTTAACAGTGACGCCAAGAACTCATGTTTAACCTTGAACTTGATATGTCTTCAGCCCCTCCTCAAGCTGGATAGGAGATGAAACTCGGATGTTTGGCTTGGCCAAATTAAGGTTGAATGCAGAAGCAAGAAGAAGCTTCGTGAATATGTCAGCCAATTAAAGCTGAGAAGTAACCTTGGTGGGCAGAAGGAAGCCAGCCAAGGAGCTAGTAATCACGAACAAGGTGATAGTTGATTTCCAAGTGTTTGGCTCTCCATGAAATACTAGATTGGCTGAGATGTAGAGAGTAGCCTGATTGTCACAATACAAAGGAAAAGGCAGCTGCAAAGGGGGGTGAAGATCAGAGGCCAAGAAACTGATCCACTTGAGTTTGCATGCAATGACAGTCATGTTACGGTACTCCGACTCACCTGATGATTTCAATGACGTGGATTGTTTCTTTGGCTTCCATGAGATAAGAGCATAACCGAGAAAAATAGCGAAAGTACTGATGGAACGTCGGGAATCAGTGCACTTGCTCCAATTAGCGTCGCAACAGGCAACAATAGAGGGTTGAGGAGTAGAAGGATAATACAGGCTATGAGATGGGCAAAACTTCAGCTAGAAAACTATGTGAAGAACAACCTGTAGATGGTGGGTAGTGAGATTCTGCACAGATTGGTATAGTTGGTGAACCGAATAAGTAATATCCAGGGGGGGAGGGGTAAAGCCCATATACAGGAGTCTTCCAATCAATCACCGAAAAACACATGGATTAGTGAGAAGGGGGGCAGTGGCATCATCCCTCCATGTAGCAGCTAAAGGAACATTTACTACAATGGAATTGGAGAGTCCACAGTTCAAAATAATATTAAGGATGTACTTGTTTTGGCCCAGAAACAAGCCAGCATATAATCTAGCTAGTTCGATTCCCAAAAAGAACTTAGCTTCCTGAATCCTTAATAGTAAAGGTTGTATGAAGTGGGTTTTTAACAAAGGAGATATCTTGGAGTGAATTCCCAACGAGAAGCACATCATTGACATGCACAATAATATCCAAGAAAGAGTGAAAACTGTGATGCCCCCCAATTCACCGCCGCTATGTGCGCCGCGGTCGTGGCCGGAATCTGCAAGACAAAGCCCCAAAAGGTTTCTGGGAAGAAGAGGCTCTAACGATCAAGTCAGCAAACAATAGTGCAATTGTGTCATTAGGAATGAATAGTTGAGTTTGTAGGGTTACCTATAGTCTTTATATAGGCTAGCAAGCAGGGCGACTATTTTGCTTGCTTGTAGAGCAAGTACCTCTCCCTTTGGCTGGCCCAAAGGATATTACCCAAGGGGTAAAATAAGATACCTGGGCCGGCTAGACTAGGCACTTGGGACCAGTACAAATGTACACATTATCAAACCGAACCTGTAAAGAAAACAATAATTATGAAGGGATTGTGAAAAACTCAAAGTCAGATGACTGGTAAACTATTTTTTTTCACTGCCAAGACGCCTGCTTTAAACTATATAAGTTATTTTTAAATTTTCAAACTAGACCAAATGCAGGTAGAGGATAACCAGATGGAGAAGACATGTGAACATCCTCATCCAGGTTGCCATGTAAAAAGGAATTGTTAATGTCCATCAGGTGAATGTACTAAGAATTAGCTTCAGCTAGGGCAATAAGGAATCTCATTGTGACCGTTTTATCCACAGGTGAGAAAACCTCAAAGTAATCAATGCCCTCTAGTTGGCTATAGCCCTTGGCTATCCCCCGTATGTCACACACGGTACTTACCACAATGCCATATCACACCATCTCCGTAATTAGGGAATGCGCTCCAGTACAGTGACGCCGCAGACCATTCCCCATCACTTCACTCCCAATGCTAACGCAGCCCCGCTTAGAGGAATACAAAACCCGCCTAGAAGGGCAATGCCTCACATAGGTTGCAACTGTTAGATATGTAGATAAGTGCATTACATCCCAGTCACTCCAATGTGGATCTCAATCCCAGGCCTAAAGAGGCAAAGGAAAAGACATCCTGTGATGACTCTACATTTGGCACAAATCTAGTTGCTACAAACAAACACACTAATCTGTCGGGTTAAGCTAGGGGTTTTCCCCTATCGGGATTTTCCGAATCGACCACCCAACATGTTGATTTCTCACACAACTAGCCAATTAGAATAATGTTATAACACATATATGGAATTTCTCTCAAACGACATGAATGCACTAATCTCCCCGGTGTTGTTTACCCACTCCACAATTCAAACACTTCCAAGGTAGCAATGAAGCCTAGCACTATTTTATACTATCACACATGCATGTGTGCATCATCATAATGACATAGCATAAATCATAAATCATAGAAAGCATAAGTTCAAGCAAAAATATTCATAAGACAATAAGATAGGAAAATATAAACCTCAAAAATTAATAATCATGGCATGAATACAAACAACCCCAAGCTACTAATCTACTCCATAAACATGGAATTCAAGTATTGTATTGAATTCCACATCTTTGGGGAAAATAAAAATAAAGAAAAGAAAGAGAAAGAACCTAGAGAGAATAGAGAGTGTTTCTCCCTCCAAGTTACTCTTCAAATATACAAAATGATCTAAGAAAATGATCCAAGACTTCTAACCCTAGTAGACTAAGGCTATATTTATATTAGTGGGAGATTGAGCCTAAAAATAGTCCCAAAATAGGCCAAAACCCTAGCAGCCACCGCCTGACACGGGGTGTTACGGAACCTAGAACAAACCACATTCAAGGTTCAACCTTTCATTGCATCTATTGGATAAATATGAGAACAATCCACATTAACATACTTATCTAGCAAAAATCACAACACATTATGCACAAGAAGTTCTAAGTTCATGTTCTTAGATTTTCATGCAAAGGAGCTAAGGAATTCGTCACTTTCCTAACTCCCAAACACTTAATTAATACAAACACTTCATATTATTAAATAATGCATGGAATAAATGAAGTAAAACATAGCATTAAGAACACATGAATGCTAAATAACAAAGGCTTCAAGAACGAGTGAAACAATTTATTCACTACTTCGACTACTTGTTGTGAAGATAAATCTTCCATCCTTCTTAGTAGTTTGCATAAGTGAATTCGACATCTCTTGTCAAACTCACCAATGACTCCCTTAGCCAAAAAACAACTAAAAGTATCCCATTGATGGCATTGAGCACGAAGAACCAACAAGCTTGGCAACACTTATAAACACGAAACCGTATCTAAGCATTTAACCAATTCATGCATTTACACAAGATTAGTCAAGAATGATCGACATTCATAGACTTCTCTCATTTTCTACCTAAAAAAAACATGACAATGAGTTCGACATCATCACATTCATCTAGAAATTATCAACACACCAACATCATTAAGAAGCTATAACTCATGCTCTTGGATTCCACATTAAAAGAGGGGAGAATTAGCTACTTTCTCCCAAACTTAACAAGTAATCATACAAGCAATTCATATACTCAAGCTTCCAACAACATCAATGTTATTAACAATTCACATTCAAATCTTAATAAATGTACAATAGCAAAAGCACTAAATAGATAGATATGGTTCTTACTACATAGAAATGGAAGCTTCAATTCATTGCTCCCAAGATAAAACTAAGCTAGATAATTAAAAAACTTGATTAACCTACAAAAACTAAGAAAAGAAAGAAAGAAAGACTAGGGTTTGAACCCAAAAACATCCCAAGAAGAAGAGAAGTAGCGACGGGCTCGTGACGACCTCGCGACGGTGCCTAGTTCCAGCATTTTGATTTCTTTCGTTTTCTTGTTTCATGTCCTCCTCTTCTCTTCACTTTTTATTTTCAATTCTTAAAGTCTTAAAAAGCTCAAATACAAGTCTTCAAGTCTTCAAATCTTCAAATCTTCAAAAGTATTCTTCAAAGTCTTCAAACAAATTACCTTGTCACACAAAATTCTCTAGAAGAGTAATAAAAGCATAAAAGTCGCTTTTAACCCTCCTTACAGAATTTCAAGGCAAAATGTCACATTTAGAGCACAAAAGTGTACAAAGTGAATCCTAAAAGTCCTAATATAACCGTATAAAATGGACACATCACAAAGGTTTAAGTTCAATCACCGGAGCTTTCACAAGTGACAGAAGGAATTCTGGTTCTTTGGGTTCCTCTAAGACTAGAGGGGTAGGACTTGTCACCACTTCTTCAAGAATGCTTAGCTCCTCAATGATTTCCTTCGAGTTATTACTTATGGAATCTACAATACATGCATTTTCTACATCATTTTCCAAAGCAACTAACATGGAATCATCACCATTCAATTCAAAAATATCTTGCACAACATTGTCAACAATATCAATAGCATGGCAAGAGTTTTCTTCAAGAGGATACTTCATAGAGTCATTTATGTTAAAATCTACTTTAATCCCATTGAATTCCATGGTGAGAGTACCATCATGCACATCAATGATGGTCCTAGAGGTCTTAAAAAATGGCATTCCCAACAAGATTAAGGCAGCATGTTTATCATGCTCCATGTCTAGGACATAAAAATCCGTGGGGAATATTAAGGAATTCACCCTAACCAAAACATCCTCAATGATACCCTTAGGGTATGCACTAGAACGATCGGCTAGTTGGATCACCACCCCAGTTTTGTGCAAAGTACCAAGATTGAGGCTTTTATACAAAGAGTAAGGGATCACATTTATTGATGCACCTAAGTCAAGCATTTCTTTTTCAAAATGTATATTCCCTATCATGCAAGGGATTGTAAACATGCCGAGATCACTACATTTAAGGGGTATCTCCCTTTGGCACAAAGCGGATACATGTTCACTTTTCCCATTCTTAAGCTTGTTCTTTTCTCTTTGTTTCCTATTTACCACACATAATTCCTTCAAAAATTTAGCACAGCTAGGAATTTATTCAATAGCATTCAAAAGAGGTATATTTACCTCACACCTATGAAAGACTTCGTAGATGTTTTTGTTGGACTCCTTCCTCTGTTTGTCCTTTAGAGTTTCTGGGAATGGTGGTTCTGGAACATATGGAGGAATTTTCACCACCCTTTGCTTCTTGTGAGGAGGGGATGAAGGTTTGGGAATGGAGGTTGATTTCTCAACGGTGATCTCCTCTTCCTTCTCCTTTCCTTTCCTCACTTGCTCCTTGGCCACATTCTCATTCTCTTCCTCAACTTCTTTCTCAAAAATTTCAAGCCTTCTAGGTTTGCTTTCAACAACATCACCAACCGGGGGATAGCTAAACTCTTTACCACTTCTCAAAGTAATAGCACTGGCATTTTGGCGGGGATTCATCTCCGGTTGGGAGGGAAGTTTTCCTTTTTTCCCAGGCCTTCATCTGATTCACAACTTGAGCTATTTGGCTCACTTGAGTTTCCAAGTTCTTGATGCTCGCCTTGGCCTCATCTTGGAGTTTTTCACCTTTTTCCATGCACATGCTCAATCGGTTAATGGCTTGCATCACCTCATCCTTTGTTAACCTCGAGCTCTCCCCCTGGTCTCGGGGCTTGTCTTGGATCCTTTGGAATTTTTGTTGAGGTGGCCTATATTGTTGTTGAGAGGGCTGATACGGATGATGGTTTTAAACTCCTTGAGGGTTTCCATACTGGAGTTTTAGGTTATCACGATTACCCGAATAGTACGGCCGGCTTTGGTAGCCTTGGCCACCTTGGGACCCTTCATTTCTTTGATATCCTTCTGCACCTTGGTAGTTTTGGTTGCCTTGGTAGCCTTGGTTTCCTTCATATCCCATGGCACTCACCTCCTCAACACAGTCCTCTTACAAAGTAGGGTAAGTGTTCGTAGGATGTGCCAAGTAACAAATTATGCACGATTTAACATGCAGCATATTTTCGGGCTTCATCATTAATGATTTCACCATAGAGGCAAGGGCAAGACTTGGTCCTTGAGCTTTCCACTATTAGAGAGATCACTTGCGGGCATTGGATTTCTCTTTCTCAAATCGGCCCTTGAGCTAAATTTTCTCAACTCCTCCACTAGCTCCTTATACAATTGCATAGCCTCAGATGAAGTCTTGTTTCCAAGGGTACCACCACAAGAACTCCTCACTAATCTTTGATCCTCATCAAGAAGACCATTATAGAAGTAGTAGACCAAATCTCGCTCCCAATAACCGTGGTAAGGGAAACTTGCGAGAAGTTTCTTTAACCTCTCCTAATAATCGGAGAGAGATTTTTCGTGCCATTGGAGGATGTTACTTATGTCCTTCTTCAAGGCGGTGGATTTCGAGGCCGGAAAGTATTTGGCTAGAAACTTCGTCTTCATATCTAGTCAACTCTTGATGCTCTTGGGTGGTAGGTAGTGGAGCCAATCTCTTGTACTATCCCTTAGTGTGAACGGAAATGCCTTCAACTTATAAAAGTCTTCATCTACTCCATGGGGGGACCATACCACCACACAAGAAGTGAAACTCGGTGAGGTGCTTGTTGGCATTCTCCCCTTGCCTACCAAGGAAGATGGGTAAGCATGTTTATGAACCCGGTCTTTAGCTCAAAGTGCCCATTCAGTCCAACCAAGGGATACTCAATACACATAGGTTGTTGGTCGAGTTTGGGGGCCATGATGTCTCTCAACAATGCTTGCCCCAAAGAAATCTCCCTTTCGTGGAGTGGAGGAGCGCCCTTGGAGAAGAGGATGTTGAGGTCTTCCCCCCAAATGCTCATCTTCATGCTCACGTTTATGCTCCATAGAAGTAGAGGTATCCACAAAATGGTCACTAAGAGGGATGTTATTCATACTTTCCAAAGAAAGCCTACCAGCCCATCTAAAATTCAACTCTAACTTGGGGTCGGAGTGTAGGGGTTCTTGCGAAGAGGATCACATACAAACCATACACCAAGAACACGAACAATACTCCTCTAAGCCAAGCGAAAATGGTAAGTTAACTAAACAATCAAAACTAAAACAAACTCACAAATATTTACAACTAGCACATAATCACACATAATATGCCCAAACACTTGAAAATAAAGGCCTCTTCCCCGGCAGCGGCGCCAAAATTTGGAAGGTCGTCGCTGTACTTCTCAAAGTTAATATTTATAAGCCCTAATGCTTCCTATATACAATTAATTAGATAATGGCAAGTCGTGTTCATCCACGAGAAGAGGGATCATTTCAAGTTTTTAAAAATATATAGGAGAAAACATACTAGGCATACGCATATATAGATACATATAAAAGCATGTAAGGGAGAGGGGGGTTGGTTGGTTTTTTATCCTAAAATATCAAATTCAAATACAACAATTAGCAAAGCAAGAGAACTATGATAATCATGCAACAACAACTAAATAGATGATTAAAACAACAATTAACGGAGCCTTGGGGGCAACCGACTTCCACTTTCAAACTTCCTATAGCTCATTGATTTATTCACTCATTCAATTAAATTTATTGTCTATGGGGAATGTTATCATTTCTCACTCGAAGATCAACATTCATTCCTCCTTAATAGTAGTTTGCACAGACAAGTAACGACCATTTGCAAACCTTATTGATAATCACCCTAGGCAAACAACACCATAGGGGTATTTCATCAATGGCATTTCACCCAAAGGACCATAGGTTTGATAACAACAAGACTTATACCAAAGACATAATCATTTAACCAAACAAAGCATTTATTAGGTTAAACCTAAAACAAACAACATTCAAGGTACAACCTTTCTTTGCATCTATGGGATAAATATGAGAACAATCCACATTAACATACTCATCTAGCAAGAATCACCACACATTATATACAAGAAGTTCTAAATCCATGTTTTCGGATTTCATGTCAAATGAGCTAAGAAATTTGCAACTTTCCTAACAACTTAACACTTCAATCCTACAAACATTTCATATACTCAAACAACCCATGGTATAAACGAGGCAAAACAAAAAAAAACATAAATGGCATAATAAATGCTCTCCAATAAATGTTCATAAATGAGCAAATATAGAATCTTACTACATAAGTTTGGAAGCTTCAATCAATTGCTCCCAAGAACTAGATTTAGCTACAAGAGTTCATACTAACTAATGCTAACAAACCAAACATGATACAAAAGAAATCAAAGATGAAAATGGTGAAAAACTACGGTTAGAATAGTACAAAAAATGCAGGAAGAATAAGTTGTAAACGAGAGGAAAGAGAATGCTATTTTTAGTACAAAAAAGGATAAGGTTAGGTTCTGCCCACCTGTGCATCGCAACTCGCAACTGGTTCGTCGCAATTTGCAATGGGTTTGTCGCGACTCGCGGCGGGCGCCAGAACTCAACCTTGTCCTCTTTTCTTCTTCTTGTGGAAATCACTCATCTTCACAATAATCCCTCTCATTTTTCAATTCTTCAAATCTTTGAAGAAAGTCTTCAAAAGATTATCTTCAACGGCTTCCGGTCTTCAAGTCTTCAAATCTTTGAGGCAAGTCTTCAAAGTCTTCGAAATGTGATCTTCAATAGCCTCCAGTCTTCAAGCCTCCATGTTCTTCCTTTGTCATGCAAAATCCACTTAGAAGAGGTAAAAGAGCATAAAGTTTCTCTAACCTATCCTAAGAGAATTTCAAGGTAAAACAAAAGCTCTTGATAATAAAAGAGCCCAAAAGTGATCCCAAAAAGTACTAAATTATGCACATAAAATGGACACATCGGATTTGTTATGTTATATATTGATATTGTTCATTTATATAGTCTATATATTTATAATGTCTCAATAATTATTCTGTTAGTTTGATGTTTTCATTATTTTGTTTATGTTTTTATAGTTTTTGTGAGATCATCCTGACATGCTTCTGAAAGTACTATGGATTGGCAAGATGTGGTTCAAGCACATGCATTGTAATGTATTGGCAGGATGTGGTTCGAGTGCGCTTGAATTCTTTACCTCATAAGATTGGTAAGGCGTTGGGGTTTATGTATTTTTGGCAAATGGAGTGAGATTAAGAAATTGTGGATTGAGATGACTAATTTATTTTATTTTATTTTGTAAATTTATGAACTCTCTTCAAATAGATCGTGTTTCATAATTCTTATTATTTTGTTTAATAATTAGTTAGCTACAATCTAATTTGTTATATTTCACAATTATTTGATGTAGTTTGTTGTTCTCTCTAATTATTAAATATACAATAGTTCGTGTGTTTATAGTTTTTGTCAATGGTTTAAATATTTAGTTCGAACTTTAACTTTTTACAAGAGTTACAACTACAAAATATAAATAAATAAATATATTAGTTCTATATTTAGAGTGTTTATTCATAGTTTTAAAGGTTTAGTTCAGACTCTCATCTTTATTTTAAGATAATGATAAAAAAATTAATAAATATTATTAATTTGTTCATATGTTTAGAGTGTTTGTTATTTGTTTTAATGATTTTGTTTATACTTTAATATTTTACAAGATAATAATTATAAAACTGATAATTATCAAACGTATAATTTAGTTGATATATTTTTAAGTGTTTGTTATTCGTTCTAATAGATTCGTAAAACAAATAGATTTCTTGGAATTTTTAAAACATGGTTTTCCCCAATCTGTGCTTTTAAAACTTTCAAACCTTAACTCACAAATGCTAGGTGGGCAGTACCCTGACTTCCTGGTTTGGAAACCTGATGATACATGATAGTTTCCCATAAAATCAACTTATAAATTTATCAGAGATAAGAAAGCCATAGACCCTTCCTTCAACTGAAAATTACTTAACAAGTTATTAGCCATGCCTGATGTTTTGGAAGATTATAACTTTCATCTTTTTTCCATTTGTATGTTCTGTAATCAAGATTCTGATTCAATACATCATAGTTTCAATTCTTGTACTGTTATTAACAGTCAATGGAGGGATTTGAATCAGATTTTCAGTTTACAGATGCATAATTTCCATACGTTATGGGATTCGTATTACTACTATTGAACTCTGGAGCATAAAAATCATGATTTGTTGCATATAATACACATCCTGCCTTGTCTCACTGTTTGGTTTGTGTGGTGCTATATGTGCTTTTTGCAGGTTTACTTACTCATCAACAATTTCTAGAGCATGGAATCTGCTGCTCGGCTAAACCTAACATGATCGGCCTCTACTGCTCTGCTGCTCTGCTGCTCTACTGATGAACACAAGCGACATGCCAGTTTTTAGTCTTCACTGATTTGGAGTTCAGTGTGCTCCTATTTTGTTACTCTACTCCTACTAGCTGACATTTTTGTGATCTTGAATTTATTAGACCAGATGATTGAAGTAACCTGGCCGAGGGGGAGAATTAACACAAGGGGTGGAGATTCTCTCCTTCGGATCGTTACTTCTTCACTAAATACCACTGTATAGCTGTTAATAGGTTTATCTTTTGGAGGCAACTTTGTTGCCTTAAGTCTAGGTATCTAGACAACTCATGTATAAACTGTTTCTTTATATAGGGCATGGGGAACCCAATACATAACTCCCCCACCTACGGGTGTTTTGCATTAAAAAAAAAGGTTTGTGTGGTGCTCAAGAAATAAATACTTATATGATTCTATCAAATCAAACAAGGAACACATTTTCAGTAAAATTATCATGCAACTTCAAGATATCTTTATTGCTCATAAGCTGAAGTTTAAATTTGATTTTTCTGCTGATAAACTCTCTCTATTATACTCATAGTGTGGACATGTTAAAAAGAAGAGTTTTGTCATAATTGTCCACTGGAATCCCCCTCAATTTCTGAAGCTAAACTCAGATGGATCTGCCTTGTAAAATGGGGAAACAGGCGCTGGATTTATCATAAGAAATGTCTGGGGTGAAGTTCTTGTTGCAGGTGCTAAACATTTGGGGCAAGGAAACAGTTTGAAAGCTGAGATTCACGCTCTGCAGCTTGGTCTTGAACTAGCTCTAAGAAATTACTGCATGAAACTGCAAGTGGAGTGCGATTCCTTATTACTGGTCAAAATGGTTAAAAAAGAATTCAGAATCCCTTGGAAATACATAGGGGAATTGAGACAGATTTGGCACTTAATGAAGCAGCTGCAAAGTTCTATCTCTCATGCATTCTGTAAGGCAAATAGTGTTGCAGATTCCTTATCCAAGTTAGCAAGCACAAATTCCATCTATACATTTCAAGAACTCCCTAAGAATATCAAAGGATTAATACATCTTGATGCTATGTGTTTTCCTTACATTAGAAACATACAGTTTACTTCTGATATTTGTCTTGGAACAGTTATGTTGCTGGTTTTGTTAAACCTTTTACTGCTGGTTTTCTCTCTATCTCAGACTCAAGAAGATGAAGAATGCAAATCAGAAGGCTGCACTAGACTTGATGCTGCAAGGCTGCCTGATCAAGTCACACAAACTGAGAAGAAATCCATAGTTGCTCAAAGAACTGGCTCAACATTGTTCAGGACACATAAAAGAAACTCTGATCCTCACTTCCTAGTGCATTATTTCTGGGGAAATAATGTGCAAGGGACTGGTATGGAAGACTATCACATTTTGCCCACACAGGGGGTGGAGGCAAAAAAATGGAAGGCTGTACTAGATCCCGAAATGGGGTTGTGGTCATCTCTTTTGCTGAAATAGGGGTTTAGGCAAAGGGATGAGATTATATGAAGGTCTCCATGCCTTCATCTAGAACTACTTGTATTCTAGAAGCTAGTTGTATCTTCCTAAACTAATTGTAGCTTTTTGCTTATGATTTATGGCTTGAGGAACCAATAAATACCCCCTCACCTAAGTGAGTTTTAATTTTTTTAAAAAGTATTTTAAATCCATCACAACCAAAACAAACTATAACACAAGAGGTTGGAGTCATGCGAAAGTATTATTGTTGAGATGAAGAGCTCAGCTTTTGTGTTTTTATTTTAGACTTTAATTTTCTAAATGATAATGATAGAACTTACAATTTTAAAAAGTATATAAATTATTTCATATATTTAATTTTTCGTTAATAAAATTAACATTTTAGTTTAGACTTTCAGTTTTTAAAGATAAAAATAGAACATACACCTAACAAATATATTAGTTAGTTTGTATGTTTAGATAGTTTACTAATCATTTTAATAATTTTATTTAAATTTTAATTAATTTTTCGCAAGATAATTATTATAGAAATTTCATCTAACAAATATATTAGTTAGTTTATATGTTTAGATAATTTTGTTAACCATTTTACAGATTTTATTTCAATTTTTAGTATCAACAAGATAATAAGGACATAAACTATATCTAGCAAATCTATCATTAGTTGATATATTTAAAGGGTTTTCTAAATATTATCAAAAATTAATTTTTCTTAAATTAATTTGTTTAAGATGTTCGTTAATATTTTAAATAATTTGCTGTAAATTTTTATTTGTTATATATATATATATATATAGTTCGCTTCTTGAAAGACGGTCTTTCTGTAAGTTGTGAAAAGACCAAAGTTTAAAGTGCAAATTGGAATAAATGAAGATAAAATTTTTGGGTTGTATGAATCGGGTTATAAACTTTATACCTACTACACGTTGCATAATAAATTTTTAATATTGCAACTAAGACATTTTACCTTTTATTATTCTAATTAAATCTTGTCTTTCCATAAGCGTATGGAAGGACGCTCTTTCCCAAGACTTTGCCATCTGAGTTCGTCTCTTGAAAGATAGTCTTTTCATATGTTATGGAAAGAATGAGGTTTAAAATGCAAATTCGAATAAATGAAGATAAAAATTTTGGATTGAATAATTTGGGTTATAAACAATATAATTATTACACGTTATAGAATAAAAAATTTAATATTGCAACTAAAATATTTTACCTTTTATTATTGGCAAATTCTTGGGAAAGACGGTCTTTCCATAGGCTTATGGAAAGACGGGGTTTAACTGGAATAATAAAAGGTAAAAGGTCTTAGTTGCAATATTAAACTTTTAGTATGCAACATGTAGTAGTTATAAAATTTATAACCCGGTTCATGCAACCCGAAAATTTTATCTCCATTTCTTCTAATTTACACTTTAAACCTTGGTCTTTCCATAACTTATGGAAAGACCGTCTTTCAAGAGACGGACTCTTTATTATTTTAATTAATCACATATATCCATAAATTTATGAACATATAGTATTTTCCAAGATTTTGCCAAGACCAAAACATTCCGTTAGAAAAAAAAGTAAAAGGAAAACATTGGTTTAGCAAAAAGAAGAAGAAAAAAAGAACGGATTAGTATGGGATGAAGAAGCTGCAATAGATGGTAGAGCTATTTTAGGATTAATATAACCATCACTAGATAATTTCTCAAATTAGAATAGATCTGCATACGTGTTTGAATGCTTTTTTAGCTCATTGATTTGGAGTCATATAATATGGTAATCCAACAGTCATAAAAGAAATTAAATAATAGTATATGAACGCTAAGTGCCAAATTCAGGATAACTTTTCATCCCAAATGATGTCTCCATCATCATATGAGCTTTTTTTATGGAGGTTTCACGGTAATACAATTCGAGGTTACAAACCACTGTCACCTATAAATGTAGGTGGTAATTGTTCCAAACTTCATCAATCCAATCTCAGATTTAAAAAAATACTAGAAACAAAAGGGGGGGAAATGGTTGAAATGATGAATCTCTCTTCTAAAAATGGGGTGAACATACTGGGGTTTGCACTTATAATCCTTAACTGCATTTCGATAAGCAGATCCGATCCCACAGATGGGTTCACAAACGTGCCGTTGACAGAAGCAAATTTCAAAATCCAGAGGCCATACAATGTTCCAGTGGAAGAGCGTTACAGCTTCGAAAATGGCATTCGCAAGTTATGGGTTTACGCCGATGATAAGTCACACAGTCCCGATAGCGGAACCCAGCCACGAACTGAAGTTCGCATCCACGTAACGAAAGCATCTCTCTCTGAACTTTTGAGTTGTTAATAAATAAATTAATCTAATCAGGTGTTTGAAGTTTGATTTGCGGTGTTTGTAGGGGCTTGACTACACATATGGAGTGTGGCAATTTTAAGGTTATGGTTTCGTGCCTAATGGGACATCCGGTGCAACCGTAACACAAATACACGGTGCAGCAAATCATTCCTCCACCATAATACTAAGGATCTACAATGGCAACTTGAGGTACTACAGCGGCGAAGTGATCGATACTAACATGTACGACAGGTGGTTTAGGGTGAATCTCATCCACGACGTTGATGGAGGCACAGTCACCGTGTTCGTGGGCGGCCAACAAAAGTTTCAGACACAAGATCGAGGCAAATCTCAGTTTTACTTCAAATGTGGAGTTTATGGTGCCTTAAAGGACATAAGTTACTACATGGAATCCCGTTGGAGAGACATCAAAATCTATAAGAAGTGATCAACGTACTCATCATTATGAATTCTTTTGTCATCGTTTCTCTATGATTCTGTTCGTGTGATGTATTTATGTAAAGTTCCTTGTGTGATTTGGTTACGTTATAAAGCTACCAATTCTTGAATGAATGCGTAAAGACAAATATAAAATCCACTTAATAGTTATATTAGTGAACATGCTGAAAGAAAATAAATTTGCGAACAACCAATCAGATGATGCTAGACATCAAACTAAAGAGTCCGTCTCCTGCGAGACCGTCTTACCGTAAGATCAAGGATTAAAGTGAAAATAAATAAATGGCAAATGAAATTTGGGGGTCAAATTACAAATAATTTATTTTCGGCGCCAGAATGAAAGACACGAAAAAGACGGAGGATCAAACAGCAAGTAAACAAAAATCAGCACAGAACGTGTCTTTCTTCTTCTTTTTCCTTGCTCCGCCGGTGCCACCACGCCCTCCGCCGTCGCTGCCTCACCTTCTCCCCTGTTGCCTCGCCTTCTCTGCCATTGCCTCGCCTTCTCCAGCATAGATCCGGCGTATGTTTGCTACGTTCATCCTTCAATTGATAGAAACCTACCTCTGAAATCGGTCCCTAAAATCGATTGCCGGAAACCTACCTGAAAATCTTCCATCGACATCTGCAGTGTTCATATTCTGACTCTGTTCCGAGCGCTGGTGGCTGTGGACTTCAGTGGTGGAATTTGGATGTTTCATTGTGTACTAGGAGGCGTAATGGTCCTGCTAATTGAAGAAGCTCGAAACCAGCATCGCCCGTGGAAACAAGAAGGAGGACGATCTCAACAGAGAAGCGAAGGCGTCGAGCGCATACAAGGCATCAGGTAGACACGATGAATATAATGAATCGATGGGATAAAGAATCGATAGATTTGGGTGGTTGAATGGAGAGGAATAGATTACGGATCTGAAGTGGGCAAACGCTTGAAGACAGGATCTGTTGTGGACAAAGATTTGAAACATAAGCTTAAAGACGGATCTGGAGTGTTATGATAAACCACCGGCGCACTTGGAAACTGCAGAAGTGCAAAGAAGCTTAAAAGGAAATTGCAGAGGAAGTTGCAGAAGTGCAGAAATTGCAAAGGAAATGGCGATGAAGCTTTAAATGTTAATAATCAAATGAAAATATTAAAAACATCAATATTAAAATTTAAAAGATTAATTCACACTATTGAAACATCAAGAATACATCAAAATAAAATCTAATATTCAAAAATAAGAAACATTAATACCAATTTTTTAAAATGATATATTGGAAAGTTAACACATCAATCAAAAAGAAAATAGAAGTTAAAAATTCAAAATTAAGATAGTAAAACATCTCAAATTAGGGTTGAAAATATACATTTCATTGTTGTTGCATTTGAAAAAACTTTATGTATATTACAGATGAAACTTTATATACATTTCATTGTTATTTACAGATGCAAGACGATACGTATCACATTATGTATATTACAGATGAACAAGACATAAAACATCATACACTGACAACTCAAAATCGAAGGAATTCAATGAATCATCATTGGCACAATAAATACATATAAAATTAGCATATGAAAGAGGCAAAATTTAATTAGAAATTTTACGTTACCATGTGAAAATTTCAATCGTCATACTATGGAACCATCAAACATAATTTTTTTAAAATGGGCCAAATGCCATAAAAAACCGCTAATATAAAAACTGATAAAATTCAAATCAAGGTAAAACAATCAAGTGCTTCAACACTAACACTAATACTAACAATCAACCATCAAAACTGAAAAATCAATGTCAAACAATACATCCTAAACAATCAAATTCTATTTTTCTAGACTTGTTTCCCTTCGCCGTTGGCTTTTTCACATACTTGCCTTCTCATGCTAGTTTTTAAGAGGACGACTCTCATACTCCATCAACACACAGATCAATGGTCGACTACGGTTGTCTGTTCAAGGGAACACCTTCAGAGCATGGTTCTTCATACTGTTTTACTATTAACTCACCAATGGCATCGTAGAACTCTCTGACATGGAAAGTATTCCTGTGAAGTAATATAAAACATTAATATCTGAAACTAAAACATCACAATAACACACATAACCATCACTGACAACTACATTGAGAAACATCAAATACAGTATTTAAAACATCAATATCAAAATATAAAATATCAAACAATACACACTAAAATATCAAAAGGACAAAACTGAACGTCAGTTGCATGCTTAAATATGAAAACACCACAAGCATCAAACACTGAAATTAAAAATATTACACAAACACACATAACAATACTTAGAGCTTAAAAATGAAAACTCAAAGATAAAACTAGAAATATCAACAACAGTATCTAAAACATCACAACTAACAAAAAAATAACATACAGTTCCTACTTCATTCTCGAATGCAGCAATAGTGGGCAATGACTCTTAGACATCTAAGAAACAACGACAATAACACAAAAATTAGCATAAATAGTAACAAAACCCTAAGATATCACACACACAATAAAAAATGAACATCAATTGCACACTTAAAACACCACAAGCATCAAATACTGATATTAAATTATCACACCAACACAGATAAATGGTACTTAAAACCTAAACATGAAAGGTCAAACATAAAACCTGAAACATCAACAACAGTGTTTAAAAAGTCACATCTGCAAAATAAAATTTTTACAGATCCTCTTTCCTTCTCAATTTCAGCAACAGTGGGCAAGCATTTTTACACATCTAAGAAACAACAACAACACAAAAATTAGTACAAATCGTAACAAGACCCTAAGATATCATACACAATCAAAACTGAACATCAATTGCACACTTAAAACACTACAAGCATCAAATACTGAAATTAATTCATCACACTAACACAAATAACAGTACGTAATACCTAAACATGAAAGATCAAACATAAAACCTGAAACATCAACAACAACAACAATATTAAAAACATCACATCTGTAAAAAAAATACAGATCCACTTTTCTTCTCAATTGCAACAAAAGTGGGCAAGTATTCTTACACATCTAAGAAATGCAACAACAACAAAAAATTAGCACAAATTGTAACAAAATCCTAAGTTATCACACCCACAATCAAAGCAACAAAACTGAACCTTAATTGCACACTTAAAACATTATAAGTATCAAATACTGAAATTAAATAATTACACCAACACAGATAAACAGTACTTTAAATCTAAATATGAAAGATGAAACAAAAAACCTGAAAGGTCAACAATAGTATTTAAAAGGTCAAATCTGTAAAATAACAAAATTTACAGATACTCTTTCCTTCTTGATTGCAACAACAGTGGCAAAAGAATTCTTAGACATATAAGGAAGATCAACAACACCAAAAATTTGTAGCACAAATCGTAACAAAACCCCAGGATATCACACACACAATAAAAAAAAACTCAACATCAATTGTACACTTAAAACACCACAAGAATCAAATCTCAAAATTAAATGATCACACCAACACAGATAAACAGTACTTTAAATCTAAACATGAAAGATGAAACAAAAAACCTAAAAGGTCAATAATAGTATTTAAAAGGTCAAATCTGTAAAATAACAAAATTTACAGATCCTCTTTTCTTCTCGATTGCAACAACAGTGACAAAAGAATTCTTAGACATATAAGGAAGATCAACAACAAAAAAAATTAGCACAAATCGTAACAAAATCTAAGATATCACACACAATAAAAAATGAACATAAATTGCACACTTAATCATGAAAACACCACAAGTATCAAGCGTTGGAATTAAAACATCACAAAAACACTGATAACAGTACTTAAAGTCTGAAACCTGAAACATCAAACTAAACTTAAAGATCAATACCTGTAGCTAAAACATCACGACCAAAAACTCAGAAACTTACAAACGATTCTTCCTCCTCGATTGCAGTAACAATGATGCAAATCTCCTTAGAATCTAACAAACATCAGTAGCAACACAAATATTTGCACAAATTTGTTAGAACAACTCACAAAACACACAAAAAATAGAGAAATCCCCAAATATTAACACATTGAACAACATAAACCCTAGAAAATTACATGAACCAAAAAATCAAACAAAAATCGAAAAAACAACAAAATATGCATAATAAATCTGAGCAAAGACATTACCTTCGAAGATAAATACGAAAGGAAGGTTGTATTGTGTTCGGTCGTCGAAAATCGAAACTTTAACCAGAAAATTCGCTGAAAATTCACTGGAGAATGAAGCGAATCTTCCTTGAGTCACTGCGTTCTCCCCTTGCACAAGAAACATGGAAGAAAATGGAGAAAAAGAGCGGTTGGATTGAAGGAAAATGGAAGAGAAATGGAGAGGAAGAGAAGAAGGAGCAGTTGCATAGGAGAGAAGAATGAGAGGAGAGAGAATGCATGAGAAAATAATGGGAGAAGAAGGGAAAGATTGTTATTTATACTTGGACTTAAATGTAAAATAGTGAAATTTCACATCCAACCCCTAGACTTTTAAAATTTTTAATTAGAAAACCCATGCTACATTCTTAACAATTTAATCCCTGGTCTCACTGCGAGACCGTCTCGCACAAGACTTTGTCCAAACTAAAAACTAAAAAGCTGAACGTATAGTAGCTAGGTATCCACTCACAAAGTGAAACAAATAAATAAAACATTAAGGCTGCTGTAGCTCCACTTGTTTTGTGTCCGTCTTGTTCCACAGAAGAGAGCACAGGTAGGGGCAGAGGTAGAAAACACTAGTGGTGGGGTTGATACGTAAAGAGATTCAAAATTTCCCAATTTTCTTAAGATTAGAGGGGATTGATAAAATAATTTTAAAAACATTACTCCCTAATTTCTAAAAACTTTCATCTCGGTGAGGGCTGGAGCCCCCTCCGGCCCCCGCCTAGCTCAGCCCCTGAGCACAGGCCTTTCGAAAAGGGCAAAGAAATTTATTCAACAATAATATATAGAAGAAAAATCGGCAATACAATGATTTAATTAAGGAAATAAGAATATGGAGTAAATATGGTTTTGAGAAAAAAAAAGGTATGATTTCATCCTCTGCAAATGTTCAGGTCAGAGATATATAGCAGTAGAATTGTACAACTGTGTGTAGCTAATGACAACCTTCCACGTGGATGTCTAACAAACTATTATAAAAAAGGAAAAATAGATATAAAAGCAGAATGCACAAATGGAATGATGACGTTTAACAGTGACGCCAAGAACTCATGTTTAACCTTGAACTTGATATGTCTTCAGCCCCTCCTCAAGATGGATAGGAGATGAAACTCGGATGTTTGGCTTGGCCAAATTAAGGTTGAATGCAGAAGCAAGAAGAAGCTTCGTGAATATGTCAGCCAATTAAAGCCGAGAAGTAACCTTGGTGGGGAGAAGTAACCTTGGTGGGCAGAAGGAAGCCAGCCAAGGAGCTAGTAATCACGAACAAGGTGATAGTTGATTTCCAAGTGTTTGGCTCTCCATGAAATACTAGATTGGCTGAGATGTAGAGAGCAGCCTGATTGTCACAATACAAGGGAAAAGGCAGCTGCAAAGGGGGGTGAAGATCAGAGGCCAAGAAACTGATCCACTTGAGTTTTCATGCAATGACAGTCATGTTACGGTACTCCGACTCACCTGATGATTTCAATGACGTGGATTGTTTCTTTGGCTTCCATGAGATAAGAGCATAACCGAGAAAAATAGCGAAGGTACTGATGGAACGTCGGGAATCAGTGCACTTGCTCCAATCAGCGTCGCAACATGCAACAATAGAGGGTTGAGGAGTAGAATGATAATACAGGCTATGAGATGGGCAAATCTTCAGCTAGAAAACTATGTGAAGAACAACCTGTAGATGGTGGGTAGTGAGATTTTGCACAAATTGGTATAGTTGGTGAACCAAATAAGTAATATCCAGGGGGGGAGGGGTAAAGCCCATATGCAGGAGTCTTCCAATCAATCACCGAAAAACACATGGATTAGTGAGAAGGGGGGCATTGGCATCATCCCTCCATGTAGCAGCTAAAGGAACATTTACTACAATGGAATTAGAGAGTCCACAGTTCAAAATAATATTAAGGATGTACTTGTTTTGGCCCAGAAACAAGCCAGCATATAATCTAGCTAGTTCGATTCCCAAAAAGAACTTAGCTTCCTGAATCCTTAATAGTAAAGGTTGTATGAAGTGGGTTTTTAACAAAGGAGATATCTTGGAGTGAATTCCCAACGAGAAGCACATCATTGACATGCACAATGATATCCAAGAAAGAGTGAAAACTGTGATGCCCCCCAATTCACCGCCGCTATGTGCGCCGCGGTCGTGGCCGGAATCTGCAAGACAAATCCCCAAAAGGTTTCTGGGAGGAAGAGGCTCTAACGATCAAGTCAGCAAACAATAGTGCAATTGTGTCATTAGGAATGAATAGTTGAGTTTGTAGGGTTACCTATAGTCTTTATATAGGTTAGCAAGCAGGGCGACTATTTTGCTTGCTTGTAGAGCAAGTACCTCTCCCTTTGGCTGGCCCAAAGGATATTACCCAAGGGGTAAAATAAGATACCTGGGCCGGCTAGACTAGGCACTTAGGACCAGTACAAATGTACACATTATCAAACCGAACCTGTAAAGAAAACAATAATTATGAAGGGATTGTGAAAAACTCAAATTCAGATGACTGGTAAACTATTTTTTTCACTGCCAAGACGCCTGCTTTAAACTATATAAGTTCTTTTTAAATTTTCAAACTAGACCAAATGCAGGTAGAGGATAACCAGATGGAGAAGACATGTAAACATCCTCATCCAGGTTGCCATGTAAAAAGGAATTGTTAATGTCCATCAGGTGAATGTACTAAGAATTAGCTTCAGCTAGGGCAATAAGGAATCTCATTGTGACCGTTTTATCCACAGGTGAGAAAACCTCAAAGTAATCAATGCCCTCTAGTTGGCTATAGCCCTTGGCTACCTCCCGTATGTCACACGCGGTACTTACCACAATGCCCTATCACACCATCTCCGTAATTAGGGAATGCGCTCCAGTACAGTGACGCCGCAGACCATTCCCCATCACTTCACTCCCAATGCTAACGCAGCCCCGCTTAGAGGAATACAAAACCCGCCTAGAAGGGCAATGCCTCACGTAGGTTGCAACTGTTAGATATGTAGATAAGTGCATTACATCCCAGTCACTCCAATGTGGATCTCAATCCCAGGCCTAAAGAGGCAAAGGAAAAGACATCCTGTGATGACTCTACATTTGGCACAAATCTAGTTGCTACAAACAAACACACTAATCTATCGGGTTAAGCCAGGGGTTTTCCCCTATCGGGATTTTCTGAATCACCACCCAACATGTTGATTTCTCACACAACTAGCCAATTAGAATAATGTTATAACACATATATGGAATTTCTCTCAAATGACATGAATGCACTAATCTCCCCGGTGTTGTTTACCCACTCCACAATTCAAACACTTCCAAGATAGCAACGAAGCCTAGCACTATTTTATACAATCACACATGCATGCGTGCATCATCATAATGACATAGCATAAATCATAAATCATAGAAAGCATAAGTTCAAGCAAAAATATTCATAAGACAATAAGATAGGAAAATATAAACCTCAAAAATTAATAATCATGGCATGAATACAAACAACCCCAAGCTACTAATCTACTCCATAAACATGGAATTCAAGTATTGCATTGAATTCCACATCTTTGGGGAAAATAAAAATAAAGAAAAGAAAGAGAAAGAACCTAGAGAGAATAGAGAGTGTTTCTCCCTCCAAGTTACTCTTCAAATATACAAAATGATCTAAGAAAATGATCCAAGACTTCTAACCCTAGTAGACTAAGGCTATATTTATATTAGTGGGAGATTGAGCCTAAAAATAGTCCCAAAATAGGCCAAAACCCTAGCAGCCACCGCCTGACACGGGGTGTTACGGAACCTAGAACAAACCACATTCAAGGTTCAACCTTTCATTGCATCTATTGGATAAATATGAGAACAATCCACATTAACATACTTATCTAGCAAAAATCACAACACATTATGCACAAGAAGTTCTAAGTTCATGTTCTTAGATTTTCATGCAAAGGAGCTAAGGAATTCGTCACTTTCCTAACTCCCTAACACTTAATTAATACAAAAACTTCATATTATCAAATAATGCATGGAATAAATGAAGTAAAACATAGCATTAAGAACACATGAATGCTAAATAACAAAGGCTTCAAGAACGAGTGAAACAATTTATTCACTACTTCGACTACTTGTTGTGAAGATAAATCTTCCATCCTTCTTAGTAGTTTGCATAAGTGAATTCGACATCTCTTGTCAAACTCACCAATGACTCCCTTAGCCAAAAAACAAATAAAAGTATCCCATTGATGGCATTGAGCACGAAGAACCAACAAGCTTGGCAACACTTATAAACACGAAACCGTATCTAAGCATTTAACCAATTCATGCATTTACACAAGATTAGTCAAGAATGATCGACATTCATAGACTTCTCTCATTTTCTACCTAAAAAAAACATGACAATGAGTTCGACATCATCACATTCATCTAGAAATTATCAACACACCAACATCATTAAGAAGCTATAACTCATGCTCTTGGATTCCACATTAAAAGAGGGGAGAATTAGCTACTTTCTCCCAAACTTAACAAGTAATCATACAAGCAATTCATATACTCAAGCTTCCAACAACATCAATGTTATTAACAATTCACATTCAAATCTTAATAAATGCACAATAGCAAAAGCACTAAATAGATAGATATGGTTCTTACTACATAGAAATGGAAGCTTCAATTCATTGCTCCCAAGATAAAACTAAGCTAGATAATTAAAAAACTTGATTAACCTACAAAAACTAAGAAAAGAAAGAAAGAAAAACTGGGGTTTGAACCCAAAAACATCGCAAGAAGAAGAGAAGTAGCGACGGGCTCGCGACGACCTCGCGACGGTGCCTAGTTCCAGCATTTTGATTTCTTTCGTTTTCTTGTTTCATGTCCTCCTCTTCTCTTTACTTTTTCTTTTCAATTCTTAAAGTCTTAAAAATCTCAAATACAAGTCTTCAAATCTTCAAATCTTCAAAAGTATTCTTCAAAGTCTTCTAACAAATTACCTTGTCACACAAAATTCTCTAGAAGAGTAATAAAAGCATAAAAGTCGCTTTTAACCCTCCTTACAGAATTTCAAGGAAAAATTTCACATTTAGAGCACAAAAGTGTACAAAAGTGAATCCTAAAAGTCCTAATATAACCGTATAAAATGGACACATCACAAAGGTTTAAGTTCAATCACCGGAGCTTTCACAAGTGACAGAAGGAATTCCGGTTCTTTGGGTTCCTCTAAGACTAGAGGGGTAGGACTTGTCACCACTTCTTCAAGAATGCTTAGCTCCTCAATGATTTCCTTTGAGTTATTACTTATGGAATCTACAATACATGCATTTTCTACATCATTTTCCAAAGCAACTAACATGGAATCATCACCATTCAATTCAAAAACATCTTGCACAACATTGTCAACAATATCAATAGCATGGCAAGAGTTTTCTTCAAGAGGATACTTCATAGAGTCATTTATGTTAAAATCTACTTTAATCCCATTGAATTCCATGGTGAGAGTACCATCATGCACATCAATGATGGTCCTAGAGGTCTTAAAAAATGGCATTCCCAACAAGATTAAGGCAGCATGTTTATCATGCTCCATGTCTAGGACATAAAAATCCGTGGGGAATATTAAGGAATTCACCCTAACCAAAACATCCTCAATGATACCCTTAGGGTATGCACTAGAACGATCGGCTAGTTGGATCACCACCCCAGTTTTGTGCAAAGTACCAAGATTGAGGCTTTTATACAAAGAGTAAGGGATCACATTTATTGATGCACCTAAGTCAAGCATTTCTTTTTCAAAATGTATATTCCCTATCATGCAAGGGATTGTAAACATTCCGAGATCACTACATTTAAGGGGTATCTCCCTTTGGCACAAAGCGGATACATGTTCACTTTTCCCATTCTTAAGCTTGTTCTTTTCTCTTTGTTTCCTATTTACCACACATAATTCCTTCAAAAATTTAGCACAGCTAGGAATTTATTCAATAGCATTCAAAAGAGGTATATTTACCTCACACCTATGAAAGACTTCGTAGATGTTTTTGTTGGACTCCTTCCTCTGTTTGTCCTTTAGAGTTTCTGGGAATGGTGGTTCTGGAACATATGGAGGAATTTTCACCACCCTTTGCTTCTTGTGAGGAGGGGATGAAGGTTTGGGAATGGAGGTTGATTTCTCAACGGTGATCTCCTCTTCCTTCTCCTTTCCTTTCCTCACTTGCTCCTTGGCCACATTCTCATTCTCTTCCTCAACTTCTTTCTCAAACATTTCAAGCCTTCTAGGTTTGCTTTCAACAACATCACCAATCGGGGGATAGCTAAACTCTTTACCACTTCTCAAAGTAATAGCACTGGCATTTTGGCGGGGATTCATCTCCGGTTGGGAGGGAAGTTTTCCTTTTTTCCCAGGCCTTCATCTGATTCACAACTTGAGCTATTTGGCTCACTTGAGTTTCCAAGTTCTTGATGCTCTCCTTGGCCTCATCTTGGAGTTTTTCACCTTTTTCCATGCACATGCTCAATCGGTTAATGGCTTGCATCACCTCATCCTTTGTTAACCTCGAGCTCTCCCCCTGGTCTCGGGGCTTGTCTTGGATCCTTTGGAATTTTTGTTGAGGTGGCCTATATTGTTGTTGAGAGAGCTGATACGGATGATGGTTTTAAACTCCTTGAGGGTTTCCATACTGGAGTTTTAGGTTATGACGATTACCCGAATAGTACGGCCGGCTTTGGTAGCCTTGGCCACCTTGGGACCCTTCATTTCTTTGATATCCTTCTGCACCTTGGTAGTTTTGGTTGCCTTGGTAGCCTTGGTTTCCTTCATATCCCATGGCACTCACCTCCTCAACACAGTCCTCTTACAAAGTAGGGTAAGTGTTCGTAGGATGCGCCAAGTAAAAAATTATGCATGATTTAACATGCAGCATATTTTCGGGCTTCATCATTAATGATTTCACCATAGAGGCAAGGGCGAGACTTGGTCCTTGAGCTTTCCACTATTAGAGAGATCACTTGCGGGCATTGGATTTCTCTTTCTCAAATCGGCCCTTGAGCTAAATTTTCTCAACTCCTCCACTAGCTCCTTATACAATTGCATAGCCTCAGATGAAGTCTTGTTTCCAAGGGTACCACCACAAGAACTCCTCACTAATCTTTGATCCTCATCAAGAAGACCATTATAGAAGTAGTAGACCAAATCTCGCTCCCAATAACCGTGGTAAGGGAAACTTGCGAGAAGTTTCTTTAACCTCTCCTAATAATCGGAGAGAGGTTTTTCGTGCCATTGGAGGATGTTACTTATGTCCTTCTTCAAGGCGGTGGATTTCGAGGCTGGAAAGTATTTGGCTAGAAACTTCGTCTTCATATCTAGTCAACTCTTGATGCTCTTGGGTGGTAGGTAGTGGAGCCAATCTCTTGTACTATCCCTTAGTGTGAACGGAAATGCCTTCAACTTATAAAAGTCTTCATCTACTCCATGGGGGGACCATACCACCACACAAGAAGTGAAACTCGGTGAGGTGCTTGTTGGCATTCTCCCCTTGCCTACCAAGGAAGATGGGTAAGCATGTTTATGAACCCGGTCTTTAGCTCAAAGTGCCCATTCAGTCCAACCAAGGGATACTCAATACACATAGGTTGTTGGTCGAGTTTGGGGGCCATGATGTCTCTCAACAATGCTTGCCCCAAAGAAATCTCCCTTTCGTGGAGTGGAGGAGCGCCCTTGGAGAAGAGGATGTTGAGGTCTTCCCCCCAAATGCTCGTCTTCATGCTCACGTTTATGCTCCATAGAAGTAGAGGTATCCACAAAATGGTCACTAAGAGGGATGTTATTCATACTTTCCAAAGAAAGCCTACCAGCCCATCTAAAATTCAACTCTAACTTGGGGTCGGAGTGTAGGGGTTCTTGCGAAGAGGATCACATACAAACCATACACCAAGAACACGAACAATACTCCTCCAAGCCAAGCGAAAATGGTAAGTTAACTAAACAATCAAAACTAAAACAAACTCACAAATATTTACAACTAGCACATAATCACACATAATATGCCCAAACACTTGAAAATAAAGGCCTCTTCCCCGGCAGCGGCGCCAAAATTTGGAAGGTCGTCGTTGTACTTCTCAAAGTTAATATTTATAAGCCTAATGCTTCCTATATACAATTAATTAGATAATGGAAAGTCGTGGTCATCCACGAGAAGAGGGATCATTTCAAGTTTTTAAAAATATATAGGAGAAAACATACTAGGCATACGCATATATAGATACATATAAAAGCATGTAAGGGAGAGGGGGTTGGTTGGTTTTTTATCCTAAAATATCAAATTCAAAGACAACAATTAGCAAAGCAAGAGAACTATGATAATCATGCAACAACAACTAAATAGATGATTAAAACAACAATTAACGGAGCCTTAGGGGCAACCGACTTCCACTTTCAAACTTCCTATAGCTCATTGATTTATTCACTCATTCAATTAAATTTATTGTCTATGGGGAATGTTATCATTTCTCACTCGAAGATCAACATTCATTCCTCCTTAATAGTAGTTTGCACAGACAAGTAACGACCATTTGCAAACCTTATTGATAATCACCCTAGGCAAACAACACCATAGGGGTATTTCATCAATGGCATTTCACCCAAAGGACCATAGGTTTGATAACAACAAGACTTATACCAAAGACATAATCATTTAACCAAACAAAGCATTTATTAGGTTAAACCTAAAACAAACAACATTCAAGGTACAACCTTTCTTTGCATCTATGGGATAAATATGAGAACAATCCACATTAACATACTCATCTAGCAAGAATCACCACACATTATATACAAGAAGTTCTAAATCCATGTTTTCGGATTTCATGTCAAATGAGCTAAGAAATTTGCAACTTTCCTAACAACTTAACACTTCAATCCTACAAACATTTCATATACTCAAACAACCCATGGTATAAAAGAGGCAAAACAAAAAAAAACATAAATGGCATAATAAATGCTCTCCAATAAATGTTCATAAATGAGCAAATATAGAATCTTACTACATAAGTTTGGAAGCTTCAATCAATTGCTCCCAAGAACTAGATTTAGTGATGTGTCCATTTTAGATGGTTATTTTAGGGTTTTTAGGATTAGGTTTTGGACAATTTTGTGCTCTAAATGTGGCATTTTGCCTTGAAATCATTTAAGGAGGGATAAAAGCGACTTTGGCGTTTTTATCACTTTTTAGATGATTTTGTGTGACGAGGTGATTTGTTTGAAGACTTTGAAGATTTGAAGACTTTGAAAGATATCTTTGAAGATTTGAAGACTTACATTTGGGCTTTTTGAAGATATGAAGAAGTGAAGAGGTGAAGAAAGGAGAGCAAAGCAACGGGTGAAAGATGGTCCGGGGTTCTCAGAATTTTCAGAGAAGAATCAACCTTCAAGAGTGGCACCATTGGATTCCTCTTCTCGAGCACTATAAAATCGACTACAAGAACTCCCGAAACGGATCAACGGTTCACCCGGAGGAAGCAAAACAAAACAGCAAGGCTGAGTTACTGATTTGGTCGCGAGTCGCGACCAAGCTCGTCGCGACTCGCGACGAAGGCTTAAAATCAGCCCTGCAACAGCGTTTTTCTCCCTTTTTCTTCCCACTATAAATATCTCCTCACCCTCTTCTTTCCACAGCTTTTGGCCCCTGTTCTTGGGCCAAAACCCTAGCTTTTCTCTTCTTGTTTTCTTAGTTTTTATGTGTTTTCTTGTTCTAGAGTAGTTTTTGTACTTGGGAGCAAGGATTGAAGCTTCCATTTCTATGTAGTAAGGATCATTTCTATCTATCTATTTGGTGTTTTTGCTATTGTGCTCTTATTGTGCTTGAATGATGATTGTTGATGCTATTGATGTTATTGGTAGCTTGAGGATACAAATTGCTTGATTGATTGCTTGTTAGGGTTGGAAGGAATTAGCTACTCTTTCCCTCTTTTAATTAGGAATCCAAAGCATGAGTTAGAGCTTCTAAATGATATTGATGTGTTGATGATGTGCTAGACGAATGTGATTGATGTTGAACTCTTCGTCATGTTCGTTTGTGTAGCAAACGAGAGAGTTATATGCTCCTGGATGAATGTGCATTGCACGTTCATCCAATCTCGTGTAATTGCATGAATTGGTTTAATGCTTAGTCACGGTGTAGTGGTCATAGGCATTGCCAAGCTTGTTGGTCCTTCGTGCTAAATGCCACCAATGACACCTTGAGTCGTGGTCGCGACTCGGGAGTCATTGGTGAGGTTTGACGAGAGATGTCGAACTCACTCTCGCAAACTACAAACTAAGAAGGATAGGAGTTTAGTCTCCACAACAAGTAGTTGAAGTAGCAAATAGATGGCTTTTACTCTTTCTTGAAGCATTTGTTATTTAGCATGTATGTACTCTTGATGGTGTGTTTCACTTCGTGTGTGCCATGAGTTGTTTGAGCATAGGGAGTGCTTGTATGTTTGAATTGTTTAGGTGTTAGGAACGTGACGAATTCCGTAGCGCCTTTGCATGAAGATGTATGAGCATGAACTTAGAACTCCTTGTGATGTATGTGTTGTGATCCTTGCTAGATGGGTATGTGAATGTTGAGTCATGTATGCTATATGATGGAATGAGTGAATGATTCAATGACCTACGTATGATTTGGAAGTGGATATCCGTTGCCCCCAAGGCTTTTTATCTTTGTAGTTTAAAACCCCTTTTCTTAGTTTTGTTTGATGATTAGCATAGTCACTTGACCTTGCTAGTTATCTTATCTTTTTATTTTCGTAACTTAGGAACAACCAACCAACCAACCCCCCCCCCCATTTACTTGCTTTTAAGTGTGTGTAAATATAGTTACTCCTAGCCTAGTATCAACCATTTGTGCTTGATTGCTTAGGAAGATCCCTCTTCTCATTGGACGACCCCGATTTGCCGCTATCTACCTAGTTGTAGAAAGTAAGCAAAAAGGGCTTATAAATTATCTTTTGCACGGCGGGCGCGACGACCGCCCGCCCGTCAAAATGGCGCCGTTGCCGGGGAAGAGGCGTTTATTCTTTAGTATTTAGGTGTATTTGGTTGTGTATTGGCTAGTTGTTTTTATTTTCCACTACTTGGTGGTTGTTTTTGTTCGGAGTAGGTATTGCTTGAATTCTTGGTAATTTATTTTATCAAGAATCCTTGCACTATGATTTCGAACTTTTGTTAAAAAAAAATTTTAAAATTTAATGGAGCGTCTCACCTTGAGAGAACTCATGATGAGAAGAGAGGCTCAACAAGCAAGGTTTTGTAGGATGTGTCGTTTCGACCATCCTACCGAATCCTGCCCTTTGTTATGGGAAAAGCACGATGACCGAGAAAGAACCCTTGGTTTTCAAAACCATGGGTACTATGAAGAGTGCTATCAAGAGGTTGGAGATGTTGGTTTTCAAGGGCAAGAAGCTCATGAATGCTATCCATACCACGACTCTTATAATCCGGAATGGAGTGGTAGTCCGGATTTGTGGTATGAGAATGAGCCGGAAAACCAATATTACGAGCAACCTAGTTGGCCATCACCACCCTATACCATACCCCAAAACCAAGCCCAACAAGGAAGTTCAAGTTTGACACGTGAGGATGTCTTAAATACCATAGCAAACTTGAACTCCTTTACTAGTGAGGAGCCGGATACCCAGCTCTCCTCTAGTGTTGAGGCCATTGAGGGGCATGCGAGGAACATATTAGAGGTATTGGCCCGCATGGAAGCTCTTGATTCCGAAAATACACCATCCCAACTTGAACTCGATGACTCGGTGAGTGAGGTCACCAATAAAAATGATTTTGAGTTTGAAAGGGATGAGGAGTTGGTTGTAGAGGATAGAAAAATAGAGGAAGAGGTGATAGTGCTACATCCATTAGCATCGTCACCCCTTCTCCCACCTAGTGAACCAACTCTAATATTTTCGGAAATTTTGAGGGAAACGAGAGAGGAGCCAAAAGACTTTCCCAAGCTCCCTAACCACTTAATTCCCTTTGAACCATCTCCACCTCCACAAGACTTTCCTCTTGAAGGTTTTGTGCCCCCACCTCTCGTATTTTGGATGCTCATGGTGAAGAGCTTCAAGCCTTCACCATACAGATAACATTAGGGTCGTGCCGACGACCTTAAAAATACGGAGCTTCGTCGTGCCGACGACGTTAAATAAATTCGGCATTTCTTTTAGTTTTTGTTTCTTAGTTTGTGTTTCTTAGTTTGTTTTTGTTGTTGTTTTGTTTTTTTCTTTTTATGGCATGTTTTTCTATTATTTTGTAGCAACATGAAGTGCATTGCAATGGAGGAGATGAAGGAATGTGATCAACGAATAAGGGAAGCAAGCTTGGACAGTTGGTAAGCAAAAGAAAAATTTTAAGCCTGGGATACCCTGCCGTCGCGAGTCGCGATGGGCTTCGTCGCGAGTCGCGACGAACAGGGGAGCAAAATTCACTCCCGGCGCCAACTTTCCGCGAGTCACGATGACATCGCGAGGCACCGTCGCGAGTCGCGATGTACTTCGTCACGAGTCACGACGTGCTCAGAAATGTTTGAGCTTTCGGACTCAACTTTCCGCGAGTCGCGATGACATCGCGAGGCTCGTCGCGAGTCGCGATACACTTCGTCGCGAGTCGCGGCGAGCTCAGAAAATTTTGAGCTTCCGGACTCAACTTTCCGCGAGTCGCGATGACTTCGCGAGGCTCGTCGCGACACCCTTCGTCGCGAGTCGCGACGAGCTCAGAAAATTTTGAGCTCTCGGACTCACCTTTCCGCGAGTCGCGATGACTTCGGGAGGCTCGTCGCGAGTCGCGACGAACCTCGTCGCGAGTCGCGACGAACCTCGTCGTGAGTCGCGACGTGCTCAGTAACTGTTGAAAATTTTTTGAGCCCGGATTTCAAATTTCCAAGCTTCCAAGTTTCCAAATGATTTTAAACATTGCATGATCCTACCTTCTTCTCCACCCAACACTCCCAAGAACCACCACATACCCACTCATTCCTCCACCATCCTACATATGTTGACATATGAACATTCTTGCATCTTTATAGTACATTTGTTGATTGTAGTATGCCGACTACATCATTGTAATCGTAAGTGCACATCCTATAATGATGCTTGTATACATGTCAATATATGTTGGATATTTTTCATGATTATTCTTATAGTGTTGGTTGAGTGTGATTTGGTTGTTCTTTGAAAATACTATGGTTATTAACTCTTGATGCTAAACCTAGTATTACATATCCTTATGTACTTGTGAGTTTAATGTGTTCTTCGTGGTGTTAGTCTTGATCAAACGGCGCCATGGAGACAATGCTTTTCTCGAGGGGTGAGTTCTTCTACGGCATCTTTGCTCACCCTTCCGGTTCCGTAACCTATCTCGGGACCATCCAAGTACTTGGATATCGCCATATCACCGGCGAATTTGCGGAGAAATGGGTGTCACTCTAACTCCCTTACCTTGATTTTTATTGTTCTTGCCTTACGTGTTTACATTGAGGGCAATGTAATGTTTTAAGTGTGGGGAGGGGTTAGAGGACTCATATGCATGCTAGATTGTTTTGGAATGCTTTTTGCTACTTTTCATTGGAAAAACATGAGAAAAAGAAAAAAAATAGAAAAACAAAAAGAAAATAGAAAAAGAAAAAAAAAGAAAAAGAAAAAGAAAACCCGCTAAGTTGAAAACTCGAGAGGGCAACTTAGGCAACATTGGGGGCCCGGATAGGTCGAAAACCCTTAAAGGGCGGCCTAGGCAAAAATGAGAGGCTAAAATGTGCGGAAAAAGGTGAGATGTGAGCTAAAGAAACATGATGTGTGGCTAGGATGAAAACTCGAAAGAGCTCCTAGGCAAAATGAGAGAAAGTGAGAGAAATTGAAAAATGCTATGATTTCACTCATTTGCCGGCGTTGGAGTCATAAGGTTGCGGTTGTCACACGGATGGATCGGGTAGCTCAACATCTATAGACCTCTTGGGATTGGGTAGCTTAGTGGGTTAGGAAACGAAGTGTGGTTATGAAATTCCTTATCTCTTTCTACTTCGTTTTTGGTTGATATATTGGCATTAGGTGAAGCATGTGTTTAAAACTTCCTCTATGGTTTTAGCTTCATTTTGTGTCATTGGACTTTGGGAATATCAATTCGGGGCTTTGAAATATTTTTATGGGTAGTGAATTGATAAGTGGTAGGTTTGGTTAGATTTAGGATTGGGGATGTGTGTGTGAAAAAATTCTCATGTGAGCTTTTATTTTGGGATTTTTGATATTGAGAGTTTTTGTGAGGCTTTGATTGGGGGATTAGTTTAGGTTTTGGATATATCATTTACTCCGTGTGCTTGGTTCTTTTCTTACTCGAGGGCGAGTAAGGTTTAAGTGTGGGGAGGTTTGATATGTCCATTTTGTGTGGTTATTTTAGGGGTTTTAGGATGTGGATATGCCATTTCCTCCGTATGCTTGAATCTTTTCTTACTCGAGGGCGAGTAAGGTTTAAGTGTGGGGAGGTTTGATGTGTCCATTTTAGATGGTTATTTTAGGGTTTTTAGGATTAGGTTTTGGACAATTTTGTGCTCTAAATGTGGCATTTTGCCTTGAAATCATTTAAGGAGGGATAAAAGCGATTTTGGCGTTTTTATCACTTTTTAGATGATTTTGTGTGACGAGGTGATTTGTTTGAAGACTTTGAAGATTTGAAGACTTTGAAAGATATCTTTGAAGATTTGAAGACTTACATTTGGGCTTTTTGAAGATATGAAGAAGTGAAGAGGTGAAGAAAGGAGAGCAAAGCAACGGGTGAAAGATGGTCCGGGGTTCTCAGAATTTTCAGAGAAGAATCAACCTTCAAGAGTGGCACCATTGGATTCCTCTTCTCGAGCACTATAAAATCGACTACAAGAACTCCCGAAACGGATCAACGGTTCACCCGGAGGAAGCAAAACAAAACAGCAAGGCTGAGTTACTGATTTGGTCGCGAGTCGTGACCAAGCTCGTCGCGACTCGCGACGAAGGCTTAAAATCAGCCCTGCAACAGCATTTTTCTCCCTTTTTCTTCCCACTATAAATACCTCTTCACCCTCTTCTTTCCACAGCTTTTGGCCCCTGTTCTTGGGCCAAAACCCTAGCTTTTCTCTTCTTGTTTTCTTAGTTTTTATGTGTTTTCTTGTTCTAGAGTAGTTTTTGTACTTGGGAGCAAGGATTGAAGCTTCCATTTCTATGTAGTAAGGATCATTTCTATCTATCTATTTGGTGTTTTTGCTATTGTGCTCTTATTGTGCTTGAATGATGATTGTTGATGCTATTGATGTTATTGGTAGCTTGAGGATACAAATTGCTTGATTGATTGCTTGTTAGGGTTGGAAGGAATTAGCTACTCTTTCCCTCTTTTAATTAGGAATCCAAAGCATGAGTTAGAGCTTCTAAATGATATTGATGTGTTGATGATGTGCTAGACGAATGTGATTGATGTTGAACTCTTCGTCATGTTCGTTTGTGTAGCAAACGAGAGAGTTATATACTCCTGGATGAATGTGCGTTGCACGTTCATCCAATCTCGTGTAATTGCATGAATTGGTTTAATGCTTAGTCACGGTGTAGTGGTCATAGGCATTGCCAAGCTTGTTGGTCCTTCGTGCTAAATGCCACCAATGACACCTTGAGTCGTGGTCGCGACTCGGGAGTCATTGGTGAGGTTTGACGAGAGATGTCGAACTCACTCTCGCAAACTACGAACTAAGAAGGATAGGAGTTTAGTCTCCACGACAAGTAGTTGAAGTAGCAAATAGATGGCTTTTACTCTTTCTTGAAGCATTTGTTATTTAGCATGTATGTACTCTTGATGGTGTGTTTCACTTCGTGTGTGCCATGAGTTGTTTGAGCATAGGGAGTGCTTGTATGTTTGAATTGTTTAGGTGTTAGGAACGTGACGAATTCCGTAGCGCCTTTGCATGAAGATGTATGAGCATGAACTTTGAACTCCTTGTGATGTATGTGTTGTGATCCTTGCTAGATGGGTATGTGAATGTTGAGTCATGTATGCTATATGATGGAATGAGTGAATGATTCAATGACCTACGTATGATTTGGAAGTGGATATCCGTTGCCCCCAAGGCTTTTTATCTTTGTAGTTTAAAACCCCTTTTCTTAGTTTTGTTTGATGATTAGCATAGTCACTTGACCTTGCTAGTTATCTTGTCTTTTTATTTTCGTAACTTAGGAACAACCAACCAACCAAACCCCCCCCCCATTTACTTGCTTTTAAGTGTGTGTAAATATAGTTACTCCTAGCCTAGTATCAACCATTTGTGCTTGATTGCTTAGGAAGATCCCTCTTCTCATTGGACGACCCCGATTTGCCGCTATCTACCTAGTTGTAGAAAGAAAGCAAAAAGGGCTTATAAATTATCTTTTGTACGGCGGGCGCGACGACCGCCCGCCCGTTAAAATGGCGCCGTTGCCGGGGAAGAGGCGTTTATTCTTTAGTATTTAGGTGTATTTGGTTGTGTATTGGCTAGTTGTTTTTATTTTCCACTACTTGGTGGTTGTTTTTGTTCGGAGTAGGTATTGCTTGAATTCTTGGTAATTTATTTTATCAAGAATCCTTGCACTATGATTTCGAACTTTTGTTGAAAAAAAAAATTAAAAATTTAATGGAGCGTCTCACCTTGAGGGAACTCATGATGAGAAGAGAGGCTCAACAAGCAAGGTTTTGTAGGATGTGTCGTTCCGACCATCCTACCGAATCCTGCCCTTTGTTATGGGAAAAGTACGATGACCGAGAAAGAACCCTTGGTTTTCAAAACCATGGGTACTATGAAGAGTGCTATCAAGAGGTTGGAGATGTTAGTTTTCAAGGGTAAGAAGCTCATGAATGCTATCCATACCACGACTCTTATAATCCGGAATGGAGTGGTAGTCCGGATTTGTGGTATGAGAATGAGCCGGAAAACCAATATTACGAGCAACCTAGTTGGCCATCACCACCCTATACCATACCCCAAAACCAAGCCCAACAAGGAAGTTCAAGTTTGACACGTGAGGATGTCTTAAATACCATAGCAAACTTGAACTCCTTTACTAGTGAGGAGCCGGATACCCAGCTCTCCTCTAGTGTTGAGGCCATTGAGGGGCATGCGAGGAACATATTAGAGGTATTGGCCCGCATGGAAGCTCGTGATTCCGAAAATACACCATCCCAACTTGAACTCGATGACTCGGTGAGTGAGGTCACCAATAAAAATGATTTTGAGTTTGAAAGGGATGAGGAGTTGGTTGTAGAGGATAGAAAAATAGAGGAAGAGGTGATAGTGCTACATCCATTAGCATCGTCACCCCTTCTCCCACCTAGTGAACCAACTCTAATATTTTCGGAAATTTTGAGGGAAACGAGAGAGGAGCCAAAAGACTTTCCCAAGCTCCCTAACCACTTAATTCCCTTTGAACCATCTCCACCTCCACAAGACTTTCCTCTTGAAGGTTTTGTGCCCCCACCTCTCGTATTTTGGATGCTCATGGTGAAGAGCTTCAAGCCTTCACCATACGGATAACATTAGGGTCGTGCCGACGACCTTAAAAATACGGAGCTTCGTCGTGCCGACGATGTTAAATAAATTCGGCATTTCTTTTAGTTTTTGTTTCTTAGTTTGTTTTTGTTGTTGTTTTGTTTTGTTCTTTTTATGGCATGTTTTTCTATTATTTTGTAGCAACATGAAGTGCATTGCAATGGAGGAGATGAAGGAATGAGATCAACGAATAAGGGAAGCAAGCTTGGACAGTTGGTAAGCAAAAGAAAAATTTTAAGCCTGGGATACCCTGCCGTCGCGAGTCGCGATGGGCTTCGTCGCGAGTTGCGACGAACAGGGGAGCAAAATTTACTCCCGGCGCCAACTTTCCGCGAGTCGCGATGACATCGCGAGGCACCGTCGCGAGTCGCGATGTACTTCGTCACGAGTCACGACGTGCTCAGAAATTTTTGAGCTTTCAGACTCAACTTTCCGCGAGTCGCGATGACTTCGCGAGGCTCGTCGCGAGTCGCGATACACTTCGTCGCGAGTCGCGACGAGCTCAAAAAATTTTGAGCTCTCGGACTCACCTTTCCGCGAGTCGCGATGACTTCGCGAGGCTCGTCGCGAGTCGTGACGAACCTCGTCGCGAGTCGCGACGTGCTCAGTAACTGTTGAAAATTTTTTGAGCCCGGATTTCAAATTTCCAAGCTTCCAAGTTTCCAAATGATTTTAAACATTGCATGATCCTACCTTCTTCTCCACCCAACACTCCCAAGAACCACCACATACCCACTCATTCCTCCACCATCCTACATATGTTGACATATGAACATTCTTGCATCTTTATAGTACATTTGTTGATTGTAGTATGCCGACTACATCATTGTAATCGTAAGTGCACATCCTATAATGATGCTTGTATACATGTCAATATATGTTGGATATTTTTCATGATTATTCTTATAGTGTTGGTTGAGTGTGATTTGGTTGTTCTTTGAAAATACTATGGTTATTAACTCTTGATGCTAAACCTAGTATTACATATCCTTATGTACTTGTGAGTTTAATGTGTTCTTCGTGGTGTTAGTCTTGATCAAACGGCGCCATGGAGACAATGCTTTTCTCGAGGGGTGAGTTCTTCTACGGCATCTTTGCTCACCCTTCCGGTTCCGTAACCTATCTCGGGACCATCCAAGTACTTGGATATCGCCATATCACCGGCGAATTTGCGGAGAAATGGGTGTCACTCTAACTCCCTTACCTTGATTTTTATTGTTCTTGCCTTACGTGTTTACATTGAGGGCAATGTAATGTTTTAAGTGTGGGGAGGGGTTAGAAGACTCATATGCATGCTAGATTGTTTTGGAATGCTTTTTGCTACTTTTCATTGGAAAAACATGAGAAAAAGAAAAAAAATAGAAAAACAAAAAGAAAAAGAAAATAGAAAAAGAAAAAGAAAAAGAAAAAAAAAGAAAAAGAAAAAGAAAACCCGCTAAGTTGAAAACCCGAGAGGGCAACTTAGGCAACATTGGGGGCCCGGATAGGTCGAAAACCCTTAAAGGGCGGCCTAGGCAAAAATGAGAGGCTAAAATGTGCGGAAAAAGGTGAGATGTGAGCTAAAGAAACATGATGTGTGGCTAGGATGAAAACTCGAAAGAGCTCCTAGGCAAAATGAGAGAAAGTGAGAGAAATTGAAAAATGCTATGATTTCACTCATTTGCCGGCGTTGGAGTCATAAGGTTGCGGTTGTCACACGGATGGATCGGGTAGCTCAACATCTATAGACCTCTTGGGATTGGGTAGCTTAGTGGGTTAGGAAACGAAGTGTGGTTATGAAATTCCTTATCTCTTTCTACTTCGTTTTTGGTTGATATATTGGCATTAGGTGAAGCATGTGTTTAAAACTTCCTCTATGGTTTTAGCTTCATTTTGTGTCATTGGACTTTGGGAATATCAATTCGGGGCTTTGAAATATTTTTATGGGTAGTGAATTGATAAGTGGTAGGTTTGGTTAGATTTAGGATTGGGGATGTGTGTGTGAAAAAATTCTCATGTGAGCTTTTATTTTGGGATTTTTGATATTGAGTGTTTTTGTGAGGCTTTGATTGGGGGATTAGTTTAGGTTTTGGATATATCATTTACTCCGTGTGCTTGGTTCTTTTCTTACTCGAGGGCGAGTAAGGTTTAAGTGTGGGGAGGTTTGATATGTCCATTTTGTGTGGTTATTTTAGGGGTTTTAGGATGTGGATATGCCATTTCCTCCGTATGCTTGAATCTTTTCTTACTCGAGGGCGAGTAAGGTTTAAGTGTGGGGAGGTTTGATGTGTCCATTTTAGATGGTTATTTTAGGGTTTTTAGGATTAGGTTTTGGACAATTTGGTGCTCTAAATGTGGCATTTTGCCTTGAAATCATTTAAGGAGGGATAAAAGCGACTTTGGCGTTTTTATCACTTTTTAGATGATTTTGTGTGACGAGGTGATTTGTTTGAAGACTTTGAAGATTTGAAGACTTTGAAAGATATCTTTGAAGATTTGAAGACTTACATTTGGGCTTTTTGAAGATATGAAGAAGTGAAGAGGTGAAGAAAGGAGAGCAAAGCAACGGGTGAAAGATGGTCCGGGGTTCTCAGAATTTTCAGAGAAGAATCAACCTTCAAGAGTGGCACCATTGGATTCCTCTTCTCGAGCACTATAAAATCGACTACAAGAACTCCCGAAACGGATCAACGGTTCACCCGGAGGAAGCAAAACAAAACAGCAAGGCTGAGTTACTGATTTGGTCGCGAGTCGCGACCAAGCTCGTCGCGACTCGCGACGAAGGCTTAAAATCAGCCCTGCAACAGCATTTTTCTCCCTTTTTCTTCCCACTATAAATACCTCTTCACCCTCTTCTTTCCACAGCTTTTGGCCCCTGTTCTTGGGCCAAAACCCTAGCTTTTCTCTTCTTGTTTTCTTAGTTTTTATGTGTTTTCTTGTTCTAGAGTAGTTTTTGTACTTGGGAGCAAGGATTGAAGCTTCCATTTCTATGTAGTAAGGATCATTTCTATCTATCTATTTGGTGTTTTTGCTATTGTGCTCTTATTGTGCTTGAATGATGATTGTTGATGCTATTGATGTTATTGGTAGCTTGGGGATACAAATTGCTTGATTGATTGCTTGTTAGGGTTGGAAGGAATTAGCTACTCTTTCCCTCTTTTAATTAGGAATCCAAAGCATGAGTTAGAGCTTCTAAATGATATTGATGTGTTGATGATGTGCTAGACGAATGTGATTGATGTTGAACTCTTCGTCATGTTCGTTTGTGTAGCAAACGAGAGAGTTATATGCTCCTGGATGAATGTGCGTTGCACGTTCATCCAATCTCGTGTAATTGCATGAATTGGTTTAATGCTTAGTCACGGTGTAGTGGTCATAGGCATTGCCAAGCTTGTTGGTCCTTCGTGCTAAATGCCACCAATGACACCTTGAGTCGTGGTCGCGACTCGGGAGTCATTGGTGAGGTTTGACGAGAGATGTCGAACTCACTCTCGCAAACTACGAACTAAGAAGGATAGGAGTTTAGTCTCCACGACAAGTAGTTGAAGTAGCAAATAGATGGCTTTTACTCTTTCTTGAAGCATTTGTTATTTAGCATGTATGTACTCTTGATGGTGTGTTTCACTTCGTGTGTGCCATGAGTTGTTTGAGCATAGGGAGTGCTTGTATGTTTGAATTGTTTAGGTGTTAGGAACGTGACGAATTCTATAGCGCCTTTGCATGAAGATGTATGAGCATGAACTTAGAACTCCTTGTGATGTATGTGTTGTGATCCTTGCTAGATGGGTATGTGAATGTTGAGTCATGTATGCTATATGATGGAATGAGTGAATGATTCAATGACCTACGTATGATTTGGAAGTGGATATCCGTTGCCCCCAAGGCTTTTTATCTTTGTAGTTTAAAACCCCTTTTCTTAGTTTTGTTTGATGATTAGCATAGTCACTTGACCTTGCTAGTTATCTTGTCTTTTTATTTTCGTAACTTAGGAACAACCAACCAACCAACCCCCCCCCCCCCCCCATTTACTTGCTTTTAAGTGTGTGTAAATATAGTTACTCCTAGCCTAGTATCAACCATTTGTGCTTGATTGCTTAGGAAGATCCCTCTTCTCATTGGACGACCCCGATTTGCCGCTATCTACCTAGTTGTAGAAAGTAAGCAAAAAGGGCTTATAAATTATCTTTTGCACGGCGGGCGCGATGACCGCCCGCCCGTCATTTAGCTACAAGAGTTCATACTAACTAATGCTAACAAACCAAACATGATACAAAAGAAATCAAAGATGAAAATGGTGAAAAACTACGGTTAGAATAGTACAAAAAATGCAGGAAGAAGTTGTAAACGAGAGGAAATAGAATGCTATTTTTAGTACAAAAAAGGATAAGGTTAGGTTCTGCCCACCTGTGCATCGCGACTCGCAACTGGTTCGTCGCAATTTGCAACGGGTTTGTCGCGACTTGCGGCGGGCGCCAGAACTCAACCTTGTCCTCTTTTCTTCTTCTTGTGGAAATCACTCATCTTCACAATAATCCCTCTCATTTTTCAATTCTTCAAATCTTTGAAGAAAGTCTTCAAAAGATTATCTTCAACGGCTTCCGGTCTTCAAGTCTTCAAATCTTTGAGGCAAGTCTTCAAAGTCTTCGAAATGTGATCTTCAATAGCCTCCGGTCTTCAAGCCTCCATGTTCTTCCTTTGTCATGCAAAATCCACTTAGAAGAGGTAAAAGAGCATAAAGTTTCTCTTACCTATCCTAAGAGAATTTCAAGGTAAAACAAAAGCTCTTGATAATAAAAGAGCCCAAAAGTGATCCCAAAAAGTACTAAATTATGCACATAAAATGGACACATCGGATTTGTTATGTTATATATTGATATTGTTCATTTATATAGTCTATATATTTATAATGTCTCAATAATTATTCTGTTAGTTTGATGTTTTCATTATTTTGTTTATGTTTTTATAGTTTTTGTGAGATCATCCTGACATGCTTCTGAAAGTACTATGGATTGGCAAGATGTGGTTCGAGCACATGCATTGTAATGTATTGGCAGGATGTGGTTCGAGTGCGCTTGAATTCTTTACCTCATAAGATTGGTAAGGCGTTGGGGTTTATGTATTTTTGGCAAATGGAGTGAGATTAAGAAATTGTGGATTGATATGACTAATTTATTTTATTTTATTTTGTAAATTTATGAACTCTCTTCAAATAGATCGTGTTTCATAATTCTTATTATTTTGTTTAATAATTAGTTAGCTACAATCTAATTTGTTATATTTCACAATTATTTGATGTAGTTTGTTGTTCTCTCTAATTATTAAATATACAATAGTTCGTGTGTTTATAGTTTTTGTCAATGGTTTAAACATTTAGTTCGAACTTTAACTTTTTACAAGAGTTACAACTACAAAATATAAATAAATAAATATATTAGTTCTATATTTAGAGTGTTTATTCATAGTTTTAAAGGTTTAGTTCAGACTCTCATCTTTATTTTAAGATAATGATAAAAAAATTAATAAATATTATTAATTTGTTCATATGTTTAGAGTGTTTGTTATTTGTTTTAATGATTTTGTTTATACTTTAATATTTTACAAGATAATAATTATAAAACTAATAATTATCAAACGTATAATTTAGTTGATATATTTTTAAGTGTTTGTTATTCGTTCTAATAGATTCGTAAAACAAATAGATTTCTTGGAATTTTTAAAACATGGTTTTCCCCAATCTGTGCTTTTAAAACTTTCAAACCTTAACTCACAAATGCTAGGTGGGCAGTACCCTGACTTCCTGGTTTGGAAACCTGATGATACATGATATTTTCCCATAAAATCAACTTATAAATTTATCAGAGATAAGAAAGCCATAGACCCTTCCTTCAACTGAAAATTACTTAACAAGTTATTAGCCATGCCTGATGTTTTGGAAGATTATAACTTTCATCTTTTTTCCATTTGTATGTTCTGTAATCAATATTCTGATTCAATACATCATAGTTTCAATTCTTGTACTGTTATTAACAGTCAATGGAGGGATTTGAATCAGATTTTCAGTTTACAGATGCATAATTTCCATACATTATGGGATTCGTATTACTACTATTGAACTCTGGAGCATAAAAATCATGATTTGTTGCATATAATACACATCCTGCCTTGTCTCACTGTTTGGTTTGTGTGGTGCTCAAGAAATAAATACTTATATGATTCTATCAAATCAAACAAGGAACACATTTTCAGTAAAATTATCATGCAACTTCAAGATATCTTTATTGCTCATAAGCTGAAGTTTAAATTTGATTTTTCTGCTGATAAACTCTCTCTATTATACTCATAGTGTGGACATGTTAAAAAGAAGAGTTTTGTCATAATTGTCCACTGGAATCCCCCTCAATTTCTGAAGCTAAACTCAGATGGATCTGCCTTGCAAAATGGGGAAACAGGTGCTGGATTTATCATAAGAAATGTCTGGGGTGAAGTTCTTGTTGCAGGTGCTAAACATTTGGGGCAAGGAAACAGTTTGAAAGCTGAGATTCACGCTCTACAGCTTGGTCTTGAACTAGCTCTAAGAAATTACTGCATGAAACTGCAAGTGGAGTGCGATTCCTTGTTACTGGTCAAAATGGTTAAAAAAGAATTCAGAATCCCTTGGAAATACATAGGAGAATTGAGACAGATTTGGCACTTAATGAAGCAGCTGCAAAGTTCTATCTCTCATGCATTCTGTAAGGCAAATAGTGTTGCAGATTCCTTATCCAAGTTAGCAAGCACAAATTCCATCTATACATTTCAAGAACTCCCTTAGAATATCAAAGGATTAATACATCTTGATGCTATGTGTTTTCCTTACATTAGAAACATAGAGTTTACTTCTGATATTTGTCTTGGAACAGTTATGTTGCTGGTTTTGTTAAACCTTTTACTGCTGGTTTTCTCTCTATCTCAGACTCAAGAAGATGAAGAATGCAAATCAGAAGGCTGCACTAGACTTGATGCTGCAAGGCTGCCTGATCAAATCACACAAACTGAGAAGAAATCCATAGTTGCTCAAAGAACTGGCTCAACATTGTTCAGGACACATAAAAGAAACTCTGATCCTCACTTCCTAGTGCATTATTTCTGGGGAAATAATGTGCAAGGGACTGGTATGGAAGACTATCACATTTTGCCCACACAGGGGGTGGAGGCAAAAAAATGGAAGGCTGTACTAGATCCCGAAATGGGGTTGTGGTCATCTCTTTTGCTGAAATAGGGGTTTAGGCAAAGGGATGAGATTATATGAAGGTCTCCATGCCTTCATCTAGAACTACTTGTATTCTAGAAGCTAGTTGTATATTCCTAAACTAATTGTAGCTTTTTGCTTATGATTTATAGCTTGAGGAACCAATAAATACCCCCTCACCTAAGTGAGTTTTAATTTTTTTAAAAAGTATTTTAAATCCATCACAACCAAAACAAACTATAACACAAGAGGTTGGAGTCATGCGAAAGTATTATTGTTGAGATGAAGAGCTCAGCTTTTGTGTTTTTATTTTAGACTTTAATTTTCTAAATGATAATGATAGAACTTACAATTTTAAAAAGTATATAAATTATTTCATATATTTAATTTTTCGTTAATAAAATTAACATTTTAGTTTAGACTTTCAGTTTTTAAAGATAAAAATAGAACATACACCTAACAAATATATTAGTTAGTTTGTATGTTTAGATAGTTTACTAATCATTTTAATAATTTTGTCTAAATTTTAATTAATTTTTTGCAAGATAATTATTATAGAAATTTCATCTAACAAATATATTAGTTAGTTTATATGTTTAGATAATTTTGTTAACCATTTTACAGATTTTATTTCAATTTTTAGTATCAACAAGATAATAAGGACATAAACTATATCTAGCAAATCTATCATTAGTTGATATATTTAAAGGGTTTTCTAAATATTATCAAAAATTAATTTTTCTTAAATTAATTTGTTTAAGATGTTCGTTAATATTTTAAATAATTTGCTGTTAATTTTTATTTGTTATATATATATATATATATATATAGTTCGCTTCTTGAAAGACGGTCTTTCTATAAGTTGTGAAAAGACCAAAGTTTAAAGTGCAAATTGGAATAAATGAAGATAAAATTTTTGGGTTGTATGAATCGGGTTATAAACTTTATACCTACTACACGTTGCATAATAAATTTTTAATATTGCAACTAAGACATTTTACCTTTTATTATTCTAATTAAATCTTGTCTTTCCATAAGCGTATGGAAGGACGCTCTTTCCCAAGACTTTGCCATATGAGTTCGTCTCTTGAAAGATAGTCTTTTCATATGTTATGGAAAGAATGAGGTTTAAAAAGCAAATTCGAATAAATGAAGATAAAAATTTTGGATTGAATAATTTGGGTTATAAAAAATATAATTATTACACGTTATAGAATAAAAAATTTAATATTGCAACTAAAATATTTTACCTTTTATTATTTTAATTAATCACATATATCCATAAATTTATGAAAATATAGGATTTTCCAAGATTTTGCCAAGACCAAAACATTCCGTTAGAAAAAAAAGTAAAAGGAAAACATTGGTTTAGCAAAAAGAAGAAGAAAAAAAGAACGGATTAGTATGGGATGAAGAAGCTGCAATAGATGGTAGAGCTATTTTAGGATTAATATAACCATCACTAGATAATTTCTCAAATTAGAATAGATCTGCATACGTGTTTGAATGCTTTTTTAGCTCATTGATTTGGAGTCATATAATATGGTAATCCAACAGTCATAAAAGAAATTAAATAATAGTATATGAACGCTAAGTGCCAAATTCAGGATAACTTTTCATCCCAAATGATGTCTCCATCATCATATGAGCTTTTTTATGGAGGTTTCACGGTAATACAATTCGAGGTTACAAACCACTGTCACCTATAAATGTAGGTGGTAATTGTTCCAAACTTCATCAATCCAATCTCAGATTTAAAAAAATACTAGAAACAAAAGGGGGGGAAATGGTTGAAATGATGAATCTCTCTTCTAAAAATGGGGTGAACATACTGGGGTTTGCACTTATAATCCTTAACTGCATTTCGATAAGCAGATCCGATCCCACAGATGGGTTCACAAACGTGCCGTTGACAGAAGCAAATTTCAAAATCCAGAGGCCATACAATGTTCCAGTGGAAGAGCGTTACAGCTTCGAAAATGGCATTCGCAAGTTATGGGTTTACGCCGATGATAAGTCACACAGTCCCGATAGCGGAACCCAGCCACGAACTGAAGTTCGCATCCACGTAACGAAAGCATCTCTCTCTGAACTTTTGAGTTGTTAATAAATAAATTAATCTAATCAGGTGGTTGAAGTTTGATTTGCGGTGTTTGTAGGGGCTTGACTACACATATGGAGTGTGGCAATTTGAAGGTTATGGTTTCGTGCCTAATGGGACATCCGGTGCAACCGTAACACAAATACACGGTGCAGCAAATCATTCCTCCACCATAATACTAAGGATCTACAATGGCGACTTGAGGTACTACAGCGGCGAAGTGATCGATACTAACATGTACGACAGGTGGTTTAGGGTGAATCTCATCCACGACGTTGATGGAGGCACAGTCACCGTGTTCGTGGACGGCCAACAAAAGTTTCAGACACAAGATCGAGGCAAATCTCAGTTTTACTTCAAATGTGGAGTTTATGGTGCCTTAAAGGACATAAGTTACTACATGGAATCCCGTTGGAGAGACATCAAAATCTATAAGAAGTGATCAACGTACTCATCATTATGAATTCTTTTGTCATCGTTTCTCTATGATTCTGTTCGTGTGATGTATTTATGTAAAGTTCCTTGTGTGATTTGGTTACGTTATAAAGCTACCAATTCTTGAATGAATGCGTAAAGACAAATATAAAATCCACTTAATAGTTATATTAGTGAACATGCTGAAAGAAAATAAATTTGCGAACAACCAATCAGATGATGCTAGACATCAAACTAAAGAGTCCGTCTCCTGCGAGACCGTCTTACCGTAAGATCAAGGATTAAAGTGAAAATAAATAAATGGCAAATGAAATTTGGGGGTCAAATTACAAATAATTTATTTTCGGCGCCAGAATGAAAGACACGAAAAAGACGGAGGATCAAACAGCAAGTAAACAAAAATCAGCACAGAACGTGTCTTTCTTCTTCTTTTTCCTTGCTCCGCCGGTGCCACCACGCCCTCCGCCGTCGCTGCCTCACCTTCTCCCCTGTTGCCTCGCCTTCTCTGCCATTGCCTCGCCTTCTCCAGCATAGATCCGGCGTATGTTTGCTACGTTCATCCTTCAATTGACAGAAACCTACCTCTGAAATCGGTCCCTAAAATCGATTGCCGGAAACCTACCTGAAAATCTTCCATCGACATCTGCAGTGTTCATATTCTGACTCTGTTCCGAGCGCTGGTGGCTGTGGACTTCAGTGGTGGAATTTGGATGTTTCATTGTGTACTAGGAGGCGTAATGGTCCAGCTAATTGAAGAAGCTCGAAACCGGCGTCGCCCGTGGAAACAAGAAGGAGGACGATCTCAACAGAGAAGCGAAGGCGTCGAGCGCATACAAGGCATCAGGTAGACACGATGAATATAATGAATCGATGGGATAAAGAATCGATAGATTTGGGTGGTTGAATGGAGAGGAATAGATTACGGATCTGAAGTGGGCAAACGCTTGAAGACAGGATCTGTTGTGGACAAAGATTTGAAACATAAGCTTAAAGACGGATCTGGAGTGTTATGATAAACCACCGGCGCACTTGGAAACTGCAGAAGTGCAAAGAAGCTTAAAAGGAAATTGCAGAGGAAGTTGCAGAAGTGCAGAAATTGCAAAGGAAATGGCGATGAAGCTTTAAATGTTAATAATCAAATGAAAATATTAAAAACATCAATATTAAAATTTAAAAGATTAATTCACACTATTGAAACATCAAGAATACATCAAAATAAAATCTAATATTCAAAAATAAGAAACATTAATACCAATTTTTTAAAATGATATATTGGAAAGTTAACACATCAATCAAAAAGAAAATATAAGTTAAAAATTCAAAATTAAGATAGTAAAACATCTCAAATTAGGGTTGAAAATATACATTTCATTGTTGTTGCACTTGAAAAAACTTTATGTATATAACAGATGAAACTTTATATACATTTCATTGTTATTTACAGATGCAAGACGATACGTATCACATTATGTATATTACAGATGAACAAGACATAAAACATCAAACACTGACAACTCAAAATCGAAGGAATTCAATGAATCATCATTGGCACAATAAATACATATAAAATTAGCATATGAAAGAGGCAAAATTTAATTAGAAATTTTACGTTACCGTGTGAAAATTTCAATCGTCATACTATGGAACCATAAAACATTATTTATTAAAAATGGGGCAAATGCCATAAAAAAACCGCTAATATAAAAACTGAAAAAATTCAAATCAAGGTAAAACAATCAAGTGCTTCAACACTAACACTAACACTAACAATCAACCATCAAAACTGAAAAATCAATGTCAAACAATACATCCTAAACAATCAAATTCTATTTTTTCTCGACTTGTTTCCCTTCGCCGTTAGCTTTTTCACATACTTGCCTTCTCATGCTAGTTTTGAAGATGACGACTCTCATACTCCATCAACACACAGATCAATGGTCGACTACGGTTGTCTGTTGAAGGGAACACCTTCAGAGCATGGTTCTTCATACCGTTTTACTATTAACTCACCAATGACATCGTAGAACTCTCTGACATGGAAAGTATTCCTGTGAAGTAATATAAAACATTAATATCTGAAACTAAAACATCACAATAACACACATAACCATCACTGACAACTACATTAAGAAACATCAAATACAGTATTTAAAACATCAATATCAAAATATAAAATATCAAACAATACACACTAAAATATCAAAAGGACAAAACTGAACGTCAGTTGCATGCTTAAATATGAAAACACCACAAGCATCAAACACTGAAATTAAAAATATTACAAAAACACACATAACAATACTTAGAGCTTAAAAATGAAAACTCAAAGATAAAACCAGAAATATCAACAACAGTATCTAAAACATCACAACTAACAAAAAAAAACATACAGTTCCTACTTCATTCTCGAATGCAGCAATAGTGGGCAATGACTCTTAGACATCTAAGAAACAACGACAATAACACAAAAATTAGCATAAATAGTAACAAAACCCTAAGATATCACACACACAATAAAAAATGAACATCAATTGCACACTTAAAACACCACAAGCATCAAATACTGATATTAAATTATCACACAAACACAGATAAATGGTACTTAAAACCTAAACATGAAAGGTCAAACATAAAACCTGAAACATCAACAACAGTGTTTAAAAAGTCACATCTGCAAAATAAAATTTTTACAGATCCTCTTTCCTTCTCAATTGCAGCAACAGTGGGCAAGCATTTTTACACATCTAAGAAACAACAACAACAACACAAAAATTAGTACAAATCGTAACAAGACCCTAAGATATCATACACAATCAAAACTGAACATCAATTGCACAATTAAAACACTACAAGCATCAAATACTGAAATTAATTCATCACACTAACACAAATAACAGTACGTAATACCTAAACATGAAAGATCAAACATAAAACCTGAAACATCATCAACAACAACAATATTAAAAACATCACATCTGCAAAATAAATACAGATCCACTTTTCTTCTCAATTGCAACAAAAGTGGGCAAGTATTCTTACACATCTAAGAAATGCAACAACAACAAAAAATTAGCACAAATTGTAACAAAATCCTAAGATATCACACCCACAATCAAAGCAACAAAACTGAACCTTAATTGCACACTTAAAACATTATAAGTATCAAATACTGAAATTAAATAATTACACCAACACAGATAAACAGTACTTTAAATCTAAATATGAAAGATGAAACAAAAAACCTGAAAGGTCAACAATAGTATTTAAAAGGTCAAATCTGCAAAATAACAAAATTTACAGATCCTCTTTCCTTCTTGATTGCAACAACAGTGGCAAAAGAATTCTTAGACATCTAAGGAAGATCAACAACACCAAAAATTTGTAGCACAAATCGTAACAAAACCCCAGGATATCACACACACAATAAAAAAAAACTCAACATCAATTGTACACTTAAAACACCACAAGAATCAAATCTCAAAATTAAATGATCACACCAACACAGATAAACAGTACTTTAAATCTAAACATGAAAGATGAAACAAAAAACCTAAAAGGTCAATAATAGTATTTAAAAGGTCAAATCTGCAAAATAACAAAATTTACAGATCCTCTTTTCTTCTCGATTGCAACAACAGTGACAAAAGCATTCTTAGACATATAAGGAAGATCAACAACAACAAAAAATTAGCACAAATCGTAACAAAATCTAAGATATCACACACAATAAAAAATGAGCATAAATTTCACACTTAATCATGAAAACACCACAAGTATCAAGCATTGGAATTAAAACATCACAAAAACACTGATAACAGTACTTAAAGTCTGAAACCTGAAACATCAAACTGAAAAACTTAAAGATCAATACCTGTAGCTAAAACATCACGACCAAAAACTCAGAAACTTACAAACGATTCTTCCTCCTCGATTGCAGTAACAATGATGCAAATCTCCTTAGAATCTAACAAACATCAGTAGCAACACAAATATTTGCACAAATTTGTTAGAACAACTCACAAAACACACAAAAAATAGAGAAATCCCCAAATATTAACACATTGAACAACATAAACCCTAGAAAATTACATGAACCAAAAAAACAAACAAAAATCGAAAAAACAACAAAATATGCATAATAAATCTGAGCAAAGACATTACCTTCGAAGATAAATACGAAAGGAAGGTTGTATTGTGTTCGGTCGTCGGAAATCGAAAATTTAACCAGAAAATTCACTGAAAATTCACTGGAGAATGAAGTGAATCTTCCTTGAGTCACTGCGTTCTCCCCTTGCACAAGAAACATGGAAGAATATGGAGAAAAAGAGCGGTTGGATTGAAGGAAAATGGAAGAGAAATGGAGAGGAAGAGAAGAAGGAGCAGTTGCATAGGAGAGAAGAATGAGAGGAGAGAGAATGCATGAGAAAATAATGGGAGAAGAAGGGAAAGATTGTTATTTATACCTGGACTTAAATGTAAAATAGTGAAATTTCACATCCAACCCCTAGACTTTTAAAATTTTTAATTAGAAAAACCATGCTACATTCTTAACAATTTAATCTCTGGTATCACTGCAAGACCGTCTCGCACAAGACTTTGTCCAAACTAAAAACTAAAAAGCTGAACGTATAGTAGCTAGGTATCCACTCACAAAGTGAAACAAATAAACAAAACAATAAGGCTGTTGTAGCTCCACTTGTTTTGTGTCCGTCTTGTTCCACAGAAGAGAGCACAGGTAGGGGCAGAGGTAGAAAACACTAGTGGTGGGGTTGATACGTAAAGAGATTCAAAATTTCCCAATTTTCTTAAGATTAGAGGGGATTGATAAAAGAATTTTAAAAACATTACTCCCTAATTTCTAAAAACTTTCATCTTGGTGAGGGCTGGAGCCCCCTCCGGCCCCCGCCTAGCTCAGCCCCTGAGCACAGGCCTTTCGAAAAGGGCAAAGAAATTTATTCAAGAATAATATATAGAAGAAAAATCGGCAATACAATGATTTAATTAAGGAAATAAGAATATGGAGTAAATATGGTTTTGAGAAAAAAAAGGTATGATTTCATCCTCTGCAAATGTTCAGGCCAGAGATATATAGCAGTAGAATTGTACAACTGTGTGTAGCTAATGACAACCTTCCACGTGGATGTCTAACAAACTATTATAAAAAAGGAAAAATAGATATAAAAGTAGAATGCACAAATGGAATGATGACGTTTAACAGTGACGCCAAGAACTCATGTTTAACCTTGAACTTGATATGTCTTCAGCCCCTCCTCAAGCTGGATAGGAGATGAAACTCGGATGTTTGGCTTGGCCAAATTAAGGTTGAATGCAGAAGCAAGAAGAAGCTTCGTGAATATGTCAGCCAATTAAAGCCGAGAAATAACCTTGGTGGGCAGAAGGAAGCCAGCCAAGGAGCTAGTAATCACGAACAAGGTGATAGTTGATTTCCAAGTGTTTGGCTCTCCATGAAATACTAGATTGGCTGAGATGTAGAGAGCAGCCTGATTGTCACAATACAAGGGAAAAGGCAGCTGCAAAGGGGGGGTGAAGATCAGAGGCCAAGAAACTGATCCACTTGAGTTCGCATGCAATGACAGTCATGTTACGGTACTCCGACTCACCTGATGATTTCAATGACGTGGATTGTTTCTTTGGCTTCCATGAGATAAGAGCATAACCGAGAAAAATAGCATAGGTGCGGATGGAACGTCGGGAATCAGTGCACTTGCTCCAATCAGCGTCGCAACAGGCAACGATAGAGGGTTGATGAGTAGAAGGATAATACAGGCTATGAGATGGGCAAGGCTTCAGCTAGAAAACTATGTGAAGAACAACCTGTAGATGGTGGGTAGTGAGATTCTGCACAAATTGGTATAGTTGGTGAACCGAATAAGTAATATCCAGGGGGAGGGGTAAAGCCCATATACAGGAGTCTTCCAATCAATCACCGAAAAACACATGGATTAGTGAGAAGGGGGGCAGTGGCATCATTCCTCTATGTAGCAGCTAAAGGAACATTTACTACAATGGAATTGGAGAGTCCACAGTTCAAAATAATATTAAGGATGTACTTGATTTGGCCCAGAAACAAGCCAGCAGATAATCTAGCTAGTTCGATTCCCAAAAAGAACTTAGCTTCCTGAATCCTTAATAGTAAAGGTTGTATGAAGTGGGTTTTTAAGAAAGGAGATATCTTGGAGTGAATTCCCAATGAGAAGCACATCAATGACATACACAATGATATCCAAGAAAGAGTGAAAACTGTGATGCCCCCCAATTCACCGCCGCTATGTGCGCCGCGGTCGTGGCCGGAATCTGCAAGACAAAGCCCCAAAAGGTTTCTGGGAGGAAGAGGCTCTAACGATCAAGTCAGCAAACAATAGTGCAATTATGTCATTAGGAATGAATAGTTGAGTTTGTAGGGTTACCTATAGTCTTTATATAGGTTAGCAAGTAGGGCAACTATTTTGCTTGCTTGTAGAGCAAGTACCTCTCCCTTTGGCTGGCCCAAAGGATATTACCCAAGGGGTAAAATAAGATACCTGGGCCGGCTAGACTAGGCACTTGGGACCAGTACAAATGTACACATTATCAAACCGAACCTGTAAAGAAAACAATAATTATGAAGGGATTGTGAAAAACTCAAAGTCAGATGACTGGTAAACTATTTTTTTCACTGCCAAGACGCCTGCTTTAAACTATATAAGTTCTTTTTAAATTTTCAAACTAGACCAAATGCAGGTAGAGGATAACCAGATGGAGAAGACATGTAAACATCCTTATCCAGGTTGCCATGTAAAAAAGGAATTGTTAATGTCCATCAGGTGAATGTACTAAGAATTAGCTTCAGCTAGGGCAATAAGGAATCTCATTGTGACCGTTTTATCCACAGGTGAGAAAACCTCAAAGTAATCAATGCCCTCTAGTTGGCTATAGCCCTTGGCTACCTCCCGTATGTCACACGCGATACTTACCACAATGCCATATCACACCATCTCCGTAATTAGGGAATGCGCTCCAGTACAGTGACGCCGCAGACCATTCCCCATCACTTCACTCCCAATGCTAACGCAGCCCCGCTTAGAGGAATACAAAACCCGCCTAGAAGGGCAATGCCTCACGTAGGTTGCAACTGTTAGATATGTAGATAAGTGCATTACATCCCAGTCACTCCAATGTGGATCTCAATCCCAGGCCTAAAGAGGCAAAGGAAAAGACATCCTGTGATGACTCTACATTTGGCACAAATCTAGTTGCTACAAACAAACACACTAATCTATCGGGTTAAGCCAGGGGTTTTCCCCTATCGGGATTTTCCGAATCGACCACCCAACATGTTGATTTCTCACACAACTAGCCAATTAGAATAATGTTATAACACATATATGGAATTTCTCTCAAACGACATGAATGCACTAATCTCCCCGGTGTTGTTTACCCACTCCACAATTCAAACACTTCCAAGATAGCAACGAAGCCTAGCACTATTTTATACTATCACACATGCATGCGTGCATCATCATAATGACATAGCATAAATCATAAATCATAGAAAGCATAAGTTCAAGCAAAAATATTCATAAGACAATAAGATAGGAAAATATAAACCTCAAAAATTAATAATCATGGCATGAATACAAACAACCCCAAGCTACTAATCTACTCCATAAACATGGAATTCAAGTATTGCATTGAATTCCACATCTTTGGGGAAAATAAAAATAAAGAAAAGAAAGAGAAAGAACCTAGAGAGAATAGAGAGTGTTTCTCCCTCCAAGTTACTCTTCAAATATACAAAATGATCTAAGAAAATGATCCAAGACTTCTAACCCTATTAGACTAAGGCTATATTTATATTAGTGGGAGATTGAGCCTAAAAATAGTCCCAAAATAGGACAAAACCCTAGCAGCCACCGCCTGACACGGGGTGTTACGGATGGCATGGCCTGTGCCACTGATGTGGCCTCGTGCCACCGCAGTCCATCAGATCTAGCACGGGTCGTATGCCTCGTGCTGGCGCGGGACGCTGGATCTTGCACGTGTCGTTTAGCTCGTGCTGGCACGAGGCACTGGTCTTGGTAAGGCCGTACTGGCGTGGTCCATGTTATCCTGTGCGGGCTATTGTCTGGAGCTTCATTTTTGTACTTTTGATCTGTACCCCGTGTCGTTCAGTGCAGGCCGTCAACCGGATCCTCGTTTTGCTAAGTTTTGTGGCATGGGCCGCTTCATTCTTCACATCTCGTGGGCTGGTCTTGACATTTTTTGACTTGGAACGGCATTGACCGGGTGAAAAAAAATTAATTTACACCTATACTTAGCCAAATTTGGAGGGAAAAAGGATACATGTGGACATGACTAGCTAAGGTTGGCACAACCTGTGCTGGGATTTGGCACGGCTTGTGCTGGTCAGTACAACTTGTGTTGCTTGGTACAACTCATGCCAAAGACCTCTGACAAGGCCCGTACATAGTGGCGCGAGCCGTGTGTGCTTGGTCTCGTGCCTCTCACTGTGTTCTGTTCCACCACTATTATAGGAACCTCCCCTAGCACCAATGTTTTGACCCAAAAAACCGGTGCCTAAGTGCGCGGTGAAAAGGTTTCACTAGTTTTTTCTTGTTCTTGCACCGTTTTTTTAACCCAAAAAACCGGTGCCTAAATGCGCAATGAAAAGGTTTCACCGGTTTTCAAAAAATGTGCTAATTTTAGCACCAGTTTTTTTGTTAGCACCGGTTAAAAAACTGGTGCTAAAATTTTTACAACAATTAAAAAAATCCCTTCCTCTAAAAGCGGTTCAGAGGAAGGGAAAAAGACCCAAAATTAACAATTTAGTAGGACATTAATTTAATAATAAAATTAACTTCACAAAATTGATAATATAGAAATAAAAAAATGTATGATACAAAATTAATAATCACAAGAACCCATATTCCCACATAGCTGCTTCACTTGAGAAATGAAGTCTTCTTCAGTTGCCAAGAATGCCTTCTTTATAACATTCGCTGATACTTCTTGATGCTCTGAAGCCAATTGTACACAGTAAAAGCTAAGTAATCTGGACAAAAGACCTTCAACAGTGATGGAAGAAAAACAATATTCTATAAGTACTTTACATGTAAGAAACAAATTCTCCATCTTTAGCATAAACACTAATAGAATATACTACACCCTACCTCCATCAGAAGAGAATGACCACTTTTGTATCTGCACAGAAATCAGAGGCCAGATGCTAGTCTTTATTGCTCTAAAAATAATGAACAATGTTTCCGGCTCATAACTCAAACATTTCAATTTAGGTAGAATAAGCCACCAGGAGACTCAGGACAGATACCTCTCTCATTTTAAAGATTTACTTGCACATGAATCCAAATTAGGCTAAACAAAATAGGTCAAACAATATGGCAAAGGTTGCTTATTACAAAAGAATGCAATAAGTCATGTTCACTATATAAGTCATAAGTCAAATAGGAGAAATCTCGAGCATTACCAGATCTTGGCAGATACAAAATTTGTTTCATCAAGATAAATTTAGAGTGCCATAAAATTGAAAAAATAGAAACAGCTAAGATGGATGAAAATAAAACCTCAAGAAATGGAAAAAAAACAATATCAACAGCACCACGTACAACATAAGTGTTTAAAACATGATGAAATGTAGTAAATCTAGGAATGATATTAAAAAAAGAAGTACTTTAGTAGTTTCACTACTGCTACATAATAATATTAAAAAATGTAACAGTAAAAGTAACAAGATTATCTAGTATCACCAAAATGGAAATCCTGAGATTACCAAGATCATCTAGGAAGGCAAAAATGCATATTGAAGTTCAAGTCACCTGATTAATAGAGTGCTTTAGCCTGACATTCGTTTTCTCCAGTTCAGATGTAGCTTTGTCTACCTGCATCATAAGAAATGAAGGCGATCATCTAAAAAGTGCAACATACGTATACTGATACTCAGCATAAGTGTAGATTGCAAGCCAGAGTGGCCCTCATGGTGGAGGCACGTCCAGAGGTACAAAGCCACTATGACAAACATCAGTGAGGTTATCTTCAACTCTAATTATGTACTCTGACAAGAATGTAGCACAAAGTTAAGAATGGACATGGAACTAAATGATCAATTTTTGGATCATTTTCAATTGCCATTGCCATTCCTGTACAAAGACATGTGGGGCACATGACCTTTCCAGATCCAGAGCAATTGGCACATCTATCCGTTTAAGGAGGAGATAGAGGCATATCCCAAATGTTATGGTTGAAACAGGTTCAATAAGGATTAGAGAACCACTGCTGGAACAACAAGCACAAGAAAGATATCCTGTTCGAAGGTAGTACTTGCACCTCTTCTGCTCCTATTGCTTAACCTTGTTTATTTCAACAACAATACATAGCCAAAAATAAACCTCAAAATGAAGCTCTTTTATGCAAAATGGTGGTGTCCAAATGATAAACCTCTAACTGATTAATAACATGAGAAGTTGATAAGAAGCAGAGCAGAAAGTCTATCACAAAAACAAACAAGGAAAACATATGCATACACTATACATATGCAAGTGCTACAACTGAACAAGAAAATTTAGATTTTAATACAGGTTACCCTTAGGTAACGGGTATCTGCGGTCCTTTTTTCCAACCTTCTCCAGAAGCTTGTATAAGCCAAATAGTTTGGAAAATGTAGGATCATTATTCCATCTTCCACACACAAAATTGCTAGCAGTGTTGAATTACTATCTATAGAAGCCTTTGTGTCATCATTTAGGGTCTCCTGATTGATTTGCATCAGCTCAAATTGCATTAATAGGGAAAATGAAACCCTAGCACATCCATTTTAGGATTTTACAATCAACCGCTCATTAACACCATACACAACCCTTACACAGGAAAAAAAACAAACCCTAAGATCTCCAAAAGCCCAGAAATCACAAGAAAACAAGCAAGATTCTAAAAAGTAGAAAACCCCTAGGAAAATAACCCATTCGTAGATTGTACCCCTAAATCTTAAACAATGAATAAAGAAAGTCAATAAGGGCAATCAGATGGAAATAATTAGCAATGATCGAGGAAATACTGGCAAGTTCTTACCATTTAATATGAACCCCCTGTTTTATGGGGTAACGCCGATGGGAGAGATGCAGAGATGTCATTCAGCTGCAGCTGTTCGTCAGAGAGATGTGAAGACGTTGACAACAATGGTAATCGTCTGGCGGTGGCAGCGAGCGATTGGGAGAGGAGACGTCTGGGGTGTGCGAGTGAGAGAGGAAAATGATGTGTTGAGCGGGAAGAAAATGGGGAACAAAGAATATAAAAGGAAGAAACTAGTTAAAAAATAGGAGAAAAAGGCTAAAGGGGAAGGCCATCTTTTCATGTTTTTGTATTTTCTCCTTTTCTTAATAAGGGTAAAATGGTATTTTCAATAAACTCTGACGGTAAACCGGTTGACTAAAAAGCCAACATGGTCAAAGGTTATCTTGATACTTTTTGAGGTTGCGGGGCCGGATCCTGCTACACTTTTGCTTTTGGTTTTTCTTTTCCTCTCTCTTGTACTATAAAAGGATTTTTTTGCCACCCACTTCTCATCTTATCCTCTTGGCCTAACTTCTTCCTCAAAGAACCCTAGGTTCTTCATATTTTCCTCTTTTCTCTCTTTATTTCTATAGGAATGTTTCTATGGATGTTTTAGTATGATTTGTAGTAGCTAAATCTAGTTCTAGGGAGCGATTGACCAAGGCTTCCAAGCCCATGTCTTAAGAACAATTTGTAGCCTATTTGATACTCTTACTATTATGCATTTATAGAGCATTGAATGTGTTTGTTAATATCATTAATGTTCTTAAAAGCTTGAGTATATGAATTACTTGTATGATATGCTTGTTAGGGTTTAGGAAATGGGTTGATTTCCCCTTTTCTTGATAGGAAATCCAAGAGTATGATTTAGAGCTTTTGATTGTGTTGATGGATTGATAATTGCTAGATCAATATGATAATGTTGAACTCTTCGTCATGTTTGTTGCTTGTAGCAAATGAGAGAAGACTATGAATGTTGATCGTTCTTGACCAATCTTGTGTAAATGCATGAATTGGTTAAATGCTTAGACACGGTGTAGTGTTTATAATTGTTGCCAAGCTTGTTGATTCTTTGTGCTCAATCCCATCAATGGGATACTTTTAGTCGTGTTTCGACTAAGGGAGTCATTGGTGAGGTTTGACAAGAGATGTCGAATTCACTCTTGCAAACTACTATCTAAGAAGGATAGAAGTTAGTCTTCTCGACAAGTAGTGAAAGTAGTAAATAGGTTGCATGTTCAATGATGGATAAAAGGATTGGAAGTAAAAGTCAATCGTGCCAAAGGTTCCGTTAATTGTTTGTTTAATCACCTTTTAGTTGTTGTTGCATGCTTTGCATATTTAACTTGCTTGATTAGTTTACTTGTCTTTAATTTCATAACTTAGGACCAAAACCAACCAAATTTCCCCCAATTTACATGCTTATATATATTTTCGTATATCTAGTATGTTTTCTCCTATATATGTTTAAACACTTAGAATGATCCCTCTTTTGTGGATGACCCCGACTTGCCATCATCTACTTAATTGTAGATAGGAAGCATTAGGGCTTAACCCCCCCCCTCCCCCTCTTAAACAAGCATAATGATTATAACCAGAACTGGGTAAATATCAGTGTCTCCACATTACAAACAACTAAGTCAATGTAAACCTCATGCATAAATAACATTGATTGAGCAGAGCATTTTTTTTAACACTGCATGCATTAGCATCTTGATCGCAAACCCAAGAGACATAATCAATTCATAAGAGGAGTGTAAGGAATGCTGAGCACATACTTCAAACATAAGCATTCCAATGGAATTACTATTATACGAAAATAAAATAATTAACAACCTCGTGGACATCCGGCCCAAGTACAAACCTGAGAAACTAAAAATATACTCTTCACTTTACTGATCCCATGGAATGTATTCAATTAGCACAGAGGGATAAATAAAGAGGAATGCAAGCACATACATATACACACTTGCCTAAAACCAAGAAATTGTAAAACATCCCAAAATTTACTCAATTAGGGCCTAATCAAAAACAAGTTTTAGTTTGATAAAACTGAAGTACTAAATTGAAGAATCTAAAGCTGATTAGAGTCTCCATTAGGAAAAAGTGGACCAAAAGTTTCAGTGGTACTAGTACCTAATCACCACCGAAATTCTCCAGAAACTTTTTTGTAACATAAACCTCACCAAAAAGCTTGTTGGTAACTCTTTGGAGACACTCTTTTTATTAACTTGGTAAAGAAATCAGAAACCTGAGTAAAAAACACAAGTTAACACTTCCAAAGAGATATAAGATTAAGTAGCATATACAAATCCAGTTTGTTGTATAACGTATAACCTCACACGGGGAAATTATGTGAGCTGCTCTTGTAAATATTAGTTTAATATTAATTCACAATCACATAACTAAACTCACAATGCTGCCACATGTTGCCAGAACTAAACTCACATGCCATTTCCTTGTAGCTTGCAACTTCCATTGCGGCGGAGACCTTGGAGAGGAATTGATCTCACCACCACCGGCACGACACCCTCACCCTGGCATAACCGCAAAACTAATAGTCAGCGATTAAGACTCTACATACATGAGAAAATCACAAAAATACTCTACATACAAAATGACTAAAAGACTCTATCTTTAGTTTTGCCAGTATCACTATCAACCACAATCGATTTCACCCTTTTAGGCTTTGTAAGCTCGATCAAGTACTCACGTTCTTCATCAGACTACGTGCGTAAACAATAAAGAAGAAGCTCCAATTAGATGCAATTTGCAAGTAATGAAACTAAAACAGAAACAGAAAGACCTATATCCAACACAAAAAAAAACATAATAATCTGCACATCTCTTCGAAATAGAATCTGAATTTTTCTTCTTTTTTCATCTATCAAATAAAGATAAATAAATGCATAGATAATGTGGATAGAACAAATCAGAGAAAAAATACCAATAAATTATGGTACACAAAAGCTCGGGGGTCCAAGGAGAAGACTTCAATCCACTGATCAAGCCTGTTGTCGGCATCGTAACCTCTGTGCACACAAATCACATTTAGATCAGAAAATTAGAAAGTTTATAAAATTGAGGAAACAAAATCAAAACAAAATCCAGTTTCAATAGCCCCATGACAAGCAGGATGAGGAGAAAAATGAGAATTCGATGAGCACGGAGAAGATTAATGTCGAATACGATGTTGTTCTATGCCCTCTGGTCAACCGCCCATTCACCACCACTGCTCCATAACTGCTTTAGTCCACCATTATTTTACCTGTTCATCGCGTCGCCGCCTCTGACTCCTCTCCGCTCCATCGGTGAGTGGAAACACCATTGCCTAAACCAATCGATACCCAGATCTCAACTGTCTTCGGCCAACACTTCTACCTAAACCCTAGAAACACCGTCGTCCAAAACCAGCTCTGTCGCTCCCTGCCACCGCCCAACATCTACCTCCGCGACCTGGTGAGAGCAACATCGAGCAATAGCATCGCTCTATCGCAGTGTCTCTTGCTGTGAGTGGTGGTGATGGGGGAAGATAGACGGCGAGGAAAACGAGAAAGAAATCTGGGAAGAAAGAAAATGAAGAAATGAGGGTGAGGATGTCCTTTTTTATTTTTTAAAACTCAGGGGTATAATGTCATTTCACTTATATTCGACAATTTTTAGAGTTGACATTTTGGGTAACGATTTACAAGGTTAATTTTGCACTTTATGATTTTACAAGGTCATTCCTACACTTTCTCACAAAACATAGGGTTAAATCGCACTTCACTCAAGGTTTTAATTGCAATATTAAAAATTTGAAAAATCGTCTATTAAGAGACAGACTCTTATTTTAATGTCAATTCCTTTTTAAAATATAATGAATAAATCTTTTAAAAGTTAAATATTTTCATTCATATTTATAAATACAAAGTCAAGTAAGGTTTGGCCATTTTTTAGTCAAAGTCAACTTAGTTATTAGTGTTTATATATTGAAAGTCAAGTAAGGGTTGACCGTGGATTAGTCAAAGTCAACTTAGTTATTAGTGTTTGTATATTGAAAGAAAAGTAAGGGTTGACTGTCGATTAGTTAAAGTCAACTCTGTTATTAGTATTTGTATGTAGAAAGTCAAGTCATCGATTAGTTAAAGTCAACTTAGTTATTAGTGTTTGTATATCGAAAGTAGAGTAAGGGTTGAACGTGGATTAGTTAAAGTCAACTTAGTTTTTAGTGTATGTATATAGAAAGCAAAGTAAGGGTTGACCGTCGATTAGTTACAGTTAACTTTGTTATTAGTATTTTTATGTAGAAATCCAAGTAAGAGTTGATCGTGGATTAGTTAAAGTCAACTTAGTTTTTAGTGTTTGTATATAGAAAGTCAAGTACGGGTTGACCTTTGATTAGTCAAAGTCAAACATTTTTATTTGTATTTATACATACTAATTCAAATAAAGTTTGAGCGTTAATTAGTTAAAGTCAACTTAGTTATCAGTGTTTATATATTGATAGTCAAGTAAGATTTGACGGTTGATTAGTCAAAATCAACCTAGTGATTACTGTTTATATATTGAAAGTCAAGTAAGGTTTGACCGTTGATTAGTCAAAGTCAACCTAGTTATTAGTGTTTATATATAGAAAGTCAAGTAAGGGTTGATCGTTGATTAGTTAAACTCAACCTAGTTATCGGTGTTTGTATATAGAAAGCAAAGTAAGGGTTGACGGTCGATTAGTTAAAGTCAACTTTGTTATTAGTATTTGTATATAGAAAGGCAAGTAAGGGTTGACTGTGGATTAGTTAAAGTCAACCTTGTAATTAGTCGAGTAAAGTTTGACCATTTATTAGTTAAAGTCAACTTAGTTATTAGTGTTTATATATTGAAAGTCAAGTAAGGTTTGAACATTGATTAGTCAAAGTCAACCTAGTTATTAATTTTTATATATTAAAAGTCGAGTAAAATTTGGTCGTTGATTAGTTAAAGTCAACTTAGTCACTAGTGTTTATATATAGAAAGTCAAGTAAAGTTTGATCGTTGATTAGTTAAAGTTAACTTAGTTACTAGTGTTTACATTTAGAAAGTTAAGTAAAGTTTGACTGTTTATTAGTTAAAACTTTTAGCACCGGTTTTTAAAAACCGGTACTATTTTAAAATTTAACATCAATTTTAAAAAACATTGAGGTTAAAATTTAAAAATCGGTGTTAAAATTAAAAACATTGGTGCTATTACATTTTTGGCACCAGTGCTAAAAAACCAGTCCCAGAGGGGGGTTACCGTGGTAGTGATTAGTATCAATTAAGTCTACAAACTGCGGGATTTAGACGAGAAAGCCAAATATGCTTGTTTAAACCCCTTGTCAAGTAAACTCGTCTAATACTAGCAATCCAACAAGTACACCAACCCTATTATTATGCCTAATGCATTGATTAACGCACACATAATGAAGCCCATCAATCCCCTGACACTTAACCCTTCACTCTTCCTCGAGTAAATAAAAACAAGAAAATGTCTAAGTGAAATGTAGCGTGCCGATATAAGTTAGCCGATGCATTTGTCTGATTCCTAGATTACCCTATTTCCCCCAAAGAAGCAAGAATATCACAACTCTCACACTCCCCGAAGAACATAAAGTAACCTAACCACCCAAAATAAAGTGAAGAAAAAGGTAAGCTAGAAAAATAAGTGTTAAGCTAGCTTACTTCCCCTAAAAGTTCCCCAAAAGCAATCCAAGAGTCGTTGCCAAAAACAATCCACCAAGGAAATCCAAGAGTCTTTGACTTGGTTGTAACTAAGGATAACTATTCTCAACTTAATTACAACCAAGGATGACGCAAATGTATTGTCTGCCTAGTTTCCAGTTTCTCTCAATTTCTCTCATTTTTTCTAGGAGCCCTTTCGGGTTTTCATCCTAGCTTTCACACATGTTGAGCTCACATTCTCACCTTTTTCCACACGGCCTCTCATTTTTGCCTAGGTTCGTAAATCTAGCTATTTGGCCTTGCCACTCATTTTTACCTATTTGGGCATTTCCCAAAGTTGCTTAAGTTGCTCTTTCAGGTTTTTAACTTAGCCGGGTATACATTTTAAAAAAAAAAATTCAAAATTTTCTTTTTTTTAGGTGTAGCACAAAATGCCCCGAAGTTGGGCTATAATACACAAAGATAATGAAAACAAAAAATTATACCACCAAAGTTTCTAAAACAACTACCCCAAGACAAGATATGATTGCTACCAAGCAAGTCACACTACCAAATTAGCATCCAAAACTTCCCAAAAATAAAGCAATTACCAAAAACACCAAAGAAACAACAAAAATGCCAAAGGAAAACTGATGTGTCCATTTTAGATGCATTATTTAGTAGTATTTAGGATCACTTTTGTGCTCTTTTATTATCGAGAGCTTGTGTTTTACCTTGAAATTCACTTAGGAGAGGCAAAAGCAACTTTGTACTCTTTTACCTCTTTTAAGTGGATTTTGTGTGACAAGGGAAGAACACGGAAGCAACGAAGACCGGAAGACATTGAAGACTATACTTTCGAAGACTTTTGGATACTCACTTCGAAGACATGAAGACCGGAGGCCGTTGAAGACCATTTTGGAGCTGTTGAAGACTTGAAGATTGAGAGGGATGGCTATGAAGAAGACAAAGAAACAATGCAAAACTGTGGCTGCCGTCGCGACCCCGTCGCGACACCATCGCGAGTCGCGACGAACACCGTCGCGAGTCGCGACCAACGGGCGGCCAGAAATCATTCTTATTTTCTTTGCACTATAAATACCATCTCTTTCCTCTTCTTCTCCAGCTTTTCCAGCCCGCATTTTCTTTGCATTTTTGGGCGAAAATTCTAGGCTTTTCTCTTCTTTCTTTTCTTAGCTTTCTCTTAGTTTAATTATGTCTTTTGTTGTTCTAGAGTAGTTCTTGTATTTGGGAGCTACGGATTGAAGCTTCCACTTCTATGTATTGAGAACCATTTCTATCTATCTATTTGATGTTTTTGCTATTGTGCTTTTATTGTGCTTTGAATGTTAATTGTTGATTGCATTGATGTTGTTGAGAGCTTGATGATATGAAATGCTTGTATGAATTGCTAGCTAGGGTTTGGGGGATTTGGGTTAATTTCCCCCCTGTTCTTGTTGGGAATGTATGAGTGTGAATTAGAGCTTTTGATTGTGTTAGTGTGTTGACAATGTGCTAGGCGAATGTGATTGATGTTGAACTCTTCGTCATGTTCGTTTGTGTAGCAAACGAGAGAGTCATATGCTCGTGGATGAATGTGCGTTGCACGTTCATCCAATCTCGTGTAATTGCATGAATTGGTTTAATGCTTAGTCACGGTGTAGTGGTCCTAGGCATTGCCAAGCTTGTTGGTCCTTCGTGATTAAATGCCACCAATGACACCTTGAGTCGTGGTCGCGACTCGGGAGTCATTGGTGAGGTTTGACGAGAGATGTCGAACTCACTCTCGCAAACTACGAACTAAGAAGGATAGGAGTTTAGTCTCCACGACAAGTAGTTGAAGTATTGAATAGATGATTTAAATTCATTCTTGAAGCATTTGTTATTTGGCGTTTATGTATTCTTGACGGTGTGTTTCACTGCATGTGTGCCATGAGTGGTTTGAGCATAGGGAGTGCTTGTGTGGTTGAATTGCTTAGGTGTAGGAACGTGACGAATTCCGTAGCGCCTTTGCATGAAGATCTATCAGCATGAACTTAGAACTCCTTGTGATGTGTGTGTTGTGGTACTTGCTAGATGGGTGTGTGAGCGTTGGGTCCTGAATGCTATATGATGGAATGTGTGAATGATTCGATGAACTACATTAGATGTGGAAGTGGATATCCGTTGCCCCCAAGGCATTTTACCTTTGTAGTTTAAAACCTCTTTTCTTTAGTTTCGTTTGATGATTAGCATAGTCACTTGACGTTGCTAGTTATCTCGTCTTTTTACTTTCGTAACATAGGAATCAACCAACCAACCAACCCCCCCCCCTTTACATGCTTTTATGTGTGTGTATATATATTTACTCCTAGCCTAGTATCAACCATTGTGTGCTTAGACGCTTAGGAAGATCCCTCTTCTCTTTGGACGACCCCGATTTGCCACTATCTACCTAGTTGTAGAAAGTAAGCATTTAGGGCTTATAAATTATCTTTTGCACGGCGGGCGCGACGACCGCTCGCCCGTCAAAATGGTTTGGTATGACCATTTTGTGTGGTTATTTTAGGGGTTTTAGGATGTGGATATGCCATTTCCTCCGTATGCTTAAATCTTTTCTTACTCGAGGGCGAGTAAGGTTTAAGTGTGGGGAGGTTTGATGTGTCCATTTTAGATGCATTATTTAGTAGTATTTAGGATCACTTTTGTGCTCTTTTATTATCGAGAGCTTGTGTTTTACCTTGAAATTCACTTAGGAGAGGCAAAAGCAACTTTGTACTCTTTTACCTCTTTTAAGTGGATTTTGTGTGACAAGGGAAGAACACGGAAGCAACGAAGACCGGAAGACATTGAAGACTATACTTTCGAAGACTTTTGGATACTCACTTCGAAGACATGAAGACCGGAGGCCGTTGAAGACCATTTTGGAGCTGTTGAAGACTTGAAGATTGAGAGGGATGGCTATGAAGAAGACAAAGAAACAATGCAAAACTGTGGCTGCCGTCGCGACCCCGTCGCGACACCATCGCGAGTCGCGACGAACACCGTCGCGAGTCGCGACCAACGGGCGGCCAGAAATCATTCTTATTTTCTTTGCACTATAAATACCATCTCTTTCCTCTTCTTCTCCAGCTTTTCCAGCCCGCATTTTCTCTGCATTTTTGGGCGAAAATTCTAGGCTTTTCTCTTCTTTCTTTTCTTAGCTTTCTCTTAGTTTAATTATGTCTTTTGTTGTTCTAGAGTAGTTCTTGTATTTGGGAGCTATGGATTGAAGCTTCCACTTCTATGTATTGAGAACCATTTCTATCTATCTATTTGATGTTTTTGCTATTGTGCTTTTATTGTGCTTTGAATGTTAATTGTTGATTGCATTGATGTTGTTGAGAGCTTGATGATATGAAATGCTTGTATGAATTGCTAGCTAGGGTTTGGGGGATTTGGGTTAATTTCCCCCCTGTTCTTGTTGGGAATGTATGAGTGTGAATTAGAGCTTTTGATTGTGTTAGTGTGTTGACAATGTGCTAGGCGAATGTGATTGATGTTGAACTCTTCGTCATGTTCGTTTGTGTAGCAAACGAGAGAGTCATATGCTCGTGGATGAATGTGCGTTGCACGTTCATCCAATCTCGTGTAATTGCATGAATTGGTTTAATGCTTAGTCACGGTGTAGTGGTCCTAGGCATTGCCAAGCTTGTTGGTCCTTCGTGATTAAATGCCACCAATGACACCTTGAGTCGTGGTCGCGACTCGGGAGTCATTGGTGAGGTTTGACGAGAGATGTCGAACTCACTCTCGCAAACTACGAACTAAGAAGGATAGGAGTTTAGTCTCCACGACAAGTAGTTGAAGTATTGAATAGATGATTTAAATTCATTCTTGAAGCATTTGTTATTTGGCGTTTATGTATTCTTGACGGTGTGTTTCACTGCATGTGTGCCATGAGTGGTTTGAGCATAGGGAGTGCTTGTGTGGTTGAATTGCTTAGGTGTAGGAACGTGACGAATTCCGTAGCGCCTTTGCATGAAGATCTATCAGCATGAACTTAGAACTCCTTGTGATGTGTGTGTTGTGGTACTTGCTAGATGGGTGTGTGAGCGTTGGGTCCTGAATGCTATATGATGGAATGTGTGAATGATTCGATGAACTACATTAGATGTGGAAGTGGATATCCGTTGCCCCCAAGGCATTTTACCTTTGTAGTTTAAAACCTCTTTTCTTTAGTTTCGTTTGATGATTAGCATAGTCACTTGACGTTGCTAGTTATCTCGTCTTTTTACTTTCGTAACATAGGAATCAACCAACCAACCAACCCCCCCCCTTTACATGCTTTTATGTGTGTGTATATATATTTACTCCTAGCCTAGTATCAACCATTGTGTGCTTAGACGCTTAGGAAGATCCCTCTTCTCTTTGGACGACCCCGATTTGCCACTATCTACCTAGTTGTAGAAAGTAAGCATTTAGGGCTTATAAATTATCTTTTGCACGGCGGGCGCGACGACCGCTCGCCCGTCAAAATGGTTTGGTATGACCATTTTGTGTGGTTATTTTAGGGGTTTTAGGATGTGGATATGCCATTTCCTCCGTATGCTTAAATCTTTTCTTACTCGAGGGCGAGTAAGGTTTAAGTGTGGGGAGGTTTGATGTGTCCATTTTAGATGCATTATTTAGTAGTATTTAGGATCACTTTTGTGCTCTTTTATTATCGAGAGCTTGTGTTTTACCTTGAAATTCACTTAGGAGAGGCAAAAGCAACTTTGTACTCTTTTACCTCTTTTAAGTGGATTTTGTGTGACAAGGGAAGAACACGGAAGCAACGAAGACCGGAAGACATTGAAGACTATACTTTCGAAGACTTTTGGATACTCACTTCGAAGACATGAAGACCGGAGGCCGTTGAAGACCATTTTGGAGCTGTTGAAGACTTGAAGATTGAGAGGGATGGCTATGAAGAAGACAAAGAAACAATGCAAAACTGTGGCTGCCGTCGCGACCCCGTCGCGACACCATCGCGAGTCGCGACGAACACCGTCGCGAGTCGCGACCAACGGGCGGCCAGAAATCATTCTTATTTTCTTTGCACTATAAATACCATCTCTTTCCTCTTCTTCTCCAGCTTTTCCAGCCCGCGTTTTCTCTGCATTTTTGGGCAAAAATTCTAGGTTTTTCTCTTCTTTCTTTTCTTAGCTTTCTCTTAGTTTAATTATGTCTTTTGTTGTTCTAGAGTAGTTCTTGTACTTGGGAGCTATGGATTGAAGCTTCCACTTCTATGTATTGAGAACCATTTCTATCTATCTATTTGATGTTTTTGCTATTGTGCTTTTATTGTGCTTTGAATGTTAATTGTTGATTGCATTGATGTTGTTGAGAGCTTGATGATATGAAATGCTTGTATGAATTGCTAGCTAGGGTTTGGGGAATTTGGGTTAATTTCCCCCCTGTTCTTGTTGGGAATGTATGAGTGTGAATTAGAGCTTTTGATTGTGTTAGTGTGTTCACAATGTGCTAGGCGAATGTGATTGATGTTGAACTCTTCGTCATGTTCGTTTGTGTAGCAAACGAGAGAGTCATATGCTCGTGGATGAATGTGCGTTGCACGTTCATCCAATCTCGTGTAATTGCATGAATTGGTTTAATGCTTAGTCACGGTGTAGTGGTCCTAGGCATTGCCAAACTTGTTGGTCCTTCGTGATTAAATGCCACCAATGACACCTTGAGTCGTGGTCGCGACTCGGGAGTCATTGGTGAGGTTTGACGAGAAATGTCGAACTCACTCTCGCAAACTACGAACTAAGAAGGATAGGAGTTTAGTCTCCACGACAAGTAGTTGAAGTATTGAATAGATGATTTAAATTCATTCTTGAAGCATTTGTTATTTGGCGTTTATGTATTCTTGACGGTGTGTTTCACTGCATGTGTGCCATGAGTGGTTTGAGCATAGGGAGTGCTTGTGTGGTTGAATTGCTTAGGTGTAGGAACGTGACGAATTCCGTAGCGCCTTTGCATGAAGATCTATGAGGATGAACTTAGAACTCCTTGTGATGTGTGTGTTGTGGTACTTGCTAGATGGGTGTGTGAGCATTGGGTCCTGAATGCTATATGATGGAATGTGTGAATGATTCGATGAACTACATTAGATGTGGAAGTGGATATCCGTTGCCCCCAAGGCATTTTACCTTTGTAGTTTAAAACCCCTTTTCTTTAGTTTCGTTTGATGATTAGCATAGTCACTTGACGTTGCTAGTTATCTCGTCTTTTTACTTTCGTAACTTAGGAATCAACCAACAAACCAACCCCCCCCCTTTACATGCTTTTATGTGTGTGTATATATATTTACTCCTAGCCTAGTATCAACCATTGTGTGCTTAGACGCTTAGGAAGATCCCTCTTCTCTTTGGACGACCCCGATTTGCCACTATCTACCTAGTTGTAGAAAGTAAGCATTTAGGGCTTATAAATTATCTTTTGCACGGCGGGCGCGACGACCGCTCGCCCGTCAAAAACACAAAAAGCACTGAGGAATCCCAAGATGAAAACTCCCTAAGTGCTCACTACTCCCTCCCCCACACTTAAACTATGCATTGTCCCCAATGCACAATAAGTAGAAACACGTAAGTGAGGTCGGGAAAGTGATAGTACTTACACTTGAGGCCCCGAAGGGACCTCCTTCTCTTGTCTTGCCTCGTCCTTCTCAAAGTACCCCATCAATTGAATCGTGGCCTCCATGGACTTGAATCTAGCTCAAAAATCATCCAATTGTGATTTCATGCTACCTACCGCGAGACTGAATTCTTGTGTAACTTGGGTAGAACTCGAAAGTTGTTCCCCAAGAGTATGCAATTGGTCAAGGATGCCAGCGAATAGGTGAGAGCGACTAGGTGGTGCTCTAGATGAAGTCTCTCCATCCGCCTCATCAATCTCTATCCGGGTTGGATTGAATCATATATAAATCCTTCTCGATTTATGGGTCGAGCTCTCAAAATAAATCATCCAAACTCGTCTCATGGTTAATGGCGGTAAGGTTCGACTGAGGAAGGATCATGAAACTGCAAGTGGTTACGCCTCTATATAACCACATATATCTATCGTCCGAGGTTGTAGTTGTTATATTAGAAGCTTTGGCTAGCTTCTCAATAGTGTACTTTGTTCCCAAATGTCGAAAGCTAGCCAATGCAGATTGAGTGACTTGATGACCCAAATATTGCGTCAAAAGCCCTACCATGCCTCCCATCGAGATCTTCCCACCTTTTCTCTCCCCCATTGCTAAGCATTCTTGTACAAAAAACACATACTAAGTTTGGGTAGAAGTTACCCTCATGATTCATCGCCCTAAGACAATGCACATCCGATCCAGACATTGCGCTATTTCACCATGGAAAAATACCCCCATCGATAGAAAGAGTTGAACATAATGTATCACCGGATGAACTATAACAGCAATTTTTCACAAGTTCTACCTATGTGTGCCTGTCAATTGTATTCAAAAATTCCCAAGGGAGAATGGAAAACACTATCGACGTATCTTCAGAACGTCTCTTCTGTATCTCCACCCTAAAGCTTGAGCCACCTCCCTGTGTGTCTTTGTGTACTCTTTTTCATCCAAGTGAAACTTGATTGCTCGATGTCCATCAGCATCCGTAACTTGCCATAGAGTAGCTAGGAACTCCAAGGTCTATCGGATGTAGGTCTTTGAGTGCTTCTTGAGGTAGCCTTCTAGGCCTACCCATACTAATAAATATGTAATGGGTTCGAGTAAGCCTAGATCCTCCAAAGTATCCTTGCACACGAAACCCGTCTCCAAAATGTTCCTCTTCGGCCCCTTCAAGTACCTCCACCTTTGGGCTGCAGTCCTAGAGATGTTAGTCAATCCCATGAACTCCTCCATCACGAATGTGAGGTTTCAAGGAAGGGGAGTCACTGGCTCATGGTTTATAACCTTAGCCGATTTCTTCCTTTTCTCACCCCGTGAAAGTTTCCCTTTTTTTGACACACTCTTTTTTGGAGGCATCCTAACACAATCAAGGAGAAACTGGTAATGTGATAATAAACAAGGGCATGCTCACAATATCATGCAAACAAAACATTCTTCCTAAATAGCCTAGTCATTTCAAATCATGATATTCTTCAACATAAAGGTATTCAAACAAGAACCATTCTCCTTAAACGACAAACTCATGGCAATTCATATCAACCCATCAATAAGATCATGCATTTAAGAATCATTCCTCCTAAATCACCCAACACATGAAGATCTTATCATCCAAGTATAATAGTACATCAATCCACCCAAACTTAATTCAACACAAGATTATTCATATCACCCAAACAACTTCTCAACATCATACCCTATTTCAAGATTCATGCTTCACATAAAACCATCACAATGCTAAATAAATCAAATAAATAAGAAGTTCAAAGGATTACCCGGAATTTGAAGCTAAGAGTTGCAAGATCCACACAACAAGAAGCAAAAATTTCTAATTTCTGAGAGAAAAGCTTCAATTTTTCTATTTCACCAAGAGTGTGTGTGAGTGAGTGTTTCTTGAAAAGCTTGAATGTGTTCAATTAGGTGGAAGAATGTACCAAGGATCTAAAAAATCAGTAAAAGGTGATAAGGAGAAGATGTACAATTAAGATAAGGATGGAATATTGAAAATTACAGTTTAGGGGATAATAGTATCAATCTATTTAATCACAAGGAATGTTGGACGTACTATTTGTATTAAAAAATCCTACGAATTAAGAGAATGAAAATTTTATGGGCCAAAAATGCATTTTTTTTAAACTTAAAATTCTAATTTTTCAAAAATTTGTATTTTTGGTACAATTCAATAGCTCAAATGTGGAACCAACACGTATACCCTCGTGTCAAGGGCATCTGCGTAGACCCTCTCGCACCGATACCATTTCTCATGGAACGGGCCGTGCCAAATCCTAGCACGAGGCCCCTCGTGCCAAAGTGCTATGGAATAAGCTGTATCTCGTGCAACAACTCGTGCCAAATTCTGGCACGAGGGTGCCAAAATTTTGACCTCTTTTTCCTTAGTTTTTTCCTCTTTTCTGAAAAAGCTTTATCACCCATCAAGACTAATTCCATCCAAACTAAATCGTGAGACTCGAACTAACTTTTACCTATCAACAAGAGTTTCATCTCAAAAATACTCATCACAAACAAAAACATTCAAAATCTATTCACTACTCAAAATCATGAAATCAAAGCAAAAAGGAACACTGTATACTTATTGTCGTCCTCATGACTTATTTCATTTTCATGCATCTTAGTTAGAGCAACCTACCGTTGGGTCTCCAGAATTTCCCACTATAACATTGTTGTAGAGAGGTCTCCACAACGTATCACCCTTACCTTTAGATGCAGAGTTTGCCATAGAAGATGAATTCCCAAACTTTACTAATGTTGATTCCCCTGCCTTTACTTTGGGTTTAGGAGAAGGTCGACGGGTTTTTATGCCCTCACCATTACCTCCTGAACGCTGCAAGTTAGTTAGCATGGAAAAACATTCCGATATAAATATATTATCACTATCATTATACAATTTGGAGGTCTCATCATCAATATCATCAATGTCATGGAATTCATCTAAGCATTCATTCTCATTGGTCATGCAAGAAGTGTCACATAGATCATTCCTAGACTTATAGATGTCAAATCCGACCTTATCAATATCATCTTCTAGGGTTAGGGTTCCCAAATATACATTCATTTTAGTCATTGACATTTTAAGGAACTGTCCCCCCAATAATATTGGGGGTGCACTTTTGTCGTGCGCCACATCAAGGATGAAAAAGTTTGCTAGAAACACAAACTTGCCAACCCGAACCATCACATCCTTCACTAGCCCACGAGGGCTAGCTTGGGAGTGATTGGCGAGTTGGACAATCACCCTAGTGTTCCTAAGTTCACCTATGTCTATGCGTTCATAGAGACTATATGGGATCACATTCATGGATACTTCTAAGTTGACCATGGCATTCTCAACTAGCATTCCACCTAAGGAGATAGGAATAGAGAACATTCCGGGGTCATCACATTTTTAGGAAAATTTTTATAGTTCAAAATGGTGACTCCCCCCATATTTAAGTGGCATACCTTCCTAGTTGGTTTATTTCTCTTTTTATTGCAAGAAAATTTCAGAAATTTAGCATATGATGACACATGTTCAATTAGCTCTAGGATCGGGATTGTTACCTCAACCTTTTTGAAGATTCTTCAGATGCTTGCATCATTGGTTGCCACCTTTGGCCTCCCTCTCAATGTGCTTAGAAATGGCGATGAGATGGTCACTTGTGCATTGGGTGGTGGAATATCCTTGGAAGGTGCTTTCTCGACAACAATCTCACGCTCCTCAAAATTTGTCTTGTTTGCCTCCAAGATCCTATCATCTTCTTGTAGGACCTCTTTCTCAGGCTAACAAACCTCTTTCCCGCTTCTCAACTAGTGTGATCACATTCCTCAGATTGACCTTCGGCTGGGGAGGAAAATTTTTGAACTCCTTGGCCTTAAGTCGGCTCACCGTGGTGGGGAGTTGCCCAACTTGGATGTCAAGATTTTTTATAGAAGGCCCTATTTCCAAGATCTTCTATTTCACACCTTATCCTCTTCGTGAACACTTCATGGTTCTTTCCCAATTGACCAATGGGTTCCAAAATCTTTTCCCGGTCCAACTTATAGAGAGAGGTGTAGGTGTTAGAAGGCCCCTCACCCCTTGGATATGGTTGAGGTGGAGCTTATCCACCTCGATACCCTTGAGCTTGGTTCTTCTCCCTCCAACGGATGTTGGGATGATCCCAGTACCTTGGGTTGAATGAGTTTTCATAGGGATCTTGCCTTGCATCTCCTTGGTTCCCTCGGAACCCTTGTTGTTGTTGCCCCTAGGAAACTGTTACCTATTCCCATTGTTATACTCCACGACTTTCACCTCTTCTAAGACCTTTGCTAGAAAAGCCTCAGTGTGGTGATCAAGATTTCACAAATGAAACCTTGACTTGGTGAACCCTCATTTTCAAAAGTTCCTTCATCATTGAAGCAAGAGCTTGAATTTGCTCTTCTAACTGAGGAGGTTGAGATGGTTCATGTAGAGTCTTCACCCTTGACCTCGTACCAAACTGCCGCATTCCATTGGCCATTTCTTCAAAGAGAGTCATCATATCCCTCGGGATTTTGTTGGCGATTGATCCATTACATGTGACAGTCACCATCCACATGTCTTCATTGCATAACCCTTCAAAAAATTAGTAGACTGGGTCTCCTTACTTGAAAGGATGGTACAAAAAACTTTCTAATAACTTCTTGAAACACTCCCAGTAGTCATAAAGTGATTCGCTAGCTCCCTGGGTAATAATAGATAGCTTCTTCTTCAGCCTGGAGGATTTGGATGCCGAAAGTATCTTTCTAGAAATCTTCTCTTCATATTCATCCAGGGGCTTATACAACCGGGGGTAAATAGTATAGCCAATCCTTAGCCCCATCTTGTAGAGAGAATGGAAATGCCCTTAGGTTATAGTCATCCTCCGAGACACCTAGAGGCTTCATATTTGTGCAAACAAGGTGGAACTATGACAATTTTTTACCTGCCTCCACCTGGGGTCGTTAATTGTAGCTAATTAACCCGAGTGGAGGCTTTTTTGTGAAAAAGTAAAAGATAAGATTTATAGTTCTGCACTCATTCTCACTGCTACGCTACCTAAATGGTAGTTAGCGGTAAGCCCAGGGTTTTTTCACGGAGATGCTTGGGCTCAAGTATCAACTAAAAATACAATCTCGTACGCATTCACCAAGTCAAGGTGAAAGGGATATCTAGTAAATGCAAAAAAAAAAGGGTTTGGTTTTTCAAATTATCAATTACTAAGCATAAAAATAAAAAAACAAGTAATCTAATTAAGCTAATTACTTAGGGAGTCATTGTGCAACATGGTTAATCTAGTTTCGATTCTTGATTCATTCACATGTAAGATTTACTAGACAACTTAATAGATTGTTCATAACACGTGGTGTGGCCGATGACACACATTTCCCCGTACCTACCACGTCGGGTGCGCTCCTAATCCTCCATCGACACCACCATTGTAATTAGGGAAGTACAACAAGGTCCGACCATTTTTGTAAGTTTTTTTCTTCCCCGTGCGATTACGTCCTGGGATTCCACCACAAATGCATTACTTCCCCCAAATTAGGCCAAGGGGTCATTGAAACCTTATCTATGATACTAGGGCTTGTTACAACCCTAGCTTGCTACTATTCATTATCTCTACCCGTAACCTCTCAGACTACTTTACGTAATCAGCTAAGATTGGTGCGATAGTAAATAAGTCAGAGCAATACTTAGGTCTCCGATGGACACACTCAAGCAGACGCAACGTACTCCCTGACGCATTCTAACATCCAGGTTTCTCTTCCCAAGAGGGCATCAATATTTGCAAAATTCATGAATATAGCCCAAAGAGTGTGCTAATGTGGTGTACTATTCATGAATTTAAAATATTCCAGAACAATCACAATAATATCATGAACACAAAATTAGGATGAACTATAGCATCTCACAAAACAAAGATTAAATCATGCGCTACAATTTATCCCCAAGCTATGGAAACTACTCCATAGATATGGAATTCAAATATGGATTTGAATTCCACATCCAGGATGAAAGCAAAAATAAAAGGAAAGAAAAGAAAAGGAGAGAGTGTTTCTTTCTCTAAAGTTGCTCTCCTAATAGCCTAAGAATGAAAATAAAACTATCCACTCTCTGTTCTACTTGTTTAACCTAGCAGACTAAGGCTATATTTATAGGAGAAGAGGATTAGGACTAAAAATAGGCCAAAAATAACTAAACCCCAGTTTAGCCGCCGCCCGACGTGGGCCATTACAGATGGCGCAATCCGCGCCATGTACTTGTTACAGGCTGCAGGATTGGTCACAAGATGCTGCATCTAGTGCGGACCGTGGCCTTTGACGCGGGCCTCCGTCTGCATGTTGGTTTTGGAACTGCTAATATACAAAGCGCGGGTCTTGGCACGGGTCATTGTCAAGAGCTGGATTTGGAACTTATGATCTGCAGGACGTGGATCTTTGTGCAGGACATCAGCTGGTGTTGGCATCTTGGACTTGGAATGGTGCATGTCATCATGAATTGGACGGTTTGTGCCCATACTTAGCTGATTTTGAGTGAAGTCTTGAACTCGTGAGGTCGTGTTGTGAGATTTGGCACGAGCCATGCCATTTCCTTGTGCTGGACATTGTTAACACTTGCCAACTCCTTTGGCACGGGCCTTTGGTGCCTAACCATGAACGACTTGTGCGGACCCGTGGTATCTTGGCCGGCATAACTTGTTTCCTTCGCTACAGGTGAACAGTTAGTCCGATTTTAGAGTTCTAGGAGTAGATTTTGTAAGGCTCGAGAATAAAAATCCAATGGAATCAGATTTAAAGGCTAATTCTTCAGGGATTGTTCTCATACTTTGTCACAACTCACCGGATTACGATTCCCCATTTCTTCATTGGCCGCTTTAATCTCCGTTGCTGCCTATCTTTGACTCCAATTTCCTTCTACTATGCATTGATGTTCGTGGCCTTCACCTACAACCATTCTAGAGGTAAATGACCTTCGATCTCTTCTACTCTTCTTGCAAACGACCTTGAATATCTTCTACCGCCCTTATGAACATCATTCACATAGAATGTAACAAAAATGTATCCATGCGCGACCCACTAAAGATGATCAAATGGAAGATATAGGAGCCCGGGGATACAAGATGTTCATTAGTACTAATTAAGTCTACAAATTGCAGGATTAAGACAAGAAAACTAAACATGGCCGTCTAAACCCCTTGTCACGTAAACTCAACTACTAATAGAAATCCACCAAATAAAACAAGCTAAAAGCTATGCTGAATGCAATAGTTAACGAAAGCAAAATGAAGCACATCAGACTCCTCACACCCTTTACTTGTCCTCGAGTAAATAAAGACAAGAAAAAGAATTAAGTGAAATGTAGCGTGCAAGCATAAGTTAAATGAGGCATCCAAGTTATTCATAGATTACCTTATTTCCCCCAAAGAGAGTAAGAATCTGACAACTCTCACACTCCCCGAACAACATAAGTAATCTAAACACCCAAAAGTAGAATCTGGAAAAAAATAAGCCAAAAAGATAAGTGTAAATCTATCTTACTTCCCCCAAAATGATCCTTAAAAGAAATCCAAGAATCTTCTCCCAAAACAATCCACCAAGGAAATCCAAGAGCCGTCGACTTTGTTGTAACATAGGGATAATTCGTGATTCTCAACCTAGTTACAACCAAGGAGTCAAATGTATCTACAACCTAGTTTTTTTTCTCTCAATTTCTCTCATTTTTCGTAGGAGCCCTTCGGGTTTTCATCCTAGCTTTAACACACAAAGGGTACTCACTTCTTACCTTTTTTCACACAACCTCTAATTTTTCCCAAGCTTGTAAGCCTACCCGAGCCTAACCTCTCATTTTTACCTAGGTCTTTCGACCTATCCGGGCTTTTTCCAATGTTAGCCAAGTTGCCCTTTTGGGTTTTCAACTTGTCCAGGTTTTTATATTTTTTCATTTTTCAAGTTTTTTCAATCTTTTTGGTGCAGCACAAATCACCCCAAAAAGTGGGCTTCATGCTACAAAAGATAAGATCAATCACAAAAAAATACACCACCAATATCCTAGAAAAACCTACCCTATGCAAACTAAAAACCCTAAAATAACATGTCATGCCACCAAATATCCATCCAAAAACATCCCTCAACAATCAAAAACCAAAATCACCAATAATCAAGAACAACTACTAACAAAAGCACGAAAATGCACAGAGGAAATCAGGAATGAAACTCCCTAAGTGCTCACTACTCCCTTCCCAACACTTAACCGATGCATAGTCTTCAATGCAACAAAAATCATGTCAAAACATAAGTGAGGTTGGGAGAAATAGTGACACTCACTCTTGCGGCCCTCGATTCGATCTATCCTTGAACTAAGATCCTCCACGTGCATCCTCACTTCTCCTATCGCTTGGACTACCTCTTGCAACACTAGGGTAGAGCTCAAAAGCTGATTCCCAAGTGCTTGAAATCGGCCAATGATGTCCGTGGATAGGCGAGAGAGACCATGATGTACCCTCGAAGATATCTCACCTTTAGCCTCTTCAATGTCTATCTCCGGGGTGGCTAAGACTCTATAAAATCCTCTCTCAAAGCGCCAGTCCAGCTCAATAAATAGGTCATCCAAGCATGTGTCATGGTCAATGGAAGTTCACTCTGGCTGTGGAAGTACCAGGAACTACAAGTGTTCGCTCTACCATAAAGCCATACATATCTACCCTCTGATGTCGTAGGTCCCACCATGGATGGATTGGCTAACTTCTCGATATTATACCTTGTACCTGATCGTCCTAAGTTAACAAATGCTCTCTATGTGACCGGATGCCCTAAGTGTTGTGCCAGTAGACATACCATGCCGTCCATAGCTATCTTGCCACTCTTTCTTTCCCCCATCATTGTGCACTCAGGTACAAAGTTCCCCACAAAGTTTGATTAGAAATTACCCTCGGGGGTCATTGCCCAAAGGCAATGAACATCCAAACCTATACATTTTGTTAGCTCACCGTGACATAAAACCCCCATTGCCAATTGTCAGTGAACGTAACGAAATGCTGGATGAACTAAGATGGTGCTTTTCCTCATATTCTTTCGATCAGTCCCTATCAACTGCCTCCAAAAGTTCCCAAGAGAAAAAGTCATCCCTTGACGGTGTGTCCTTAGGATCTCCTTGCCGTACCTCCATCTGAAGGCACAGTCTATCTCTCGGTGTGTCATCTGATACCCCTTGTCGTCAAGATTGAATTTGATAGTCTTCTATTCTTTCTTGTTCGTGATCAACCAAATAGTAGCTAGGAACTCTAGGGTCCACCTAATGTAAGTCTTAGAATAATTTTCTAAGAACCCCTCTATACCTACTCAGCCCAAGAGATAGGTCATGGGCTTGAGTAAGCCTAGAGCTGCCAGTGTGTCTTTGCATGTGAAGTCGGTCTCTAGTATACTCCTCTTTGGCTCTCTCAAATTCCACCACCTCCGTGGTGCAGTCACAAAAATATTGGATAGTCCATAAAAGCATTAATCACAATGGCGGGGTTTCAAAGAATGGGAGTTACTAGTTCATGGTTTGCGCCATTCACCGATTTCTTTCTTTTCTCACCTCAACTGGACTTTCTCTTCTCCAAAGTATTCCTTTTGAATGGAATCCTAAAAAAATGAGGCAAAAAGTGGTAATGTGATCTTTGAAATAAGGCATGGCTCAAATTGTCATTCAACAAATAGATCCTACCCAAATAGCCTAGACATTCAAAACATGATAATCTAAGTATGAAGGCTATTTAAACAAGAACATCCTCATTGAAAAACAATATCATGTAAGTCATTAACAACCCATCGATAAGACTATGCAACTAAGATTCATCTCCTCCTAAATCACCCATTACATGAAGAACATTTCATTCAACACAATAGCACATCAAACCACCTAAACTTTCTTCAACACACACGATCATGCATACAACCCAAAAAACATATCCCAATAACACACATACCCATTCGAAAATCATGCTTTTCATAACACCACCATAATGTCAATCAAGCATGTAAACAAGAGTTCAATGGATTACCCAGAATTTGGCTAAGCTCCGGACAAAACTGCACTGTGTGAATATATGATTTGTTGTTTCTTGCTCACCCCCACAAAGAACACAAGGCTGATGATCAGTTATAAATTTGAATTCCTAGAGCCTATCAACTGTTAGCAGCTTTCTTTTTAAGTGCATAAAAAGAAAAAAGTTTTGCTTTGGTAGCAGTTTGGAACTCCAAATCAATGCAGAATCTTCCATTCCTCAGAACACACTTGGACAGTTTGCCATCCATCTTGATTTTGAGTCTGTGAATGATTTCCACATCCAACTATGAGAAGCTTGTGGTTGATGATCTGGAATCTTGAAAATACCTGCCCAGTATCCCATGATGCTAAGTAGGACAATGTTAATCAACTGTGATCTACATGCATATTAAAGATTACTCTTTCTCTCGTCAACATTGTTAAAACCATAAACCACTATGAATTAAACCTAAGACTTGTGCCTTTCTATTTCACAAATGAAGAAATTCACTGTTTATGCACTCTTATATCGGTTACTTTATATATTTCTGGAGCCCATCCCATCCAGATTCTGCCTTCTCTAATCAATCTGCCATTTGAAATGATATTCCACCCCCTACACATGGAATCCCATACCTCTTTTTATTTTTACTCCTGTACCTTAGTTTCAAAAGTTCCCAACAAACCACACTTACTATGTGCAAAGTTATCTCTACATTTTTTTTTGCTTTACCTTACTATTTACACCACGAACATTCCGAGCCAAAATATTATAATTCATCAGGTGGATCAGGAAGTTGAATCTTACCTGCACTCTTGACTCCACTTGTTCCAATCATTTTCTGTTTTCCATCCCTCTGCTGAAAGATATCAGTATTTGCAACTGCAGTGCCAAGCCCCTTCTGAAGCATCACCTGCTTCTCAATCTTATAAACTTTCTTTGCCATTTCCTGTTGTTAGTTTTCAGCCCTCTTCTTCTGAACATAAACTTTCTTAATAATCAGCTTTAGCATAGGTTGTTCTTCAGTCTTTCTACAATTTTCAGATTTATGCCCCAATAAGCTACAGTTTGAACACTTAACTGGTAGCCACTCAAAGGTTACTTCCTGATGTTGCACTATGCCATTTTCATCTATATAGGGGATTTTTCTTGGGAAATCAGCATTAACTGTCACCTCCACTTGTATTCTAGCATAAGCTAACCTATCTAGATCCTTAGTAGCTCTATCCATCTTAAGAGGTTTCCCCAACGGACTAACAATTCTGCCCATTATATTTGGTTTCAGTAGGCTAATGGCAGGTTAGGTAGTTGAATCCAAACAAGTACAATTTTAGGCTCATCTAATTCCATGTTATGCCTCAATTCTGAAACTATAATTGGCTTACCACCAAACAATAGCATATCCTTCTCAATTACTTAATCCCTAAATTGTTTCTAACTGAATCGAATCATATACAATCCCTATTTGACTTTCCAAATTTTTGGTATGTTTTTAAAACTCCAAATCCTACCAAAATATCCCCCAGCAACCATAAATGGTGGAAAACACCCTATGAACCTACATATCACCATTGATTCCCAAGTTTTAATGATATTAACTACTTCATTCATAGGTATTTTTCCCATCTTAACACCATTATATTCTTTTGGATGACAGAATTGTACCACATTTGAATCATCACCAAATAGCTCAGCCCATGATTTAGGGATCTGCTCTGTTTCCATCTCCTTGTGTTTGCCCACACTTGATGCAGCTAAATCTAATCTTCTCTGTCCCGATACAACTAGCTCAGGTTGAGTCTCACCCTCGCGGAGCAACTCCTTGTCATATCCCTTCACAACTTTCTCCTCAATCAGTTCTACTTCAGTGAGATCTAACAAATCTCTTTCCGCCTCCAGTTTTTGTCCTTTCCCTTTCTTCTCCTTCTGTAATACTCGTTGTGATTCTCGTCTCTTAATTCCCATTCTTCCCATGGCTGATCACTAGGGACAATGTTCAGTAAAAGATCACCAGTTACACACAGTGAGTGTGTTTGCCCATAGTGGAGGAGAGATGTGTTTATTTCATTTCCTTCTCATATTGCACCCTGAGGATATACCTTGGTCACCACATACGGACCTATCCACCTCAACCGCAATTTTCCCGGAAAGAGAAGAAGCCGAGATTGGTAACTAGGACCTTTTGTCCCATCACAAAGTCCTTTTTTACTATCCTTTTGTCATACCACACTTTCTTCCTTTCCTTGTAAATTAATGCGGTCTCACAGGAGTTGCGCCTAAACTCTTTCAATTCTTGTAGTTGCAACTTCCTATATTCTATGACTTCATTCAAGTCCATATATAGGCATCTCATGACCCAATGCGTTCTATGCTCGAGTTCAACAGAGAGGTGACATCCTTTACCAAAAAGGATCTGGTAGGGTGACATGCCTACGAGAGCTTTTTGTGCGGTTCGGTAGGCCAAAAACACATCATCTAATTGAGAACTCCAGTCCTTCCTTGATCACTCGATTAGATTTTTTTTTTCTTGACCATTTGTTTGTGGGTGATAAGCGGTAGATATCTTATGGGTTACTTTGTATATCTTCAACAAGCATGCCATGAATTATTTGCAGAGATGAGTTCCACTATCGCTAATTATACTTTAGGGAACGCCGAACCGAGAAAAAAAGTTTGATTTGAGGGATTCCATCCTTGTTGCCCAATCATTGGTCTTTGTTGCCTTGGCTTCTACCCATTTGGACATGTAGTCTACCACTACTAGAATTTAGTAGTTCATTTCACTGCAAGAAACAACATCTTTTACTTCACCCTTTTTACCTCAGTTTTTTTGTTAAAGACAAATAACCGAGGTAAAATTTTCTTTTACCTCAGTTCTTTTTTTTTGAAGTAAATAATATTTTTTACTTCAGTTAAGAAAACCAACTCGGTTTTAAAAAAATCAAGGTAAAATGTTTGACATGACCGGCGTCGCACGCATGTCGGCTTACCGATGTTGGTTGTTTTTGTGACCAACGTTACACGTCACTCTCACAGACATGAATGGCCGACGTTGCATGCATTTCTCGCTTACCCGCATCTCTTATTATTGTGACTGGCGTCGTACGTACCTCTCCTAGACATGAAATGACCAATGTCGCACGCAGGTCTGGCTTACTGACGTCGGTTGTTTTTGTGACCGATGTAACACGTCACTCTCGAAGACATGAATGAACGACGTTGCATGCATTTCTCGGTTACCAACATCGCTTATTATTGTGACCGATGTCACATATACCTCTCGCAAACATGAAATGACCAATGTCGTACGCATGCTTGGCTTACCGACGTCGATTTTTTTTGGGATCGGCGTTGGACGTCACTCTCGCAGACATGATACTTATAAGTATATGAATAACTAGAGAACATCTATGTGGTGCACAGTTAAAATAATTGAATATATATATATTAATAATGTAACTTTTTTTAACAAAACAAAAAATATATTTTAAAAATTTTTATGCAACTCTATTTCTTTTTAAATTTAAAAGATTTTATAAATATACTTTTAACTATAACTTTATGTTTATATTTTTAAGTCAAATAAATTAAATGTCGAGTTCGAGTAACACATGATTGAGATTTCAATAATAAATTTAATGTTAAACAAAACTAAAATATAATATTGTATATTTTTTATGTTACTCCATTTCCATTAAACTTTTAAAAGATTTTATAACTATACTTTTAACTATGACTTTTTGTGTATATTTTTCACATGAAATAAATTAAACGTAGAGTTCGATTAATATGTGATCGAAGTCAATATCAATAAATAAATTTTATTTTTTTACCGAATAAAATTTTATGTACCACTTATTTATAATTATATAAAATAAATAGTATATAAAATAAGTAGTACAAAATTTGGTTGCCATGTTAACTTTAGTTACCAAATATCTAATTATTTCTTATACATTGCAGGTATGACATTTAAATATTTGTGAGGAAGGTGATCCATACCAATGTAGTGATCAGATGGATACGTCACTGCAGGAAAACAGACACTAGGCACCGATATGAATTACTCAAGAACATGTACTATCACTTTCCAACATTTCACCAAAAAATTTTTTAATTTTATATTTATATATTTAGGCAAGAATAACAAAAATCATGTATTTTGGAGCAATGTATAATGGGGTAACACAATTTTGGGTCATAGTGTAATTTTCCAAAACTGTGTACAAGTAATCAATGTTGACTTTTGAGACCCTTCCGTTAATCCAATCATGATCAAATTGAAAATTCACAATCTTATATTATTGAATTGCATTTTAGTATCGCCAATTTTGTGATTTGACAACTCCAACTTTCTTGGGGGGACCTAAGTGCAAAAAGTAAAAACTTTACTCGTAACTCCAAATTGAAATCCGCTCAAATGTGATGCTACCATATACACACTCATTGTATTTTCCAAGTGTGTAATGGAATATTTATCAACAATCGGGCATAAGAACGTATCTGTAACCTTTCCAATTTTCCTTTCTTACTTCTAATTATTCAACTCCAAGTTACTCTGGAACATATACTAGCGCTTTCCAATATTTCACCAAAAAAATATTTATTTTTATATTTATATATTTAGGGAAGAAACAAAAATCATGTATTTTGAAGCAATGGATAATGGGGTAACAAAATTTTGGGTCATAGTGTAATTTTTCAAGACTGTGTAGTAGTAATCATTGTTAACTTTCGAGACCCTTCAACTGACCTATACATGCCCAAATTACAAATTCACAATCATATATTATTGAATTTTATTTTGGTCTCTCCAATTTCGTGATTCGACAACTCCAACTTTCTTGGGGGGATTTAAGTGCAAAAAGTAAAAAACTTTACTCGTAACTCCAAATTGAAATCCGACCGAACGTGATGCTACCATATACATCCTTATTGTATTTTCCAAGTCTGTAACAGAATATTTATAAAAAATAAGGCATAAGAACATATCTGTAATCCTTTCTAATTTTCCTTTCTCACTTCTAAGTATTCAACTCTAAGTTACTCTAGAACATGTACTAGCACTTTCCAACATTTCACCAAACTATATAATTTATTTTATATTTTTATATTTAGGAAATAATAACAAAAATCATGTATTTTGGATCAATGGGGTAATAGGATAACATAATTTTGAGCCACAATGTAATTTTCCATACATATAGTAATGACTTATTTTCCATATATACACTAATTCCATACAACTCTTATTTGACTTTCCATACAAAAACACTAAAATGTTTGATCTTGACTAATTAACAATTGACCCTTATAACTTGACTTTACATAAATAGTAGCTATTAACTTAAGTTTGAGCTTAATTGATCAATTGTCAACTTTTACTTGATTTTCCATACATAAACACTAATAAAATGGTTAGTAACTTAACTAATCAACAATCAACCCTTACTTGACTTTCCACACATAAACATTAATGAAAATGTTTGGCCTTTACTAATAAATGGTCAAACCTTAATTGACTTTAAACACTATTGAAATAGTTATAACATAACTAATCAACGATCAACCTTCACTTGACTTTCCATACATAAACACTAATGAAATGGTTGGAACTTAGCTAATCAACGGTCAATCCTTACTTGACATTCCGTACATAAACACTAATGAAAAGGTTTGACCTTGAGAAATCAACGATCAACCCTTACTTGACTTTCCATACGTAAACACTAATGAAATAGTTATAACTTAAATGATAAACAGTCAACCCCTACTTAACTTTACACACATAAATATCAGTTATTAAGGATTAACCTAACTAGTCAACGCTCAACCCCCACTTGACCTTTCATACGTAAACACTAATGAAAATGTCTGACCCCACTAATTACCGTCAACCCTTACACAACTTTCCATACGGTCAACCCTTACTTGACATTTTATATATAAAGACTAATGAAAATGTTTGACCCTAACTTTTTTTTATCTTCATATATCTATGAAATTCTACACATAAATATAATAATAATTTTTTTAATATTTAAACTTATAGAACAAAAAATTAAAAGTAGAATTGAATTTTAATTTTTTTAATATAAATTAAAAAATTTGTATTTCAGCCCTTAAATATAAAATCAAAAGCTTAGTTTTCGGCCCATAAATCTGACCCAAAAACTAACCCAATCCCTAAAAATATACTCATTATTTAATAAAATATAGAAAACTACAAAAATGTAAATTCTCATCAGATTTTGTAAATGCCCAATTATGGCCCAATTGCACTACTAAACCCTAAGCATATAAAAGCCACCCGCCTCCTTTTTCTTTCCTTCTTCATTTGGGTACCCCAACCGTCTCCCTTTCTTTTCTTCTTCATAAGTCCCCCACCCCTTTTCTTTCCTTTCTTTGTATGACCACCCCCCTCGCCCAACCCCCATTTCTCTCCTTCTTCGTTTTAAAACACTCCTCACCCCAATTCCTTCTTCTCTCCCAATCTGCCGCCACCTCACATCAACACCACCTCGCCACCACCGCTCTACTGCTTCAAATGAACACCACAGCAGCGGGCCCCAACAATACCACTGCGACACGCCTCGTGTCGATGCCACCGCCACTGCGACGCTCTAGGCTTCACTTATATGATGTGTCGTCTCTCATTATCATCGCCACCCCCCTCTAATCTCAGGCGGCCAGATCTGTTCTTTTGCGCCACCAGCTAGGCGTCGCTGCTCCACCGCCAGAAGTTTGATCCTCATAACCAATAAAGTTTGTATAGCGTTATATATGTTTGTATAGCCACTTGAATACTGTGATTTTGTTTGTATATATTGAGTAGAGGTTCTTGAATCTGTACTGTGATTTTGTTTGAATAATTTGAGTAATTGTTTTTATCACAAATTTGGGCTGTGATTTTGGTTGTAATTGGGTTGTGATATCTGGCCGGAGCACTGTAATCTGGCCGAAAAACCTTATTTGGGTTTGAACTACCAAATGCAGAATCGATGTCGATTATGCTTTCGGTAGTTTTTAAACCTTTTCATTTAGTACGTGCGACATCGCACTTGTGCCGTTCAAAAATTTTTACCTCGGTTCATTAAGTTTCACTACTGAAACTTACCTGCGATGTTGAAGTAGGTATCGGTCATCAATTTTTTTACCTCAGTTTTCCTACCTGCAAAAAGGAATTTTCCAACTTCATTTTCTATTACCATTTACAAAGTAATATATAGGTGTTTACATATGAATGATACAATGAATCTGGACTAGTTCTAAATATAGACAAGATAAATCTTGATTAATTAGAAATTAATCAAGATCAATCACAATCAATCAATCATGATCAATCACGATCTTCTATTGTCACACCCCCCACAAGAGAAGCGTCGGGTTGAATGAGACGCAAAGCTTGGACCTGAAGAATTCAAACAATGCACGATTAAGCCCTTTGGTGAAAATGTCCGCAACTTGCAGCGAAGTGGAGACATGACCAACACGAAGTTTTCCAGCAGCCACCAATTCCCGTACAAAATGATAGTCAATATCAATATGCTTGGCCCGTTTGTGAGCAACAGGATTCTCAGCAAGAAAGATAGCACTGTTATTGTCACATAGAAGCAGAGGCGAGCCCTGCAGCGGAAACTGAAGATCGCAAAGAATATGCAACAACCAAACCACCTCCGAGGCTGTGTTAGCAAGAGCTCGATATTCGGATTCTGAGCTCGAGCGAGAGACTGTAGGTTGCTTCTTGGCACTCCACGAGACCAAGTTGCCACCAAGAAAGACCGCATAGCCATAGGTGGACCGACGGGTCTCCAAGCAACGCGCCCAATCAGCATCCGAATAGGCAATAACCTCCGAAATGCCACCAACTCCAAAGGTTAGACCACAATGTAACGTGCCCCGAACATATCATAGGATCCTAGTGACAGCAGAAAAATGATCATCACGTGGATCCTGAAGAAACTGACTCACTGAATTGACCGCAAAGGACAAGTTAGGTCGAGTAATGGTAAGGTACTGAAGGGCGCCAACAAGGGAACGATACAACTTAGGATTGTCAAATGGTCCACTCGTACTGCTATGAAGCTAGGACAGCGGAAAGAACGGAGTAGAGACCGGAGAAGAATCCAACATCCCAGCTCGCTGAAGAATATCCCTAGCATACTTGGCTTGGCCCAAGAACAGCCTTATAGAGGTAGAGGCAACCTCTAAACCAAGAAAATAGCTGAGAGAACCCAAGTCCTTGACAGAAAATTCACGATCAGCACGGGCAATGAACTGCCGAATAGCAACACTGTTGTTCCCAGTGAGAATGATATCATCAACATAGACCAGAAGATAAAGAACAATAGTGCCCTGAGAGAAGACAAACAGTGAAGGATTTGAAAGACTGCCAACAAAACCCAACTGTCTGACGAACAAACTGAACCGATCAAACCACACCTTGGGTACCTGTTTGAGTCCATAAATGGCCTTCCGTAAGCGACAGACATGATGAGGGCGAGCAGGATCCTGATAACCAGCCGGCTGAGCCATGAAAACAGGAGTATCAAAAACACCATTAAGAAAGGCATTCTTGACGTCCAACTAATGTAAAGGCCACTTCCTCATGGTGGCAATGGCAAGGACAGTACGAACAATGGCAGCCTTAATCACCGGACTGAAAGTATGATCAAAGTCAAACCCCGGTATCTGAGAATATCCTTGGGCCACCAGACGGGCCTTATAACGATCAATAGAGCCATCCTGATGGTACTTTAGCCGATAAATCCACTTAGAGCCAACAATATTAACATTCGGAGGATAAGGCACCAACTCCCACGTCTGCTGACGGCAAAGAGTAGCCATTTCCTCATCCATAGCAGCAACCCATCTTAAATCTTTCGCCGCGGCTCGAAAATGACGTGGTTCCTTCTGCTCCAAAAGTTCTGCAACCAATCCTGTTGCCACAAAATCTGGGCCAAGATTACGGGCAACACGTGTCCCATCCTGTAAACAAGTGGTTATAGGATGAGGACGGGGCACCTGAGGAGTCGGAGAAACACTTCCAGAGGAACCGTCCGAGGAACTGGCCGATGCTGAACTGGAACTGATGCTGGAGAGGACAGTCGAACCACTAGAGGGATCAGGCAGTGTGGTCAAAGAAGCAGGAGATCGTGGTGGTGTAACAACCACATCCTCAGCAGGGGCAATCATCGGTGCTGCAGTTTCAGATGTGGACGAGGAATCTGGACACACCGAACAAGGCAAAGTCGGTGAAGCCGAAGCAGAATCAGGGATGGTGATAGACAAGTCTGAATCAGTGGGGTCCAAAAAAGATGAAACATCCAAGGAAGAAAACTGAACCTCCGAAGATACAGTGGAAAAGGGAAAGTGAGACTCATCAAATCGGGCATGTCGAGTCATGTAAGTACGTCCGGAGGTCGTATCCAAGCATTTGAACCCCTTATAATGTGCACTGTAGCCAATGAAGACACATGGAAGACTGTGAGGGGCAAGTTTGTGAGCTGCAGTCGGTCGAACATATGGAAACACACGACACCCGAAAGGATGAAAGTTGGAGTATTCCGGGGGCCGACCAAATAGAACCTCAAAAGGAGAGATGTTATCAAGAACAGGAGTGGGTAGGCGGTTAATAGTGAAAACTGCAGCACTAAAAGCATCATCCCAGTATGAGATAGGTATGTGAGAGTGGAGAAGCATGGACAGCCCCATTTCCGTTATATGTCGATGCTTCCGTTCAGCCCTACCATTCTGCTCTGGAGTGTATTGGCATGACACCTGATGATGAATGCCACGAGCCCCAAAGTGTGACTGCAACCTGTTATTGATAAACTCGGTGCCACCATCGCTTTGAAAAACTTTGATGTGGGATGAAAACTGATTCTCCACGAATGCTTCGAATTGAAAATAGATGTCAACAAAGTCTGATTTACGATGAAGAGGATAAAACCAGGTAAATCGCGAGTAATCATCCACAAACACAGCATAATAAGCAAAACCACTTCCAGATAAGGCTGGAGAAGGCCCCCATAAATCACAATGAATTAAGTCAAGAACATGAGCAGCACACTTAGAATTCTCAACAAAAGGCAATTCCTGACCCTTTGCCATAGCACAAGACTCACAAATACCAGGTTTAGGAAGCACAAAAGTAAGAGATAAATAACCATTCTTGTTCAACAAAGAAACAGTGCTAGAGGACACATGTCCTAATCGAGCATGCCAAATCTCAAAAGATGCTCTATTATTGTTTTGTCTAACAAATGAAAGAAGTGCTTCTTTACCACGGTCCAGCATATATAGGCCATTCTCAACGTGTCCCCGGCCCAGAATTACCCTGGTGACCTTGTGCTGAATGACAAAAGACTGATCATCAAAGGTAATAATAGCACACAGATCACGAGTAAGCTTGCTAATTGATAAGAGATTCTTAGTAATTGCATGCACAAGCAGCACATCAGATAAATGTAAGGTAGAACTAATACGAGCATTACCAATACCAGCAATAGCAATAGACACACCATTACCAACAGAGACAAGAGTGTTACCATTGTACGGAGTGACACTCGATAGATTGGAAGCAGAAGAGCTCATATGATTAGTCGCTCCTGAATCCATATACCAGTCAGGGATCGATGAAGTAACAATCGGGGCAAAAGCAATAGATGGCTGAGTGGGATATGCTGAAGGAGCAGAATACTGAGGTGCTGCAAAACCTGGTGGTGTGGGAAGTGCCTGAAGCATCGGAGGAGCATACTGCGGATAGTGCTGAACAAGATGAGCCTGAACTGCCTGAGGAGCATGACCAACATAAGGCGAGTACTGCTGCTGAACATAAGGCTGAGGAGCCGAAGCCATAGGGCGAGGAATGGCCGAAGGACACTGACTAGCAATGTGACTGAAACCCTCACAGATATAACACTGAATTGGAGACCCATATGCAGCAGATCTGGACCAGGACCTACGGCCAGAACCCTTCCAGGAGCCTCTGCCACCACGTTGGCCACCGGGACGGCCATTTCCAGCCGCACGTGGGGCCCACCCGCCACTGCCACGCTCGGGTTCCACCAGCGCGTGAGGCCACGCGCCGCCCACGGCTGGCTGCTGGTCTGAACCAGCTTCTCCCTGCTGCTGTACAGAAGCCACAAAAGCAATTGGACCACAATTTACTTGCCTCTGGACACTATTCAACTGTGTTTTCTCCACATTAACAATAAAAGATTCATATCCCTTAGCCTCATCAACCACAGTCATATAATCAGGAAGAGGTTTACGGGCAGCAATAGGTGCACTAAAGTGCTTAAAGTCAGCCCCCAAAGCATTAAGAAACCAAATCAATTTCTCATGATTACTAGCTGGTTCTCCTATGACAGATAATTGATCAAAAATTTTCATGAAGGAAAGGTGAAGCTCATGAACAGTACCATTTTTCCAGATGATGCCGGCCTGTTGGCGGAGACTGAAGGCTGCAATCGCAGTACTGTGTTGATATGTCGTGGCGAAGGCATCCCACATCTCCTTTGCGGTGGTGCACTGCGAGATTTCGTTCTTGGCATCAGAAGAGAGAGAAGAATAAAGCACACTGTAGACTCGTTGATCATCAGCAACCCAATCATCATAGACAGTCTTGGTCTTATCAAAGACCTCTCTAGCTTTAAGAAATGCGGCATCATCAGGCGGAGAAGAGGAGGAGGAAACCAGTGTCTGCATCACTGGGAAATTTGGGCAGGGACTAGAACCATCAAGATGACCATACAATCCCTGCGGTCTAAACACATATTGAACCTGCTGCTTCCATTGCAGGTATGTGTTAGCATCCAACTTCGTATTGAGTAAATGGATCATGGTGTTGAAGGACAACCTGTCTGAATTCTTGTTGTCAGCCTTGATCGAGGAAAAAAAATCAATTGAAGAAGAAGAGGGGAGAGGGGTGGCCGAATGAAGAAGAAATAGGGGAGGTCGAAAAAAATTGAAACTGTAGGAAGAGAGGATCAGCAATGCTCTGATACCATGAAAGGAATTTTCCAACTTCATTTTCTATTACCATTTACAAAGTAATATATAGGTGTTTACATATGAATGATACAATGAATCTGGACTAGTTCAAAATATAGACAAGATAAATCTTGATTAATTAGAAATTAATCAAGATCAATCACAATCAATCACAATCAATCAATCACAATCAATCACAATCAATCAATCACAATCAATCACAATCAATCAATCACAATCAATCACGATCTTCTATTGTCACACCTGCGATGTCACAGTGGTATCGGTCATCATTTTTTTACCTCAATTTTCTGGTGAAAAACCGAAGTAAAAAATCACTTTTTACCTCGGTTTTGAAGCGGGATAAAAAATATACTTTTTACTTCACCCACATTTACCTTATTTTTTTATGGCTGAAAATCGAGGTAAAAGCCTTGTAGAATTGATGTAATAGGTGATGTTTCTTGTAGTGTTTGAAATTTGGGAAAGGTCCCAGGAAATCCATTCCCCACACATCAAAAACCTCAACCGGCATAAAGAAAGTTTTGGGCATGTCTTTTTGGAATGAGATATTACCCATCCTTGGGCAACTATCACATGATTGGACAAAGTATTGGGTATGCCTCCACATGTTGGGCCAATAAAGACCACATTCCACTACTTTCTTAATGGTTCTTTTATACCCGAAATGTCCACCGCCATTGGAAGAATGGAAAATATACAATTGATCGCATCGACCAATGCTTTCCTCCTCACTAAGACTAAGGAAGCAAAACAAAACTAACAGCGGCAGCCATTTGATCATCATTTGTTTTTCTGCCGTCGTGCATGTCTGAATGGTGAACCTGAGCCTAACGCCATTGCTATAGGATTCCTTGTCAGGATTTGTTGGCTATGCATTCATAAAGTAACATTGTCGCATTTTTCGGGATTCATATCAGTCTATCATTTTTAAAATCATTAGGGCAAAAACGTGTCAAATAAATATAATCTTCTGTACAGATTACATTATCTTGAGGACTTCAACCATGATTGAAATCCGGACAGCATTATGTCATTCTTTTTTCAGAAGATACAAGAAGAACCATCTACAAAGAAACTGCAGCCACCTGGAAATGATGCCTCCGAGCACGTTTACAAACTGAACCACAACTTTAGCAGCATATGATACTGCAAGATGTCCAAAAGGCTTTACAGTATTTTCTCCAAGTGCTACAGTGAGATCAGAGAGTCTTCGAATCGAATAGATAAAAAGCTTGAGGAAATAATAAATACCATGACTATGGATGCACTCTCTATGTCGATTGTTGAAACATGAAACGTTGTGTACAAGAATTCTCTGTATGCTGCATTGTCAAAGAAGATGTTGGAGGTTGCACCATTCAGTCCAACTGCTAACTTTGGTGCTGTGCAAGGCAAAAGCTCATCGATTTTGCTTTGGTTATTTCGTCTGAAACAAAGGAAATATGTCGAAACATTAGACTAGTAGCTTTGCTTAGGTGCATATCAGAAGCTGATGCTAGTCTGAAACCAAACAATACATTGTGCCTCATTATACTTTCCTGATTCCAAATAGAAGCACTCGGGCTGATAAGTGATGGTACTCAAGTGAGAAGATATCAAAGCTTCATGTTGTGTCTCAAATTTTATATTCCCCAATATAGTTCCATCACATGTCTTAGAATTATGTCTACACCAAGTTCGAGAAAAACAATCAAGAAGAATATGTGAATTTCAGTTTCACCTAAATTCTGAACCTTTATGCCAAGTTGTTTAACAGTTTGGTGTTGAAACACCAAGTTCAGTTTGATGTTAAAACTCAAAACGAAACACGCAGTGCACACACAACTTGGTTACGCAGTTCGGTGCAAATACACCTACGTCTGCGGGGCCTTGCCCAGATCAGAAACCATTCACTAGAAAGCAGTCTTTAGTACAAGAAGCTTAACTTAAATACTAATCCATTGCTAACCTACAGAGTGAATGTTGTGAGCTCCCCTCACTGTCGATCCTACGCCGTTGAACCCTCACGATCAACACGTCTCCCTGGATCTCCTCCTCCCGAGGAATTAAGACTTCCTTGTTTCTGATCTTTACAAACTTGGTCGGTTGATTTACGAACCTCCAAACAAACACGGCAGATCGCTCCAAAGTTCTCAACGTAGAGAATAGCACTGGACGCTCCAACTGATTGCGTTGTATTGATCTTCTATTTATTCCATCGCAATCCTGCCTTGAATCAACTTCCTTCCTTGTCTAACTCTACCATAAATAGACTTCTAGACTAAGGAAAACTCTGATTCTAATCTGGTACTTAAATGGACAATCCTGTTAACAATAGGACTTGTACCATAATTAAACTACTAAATCAATTCCCAACTATTACAGGAATATTCGTTTACCAGAATTAATCTTCCACGAACTAAGATAATATCTCTCACAATATTCTGATTTGATCACATCAATATACTCCATAATTCCGTGGATAAAAATCTGTGTTTCCGGAAATCTTTAAAACCTGCAAAACGGTGTTTAAACACCAGATTTCCACAATTCACAATTTGCCATATACCAAGTCCAACTCCCGAGGACTTTACAGTCTCCCCCTTGGCATATTGGTGAATTCATTAATACACACAAAACAGAACACCAGAATCCCAGAATAATAGATCATAGATCAGCAGAAAACCAGCTAGCACACATATCCAGAATCCAGACCGAATTTAGAATCAAATCAGAACTTAGAATCAATCAACAATATAAAACTTCCAAAACGTCTCCCCCTGAATTCATTAATATGACAAGAAGGCCAAGAAAAACAAGAAAACCGTTAAAATCAATTAAGCCAAACTATCGTCCGATTCTTCTGAAGTACCAACATTGGACCTTTCTTGAGTTTCTGCCAATAAAGCTTCTCTTTCAGCTTCCAAGGCTGCAATCTCCCCCTGAATCTTGACTATTGCTGCCTGATGACGCCCAAGGATTTCTTGACAAACTGTAGCTCTTGCCTCAATGGCTTTCAGCCGAGCTTCACCTTCACTCGAGCAACCCATTGTCGGAGGTGTCCAGGGAAGATCCTTCACTATACGGCCACTCAAAGTCCTGAGGGTTGGCCTTAAAGCATGTGTAGATATTATCTCATCTGTCTCCCTTGCAACTGCTCCCCCTTTCAGCAGTACCATGGAAATAATGGACTAGAGATTCCTTCCTAGTTTTACGGGCACAATCCAGAATGTCATTGAATATCAGTCTACCCAGATTCACTCGATGCCTCGCACCCAGACAGTAAAGCAAGGTTGCCATTTCTTTTGTAACCATAGTGCTGTTCACTGACGGAATCCAGTTATGCACTGCTACCACATATAGACAGTAATACCTGGAAGTCAGGTTTGATGCTGGAATTTGTTGTCTCCCAGCAAGTGGCCAACTACTTTCCACTCCTCCTGTCAACTCAACCGCTACCTCATCAAAGTTTTCTGGAACTTGGTGTTGAAACACCGACTGAGAGTTCTTGAAATTTCCCTGCTGCAAACATCTACTAACAGCCTCAGGGGAGAAAACAACGACTTTCCCTCTCACATAGACTCTGTGAAACCACCGAGAGTCTTCATCCTCACATTCGTCCTTCAAATTGGAATAAAATTCCAACACCATCTGTTTATTGAATTCTGCGAAGCAAGTGGCAGCTCTAAGCACCTTAAGGTATTTGAGAAATGCAGTAAATCCACAATCTTCATATTTTTCCGCATCAGCCGGTCTCTCTGCTAGGATTCTCCTCCCACTGATGAATTCAAACTTGTCTTGACTATCATTATCATACCATTCACTGCAAATGGCTTGACTGACTTCAGGTGCAGGGATGACTTTGGCCTTCATTTTCTTAGCTGACTGCTTCAGCTGTTCTGTCCTTAATCTCTTCAGCTTCTCCCCAATGGGTTCATCACTGTCTTCACTTTCAACTCCATTCCTGTCTCTGCAGCGTTTTGATCTCCGAATTTTCTTGGAGGCTGAGGCCGAACTTCCTTCAGCTGGTGTTTCAACATCACTTCCAAACATCTCAGAGATTTGCTGCTCCTCAGTCAAATCCTCTCCTGGTGTTGGAACACCAGAACCCAGCATTGCAGTATCTTCGTCCACATCAGTACTCAGCATGTTCACTCCTTCTGATTTCTCTTCTTCTGGCATCTCAGCATTTACACTTTTTTCCTCAGCCACAGTTCCAACAACATCCTTCTCTGAATCTGATCCCACAAATGCTGCCAGAGCCTCTTCAGATCTCATAAAAACTTCCAGAGCTTCATCCAGCAAATTGGCCTCTTCAGTCACATTCATCGGGGTTTCCTCTGTATTAACTCTTCCAACACTTCCAACATCTTCCTCACTGTCAGAGATCTCCACAACTGGAATCGATAACCTTCTCAGAGATATTTGAGTCTGATTCAGAGACTCATCAATACACACCATCTCCCTAGCAACATTAGTGGATTTAACCACTTTTATCCAAGGCTGTACAAAAGCATTATCTCCCAAATTTTTGATACTGGGCCTATGCAATGATGCTATCCGAGTATAGATTGTAAAGAACTTACTCTCGAACTGACCCTCTTCATATTCTACTTTATAAGTTTCTCCAAAACCAACCCCAACTAACTTAGCATCATAGTCGCTGATCTCCTTAATGTCTCCTATTCTCCCAGTCAACACCTCATCAAGCTTAAACCTATTTATCTTGCCATGCACATTCTTATATTTCCTGAGGTCTACATAGTCCCTATTTTGCACCATCCATTCTATGGATTCAAGAACAGAGCTAAAAAACATACCATCACGGACGAAGGAGCAATCAAAGCTGGCTTTCCGTCTCCTCTGATTTTGTCCATACCAAGCCCCTACTGTCCGTACTCGATCTCCACCCATCTCGTTCAAGTCTGTGTCATCACCGAACTCTTCAATCCTCGGATTCTCAGGCACCCGAACCCTGACTGAATCTCCGACCATCTTCTTGAACACGGAGCTCGGCATTGTTATCTGATTGGTGAGCAAAAATAACCGGGGGTTGTGAAGAAAATTTTGAGGAACAGAGAGCTCCGAACTGAGGAAGAAGATGAACAGTTACTGGTTTGAGTTTGTGTGGGAATCTACTTTCTCTTTCCCCCCTTTTTCGACACCAAAAAGACCATCTCCTTTCTCCTTTCTTCAGACTGTCACACGCACATCTTTGGCCCAACATAATTTTCTGGCCCACATATTCAGCCCATCTGAATTACTTGCCTCTGAAAGCCTTGGTGTTTAAACACCACTTCACATATTTTTGGTATTTTCGATTTTTCATTCATTTTTTTTTCTTTTTCACGATATAAAGAAAACAAAGCAGTAAATAATACAATAGAAAGTACAAGCCTCAGTACCTTACATTCGACAGACACCCAAGTGCTGTCTAAGTACTTCAAACGTCTCACCATCCAGAGGTTTTGTAAAGATATCGGCCAGTTGTTCAGCTGTTGGCACATACTGGACTGTAACTTCTTCTTTTTCAACCAAGTCCCTAATAAAATGATGACGAATATCAATGTGCTTCGTCCTTGAATGTTGCACAGGATTCCTGGAAATATCAATAGCGCTTTTATTATCACACAGCACTGTCAGACACACATCATCAAACCCATAATCTCTCATCATCTGCTTCATCCACAATAGTTGTGCACAACAACTCCCAGCAGCTAAATACTCTGCTTCAGCCGTAGACAAAGATATGGAGTTCTGCTTTTTGCTATACCAGCTGACTAGATTCGATCCAGCAAAGAAACATCCACCTGTAGTACTCTTACGATCATCAGCATTCCCAGCCCAGTCTGAATCACTGAACCCTACTAACTGTGAGTCCTTGTTTCGAGAAAACCATACTCCATACTCCACTGTTCCACTTATATACCGAATAATCCTCTTCACTGCTGACATATGTGATTCCTTTGGATCTGCTTGATAGCGAGCACAAATACCAACACTCAAACAAATGTCTGGTCTACTTGCTGTTAAGTACAACAGGCTCCCAATCATACTCCTGTACATTTTCTGATCAACACTTTGTCCCTGCTCATCTTTTGTCAGTTTATCAGTAGTAGCCATTGGAGTGCGTATTGCTTTTGCGCTTGTAAGTCCAAATCTCTTGATCAAGTTTTCAGCATACTTCTGCTGATTGATGAAGAGACCATTCTTCTCCTGAATAACTTGCAATCCCAGAAAATATGACAGTTTCCCTACCATGCTCATTTCGAACTCATTAGTCATTAAGTCAACAAACTCCTTTAACAAGACTGAAGAGGTGGATCCAAACACAATATCATCTACATAAATCTGTGCAATCAGAATATTTGAACCTTTGTGTAGTACGAACAGAGTCCGATCTACTCCCCCTCGACGATAGCCCTTTTTAATCAGAAAGGTTGTCAGTCGCTCATACCATGCTCGGGGTGCCTGCTTGAGGCCATATAGTGCCTTATTCAACCGATAGACAAAATCAGGAAACTGTGGATCTTCAAACCCTTTAGGTTGCTCCACATACACCTCCTCCTTCACGACCCCATTCAAGAATGCACTCTTGACATCCATCTGGAAAAGAGTAAAGTCCAGAATGCACGACACAGCCAACAAAAGTCTAATTGACTCCAATCTGGCTACAGGTGCAAAAGTCTCATCAAAATCTATTCCTTCTACTTGCGTGTACCCTTGAGCAACGAGGCGTGCTTTATTCCTTGTGATATTACCATCTGCATCAGATTTATTCTTGAAAATCCACTTGGTACCGATCACATTGACATTTGCAGGTCGTTGGGTAAGAACCCAAACATTGTTTCTTTCGAATTGCTGTAATTCTTCTTGCATAGCAGAAATCCAATATTCATCGAGCAAAGCCTCTTTATAATTCTTTGGCTCCGTGAGTGATATGAAACAAGATAATCCTGCCAATTCCCTGTAATTTACACGAGGTTGATCCCGAAGTTGCATATGTCTGGACGGACGCTGTTCAGATTCAGGTGTCTCGATTTCTGGTGTTTCAACACCGGTTGACGCTGTTGGTGTTTCAACACCGGTAGGGAACACTGGTTCCAGCACTTCACCTTCTCCAACCTTGTCGTCCTCAGAATCATCTACCACCACATTAATAGATTCCATGACCGTTCCAGTACGTTGATTAAGCACTCGGTATGCTCGACTGGTGGGAGAATAACCCAAGAATATCCCGACATCACTTCTAGATTCGAACTTAGCTAACGGTACACGATCTTTTAGAATATAACACTTACTGCCAAAAACATGAAAATACGACACATCAGGTTTCTTCCCTTTCCAAATCTCATACGGTGTCTTCTCAGTAAATGGACGCAGATATACTCTGTTGATGGTGTAACATGCTGTATGAAGCGCCTCAGCCCAGTATTTAGAATGAATTTTCTTTTCGGCTAACATTGCTCTGGCCATTTCCTGCAGTGTTCGATTCTTCCTTTCAACTATACCATTTTGTTGCGGTGTGATGGGAGCAGAGAACTCGTGGTGTATACCAAGTGTCTTACAGATGTCATTAAATCTAGAGTTTTCAAACTCCTTTCCATGATCACTTCTGATACGTGCAATTCTTGCCTGAGTAGATCCTTTTTCTACGTGTAATTTGTACACCAAGGTCTCGAAAACTTCAGCTGCCTCTGACTTCTCTTTGAGAAAAGATACCCAAGTATATCTCGAGAAGTCGTCTACACACACAAAAATGTACTTCTTCCCTGCAACACTGGGTGTATTGATCGGCCCCATTAAGTCCATATGTAGAAGCTCCAAAAGTCTTGACGTTGAAACATCATGAACAGCATGGTGTGGGATCCGAATTTTCTTTCCTTCTTTACATGAGCCACACACAACCTCCTTGCTTTCACCGATTTCAGGAATACCTCTGACTGCATTCAGTCTGGAAATACGGGCCAGGGATTTGTAATTTATATGTCCCAATTTTCTGTGCCATAGAGTGCTAACTTCCTTCTTCGAGCTCAAGCATGTGACATCTTGATCGAGCAAATAACAATTATCTATTGACCTTGTTCCAGTGAATACTCCAGTCCCATGGTTAACAATACATTTTCCTTTGTCAAAGTTAACTGTCATATCATTGTCACATAGATGGCTAATGCTCAATAGATTAGCCTTCAGACCTTCCACAAGCAATACATCTTGAAACACGGGGAGTCCTTTAATCGCTAACTCACCCTTGCCAATTATTCTGCTCCGTTTTCCATCACCAAATTTAACATGTCCACCAAATCCAGGTTTGAATTTTTGCAAGAATTCAGGAACTCCAGTCATGTGCCTTGAGCACGCACTATCAAAATACCACGAGGTTCCTGTATGTGCCCCAAAACATACAAAACTAGAAAAACAAACATCTTGAGATTTTCGAACCCATACCTGGCGTACTGGTCGAATGACTTGTTGTGGATTCTGATTAACCCGTGTGTTGAGAGATCCAGTTTTGTATCCTCCAGTGTTGAATTTGTGCGTTTTATGTTCAAAGTTGGTGTTGAAACCTCGAACTGGATTGGTGTTGAAACATCGATATGGGTTGGTGTGCATGCCCCGATATTCTGTGTTGACAGACAGGGTTTTCATCAGTCTAAAACATCTGTTTGTCACATGACCTTGAACTCCACAGTATCCGCATCGTCTGACCCTTTTTGTGGGACCATTCTTCTCAATTATTCTTGGAGCTGGTGCATTTTGATCTGTCTGATGATTTCCTTCTTTCACTGTCCTTTCATAGCCAATGCCAAATTTGCTCGTCTGTCCCATCCTTAGACATTCTTCGAGTTTAGCTTTCCCAGTATTGAGGCGTCTAATGGATTGTTCTGCTTCCTCTGCTCGTTGCACCACTACAGCAAATTCCTTCTTGAGTTTTTCCAGATCTCGAGTCGCCTCTTCCTTTTCGCATTCATACACTTTAGCATTCTCACTTAACCTCTTGTTTTCAGCCTTGAGTTCTTTGTTTTCATCTGCCACTTTTAACCACATCTTGTACATCTCCATTTCATACGATTCCAGAGATCCCATAAGTTCATCAAGTGTCATTGTTCCGATCCTTCCATTTTCATTTATTGCCGTGACCTTCATGTTGAACCGTGGAGGTAATGCCCTCAACACTTTCCTTACAAGTTTTTGATCTTTGTACTTTTTGCCAAATTGAAAAGCCTTGTTTGCAATATCTCGGACTCGACCATTAAACTCGGAGATAGTTTCATCTTCACGCATCTTCAGTTCTTCAAATTTGGTCGTGTAATACTGCAGCTTTGATTCTCTTACAGAGCTTGTTCCCTCATGGTAAGTTTGTAACACATCCCACGCTTCCTTTGTAGTCTCACAGTTTGAAATCATTTTAAACTGATCTTCGTCCACAGCCGTAAAGATGGCATTCAGTGCTTTTGAGTTGGACACGTGCGCTTTATGCTCCTCGGTGGAATACCTAGAGAATGGTTTAGTGGCAGTGGAGCTTGATCCTTCAGTTGTGTCACTAGCAGGTGGAGTGTATTGATTTATGACATAGTTCCAAGCTTGATCATCTAGAGCTCCAATGAATACTTTCATACGTGCCTTCCAGTAAGCATAATTTCCTTGTTCCAGCAATGGTGGTCGCGTGACTGATGCCCCCTCCTTTGGTGCCATGGTGAAACCTGATCTCACTCTCCCTGTATAGGGGTCAGCAAGTGCCTTGCTCTGATACCAATTGAATTTCAGTTTCACCTAAATTCTGAACCTTTATGCCAAGTTGTTTAACAGTTTGGTGTTGAAACACCAAGTTCAGTTTGATGTTAAAACTCAAAACGAAACACGCAGTGCACACACAACTTGGTTACGCAGTTCGGTGCAAATACACCTACGTCTGCGGGGCCTTGCCCAGATCAGAAACCATTCACTAGAAAGCAGTCTTTAGTACAAGAAGCTTAACTTAAATACTAATCCATTGCTAACCTACAGAGTGAATGTTGTGAGCTCCCCTCACTGTCGATCCTACGCCGTTGAACCCTCACGATCAACACGTCTCCCTGGATCTCCTCCTCCCGAGGAATTAAGACTTCCTTGTTTCTGATCTTTACGAACTTGGTCGGTTGATTTACGAACCTCCAAACAAACACGGCAGATCGCTCCAAAGTTCTCAACGTAGAGAATAGCACTGGACGCTCCAACTGATTGCGTTGTATTGATCTTCTATTTATTCCATCGCAATCCTGCCTTGAATCAACTTCCTTCCTTGTCTAACTCTACCATAAATAGACTTCTAGACTAAGGAAAACTCTGATTCTAATCTGGTACTTAAATGGACAATCCTGTTAACAATAGGACTTGTACCATAATTAAACTACTAAATCAATTCCCAACTATTACAGGAATATTCGTTTACCAGAATTAATCTTCCACGAACTAAGATAATATCTCTCACAATATTCTGATTTGATCACATCAATATACTCCATAATTCCGTGGATAAAAATCTGTGTTTCCGGAAATCTTTAAAACCTGCAAAACGGTGTTTAAACACCAGATTTCCACAATTCACAATTTGCCATATACCAAGTCCAACTCCCGAGGACTTTACAATATGCATTGGAGAAAGGATCCCCATAAAATCAAATACTGCAAACTCAGCAATTGAGAAAACTCAAAATAATGTTGTCTAGAAAACTCCGTGTTTGCAGTATTTTGAACAATAAAAAAAGGCGAGATAGATAATGCTAATTTAGAATTTAAATATCCAAAATAATTGAAAATCAACCAAATCTCTTCGAAACAATTTCCCACATGTTAAGTAATGGGTAAGTCTTAGAAAAGGTGGTTGTTACGGAATTAGTATTATAGTTGTTATGGAATTAGTATTAATTAGTATTGGTATTGGAATTGGATTTGTTTTCCTACCATAATTGTAGATATAATTGTATTCTGTTACTTTCTCCTAGCTGGGATAGGTATCCTGTACTACTATATAATGTATCCTGCATTCAGTAATAAAGATACGGATTATTACCCTTATTTCCTACATGGTATCAGAGCCTAAAATCCTAAACCTCTAAGAAAATATTCCGCTGCCACAAAAAAAAACTGCAGCTTTCTTCTTCGTTTTTGCCGCCGCCGACGGAGAAGCTTCGGCGGTTCGTTCTGTCTCCGGAGAAGCTCTCTGCGGCTTCGTTCTCCGTCTTAGAGCTTCCCGCTGATCAACCGCCGTCCGACGATTGCCGCCGAGCTCGCCATCAACTGCCGTCCGACGATTACCGCCGAGCCGTGTGCCATTTGCCGGTCCAGAGCTCGCCATCAACTTGGTCCAGAGCTCGCCTCTGAGCTCGCCATCAACTCGGTCCAGAGCTCGCTGCCGACGCCGCCAGCAACGTCGACAGAGGCGCACGTGAGATTCACGTGCGCGCCACACCCAGCAGCGCATGAACCCACGCGCGGTTGCCTACAGGCGCACTCCTCCCCCTTCAGGCGCGTGTCTCCACGCGCCTGTGTCTCCACGTGGATCAGCTCACTTTGGTTTCCTCTTTCTCCAGCTTTATTACAAGATTTTTTTAACTTATTATACATTTGATTGCCATTTGTGTTATGGCTATTTTCACCGGCGCAGTGACGTCGCCGCAAGGGTTTGCGGTGACCGCCTCCTCTGGCTTACCTACACGATCTGATTTTGGTCTTGCTTTGTCTGACGACCAATGGAGTACGACCATTCATTTATTTAATCAGTTTGATTCGTTATCTGACCATGGGTCAGGTAAGTCTACTTTACCTTGGATTCTTGATTCGGGAGCCTCATATCACATGACTGGCGACAAAGGTTCTCTTACTGATATTACTACTGCTACCAACACTGTGAATGTTATACTACCTGATGGATCTGTGTCGTCTGCTACACAATATGAGTTTATTCATTTTGGTGATGTCACCCTTACTCATGTGCTCTACATACCTACTTTGCGATTCAATTTATTATCCTGTTCTAGATTGTTATCTGCCTTAAAATGTCTAGCCTTGTTTACTGAAAATTATTGCATTTTATAGAAAATCAGTACGGGGATTGTGATTGGCGTGGGTGAACAGAAAGGGGGGTTTATTGGCTTCGTCTGTTGGATACTCGCCTTCGTCCTCATATCCTGCAATCTATTCCGACAGTCGCTTCGGTTTCTTCATCTGATTTATGGCATCAGCGTTTTGGTCATCCATCATCTATGGTGTTGTCTTCTATTCCTACTCTTGATTTTAGCACCAATAATACTTCTATACCTTGCTCTGTTTGTTATAGAGCAAAACAGACTAGACACAGTTTTCCATTGAGTTCTACAAATGCTACTGCATTATTTCAATTAGTACATTGTGATGTTTGGTGACCTTATCGTACTCCATCCTCTAGTGGTGCGTTTTATTTTTTGACAATCGTAGATGATTATTCCCGAGCTGTTTGGGTTTATTTGTTAGTAGCTAAATCTGAAGTAGCTTCTAGATTTTTAGAATTTGGTGCCTTAGTCAAGAACCAGTGGGAAAGAACAATTCACCGAGTTTGGGCTGATAATGGCACTGAATTTTTGCCTCTCCGCACTTTACTGCATCTGGGATCATTTTTGAGACATCTATGGTTGATACTTCGCAACAGAATGGTCGAGTTGAAAGAAAGCATCGTCATTTACTCAATGTGGCATGTGCTTTACGGTTTCAAGCCAATCTTCCTATTGAATTTTGGGGAGAATGTGTTCTTACTGCTGCCTACCTGATCAACCGAACCCCGACTCGACTTCTCAACGGCCGTACTCCCTTTGAGTTACTCTATGGCTAGGCGCCCAATTACTCTTCTCTACGGGTTTTTGGATGCTTGTGTTTTACTGCTCGTGTTTCCAGATACCATGACAAGTTTGCACCAAGAAGTCGTCAGTGTTTGTTCCTTGGTTATCCTGCCGGAAATAAAGGTTATCGTCTTCTCGACTTGGAATCTCGAGTGATCTTTAATACCCGGGATGCTGATTTCTTTGAAGACCAGTTCCCGTACTCTGCTCCATCCGACGCACCTGGCGGCTCCACCACCACACCGTCAGATTCCTCCTCCTTCTCACCTGAGCCGCACGGATCTTTCGATCCGCCTTCTGAAGTCGATCAACCACTGCTGGTCAACCTCGGCTTTCCAACGCCGGCTGTTTTTTTGCTGATCACCGTCGGCCATTCAACGTCGGTCAATGCCGGTGGGTCGATGCCGGTCAACCCTGGTAGGGTTAACACTGGTCATCACCGTCGATTCACCGACACAAGTCACCAACCAACTCCCAGTGGTCATCCCCGATGTCACGATGTCGGCATCCACCGGTCGTGCTCCACCGCCCGACACCGGTTCCTTTTTACCAGCCACCATCGGCCTACCTACACCGTCCGTCATCGGTTCTTCTCCGCCAGCCACCGTCGATCCGACTTCTACCAGACAGAGTGGTCGATCTCGTCGTCCACCATCGTATTTGGCAGATTATAATTGTGATGATTATGCTTGTGCTTTCACTTCTGAAGATCCTCCCCCCCCCCCTTCGACTACGTTCCCTCATGCACCATCACTTTCCTCAGGTGTTCTCTACCCTCTTACTGATTATGTAAATTGTGATAATTTTTCAAGTATGCATTCTAGATTTTTAGGTGTTGTAACTTCTAGTGCAGATCCCACTACTTACTCTGAGGCTTCCCGTCATTCTCATTGGCGAGATGCTATGGTTGAGGAACTTACTGCACTGGAGCGAAATCAGACATGGACTTAGTCTCCTTTGCCTGTGCATAAGAAGGCTATTGGATGCAAATGGGTTTACCGGACGAAGTTTCGTTCAGATGGTACTATTGAACGTCACAAGGCGCGTCTAGTGGTGCTTGGGAATCGCCAAATAGAGGGCATTGATTACACTGAGACTTTTGCTCCGGTCGCGAAGATGAGTTCTCTTCGATTGTTCCTGTCTGTTGCTATTATACGTGGTTGGGAAATGCATCAGATGGATGTTCATAATGCCTTCCTGCATGGTGATTTACATGAAGAGGTGTTCATGCGTCCTCCGCCTGGCTATGCAGTTCCACCCGGTCAGATTTGTCGCCTTCAGAAATCTCTTTATGGTCTTCGCCAGGCTCCTCAGAACTGGTTTGCTAAACTGGCTCAGGCTTTACGGACATTTGGTTTTGTTCAAAGTAAGGCAGATTACTCTTTATTTGTCTTTTCTAGTGGATCACAGTCTTTACATGTTCTGGTTTATGTGGATGATTTGGTCATTGCTGGTAGTTCTTCTTCGCTCATCTCTGAGTTCAAGAAATACTTGGGTTCTTGTTTTCACATGAAGGACCTTGGTTTGCTTAAGTATTTTTTGGGCATAGAGATTGCTAGAAGACCGGAGGGGATGTTTCTCTCGCAAAGGAAATATGCTTTGGACATCCTATCTGATACAGGTTTATCTGCTTCTAAACCAATTGATTTTCCAATGGAGCAACAACATGATTTGGCATGTGTTGAAGGTCCCGCCTACTATGATCCGGAGCAGTATCGTCGCTTAGTTGAGCGCCTGATTTATTTGACGATCACTCGTCCTGAACTTAGTTATTCAGTTCATACTCTTGCGTAATTCATGAAGTCTTATTGTGTTCCTCACTGGCAAGCTGCGGTTCGCATTTTGCACTATCTGAAGAGTTATCCTGGTCAAGGTTTATTTCTTTCTTCTCATAGTACTCTACAATTGACAGCTTATTGTGATTCGGATTGGGCCGCCTGTCTAATTACTAGGCATTCCTTATCCGGTTATTTTGTTATGATTGGTGATTCTCCAGTCTCCTGGAAGACTAAGAAGCAACCTACTGTTTCTCGGTCTTCTGCTGAAGCAGAGTATCGTGCTATGGCAGTTGCCTGTTGTGAGTTATTATGGCTTCGGTCCTTGCTGAAAGACTTAGGGGTTTCGCACACTTTTCCTATGAAATTGTTTTGTGACAGTCAATCAGCCATTCACATAGCAGCCAACCCGATTTTCCATGAACGTACTAAGCACATTGAAGTTGATTGTCATTTTGTTCGAGATCTTGTTCAATCTGGCGCTATTGTTACTCAACATATTCGTACGGTTGACCAACCCGCGGATTTGTTCACTAAAGCTCTTGGACGTAACCAGTTTCATTCCTTACTTGGCAAGTTGGGCATTTCTGATCCGCATGCTCCAACTTGAGGATGAGTGTTACGGAATTAGTATCATAGTTGTTATGGAATTAGTGTTAATTAGTATTGGTATTGGAATTGGATTTGTATTCCTACCATAATTGTAGATATAATTGTATTTTGTTACCTTCTCCTAGCTAGGATAGGTATCCTGTACTACTATATAATATATCCTGCATTCAGTAATAAAGACACAGATTATTACCCTTATTTCTTACAGCGATCGGTCCATAATCTTATTGGCAGAGACTATTTTGAAAAATAGAGTTCAGTTTGTAATTAAAAAAATGGTACTAATAAGAAAGTCTCTCCTGAATTATTTTCTACCTCATATTTAGTCTGCACTTTCTCTCTCTTCATTCTTCTCCGCCTCTCATTTTTCCTCTCTTTCTCCTCTTGTTCTCCACCTTATTTCAACTCGTCACATGTGTACGTGGCTGAGAAAAAAAAGTCCCTTCTCCGCCGTACGGTGAGCTTTTCAGGCGACATTCTACAACCATCAGCAGGTGCCCAGCTCACGTGATGTGCATTGTAGGTTGCATTGGACAACGATCATTCAACAATTATGTCGGATGGGAATTTTCTATTCAGTGATCTTCTAGATCGAACAACGAAGGTAAATGAGGCTACAAATAGTTTTCTGGAGAACACCTCATTTAGCACATACTTTTGATTAGTGTATTTGTCTTTGATACATTTGTTTGTGATTCTTCATTTTCCTTTTGAAATTACAATTTGAAATTTTCTTTCGGTCGGAGTAGCTATGTTGGTTGAAGATTTTCTGAAGTTATTATTGATTTATGTTTGCTTTAGTTTTTGTATGAAACAACACAAACATAGCTGAAGTCTGAGTTATGGTTTTAATTGATATCATCTAATTGATTAGCAATTGCGAACATAAGTTTTTTTCCACATTTGTTGTTGGTTATTCATTTTGAATTACGAGCTGCATTTGTTTAATTATATGTTATAAGTGTTATTATTCAACGTATACATGTTAGTTGTACTGTGAATGACCTTTTTCCCTTCTCTTTTTTTGCTAATCGTTCGTTTTGAATTACGAGCTGCATCTATTTACTTATATGTTGCATATGTTAGTATTTAATGTGTACTTATTAGTTGTACTGTCTACAACATTTTGTGAATGACTGTTTTTTCATCTCTTTTTTGCTGATTGTTCATTTTGAATTCTGAACTGTATATATTTACTTTTATGTTGCACCTGTTAGTATTCAATATGTACTTGTTAGTTATACTGTCTATGACCTTTTTTTCATTTGTTGTTAGTTGTATGTTTTTGAATAACGAGTTGCCTCAGTTTAATTATATGTTGCATCTATTAGTATCTCATGTATACTTGTTTTTTGTGTTGTGTATGATTATTTTTTTATAAAAAAAGTTGTTGTTGGTTGTTGATTATAATTAAAAACTGTATCTATTTACTTATATATTTCATCTGTTAGAATCCATTATGTAATTGTTAATTTTATTGTGTTTGACTTTTACTTTCATTGTTGGCTATTGTTCGTTTTGAATTAGAAATTGTACATGTTTGCTTATATACATCAACTATAAATGTCCAATGTGTATGACTTTTTGCTAGAGTTGGATCTAAACTTTTTTTGGTTTAACTTTTAAGGAATTAGACAACATTAAACATTGGACTCCACAAGACGTTCCGTCACGAGGAGGATTCATATAAAGATGAAACTGAACTTGAAAATTCTAAGATGATCCCCTTTTGAAAATTAATAATTGATTCATTGTATTAGGGACTGTTAGTTAATCTAGATAGGAATATTGTTGTAATTGTAAGTTCCCTAATAGAATATTTCTATCACGGGCACTTTATCTTCCATTTTGTTTAAAATTACTAGGTCAGACACTGAACATCCTGTGTGCGATTAAAAGTGCGAAACACACACTGAACATCCTTTCTTCTTCCTCTATCTCCATCTACTCTGATAACGGTTACTTTCATTGTCCTTGCTGCCGATTATGGCGGCGCCAATGCCAAACCCAAGCATGATACTTCCCATCCTAATAACAAAAGCTTCCTTCAAGCTCTGAATACGAAACCTTCCCCGCTCTTCTCTACTCTACCCGATACGCCTAATTTGCATCCCATCACTGAGTACAAGGGCAAGATTGCCTATATCCTTCCTCCGGAAGAAGGCGATCTTCTAGCTTTACATTATCAAAATTCCCTTGTTGGGAAGTTCAACAGAGGGAAACCAAATATGGAGACTTTACAATATGCTTTCAAATCAATCGGTTTCAATTCCAAATTCCAATTAGGCTCTATTGATTATCGCCATGTTCTAATTCATTTTCAGGACAGCGAGAATTACCAGAGATGCTGGATGAAGGGCCAATAGATGATTCAAGGTACAATCATGAAGGTGTAGAAGTGGTCTCCTGACTTCTCTCCAGCTGCTGAATCCTCCATTGTTCCAGCCTGGGTAACAATTCACAAACTACCTATACACTTTATAATACTTCGGCAATTATTGGTATTAGTAGCCAGATAGGTAGATTTCTCAAAATGGATGCAGCCACAAATGCCCTGACTAAACCCTCAGCCATTAAAGTATGTGTAGAGGTTGATCTATTAGCTCAGCTCCCTTCTACTATTGTGGTAGGAATAGGCAACAAAGTAGCAGACTACCCTATAGAATATGAGGAACTGCCATCATACTGTACCCACTGTAGGATAATTGGTCATAACCAGGCAAATTGCAACTTCCTGCATCCAGAATTGAGAAAAAAGATTAATAATAAGTCTGAAGTCAATGAGAATAAGGATAGAAAAGTCCCAGAACATGTTGATACTCAGAAAGTTGTAGAGTCACCTCTCATAGAAACAATAGATATTGAAGGATCCTCAACTCTGTCTGTTTCTCAAAAAGAAATTGTTTTTCAAACTCAAAAAAAGAAAATAGGTTTACAGCATGATAATAATTTTAACTCCTTCAATGTAAGTCATACGAAAAGAAATGTTCTTTTCTACTCTCTGGATGACATCTCTAAACCAATAACCACACTTTTTTGGAGAAAAAAGAATCAACAAGCTGAACTCTCTCCTATCTGGGAAGATTTAACTAAAAATAACACGGTCACAATATCAAATTCTTTCCAAACCTTAGATGACTTACAGGATGATGACCAGGAAGGTGAAGTAGTCGAGATTTTCATGAGTCTTTGGAATCACAGGAAGCCGTTGTGCCCCATACATCTGATGACAAGATGGCAACACCAGCAGTAAGACTGTCTACCCCTGAGGATGTGCAGGTAGGTGAAATTTTCACAACAAAACAGAGCACAAATGAAGAGCAAATCAATCAGGCAAAGGTAAGTAATCCTGAACAAATATATACTCTAGATAATAAGGAGAAAAGAGAGGGCAAGATTGGTAACAAAAGTAAGGTCTCTGATACGAAACTCAGAAAACTAAGATCTTCACAAAAAGCAACCCCTATAGTTTTCAAATGATAAAACACACCATTATAGGGAATATATTAGTCTGGAATGTTAGAGGATATGGAACATCACTGGACAAATTAAAGGCCCTCAAATTTAAACACAAGATTGACATTTTATGTTTAACAGAACCTTGGCATGATAAACAGAATTTAAACACTTTGATGCATGAACTTGGTTACAAATATGCCCTCCCTGCACAGCATGCTAAAATTTGGATCTTATGGAACCATGTTTTTAGTATAATCAGTTTAAGGGAATCAGATCAATTTTTACAAGCTAGAATTTCTGAAAATGCCACAGATGTTAGTTGGAACTGTTTTTTCATCTATGCTAGTGTCAGTAGACAATCGAGGGAAGCTTTATGGAATGATTTACAAACTCCAACCCCTGAACCATCTATATATATAGGGGATTTCAATACTGTCGCTTCTGTTACTGAATACAAAGGAAGGAAATCAATACCCAAAAAAAGCATGAAACAGTTTAATGATGTTATAAATAATTTGGACTTACATGATATCCCTACAGTAGGAAACTCTTTCACTTGGAGTAATAATAGATATAGGGATAAATGCAAGGACTTAATCTTTCAAAGATTAGACAGGGGCATTGCCAATTTAGAATGGATAGAACTCTTTCCTAATAGCTTCATACATGTGCTAAATAGAATGACCTCAGACCATTCCCCTTTATTTCTATCTGTTCAATCTGCTGAAGAACAGGTACCAAGGCCTTTTAGATATCAAGAAAGGTGGTCAAATAGACAAGATTTTCAAGCTTTAGTAGTCTCTAATTGGAATTTAATATCCCCCTTTCGTGGGATGCATAAATTAGTTTTCAAACTGAAGAGGCTCAAGATTGAAATTAAAGAATGGAACAAATCTGACTTTGGTAATGTTAATCAAAATCTTTTACAATCTGAGACAAAAGTCAATGATTTGGAAATAAAATTCCAGCAAACTCAAGATGAAACAGTCCTAGCTGAACTTAATAGGTCAAAAGCCTTGCTTCTGAGATCTTAGAAAGAAAGAAATAATTTTTTGAAGCAAAAGGCTAGGTTAAACTGGATAAAATATGGGGATGCAAACATTAGTTACTTCCACCACACCATTAGGGAAAGGAGAGCAAGGTCTAGAATTAGTAAAATTAAGGATGGTAGTGGGAATTGGATATCAGAACCACAATTGATTAAAGAAGAAGGAGTTAGATTTTTTAAGGAACTACTTAATGAGGATGCCCCTCAAAAAATGGGAATTTACTTACAACATTTTCTAAAAGAAATTCCTTCAGTTATCACTGACCAACAAAATCTCCTCCTGATGCAACCATTTAATATCCAGGAACTCAAAAGTGCAATTTTTTAATTAAATAAATCTAGTGCTCCAGGTTCAGATGGTTTCTCAGGAGAATTTTACACCTATTTCTGGGATACCATTAAAGATGACCTTTTAGAAGCTGCAAATGACTTCTTAAGTAATGGCAATATCCCAAAAGCCATCTCTAGTACTTGGCTTACCTTAATCCCCAAAAAACCAATTCCAATCACCTTTTCTGATTTCAGACCTATCAGCCTATCAAATTTTGTGAATAAAGTATTCTCAAAAATGCTTATGGGAAGGATCAAACCACTGATGCCATTTTAGATCTCCCCTGAGCAGAGTGCTTTCATTAAAGGAAGGGATATCTCTGATAATGTCATTCAAATGCAAGAGATGACCAGAATGCGGTCTAGAAAATCGAAGGCTTCAAATTTGATAGTTAAATTAGATATGCAAAAGGCTTTTGATAGGGTTTCATGGTCATTTCTGAATTCCATCCTCCTGCATTTTGGTTTTCATGGTCAATTTGTTAGAATCATCATGCATAATATTGCTGCTGCTCACTTTTCAGTCTTAGTCAATGGAGTTACTTCAGGCTTCTTTGCATCCTCTAGGGGTATTAAACAAGGAGATCCACTTTCTCCTTTTTTGTATTATTGTCTGAGGCTTTCTCCAGAGGTCTAAAGAAACTGTTCAACATCGGATACTTACAATATTTCAGTCTTCCAAATTCCTGTTCCCCCATTTCCCATCTGATGTATGCTGATGATACAGCTGTTTTTTTGAACACCAACCCCAAAAATTTGAAGAGGTTTAAACATTTTCTGAATGCATATGAGCAAACATCAGGTCAAAAGGTTAATTTTGCAAAATCAGAATTTTTTGTTGCCCCCAATACATCTTTAGCAAGAGTCCAATCTGTTAAAAGGATCCTGGGAATGGTGAAAGGCTCATTCCCTTTTAAATATTTAGGAGTCCCTATCTTTTCAGGACGTAATTTATAGGCTCATTCCCTTTTTAATATTTAGGAGTCCCTATCTTTTCAGGACGTAATTTATAGGCTCATTATCAACCTATCCTGGAAAGAATGGAGAAAGCTATTAATAATTGGAAGAATAGATGGCTAACTACGGCTGGTAAAATAATACTGATTAATCATTGTTTTCTATCAATTCCCACGCATATTTTTGCAGTTTTAAAGCCTCCAAAGATAGTCTTAAAAAAATGGAAAAAATTGCTTCTAGTCTATTTTGGGGGAAATGTGACAACACAGAAAGAAAAAAGTGGCGATCCTGGAAAAAATGAGCTTCCCCGTAGAAGAAAATGGTGTAGGTTTCAGGGATTTAAATGCCATAGTTGATGCTTTCTCTTGTAAACTATGGTGGAAACTGCAAAAAAATAATACCCAATGGTCATCTCATTTATGGTCACTCCCTGCCTCTTACAAAAAATCTCACACTTGGTCTAGAATATGTAAAATCATTGCTAAGGCCAACAACTTTTCTAGGGTTATTCATGGTATTGGTGATTGTTCATTCTGGAATGCTAACTGGATAGGAGATGGAGTTTTGTGTTATAAATGGCCTCAGGAGATGGATATTCCCTTCGTGGATATCTCCCTAAGGTCGTTCATAATTAACAAAGCTGATATCTTCCCAAATCTGGAGCCTCATTTGGCTACCAATACTTTTACTATCTTGCAGGAAGTTAAACTGGCATACTCTCATGAAGATAAGCTAGTCTGGACACCAACCATAGATGGGAATCTCAATTAGCTCTGCCTACAGGATGTTCAGACAAAAAAGATCTAAAATCAGACATTTAAACAAGGTTTGGTCTCCTTTCATTCCTAAAAAGATGTCTGTTCTTATGTGGAGAGCCCTCAATGGTATCCTTCCTTTTGATAATATTCTATGTAGGTCTGGAGTCTCCCTAGCTTCTAAATGCTCCCTATGCATGAATCATTCTGATACCTTGGACCATTTTTTTAAATCTTGTCCCTCTTCTACTGCTGTATGGCAAAGAATTAATAACCTTTTACAGCTTCAACAATCAGTTTTTGGGAGTTTAAAGAGCAGAGTGGAATACTATCTATCTTTTATGGCTGAATCCAAGATACAGTCAAACCTGATAACTGCTGCCCTATTAGTCACAACATGGTTTCTATGGATCAGTAGGAATAAAATCATTTTTGAAAATAAGTCTTTTTTTATAGATGCATGCTTTCATGATATAAAAGATATGATATACCAAATATTCACGGCTCATCATTTGAAAGGTAATCCAGATAAGCATAAGCATTGGATCCAGGCAAAAATCATTCCTCATATCCTTCAAAAGAAGAAAAAACCTGTTATTGCGGTGAGCTGGAATAAACTACTAATTGGATACAAAATTAATACTGATGCTACATGGAAAACTGGTGGACTATCTTCATCTGCTGTCATAGTAAGGAATTCGAATGGGACTGTGGTCAAAATGAGAGTAAATACTTTCCAGTCTCCTTCGCCCCTACATGCTGAACTTTTATCCATTCAAAGTGCCTATGAAGTTTGCTTAGAACTAGCACTACATAATTGTGTGATTGAATCTGATTGTCTATTGGCTGTTAAGGGTATTCACAATCCAATGATATGCCCATGGAGAACTTTCACTATTTGCAGTTATCTCACCTTAAAACACCTCGTACATCCAATCCAACATACTCCTAGGGAAGCTAACTCTGCTGTTGATTTCTTGGCAAAATTTGCTTTGGAAAATAATATACAGGGTGATTTAGATATCCAGTCAATCCTCCTCTTCCTTAGGGGTCTCTTGTTTCTTGACAGCAAAGGTTATCCTGGGATTAGAATAGGAGTTTCTATAGATAACAGTTTGGAATTAGAATAGGTGTGTTTGAGTATGTTATAGCTGCTACATCATTTCTACTCTCTCTGTTATGGGTTAACATTAGGCAAATCATATAAAAACTTCCTTTCAGATTAGTACAGAAACTTCTGCTTCTTCTTCTATGCTTTGCAGGTCTGATGCTAAACCTTCTCTGATGCTGCTGAGATCTCCTATTTGGAGTTTCATAGAGTTCCTGCAGGAAGCTAGGACAAGGATTGCCATCCCTCTACATTGTGCGCAACAAAGATCTCAACATGCAGGAAATCTTTGTTCCAAACAAATACAGATCCTTCCCTGATATTTGCTTCCTGGATTTCCACTGATTTTTTTGGGTCTTTTCATTCCATTCGGCTGGGATTCCATTGGACAAACAGGGGTTTCGACAATTCGATTCGCCGACCTATTCATGGTATCTCAGCTGGATGGTATATAATGAAAGTCCAATGTTGGATAGCTTGTATTAGTTTAGAATTGGTGGATACACCGCTTTTGGAAGCAAGTTACCTTGCCTCAAGAGCTTATTTTGGCTCTTGGATCATCAAATGGATGATCTTTTTGTACAGAACTAAGACATTTTGCGCCTTTTCTTTTATTCTCGTTCGGTTCGGGGAGCCTAATATATTCCCCCCATCCTTGGATGGTTTAATTTAAAAAAAAAAAGCTGTTGAGAGACCCTCTCGTGTTTGAATTTGACAAAATTTGCATATTTTTAACACAAAGTATGGAATACTTTAAATGTGTTGTTTTCACGCCGACAATACATTCTGTGACCTCTTTTTTTATTTTAAATCAAGGAAATCTGCTCATGTTTTTTTTAAAACAAACACATCTTATAATGTAATCAGTATATATTGTAAGTTATTAAATGCAGTACATGTGAAAATTTGATAAAACTACAAAATTATGTGGCCTCTATACTATAAGAGATGCATATTTTAATAAAACAAAAAAGATTCATAATGTAAATTATGCATTGCCTCAAGACAAAGTTTTGATATTCATAAAAGGAATTGATAATTTAAAATCATATGCGTATTTTTATTTAAACAATACATGTAAAGTAATTAATGCAGAGTTAATATGGCAATGTTAAATTGTCAAATTTTAGTCTCCTATGTCTGTATAAACTATAACATATACTTGATGTAGACTAACATATTCATGTTTTAACAAAACAGAAACGATTCATAACTTAACTTATACATGATCTCATAGAAAAGTTTCATAATTCACATTCCGAGTTTTTAAAAAAATGCATGTTTCAATACAAATGATATGTATTGTAAGGTAACAAGTGCATATCATATACGAAAATTTTCTGCAGTATTTGTTTTGTTTTTTGAATATTCACCACATATTTTTTATATGTTCATACCAGCGGAAATCATATTCTAATGAATCTCCAACATCAAATAGTCCGAATAATCACGTCAATATCCTATTATGATGGTT